>OZ057399.1:29714458-30314458 GCA_964056695.1 Melieria picta
CCCCCTGACTATTCTGGTTTTGTGCTGAAGTGTAGTGGTGTTGCAGTTTCGTAGCTCTGCTTTAGCTTTTTCTCTATTTTTCTTGTGGTTTCGAATGCATTTCTCACACAAATTGCAAATCATTGTCTAACAGTCGTACAAGCCATACCACATCCCCTATAGCTCACATTTTCCTGCACCAACACTAGTGCATTCGCTCACTCACACACACACACGTACCTATAGCCTTGCGTTGGCTGCATGCTAAAACACCAAATTCCATCGAGAAGGACAGTGATTCACTTTATGCCGGCACCGACACACAGCTCGGGTGGGCCGTGGCGTGCTGCCGGGTGTCATTTAATTTCTTGTTTCTCCTTTGCTTTTCTTATTTGCGGTTTTTTGGTATTTAAATGGTAGAAAATCAAGTTAAATGCAATTAAATTTTCATTTCGAGTCTTTGTTGCTATTATCGTTGTTGTTGTTGTTGTTGCTGTGCAGCATTTGCGGTTGCCAACTGGCAGCGTATTAGTTGAGTGTCTCTGGTTTTGTAAACTTGCGACATTTATGGTAACAGCAAAAATAAAAACCGTCGAATCCAAAAATAGAACAAAGATACAAAAGTATAACAAAGTATTTACGATTTGAATGACAGTGGTGGCGATGTTCAGTAACTTCGCTTTCACATGCGCCACGCTCACTCTCACCCTCAGTCACCTTTTGTGGTTTGATTTCTTGGAAAACCCGATTAAATTGAATGCAAATAATTTGGCAGAAAAGCTTTGCACCATTTACCAATTAAGTCGGTGAATTATTTTTGCTTTGGCAGTGGAACAGCTGCTGTAAGTTGGGGCTTTGCAAATTTTTAAATAGACAATACACAAGACTATTTATAACTTTTTTTCGTTCAATCTCGTTTAATTTATGAAAATTTATTTTCCTTAATTTTTGCAGCTGATAAGTATTAGGGCTTTTTTTTTTAATTTAATTTGTTTTTTTTTTGTTCTCTTCATTATAGCTCAACAGGTCTGAATAAGCTTTAATGGGTTGTATTAGTTATGTTAATCGGTTCATCCAGTTCTTGATTATCGCATCGCTAGCTGTCATTGGTGAACGTATATATAGAGAGAAGTATTAAATTTTTTATATCTTAAACTAATAAAGTTACAAGGACGAAATTCAAGGATGTGGTAGTATACATATTAGTCCTTAAATATATATTAAAAAAAAAACTATTGGAAATTTCCAAGGATATTCAAGGATAAAGTTTTAAAAGGACATTTTCAATAACTCTTCGTCCTTCTGCACCAAAACATTAAATTTTCTAAGATTCTAAGGATTTTTCTCTTTCATTTGATACCCATATTGTTATTCTACAATGCGCTCAATTTTTGAAATAATTTTTTGAAATAAACATGTCCTTGAAATTTCAAAGTCCTTTTAAAAAAAATCCTGACGTCAGAGAGAAAAATGAAAAACGCAATTTTACTACATTTTTTCCCTAGTTTCACGAGTATATAGATTTTTTCGTGTGTTTTAAAATTTTTTGATTTTTATGGGAGGAAGAGGACACCCAAACCCTCCAATGGCTACGCCCCTGCTCATCCATATATTGCCAATATTTTAATATCGAACCGAATTTAATCATTCAGTAAACTCGAATGCTCGATTATCTTAGTTAGTATTGACCTCTTTAAATGTTTATGTCAGAGTCCATTTACCAGAATATGAGAACAGTAGACCAGGTCTTGCTTTTGAGTACTATTAACGCAGTTGTCTCAATGAGAAGGATGAAACGACTGTAAGCGAAAGTATACTTCAAAGCAGGGGCGTAGCCAAGGGAGGGGTTTAGGGTGTCAGAACCCCCCATAACCTATAATTTGTCAACATTTTCAATCACTATGCATCGTATGTACATTCCCACATTAGTAAAAAGGTCTTTTCATCTTTAACTATTTAAAAGAAATTAACAAAAATTAACAAAATCCTTTTTTACCGAAACTAATTTGTTTTTTTAATAGTCACGTTTAGGCTTAATGCAGTGATTTGCATGTTCTAAAAACATGTCTAAAGAGTAGTTTAGTTCGTCGACCGGAATGTCCTTCAGGATGTCGGTACAAGCCTTTTGGATGGTTTCTACGTTCTCAAAACGCTTTTTTCATCGGCAAATACATTCTTTGAAAAGGTGAAATTCGCACGGTGCCACATCATGTGAAAACGAAGAGTGGTTGATGGTTAAAATTCGACTTTTAGTAAACAAAAAAACAGTCAACCATGTGTCAATAGGTGGGATGGCATCCTTCGATAGCCAAATGTTCAGTTAAAATGCGATAAATTTATGCTATTGAGATGCTTAACCTTCGCCTTAATAAAGATGATCCCAGGCACTTCCGCCGCTATTTTGAGTAAAACTAACAATAAATACTATATATAATAATTTATAAATTTTTTTCACACTTCAGTATTTAGTATCTTCCTCTGGCGATAGTTCGTATTTCGAAAAAGGCCTAACTTTAATGATTTATTTTGAGACTTATTGAACACATAATGAGGTACGCAAAAAAATTTATCGTGAGTTTTAATCAAAATGGTAGCGAAAGCGCCTGGGATCACCCAGGTACATTTGTATAAAAAATGACAAAATTCAAGTTTAAACATGAACAAAATTTCAAAAAAAAAATATTTTTTCATGTTATTGAAAATTTCCTTCAAATTTGTGCAGATATTAAACATGAATATTAAAAAGATCACCCGGGTGGGTATAAGTAAAGCGAAAGTTGAATCCAATTTCAAGAATTTCAATGAAGAGTTTGGCTAATCTTTTATGAATTACCGTCCAATTTTGATCTACGGTGATCGCGGATTCAGTTGGCTAACACTTTGGTCATCATTTATGTTCTGACAATCGTTTTTAAATCGCTTTTACCACTTATGAACTCCACCACGGTATAAACAAAAATCACCATAAACTTGGTTCATCAATTTAAATGCTTCGGTTAAAGTTTAAACATTTTTAAAACAAAAGTTAATATTGGATCTTTATTCGATGCACATTTTTGTACGATGACACAAAAATACTTCCACTTCAGATGCAATAACTTCGCTTTCAGTCCACCAAATTTCATGAAATTCTTACTAAAAATCAGGGAAAAAATTTAATTTTTAATGCATTAAGTCACATAAGCCACAACAAAATGCCCTATTTGGAAAGTGCACTTTACTTTAAAAAACATGTAACTAAATTGGCAAAAACATTTTTTTAAAACCCCCCCCATGCCCAAGTTCTGGCTACGCCCCTGCTTCAAAGTGAAAACAATTCCGTAATAAAATAAATATAACGATTCATAATATCCTTAAAAGCCACTCCAAAGTATTAAAAAAATTCGATTCGCATTTAGAGTGTATACAAATTTTTATTATTTAGTATTTTTATTATTTCTAATATTTTTAGTGTTTTTTTATTTGAAATATATGTATTTTTATTATTTTCGTATAAATGTAAATATTTTAGTGGTTGCCAAACGCTGGCACTCGCCAAGTTGGAAAATTCAAACCATGCCACGAAAAATATCTAAAATAAAATAAAAACGAAATACGCAATTTGAAACTTTTATTTGTGAAAATCATCGCCATGGCCGTTTCCAGGCACAAACAAATAGCTAAGTGCAGACAAGTGCCAGCGAGCCGGGAACACGTGTAGTAGCAAGTTTAATTCATTTAATTGCCTCCGCCAAAGCTGACTTTGCGGAATAGCGTCGTCGCGTTAATGTGATGCAATGAGAAAACAACAAATCCGGGCGAATAATAAACAAACAAATGCGAAG
This sequence comes from Melieria picta, assembly GCA_964056695.1. Taxonomy (NCBI): domain Eukaryota; kingdom Metazoa; phylum Arthropoda; class Insecta; order Diptera; family Ulidiidae; genus Melieria; species Melieria picta. The sequence goes on from OZ057399.1 coordinate 29,718,262, forward strand.
AGAGCAGACACCGCCCGCCCCCCAGCGAGCGCAACGCCGCTTAAATGGCAAATAAAGTGACGGCTGCTTCTGTTGTTTTTGCCAAATGTCACTTACTCATGCCGAGGCCAATTTATCGTTGCTGGCGACAGCATTTTACAGCCAGCAACAAAAATTGCCATTTCTTTCGTTTGCGTTTTTAATACACAATAACAAAAAAGCCCACATACAGCAATTTACTTTGAACAGTGTTGCTGGCGCGTCGCATGTCGCGCCAAAAAATATACCTTAAAAAATTGTAAACTCACGTATACACACATATACACACATATACACACGTTCATGCATAAACGTCACTGCTAAGAACGTCAACCGAGAGACGCTGGCGAGGTGAAACAAAAGTTCGTCCTGGACTTGTTGTGTGTGTGTGTGTTAGCATTGAAATCTAACGTCAACGTCACCGCGTTGCTTGTGCTGTGTGCTGGCGATAGTTCGCTGCCTTTATGTATGTAATGTGTGTATTCTTCGCTCGCTTTCACCGCGCCAGCTTGACTTTAAATTTGTCCAGCCCGCGCGCCACCGCACTCAAATGTCACACGCCCACTTGTAGTGCGCCGTCGTTCGCCGTGCGCCCGAGCATAAGTGCCACTTGCCGCCGCCTTTCCAACCAATTCAAGCCGTAATAAGACCCTTTGTGTAACTGTGCTTGTGTGTGTGTCGGTGCGAAGCCTCATGCACAACTCTATAGGAGAAATTATTTGTATACTCATAAATGTTCGTGTACTGACTGTGGCTGCATGGTGGAAAATAAAAATTTAAAAAATAAAAGACATTACGTGAGGCAGGAAAATTGTTAAATAACAAAAAATTACAGCTCAACTTAATTTCACTTGGCCATGAACCGTAATTACTCCGCACTCACACACACACACATACCCGCGCACTCACTCACTTATAATTTGTATTTAATGGTGTCGGTGAAATTTCATTGACATTCATTTGGCCCTTTTTACATGTATGGAAATCATGATTTAAAATAACTTTTGCGTCAAACGCATTCAACGTTGGTGAAAAAGCACTTTTTGGTAGGCTTTTTCTATTTTGCACTCTGTATGAGTTTACGAATTTATAAACAAGAGGCAATTTTAAAACAAAACCTTTAATTTTTTTATATTGTTTTAAAGCTACATGCACATTCCGTGTAAATTATGTCACAATTCGTTATTATTGCTACATTCTGAGGACTCTAGCGAAATCAAAGAAAGGTAATTAAAAGGTTAAAAGTTTGTATAGAGAAATATTTCTCATAGGCCACTTGACTACAAACTTGAAAGAAAGATTTCACATGTAAAATAATTTTTTGGGAAACAAAATCTTAAAGGGTCAACGATGGGTGTAGAGTTTGTAAGGAGAAACTGCGAAAAACATGAATTAATGAATTGACACATGAATTCACACTTGATTAAAGTGCTCCAAATAAGAAATAATTCTACAAGTGTTTTTCACTTTATTGCAAATCAAAACCTGACCTGGTCAACAATGGGTTAATACTTTGCTTGCAAAAACATGATTTAATGGGCTCATTGGATTCAAATATGAGGAAAGCATGACAAATAACACCGTGCGACAGCATTTTTCACACCGGAAAAATCCATATGGGCGTGAAACTAGAGACCAAACATCGTAATACTGCGTACTCAGTTTTTTATTTCTACATCCTTTGTCCTTTTAAGAGGACTTCAAAATTTTGAAGGGGATAAAAATAAAAAAAAATATAAAAAATTCTTAACCTCGTTAGAATATGGCGATATGTATATCCAATGAAAGAGGAAAGGCTCAAAAATTGAAATAAAATTAATTTTTTATCCATTTGTAAAAAACAGATATGAAAAAGGTCCTTTGAAAATTTTAATCCTTTATATCCATGAAAATTTACACAGAATTATCTTCAAAGGTAAGTATGTTAAATCCCCAAATCTCCCTGATCACGTGTCAAAATTTCATTACTCTAGCTTTATTAGTTCGTAAGTTATTAAAAAAGGCGGAAGCTGCAATTCTAATGAAGTACAAAAAATCTAATTTATTGGAGTATTAGTATTTTAAATAACAAAAAGATACAAAATCAATGAAGCGAGAATAATGAAATTTCTGTATAAATTTTCAAGGATATAAAGGATTGAAATTTTCAAGGTATCTTTTTCATATCCCTTTTTACAAATAGATAAAACATCAATTTTATTCAAATTCTTGAGCCTTTCCTCTTTCATTTGATATACATATCGCCATATACTAACGAGGTTAAGTATTTTGTTATTTTTTTATTTTGTATCCCCTTCAAAATTTTGAAGTCCTTTTAATAGGACAAGGGATGTAGAAATGAAAAATTGAGTACGAAGTATTACTATGGTTGGTCTCTAGTTTCACGCCCATATGGATGATTTTTTCCGGTGTGAACAATTTTTTTAATTTTTGTCGCACGGTGTAATTAGACAAATATCTTCATAAAAATCTGACGGCGCCCATTGATTTAGCACATTTTTTTAGTGTTCGAAAATCAACATTAGACGAGGTAGAAAACTTGTTAGTAGTTTATGTGCAACATTCGATATAATCATAAAGTGAGTACTTAACCCTTTCGATCCCAATTTTACCCTGTGCCTCGATATTACTTTTTTGTATTTAAATCATGAAAAACTTGCCTAAGAATTGTGCACACGCCTCTTTGTTAGAGTTCTAGAGCTAGTTTACTTTTGAAAAATTTTGGCTTAATTAAATTTTGTATCAATAATTTTTATTACAGAAAAACTATTTAATATTTATGGAAAAATACAAAATTATCACTTTTTGATTTTATTTAACCATTATTAAAAAACAGGGTTTTGATCAAACGCGCCCAATTCGTAGACTTCAATTAGAACACAAACTTTCCCTGATATCGCTGCAAATTATTGGAAATTATTTTGGAAATAACAATAAAATTAATTACTTTTAAATAAAAAAATTTAAATATTAATTACTTTTAATAATAATATTAATTAATCACTTCCAATCACTTCTAAAAATATTAATTTGTTGGTGCCTACTTAAATTAAACCCATAAATCAATCGTAGCTTTTGTTATAAAATGACAAATGAAGTGAAGTGAAGTTGCTCTCAGGCAACTTTGGGGTCGAAAGATTATTTCAATGAAATCATAAAATTCATACGTCAAAGCCGCCGGTCCTTGCATGTATAAAATAAATAATAAAGACAAATATTTTTCTTTTGTAAAATTCAACAACTCATTTACACGAATAAGTAATTTGCCGTAATGACCGTCTAATTGGCTTAACTACTTACTGGTTAATACTAATTTGGTAAATCTGAAAAGGTAACGGTAAGTGCTATAACAATTATTTGAATAGTGCATTGGATATTCAAATTGTGCTCCAGGGGAAAATATATTCAAACCCAAAGCAATTAAATGTTGCTTTTTTTCAGTTAAGGCTAAAATGCCAGACGCGGGTGGAAGTTCAAACGTGGCGTAGTCGAATTATAAATATGGCTCTATAAATTACGCTGCGCCTCCCACAACAGCGCCTTGCGCCGAACTTATAAATAAAACATTGAAGCATTGGACAAGCAGTGCAATTAAGTTAATCAAAGCATAGCAAACAAGTATTTGTGTGCGTGTCTGTGCGCCAACTGCTGCCAGAGTGAAACACCTGTTAGCCAACAGCAGCGAAAAGGTACGCAATTTGGCTCGCAACTGTGCAACGTCACAATAAAACCACTACGTGGGTATTTAATTGGCTCCTCGCATCGAATGCGTTCGCTTGCCAATTGTCGCACTCACTCACTCACTCATGCACGCACATACATACATACAGCATGCATGCACATTCACACATGGCGAGCAGACACATTCAATTGTGCGCCTTTGTTTGTGGAGCTCAGCACGTATCGTCGTCTGCTGGCCGTCTGCTGCGTGCCGCTGTTTGCCAAACGCTGCGGCCGTGGCGTGTCGCTCGTTACAACTGCCGTGAGCACATTTCTTGGTCTATCGGCAAAAGTATCTGCATACTTATGTATGAGTGTGTGGCAAAGTGAAAGTTCAGCTTCTTCGTGCCAATGTGCGCTTTGATTTTTCGCAGTGGCGGCCACAACCAAAGTTTTTCGATTGAGTTAATTAATTTTCATTTGCTTAGCCTTCCGGCACATTAAATAATGTTCGCAAAACTTGGTTGAGGTCTTTAAAAAGTTTCATAGCCGCTGGCATAACACTTGTCACGACGGCGTAAAGAGTAAGTAGCACAAAAGAGGATGCAGACTTGCGGGCGCTTCGGCCTCTAATTGATAAATTTTAACCATGAGTTAAGATTTTATTAACAAATAAGTGTGTTGTTAAGGATTGGTGGAAGCATGGTGAGCTGTTTTACTTAGACTGATTCTGAATTTAAAATTGACTTTTACCAATTTCGTATAACCTTAGGTGGTTTCACTCAAATTTTGGGCCATTGATTTGGTACAGAAGCATAAATAATAAGTTAATTAATATTGCATCTCAACAACAACACATACGAGTTATAGATGAGCGAAAATGTGTAAGAATGGGTGATGAAGAGAATAGCTATTAGTAGCGGGAAGAATACAGGCTATTTCCTTCTGATTGTTTTAGGTTAATAGATTAGTTCTAAATTAATCAATACTGAGGCTTAATGAGACTTCACCGGAATAGAAAAGTGCACATCTTTGTGATTTAGATCATCAGAAGAATCAATCTGTGTGTGTCCGGCCGAAAAAATATAGGCTAGGTTGTAGTGCCAAAGGAAATCAAAATTACTTCATTCTATAATGAAATTTTCACTTAATCTAATCGAATCACTTCTATTAATTGAACTATTTTATAAGAAAAATTAAATAAATTCATGAAAAAATATTTTTCAAAAATTTTCACCACTCTTTTGTAACAGCATTCCTCATGAGTCTCTTAGTTAACCCTTTCGCTACAGGTTTTTACTGGGGAAAGTTAAAATTTTAAATTTTACGTCTTAGGCTTCTCTGTGGTTATATTAGCAACATTCCATAAGACATTTTTTTAATTTTTATACTCGGACCCTGTATTTTAGAGTGTTTTTCTATGAGAGCAACCACATCGTTGTGGCTGTAATAATTACTTAAACATAAAACTTTTTACGCATAACGAAAACTTGAATATTTCTTCATTTACTTCAGCCAAAATTAAAAAAAAGTATCTAAATTGAGAGAAAATGTCAAACTAAAATGTTATCTAATTCTTCTGCTTCTTATTCCTTTACTATGTCAAGATATACCATTAAAAAAACGTGTATACTTCTCTTCTTTAATATTCAGTTTATTAATTTCGTATTTTTCCAAAAACTTCAAACTATTCTACAGACCAACAAAAAAATGTATTCTTCTTTATTCGGTTCTTGCAGTGCCTTCAAGTTAGTGTCCGACCGAATATTCGGTTTCGGTTTCGGCCCAAATAAGTGGTTTCGGTTTCAAAAAATGGCCGAACGGCCGAAACCGAAACTTTCTGGAATATTTGTTTACATTTTAGTGTGTAGCAGATATGATATATAGTGAAAGGAGGAGTAATTTGGATGACACCAATGTAAATAAACTTCTTTTTTTAGAATATAATATTAAATTATTTAATTTTGAATATTAGCGAGTAAGGTACGAAAGGGTGATTTTTTCATGTTTATATTTTTAAAAAATGAATAAATTGTTTTTATTAATAAGTAGGTATTTATTTGTTTATGTTATGTTTGTTTGTTTGTTCTTTATTTACTTAATGTAAAATTCGTTTGTTGAAAAAAATGCTTGATATGGTGATTTTTATTTCAACTAGAATGTTTCGGTTTCGGTTTCAGCCGAATATTAAAAAAAACCGAAATTCTGTTTCGGTTTCGGCCCAAAAAAGATGCTTCGGTCGGACACTATTTCAAGTATTAACACTTTCGACCCCAAAGTTGCCTGAGAGCAACTTCACCTATTTGTCATCTTATAGCAAAAGCTACGATTGATTTATGGGTTTAATTTAAGTAGGCACCAACAAATTAATATTTTTAGAAGTGAACTCAAAGCCAATTACAAAAATTTTACTATTATCCCCAAAATAATTTCCAATAATTTGCAGCGATATCAGGGAAAGTTTGTGTTCTAATTGAAGTCTACGAATTGGGCGCGTTTGATCAAAGCCCTGTTTCTTTAATAATGGTTAAATAAAATCAAAAAGTGATAATTTTGTATTTTTTCATAAATATTAAATAATTTTTCTGTAATTCAAAAATATTGATACAAAATGTATTTAAGCCGTTTTAAGCTCAAATTATTCGAAAGTAAACTAGCTCTGGAACCCTAACAAAGAGGCGTGGCGACTTCAAATGTCGTGTGCACACTTCTTAGGCAATTGTTCAAGATTTAAATAGCAAAAAGTAATATCGAGATACAGCGTAAAATTCGGGGTCGAAAGGGTTAATAACAACTTTTTTAGAAAATGTTACTTTAGGTTTTCGAATCATTCTGTTATTGTTGTGTTTGATACAAATTTGTTACCTGGTTTGCTTCTAATCAACAATCTTTTGAAGCATTCGGGTTTTCATTTCTTGTTTTCAATTTAACAATTCAACGGAAATTAAGCTGAAATCATAACAATAACAAATCAAAGTGTTGCTACACAAAAAGAAATGTTCAACCAAATGAGAAATGATAACAATAACAATCACACTAAACAATATAAAAACGACAATGTGACGGCCTAAACACTCACGCACACACTTCACCGAAGACAGAAACACAAAACAAATACATCACGTATTATCAATAAAAAATAATAATATCGCACTATAAATTCAGTTGGAACGTTTGTTCAGCAAAAAAAAAACAACACTGACGCTCCCCTTCACTCCGCAGCAAATGCAGGGAAAATTCTGTAATAACAAAAAATAACAATAACAACTACAAAAATTGCGAAAAAACGAAAAGCAGGAGGGTAAGAAAAGGACAGCCACGAAAGTAAAGACGAGTGCTCGATGCACTTCGACAAAGGGTGAGTGCCATTGAGGGCAATGACAGCGGCAGGACGACGGTGACGTGCGCGTTAACGGTAATGCTGACGGTGACATTGCTGGAATTGGCAGGGTGCGGCAGCGGCGACGACGATGACGACGACGACGACACGTTACAACATTTGCGTAAACTACGCGACGCAGAAAAAATAAATGAAAGCATTTCACTGAAAATAAAAACAACGCGCGCCGGGGAATCAAAGCGACCGACCAACCGACCGAGTTTATTTACTTTGCGCTTCTAAACAACAAACAAAAACAATAACAACAACTGGCAAATAACACACAGCGAACACAAATGCCAGCTGAGCAGCTCAGGGAGCGAGGGGGGGCGGCAACGCGTGCTCAAGGAAGTTTGCAAAGGCTCAACGCGGCCAAGGAGCGGCCCGGAATTGCGAAAAAAGCACACACTTGGCGTTTATTAAAAAATAATTTCCCGTCATTCGAGTGCCGGTGTCGGTGCGGCAGCTTGCGTGTGTGTTCGTTGCTATTGAAGCGAAACTCAACCGTTTGTGTGTTTTGCCGTCGCAGCACGAAAACACACTAAACAGCCAACAGCACAAAGCGACAGAGGCAAATAAGAAATACGCGGCGAATAGCACAGATTCGTTGGCCCGTTGGCCCCGACGCGTTTTTACTACATGTCAGCCACTACGTTGTCACTTTGGGCAGCCACCCTCACTGTCAGTCTGCGGCATTTTATGGACGACATTAAATTATTCAAGGAATCGTAAATCTGTGATTTTATTGTGTGTTGTTGCGCTGCAGCTGTAAACATAAACCAGCCAAATATTACAAAAACTTATGCAAACAAGCCAGTCTATAAAACCCAATGATATATGCCGTCATGTCCTTACAAGGACGAGCCCAATGTGACACATGGAAATACCAGACAGACAACAGCAATCGCAGAAACAGCAAAACAATGAGTAAAATATGTATGCGAGTGTGTGGAAAATTTGGCGGCCATTTGGTTTGGGGGCGCGAAGCAAAGGACATTTGGATCTTGGCGATGGCCGCCGCAGATGTAATCAACGTTTTAACTTGCTAACCGACAAGATTGAGATATGTGGCTGCAAAGTTGTTCAATTACAATTACAATGTATTATTCAGCGACACTTCAGCGACGAATTAAGAGAGAGAGAATTAAAGTTATCGTTCAGATTGCTTGTAATCCTTGCAGCAGGATTCACATCTGTCTGAGCAGCTTTCTGATGTTTTTTCTTTAGATTTTCGACTGTATTCACCCCACTATCACCAGCGTCTAATTGACCTTTAAATTATATAAATTTTTTGCACAGCTATCTCGACTCTTTTCCTTCATCATTTACTTGTTTTCTTCTGGTATTTTGGAATAATTTGCAACAATGCTTTTACATCAAAGTTATTGACTCAGAACAAGTGTTAAATAACACTACTCGACAAAAAATGGGTTCATCGCGTGCTCCTAAAAACAAAAGTATTTTTTAGACTAATCTTCGGCTGCTGAACACGAAACTGAAAATCAAAACATTTTCTTAAGAAGCGTTTTCGAAAAATCTTCGAAAAACACGTTTTTCCCCTCTTATTTCAGTTATGAGCATATATCTCGTAAACCAACCATCCGACTAACACAACGATATCTAGAGTGTCCAAATCAGATGAGATTTAGGGAAGTTACTGACGATGAAAGTTGTAAAAAAGTGAATTTTGCGACAAATTTCAAAAATCAAAAATTTTCGAATACTTTTTTATAGATAAAATAAATGATCTCCTCTGGTTTTAAAATCTAAGATGAAAGATATATTATTTGAGCAAATATTAAGCCTAACATCAATAGAATTGAAAGAAAAATGACAAAGTTATGATGCACGAAGTGAAAACACCAACTTTTCATTTATTACACCGTGCGACAATTTTTTTTTATTTTTCCGAGACCCATCCAAATGTTATAGACGTGAAACTAGAGGTAATTTATAGTATCTTTGCATAGTCAGTTTTTCATTTTCTGACCCAAAAACCTTCTTAAAGGACTTTACAATTTTAAGGATATACACATTTCAAATATTTTTTTTAATATTTGCGATTATGCAATGATGAAGATATGGGTATCAAATGAAAGAGGAAAATTGTCTCCTCTTAACTAAATTTTCTACTTTGAACTTTGAGCAGCAGCATATCCGGCTTAAATTTTACATCTTCAATCAATTGTTTGCTTTTAGGCTGCGTTAGATGTGCGCTGTGTAACGTTTCATATATCAAAAACTATGAGTTGCCGTAAACAGAGATAGAAAGGTTGTTTAGTAAATTTAAAGACCAGAACAAAAAATTTTTTGTAATACCCCCACTTGGAGGACACGCATTAGACACACCTCTTACCCATAGCCACACACCACCAAAACAAAAAAACTAAAACCAAATTAACGTCAATTCTAGTCTGTTAGCCACGAACGTTTTGTGTGTGGCAATAGAGGGAGAAAACACGAGCAAAAAACTAACTCCAATTGAAATGTTTTAGGGAAAAATGTAATTGCGTTAATTTGAATGTAATAGCAGCAAAGTACACGCAGCGGCACGTAATGGTGGACTGAGTGTGTGTTTGTGCTATTATCCATGACGCATAACGCACTCCACGAATGTATGTACAATTATATGGGCGGCGAACAGTGTTGCCAGAATACCGTTTTCCGAAATGGTATGAACATTTTAACAACTTATTCTATTCTGGAGTTGGTCTGTCCTTTCCAAACTCAAGTAGAAACTAGAGTTGGGTACAACTGGATCTACTATAACTTGGTGAATTCGAACATCATCGGCCAACAACACAGACTTGTTATACTTAGGCCCATCTGGAAATATATGTATATTTTTTGTGTAAGGCTTGGACGATCGATCAAAGGGTATGGGTTTTCCCCTTCATTCTTATTGAGTCGCTTCCTCGAATGCAGATATTTCAATATATTGTAAGTTAGGCAAAATTAGATAAAGAATGGTGTTTGCACTACAAGCCGGAACTTTTAGTGTCTAAATACTAAATTTAAATTATTTAAAAAAAATTAATAAAATTTTTTGCTTCCTTTACTTAAGTAAATTTGAAGACAATCTTTCACTTTTGTTCTCCATCGAAGTTGTGATCTTCGCTGCATTACATTTACATATCGCACACCCACTACAAAAGTGAAACAACTCAAAAGTTTTAATTTTTCAGGAAACGCGAAAAACTGTTTTTGAGCTGAATAAACATTTTTTTTAAATAACGTAGAGACCGTTTAGCAGAAAATCTTTACAGATTATGCTTTAGGATAAGTTACAAAGATTCCTTTTTTTATTTTACACTAGAAAATCCAAAATTTTAAGTTGTGACTTTTTTGATGATATTTTAATTCAATAATTACCGAATTATTTTAAGTTATGTCACTGTTGCTGAATTTAATAATTATAAATTACAGTTAAAAAGTTGAAAGAAAAATTTTGAAAATTCAAAATTAATTTTTTTATTTGAAAATATATACTAAAATTGTCACAACTTTACTTAAAATTAACTTCAACAAAAATTTATTTCGTCAAAAGTGTCACAATTTGAATTAGGACTCTTTTGCATTGAGCTGCAGCGATCAAATAGCATCAAACTTCTCGACATGAAGAGAGACCTAACTGTATTTTGGCAACAGTTAACAACAACAAAATATACTGAGCTTTTGCTTATTGCTAGATAGATGCACATAAACCCGAAAATAAAAAATTTTGAGTTGTGTCACTTTTGAAAAGGGTGTGCGATATGTCTTCTGTTAAGGGACTTGTAATACATTTGGATGTGGTAATAGATGACGACACGAACAGAGTCAAGGACTTTAAACCTTTATGCAAGAATATCCCTATACAGTGGCGCACGCAAATAGAGTTTTGGGATTCAAACCCCTCCCATATGACTGTTATAAAAATTTTGGTTAAAAAATAGATTTTAAATTATATTTATCTACCTAAACAGTTGTGTACGGGGGCCCCCCTGAAATAAAATTGTGTTTGCGCCACTGCTAAAATATATATATTTATATGTAGAAGTGTGTGTAAGATGAGAGTAACTCATCAAGTGTGAATTTTTGCGGCTATTGAAAGAAGTATCTGCTTAGAATTCTCTATTAGGACCAAACAAACTTCAAATAACCCTCTCGACCCCGAATTTTACCCTGTGTCTCGATATTAGTTTTTAGTATTTAAATCATGGACACTTGCCTAAGAAATGTGCACACGACATTTGAAGTCGCCACGCCTCTTTGTTAGAGTTCTAGAGCTAGTTTACTTTTGAACAGTTTTAGCTTAAAAGGGGTTAAATAAATTTTGTATCAATATTTTTTTATTACAGAACAATTTTTTGATATTTATGGAAAAATACAAAATTACCACTTTTTGATTTTATTTAATCATTATTAAAGAAACAGGGATTGGATCAAATGCGCCCAATTCGTAGATTCGTATAAGATGACAAATAGGTGAAGTTGTTTTAGGCAACTTTGGGGTCGAAAGGTTTAACTATACTTCACTTAATCTTTAGGCTGACATAATCATTAATTGTCTTAATCATAGATATTTAGGTGAACCCATTCACTGCTATGAAAATATATGGTTTAGTTCTTGGTGGTCGTCTATGCTTTGGCACTAATTCTATTTTAAATATTCTCTTTGGTGTGATCTTCCCATCTGGTCAGCATTACACTCCAGAATCTCACAAGCTTGATACTGATTTCTAACAGGACTTGCCTTTTGATAGGAAAATTGGTGGTGCGTGTCGATCTGGGTTTCGTGCGTTATCAAATTGCCATTTAGGCATAAAAACGTTCAGCTGGCAACACCAAACGCGAGGGAGCAATATAACGGTCTAGGCTTAGCCGTTGTACACCCACACACACACACATGCACTTACGAAAACTATTCAAATTGGTCAGGCGACAGCGTCCAGGGTCGACGACTAGGCGGCGCGCCGCGGCACCTCCCCACGGAGCCGTATGTCATAATTTAATGCCGACTCTTACAAACGCTCACACTCCCACACACACACACACACACACACTTCCCCACGAACATCAGCAATCATGCCCATGTACTGCACACACACACACACACACACAAACCAGTCGTGTAGGCGCTTGGGGTGTGCGCTTATTATGCACGACAGTGACATCGACAGTCTGCCGCGCGGACGCCGCGTAATAAAAAAGCAAGTGCGGTAATGATTGAAGTAATTGCATTTATGTATTTGTGCGGCACCCGTTGGCGCTTGTTGGTGGGCGTTAGTAATTTGGCGCGCATTTTCGCCTCTTCCTCTTATTCGTTTTGTATACTATTTACTTTCAAATGGTAGTTTTTTTTTCTATGCTGGTGCTTTGTGTCACTGGCGGCGGCGCTCGTTTGCCTAACAATTATTTTTCCGCCTTTTATTTCATTACATTTATGGAATTTCAGCTATGCACCGCTGCTGTTTTTTTTTTGTTGCGGTAGTGCTTTCGCCGATGCCAAATGTCAGATAAAAATTTAAGCATATCCAGGCTGCATAGTTCCTGCTCCTCACCAACGTCGGTTTTGGTTTTGGTTTTTGTTTTTGATAAAAAAAATTACTCGTGCGCGTTATTTGTATTGTGTTGTGCCGCACAGATCGTTGCCGATTACGACGGCTTTATTTTGAGCCCATTGGTGCTTTTTTTAACGCTGCGCGTTAATGACCAGTGCATTATTATTGTTATTATTTTTATTATTTTTTTATTGTCATTTAAATGCGCGCTGACGCCATCCAAATGCAAGCGCCGCGCCGCGTCGCTGTCAATAAGCATTAATTTAAATGCAGACACCCACGCACGCACACGCACACACGTTTTCATTAGTTGGTTTACTTTTTTGCACACATACACACATATATTTATATTTTGTTCTTATTGTTGCTATAAGTAATGAAGTTAAAGACATGACTGGCACAATTTCTCCATCTTCACAGCGTCACAAAAAGAGTCGTTGCCACTGTTATTTGCCTTTATTTACGAACGACACAAATTTTCATTCCATGTCACGGCACATTCATCATCAATTTTCATCAGCCTTCGCTGCGCAATGCGGTCCGCGAAAATTATTATCATTTTAATTAATTGAGCGTAAATTGCATATAATTAAGCAGTGCAATCTTGTGCGCGGCCGACACGTAATGCGCAATGCACACCAATACATTAATACATTAATGTGTGTGTTAAAAGCGCCATGGGAGATTTTTAAATTTCTGCAATTTCACCTCTCAATACGATATTAACTTTGTTAAAGTTTTACGCGAAGATATATAAAAATAACAACATAAAAAGTTATTAAGGACTGTATCGAAAAGAAAGTGAACACTTTGTTTGAAGTATAACTTTAATGGAAATTTTTTTGATCAAATTTTTTGTTTTAACATTTGTTGCATATACTTTAAGGACTATAAATTTTTGTTTTAATAACAAATTTTTTTCAAATAAATTTGTATCTAATTTTTTGTTTGACCCTCTTCATTAGATTTTGTACAGATTCTTGCGTTATGGTTTTTGTTGTGTTTCTCCAATTTTTGTTTAATTCCTGAAGATTTTTAGCTTCGTGTCCATCTTTTAAAAGGTTTCTTTGGGCTATTGCCCGGTAGCGCTCTATTGGACGTAGTTATGGTGCATTTGGCAAATTCAAATTTTTTCCACATATTCGATGCTATTTGCTCTTAGAACCTCTATAGTGCCCTGGGCGCAATGCACAATTGCTAAATCCAACTAGAAGAGTGCAGGTGCAGTAAGCTTCTTATATATTGCTGCGTTTATCGTGCCTTTTGTAAACAATTATGATGATTTTAAACTGCAAGAGCAAATAGCCGGCCATACTAGCACTTTCTCCCCAAACTGTTCCAATTCGGTTGCACGCTCTGAGCAATCTACAGTATCACCTTTGAGTTTAGTGTAAAATTGTGGTCCTGGCAGTGGTTTTGAGTTCACTTTTACATGTGTTTCGTCATCCATAATGATGCACGAAACTTTTTCTTTTTCTGATATTAAAGGATAAAGTTTGAGAATACGATTTTTACACACTTTTGTGAGCATTATACATCTTCGGAGGATTTGTCAAATCATAAGAAAATATGAAGGTTTCCACTTACTGTGCAATTTTTTTATTCTTTCAATGTTGTACACCGGCAATCAACTGTCTCGCTGTCTTCTCATCACGATCTACTAGTCATTTCCTTAGCAAAGTTCAACTATTCTAGGTGTCTCCTGAAATTTCCATAGCACGTTGTCAGTGCAGTCAGGCATTATAAATTTAAAAAAACTTAAAAATTATACTGCAATCGTTCCTGGCCTCGCTACTTAAAAAGCCCTTCTAAAGCTTCGTTGATGATGCATTGTTATTCAATTGTCAACATACTTTGAACCGATTTATTGCTTAATCCTATTTTGTTAACGGATACAAACAAGTTCTCTTACAACATCTTTTTACATTCATTAATTTACTTTATTTAATTTAATTTTTAATTTAAGTATTACCTTTTTCGGTGCTATAAGGATTGCCTTAGCAGGCAGCAAAAAATTATAGCTTATACTGATATTCTCCTAATCCTTTGTCTTGTGTCATTCATCAAAGATTCATCCTTACAAATACTAAAGCCCCTCTCTTCGCCTTGCTCATTTAAGAATACGTCTGAAATTTTGTATTCTTGAGACTTTTCAGTCAACATTAGTTCGCACATTACAAAAGTGGACATTGATGTTATTCTGAAAATGTTGTGCGTCGCACAGTGGGGTAATATATAAGTAAAGTGCCGATTAATTCAAAAACGAAAAATAAAGATACAAATATGTTTTTGGTACCGGGTTAAAGTGGATAAAATTCTGCATCACTATGTGAAAAAGTTGTTGCAAAATAGTTAACCGTTTTCCCGCAAAGCACTCTGAAAGTTGACATTTATTTTTAGTTTTGGTGCGAACAGCGATAAACGCGTTTTTTCCTTTACTTCAAAACGATTTATTTTTGTGAATTTCAACAAGTATTTACAAATTAATTATGCAACCTTCATGTTCAGGTATTTCAGTAATGTATGTATGTATTTTGTTTTGTTAAAAAATTTTTATAAGTAGGTATTTTATTTGATTTTTTGTTTAAAAGCTTAATAATTATTCAATTTTGGACCTTTTCATAGACATCTAGTTGTGAGTCTTGTGAGATCGATCAAAACTTTTTTCATTAGCGTATAGCTTAGATATTTCAGTAACATTTTATGAAAAAAAAAATTGCGCGAATGTTGCGCACTTTTCCAGCATTTCGATTTTTGTGTGCGAGCTCATGGGCCAAATGGGCCATGTATGAGAACAAATAGAAATGTGCAAAATAAATTTTTTAAAAATTATTTATTTTTTAGATGAAAACAAATAAGCAAAAGGTTTTATTGTTGTTTTTATTGTTTTTTCAAAATGAAGAAATATCTGCATCAATAATAGAAAAATAGATGTAGACTTGAATAAAAACATTCACACCATTTTATGGTTGTTTCTAGTGAACATCAAATCGAAATAGAAAAATTTCGCAGCTATGGATTAAAAACTGTTAAATATTTTTTGAAATGCTATTCCTGGGAAATTATGCCCACAATTTTCCACAAATAGTTTTTGTATCGACCGCAAATCATATCGCATACTTTATTGCCAATCGGCCAACCTACGGAAGAAGCACGGAATAACGATTTCAAGTGTTGCAGGGAGAATTTTTTTCGAAAGTGAACTGAAAAAATACCATTAAAAACATTTTTAATAGATTTTTTTTTAATTCTGACCCCAAGTATGAGAAAATTGCCCCAAAAAATGCATCATATGTATATTTATTATGCCCAAAGTTGCTAACTATGGAGTTGATACTAATGAGGAATGATGATAATGGTGATGGTGAGGATGATGAAGATTATAATAATGATAATCATCATCATAATGATGATCTTGAATTGGCTGCAAGAGGTGTCGATGAAATATTTCAATTAAACTGTGCAACTTAACTTTCATTAAAATAATGCAAGATTTATCTTTTGTAACTATTTTAATTTTTTACCGTTTTTAAAAAAAACTTCCACTGAAGTATACCCAAAAACATTTGTTTTTTACTTTCTAATGTTCGATTAACTAAACCTAATAGTTATTTCATATCTAAATAGCCTGGGTGAATTAATCTGCATTTTCGGCATCAATTACCCCCACTGTGCGTCGGTTCAAGAAGCCATCCATGAGGGAGTTATTATAAGTTTGCCCATTTGTCTATAATTTTTAACGCTGTTTTACTGTTTTGTTATTTTAATGTTTGTAATCTTATGTTTGACTTAAAAACAAAAGACAGTTCTGAATATATTTTTTTTGTTATGTTTTTATTCGACAACTGACCAAAACTGACTGACTGATAGGAAATAGAAATACACTTTACAGGAAAGCAAAATCTTTCAGGCGTCATCACAACGACAAAGGTTCGTAATGAGAGTAAAAATTCAGTTCTTATATGCGGTCAATATCAGAAGTAGAGGTGACCCTACTACCACCAACTTACCACATTAGCTGAGATTCTTTCACTACAGATGTCCAGTGTTTTTTTTCGGCAGATCTGATGAATTGATTTTTAATTGTTTAGTTGTTGGTGGAAATTAGTTTTCTGCAGTTAATTTGCGTTCGTCAATTTAAAACAATTAAAAATTTATATCCAAAATGTAGTAGTTCAACGTAAACAATATTTTTTTTGAAAATAATTATCGGCAACGTAAATGAAAAAAATTATAAATAAAAGTTATGAAGCAACGTAAAAGAAAATTTCTCAAAATAATAGTTATCGGTAACGTAAATTAAAAAGTTATAAATAAAAGTTAGGAAGCAATGTAAAAAACAAAAATAAAAAAAATAATTATCGATAACGAAAAAAATATTTGTTTCTTATAACAGTTATTATGCAACTCAAAAATATTTATTGCATGATAATACGAGTAGTTATAGGCGACGTAAAAAATTTCTTATTGGGAGTAATTACGAGGGTTGCCTTTTATGTTTCGGGATTTGGCAACTCTGGTGGTGCAATCTGGAAACTGACAGCTGTATCGTAAAGTTGGACATTTTTGAGGTTATAAGTACTCAGAACATTTTGACATACGAGCGCTATTTATATTATTTATATTTTTTCGACACGAGTCTTTTTTTGAGCAGTTGACAAATTGTGTGGGATCCAACGCGAACAAATTTTTTTTACAGTCAAATGTTCATGCAATATTGAATGTATGCTGGTCCCACTAATGCCTAAAGTTGTCTCAATCTCACGATAGGTCACATGACGATCTTGCAATATCAGTTCGCGCACAGCATCAATGGTTTTCGGAACAACAACTGATTTTGGACGACCTTCACGAAATTCGTCTTGGAGTGAACTACGACCACGATTGAATTCACCATACCATCGATAAACACTGGTCCTTGATGGAGCTTCATTATCAAAAATTAAATTAAGTTCATCTATGCACTGTTGCTGAGTTA
Source organism: Melieria picta (assembly GCA_964056695.1). Lineage (NCBI taxonomy): Eukaryota > Metazoa > Arthropoda > Insecta > Diptera > Ulidiidae > Melieria > Melieria picta. The sequence continues at coordinate 29,735,840 of OZ057399.1, forward strand.
ATCCACGTCGCAAGTTGTAAAAAATAATCGCACGAAAATGTTCACGATTTAATTCCATTTTTGGGCCGAGATGCATTTTTCTACTCACTGTAAATAATATAAATAACGCTCGTATGTCAAAATGTTCTGAGTACTTATAACCTCAAAAATGTCCAACTTTACGATACAGCTGTCAGTTTCCAGATTGCACCACCAGAGTTGCCAAATCCCGAAACATAAAAGGCAACCCTCGTATTATAAAGCAATAATTATATAAATTTCTTTATCATAGCAATTTTTTTATTTCCAAAAATACGGATAATAATTATTTTAGGTCTCTGAAACTAACGAAAAATGTGCAGAGAGCAAAGCAACAACGCCTTGAATTGTATCTCATGCAGTTATGGCTCGCGTTGATTTATTCGTCGGAAGGACCAGTCATCCCAAGGACAAAGCAAGCAAATAAGCAATTGAATAGCAAAGCCAAAGAACCAAGTCCAGTCTGCTCTACTGTTTGCTTCAGTTTTCATTAAATGACGCAAACATTGTTGTCCTTCTTACTGCGTACATCCCACGCATTTCGCTTAACGTTACCTGAGCTGTGCGAAAATTAAATGGATTTCAGTTTACATTTGAAATAAATCAATCACTCGGCACCTGTTCACTGTTTTGCCATCTTCCACTTCGTTTTTGCAGGTTTACATATTTTTGTTCTTGTTTTTGAATTAACTACAGTTTTCGGCAGGCAGCGCTGCATACATTTACATAAATTAATCTTTACAGGCAACGCCTACACAACTGCGGCGATACAACAGCAGGAACAACAACAACAACCACGCGCCATATGCGCGCAATTGACTGGCTGTCAGAGCGTCGAAGTGCTCCGTGCCACGTTGCGCTGCGCCAACCAAGCGAAACCAAAACCGAAACCGAAAAGAGCAGCGCACAGAAGGGCCTTGACGCGGGGCAGGAACAAGGGGAGGCTTTGATATTTATCTGGCAGTAATTTTGAGCATTTTTCGACCGCTTCATTTTCTTAATGAGCGATTTAATGGTAATTGGAAATGTTGGCGCTGTCAATAGGACGAGGCGGGGCAACAGCCGATTAGCATATTGCCTCGATTAAATTGCAGCCTTGGCCAATTGGGCGCAGCGCGCCTACAACGAGCTGTTGTCAGGTAACGAAGTTAGTTGCGCTGCTACCGAAGCCGTTTGGCTTTCTGATTTTTCACTTAAAAGTTTATATTGGGAAATGCTGGCGGTCGTGCCAGCGTGCACGTTTTTTTAGGCTCATTATTAAGTGCGAAATTCTGTCGGCGTGAATGATGGCGTTGGGCGCTGCAATGAAAGTCAACCCTTGAATGTGTAGTTTTGCCGCCAACAAGTTGCCCACCCGCAGATATCAGAGGATCGCACATACACACACACAAACTCACACGGGTTTGTGTAAACACCGCATTTTCTTCCACTTTTCACACTACTCAACTGTTAAAATACCGCTTTATGCAATTAATTATGCGCCTTTTACGCTTCCAAGTGGAGTGAATGTGCAGCGTATGCGAGTGTATGCGTGTGTGGGTGCGTTATGCAGTCTCTAGCCCACTTAATTAGTTTGAAAAGGGCCCACAAGTGGCAATGGCTGCGATAATGATGGCATTTGTGTGCGTACATTTGAGACCTGATGTAATCGGAGCGCTTTTTGTGCGTTTCGTTTCCCGGTTTAGTGTGTTGAAATTGTTCGCTTTAAATAATACTTAACATGTGCGCATACATTTCTCTCTATAATGGTCTCTTCATGATTAAATTTCGCGTTTTTGTACTTAGTTGTTTTATTTTCGAAATGTCTTAAAACCAGGGACATAACAGTTATAACGTTTATAGGAAAAAAGTTGGAAAATAACTGTTTCACTGTAACAAATATTTTAATTGTTACTTATAATTATTATTTTGAAATAATTATTTTTACATCTATGTATAACTATTATTCGTGACAAATATTTTTTTCTGTTGCCTAATAACTATTATCAGCAAGAAATATTTTTTCCATTGCTCGATAACGTTTATTTTTTGAAAAGAATTTTTTCCGTCATCGCATAACTGTTATGATAGAAAAATATTTTTTACGTTGCTCGGTAACGTTTATTTTGTGAGAAATATTTTTTACGTTGCTCGGTAACGTTTATTTTTGGAAATATATTTTTTCCGTTGCCAGTAACTATTATGAATGCGAAATATTTCTTTTACGTTGACTGATAACTATTATTTGCAATATATATTTTCTACGTTGAAAATACCGGCACACAAAAGAAAGAGATGTCTGATCGGTGAATGCGACTGTAAATTGTCTATGGAATTAGGTTCGCTGATCGTGAATTTTATGCCAGACTAACACCATCACCCATCACTTTTGGAAAAATCGCAAATCTAAAATCGAATCAATGATTAAATTTTGTATTGTGTGGGTGGTGGGTGCCAGCCCCTTGCCTAGTACCCGTCCCGGTAGAAGGCGTAAGACTTAGCGAAGTCCTTAAATGTGGTGGATACCCTACTCTGACATCGAATTTATGATCAGCGAACCTATTTCCATAGAGAAAGTATAGTCGCAGTCACCGATCAGACATTTGTTTCCTTTGTGTGCCGATATTTTCAACGTAAAAAATATATATTGCAAAATAATAGTTACCACTCAACGTAAAAAAAATATGTCCCATTCATAATAGTTACTGGCAACGGAAAAAATATTTCTCACAAAATAAACGTTACCGAGCAACGTAAAAAATATTTCTCACAAAATAAACGTTACCGAGCAACGTAAAAAATATTTTTCTCTCATAACAGTTATGCGATGACGGAAAAAATATTTTTCAAAAAATAAACGTTATCGAGCAATGGAAAAAATATTTCTTGCTGATAATAGTTATTAGGCAACAGAAAAAAATATTTGTCACGAATAATAGTTACGAAATGGCGAAAAAAGTATTTTTTTCCTCATAATAGTTATTGTCCAACATTTATAAATATCTCTTAAAAATGGGCAACGTTTTCGAATTTTTAAAAAGGCATAACTGTTATTTTGGGTCCCTGCTTAAAACTTAAAAATTTTCTAAACTTGTATGTAAAAGAAATAGGTTACTTTGTAAGCTAGCAAAAAAAAAGTTCTCTTAAAAGTTTTTAAATGTAAGCAATGCAAAATAACAGTTATGAATTTTTAAAAATTCGATAACGTTGCCCATTTTTAAAAGATATTTATAAATGTTGGACAATAATTATTATGGGGGGAAAATACTTTTTTCGCCATTTCGTAACTATTATTCGTGACAATTCTTTTTTTTTGTTGCTCGGTAACGTTTATTTTTTGAAAAATATTTTTTTCGTCATCGCATAACTGTAATGAGAGAAAAATATTTTTTACGTTGCTCGTTAACGTTTATTTTGTGATAAATATTTTTTACGTTGCTCGGTAACTATTGTGAATGGGACATATTTTTTTAACGTTGACTGATAACTATTATTTTGCAATATATATTTTTTACGTTGAAAATACCGGCACACAAAAGAAACAAATGTCTGATCGGTGAATGCGACTATAAATTTTCTATGGAATTAGGTTCGCTGATCATGAATTTGATGTCAGACTAACACCATCACCCTTCACTTTTGGAAAAATCGCGAATCTAAAATCGAATCAATGATTAAATTTTGTATTGTGTGGGTGGTGGGTGCCAGCCCCTTGTCCAGTACCCGTCCCGGTAGAAGGCGTAAGACTTAGAGAAGTCCTTAAATGTGATGGATACCCAACTCTGACATCGAATTATTGATTTTGATGATATATATATTGCAACGTAAAAAATATTTCTCACAAAATAAACGTTACCAAGCAACGTAAAAAAAATTTTCTCTCATAACAGTTATGCGATGACGAAAAAAATATTTTTCAAAAAATAAACGTTACCGAACAATGGAAAAAATATTTCTTGCTGATAATAGTTATTAGGCAACAGAAAAAATATTTGTCACGAATAATAGTTATACATAGATGTAAAAATAAATATTTCAAAATAATAATTATATGTAACAATTAAAATATTTTTTACAGTGAAACAGTTATTTTCCAACTTTTTTTCTAAAAACGTTATAACTGTTATGTCCCTGGAATTTTTGCAATATCAAACATTAATCTCTTACTATTTCAAATACATAAGTAATTATAATTGAATTTTAGTTAAAGTATTTATTTACTTTCTATTTGCGTACTTTTTGTTTACAAATAAAATTCAGTTAAAATTACTTATGTATTTAAAATAGTAAGAAATTGATGTTTGATATTGGAAAAGTTCAAACAAATTTCTTGCAAACAGATTTTCAACATTAATTTCTTACTATTTCAAACACATAAGTAATTATAATTGAATTTTAGTTAAAATATTTATTTCATTTCTATTTGCGTACTTTTTGTTTACAAACAAAATTCAGTTAAAATTACTTATGTATTTAAAATAGTAAGAAATTAATGTTTGATATTGGAAAAGTTCAAACAAATTTCTTGCAAACAGATTTTCAACATTAATTTCTTACTATTTCAAATACATAAGTAATTATAATTGCATTTTAGTTAAAGTATTTATTTACTTTCTATTTGCGTACTTTTTGTTTACAAATAAAATTCAGTTAAAATTACTTATGTATTTAAAATAGTAAGAAATTTATGTTTGATATTGGAAAAGTTCAAATAAATTTCTTGCAAACAGATTTTGTACCTTTTGTGGACGGGTAACTTTTTAGACCACGTTGCGTATTTTTTGGTCATATCTACAAAGTGAAGAGAAATGCAGTGTCATCTGCGATTTATAATATTTGCAGCAATGATGTTAACAAGTAAATTGTAAAAATTTTTAAAATCTGAAATATAATTTGAAAAATCTGAAATTCAATTTGAAAAATCTGAAATACAATTTTAAACGCTGAAATTCAATTTGAAAAATCTGAAATACAATTTGAAAAATCTGAAATTCAATTTGAAAAATCTGAAATACAATTTGAAAAATCTGAAATTCAATTTGAAAAATCGGAAATACAATTTCAAACGCTGAAATACAATTCGAATTTTCTGATAAACAACTTGAAAAGGTGTAGATCAGACCTATAGTTTTTGTCGGTTTTGTGTTCTTTTTTAATTATTACACCGTGCGACAAAAATTAAAAAAATTGTTCACACTGGAAAAAATCCATATGTGCGTGAAACTAGAGACCAAACATAGTAATACTGCGTACTCAGTTTTTCATTTCTACATCCTTTGCCCTATTAAAAGCACTTCAAAATTTTGAAGGGGATAAAAAAAAAAAATACAAAAAATAATTAACCTTGTTAGAATATGGCGAGATGTATATCAAATGAAAGAGGAAAGGCTCAAGAATGTAAGTAATATTGATTTTTTATCTATTTGTAAAAAAAAGGATATGAAAAAGGTCCTTTGAAAATTTTAATCCTTTATATCCTTTAAAATTTACATATAATTTTCTTGAAAAGTAGGTATGCTAAAACTCAAATCTCCTTGATCACGTGTCAAAATTTCATTGTTCTCGCTTCATTAATTTTGTATCTTTTTATTATTTAAAATACTGATACTCAAATAAATTAGAATTTTTGAACTTCATTAGAATTGCAGCTTCCGCCTTTTTTTAATAACTTTCGAACTAATAAAGTTAGAGTAATGAAATTTTGACATGTGATCAAGAAGATTTGGGGATTTAACATACTTACTTTTCAAGAAAATTCTCTACAAATTTTCAAGGCTATAAAGGATTAAAACTTTCAAAGCTCTTTTTTCATATTCTTTTTTTACAAATAGATAAAAAATTAATTTTATTTAAATTCTTGAGCTTTTCCTCTTTCATTTGATATACATATCGCCATATTCTAAGGAGGTTAAGTATTCTTTATATTATTTTTATTTTTTATCTCCTTAAAAATTTTGAAGTCCTTTTAATACGACAAAGGATGTAGAAATGAAAAACTGAGTACGCAGTATTACTATGTTTGGTCTCTAGTTTCACGTCTATATGGATTTTTTCCGGTGTGAAAAATGCTGTCGCACGGTGTCGACAGAGAAGTTTTATTTATTGTAATTATGCAGTTGCCGTTAATGATTAAAAACAAATAAAACAAAACCAACAAAAACAATATACGTCTGACTCACACAGAAATTCAACGCGTTTGAAATGTGAATGCATAACTGTTTTTTCAACAGCAGCAGTTTAAAATTTCTCAAATGCATCTATCAACAGCGCAAGTAACCTTCCATCTTGTGGTATGTTATATAAGTATTTGTATTTAGTATACTTTTAGTTCCAGTGCAACAATACTTCCTGCCGTTACTCAGTCGTTTCCTAATCAGTTGCCACCAACGACGACCCTCGATGTCCCTCTGTAACATAAAAAATTCGAATTTTTGTCGAGTGTCTCTTTAAAAACTTAATATTTGCTTTATTGTTTGCTGTTGGCAAACCCCTCAACAGGAGTTTCGCTTACAATCTCGTGCAGCCGAAAGCGTATTCACACATCATAAATATGCATTGCACAATGTTACAAAATTCTAAAATAAACAAATGAAATCCGCATTGACATGACAATAGATTTGCTCTTCATTCCGGTTCAACGGTGTTTAATTTATTTCAGCGGTATTATTGCATTTTATCGAAAGCTTCAAGCGAAAAAGTGCGCAGCTTAATTTGGCTTACTAGCAACCAGCAATATTGTGTATGTATGAGGTACATGTGTACACATTTACGAATCAAAAATTGTGTACTTGAAAAAATCATCTACTCGTAAATGAATTATGAGATTTTGCTCAAGATTTTTCTGATATAAGCTATGCTGAAAAAATAATTCGGTTGAAATTTAGACTCAACTGCAATATTTTTAAAAATTCTACTTTGGTTTCAGGCAACCTTCCGAATTTGTTACTTGTTTTGTACTTGTCCATTTAATAGAAATTGCTTATTTTAGGAATCGAATTAACATATAAATGCTATACTATTTAGTAGATTACGTCCAAACTTCGACAATCCAAATTCTTCCAATATTCATTCTGGTCCAAGTGAGCATTTTATGTATTTTAAGTGTAGTATAGAGATTTCAAAATGAAAAGACACCTTTGCATTGTTGTGTTGGTTGTTGCTTTGGTACAATAACAATGTGCCCGAAACGATGGCAACGCAAATTGTGTTACACAAATTTTGCATAGTACAAAAAGAAAAGATCAATGTCGAGTTGTATAAGATTGCGTCATTGGGATCATATTGTTTTTTGTTTTTTTCAGAGTTATTCTTTAATTGTTTCCTCTGTCAATAGACTAGAAGTAATAGGAAAATTGAGGAAAAAAACACAGCACAGAAGAATTAAATATGAGCGCATTGAAGCAATGTGCTGAAATTTGTGCATGAAAGATGAATGCGATTTAAGGAACAAAATAATTGGGAAATGGTGAAAATTGATTGTCCTTTGAAATAGGGTGAGAATAGATTTTATTTGAACCTTTTTCATTTTCATTGTAACTACTACTACTAACTTGATGCAAGTGTCAAATAAGTCTTGGTTCTAGATGAATAGTTTTGTTAGGGACGTACAGAAACTGAATGAAGAAGCTTGTGAGCTCATTACCAAATTCATTGGTACTTGATTCTTTGAATCTTTGGAGCATGGTCCGGGATAAACTCACATTAACGATATTTTAAAATTGGGATATTTAAAACTTGGTTTACTATTCAACAATTTATGGCTCTGATTTTTGAGTCCATCAGGATCAGGAGATTTCCTCCTAGATTTAGGAGATTCTTGGCCTATTAGGAGAATTTTTAGGAGGAAGAATTGTTTAGGAGAAAGTTTAGGATATTTATATTTTATGTTAGGGGATTTTTTCGGATCCTTAGTGGATTTTTGGGAGATTTTTGGATAACGAAGTATTGGAAACACTGGCAACAAAACATATTTTGGCAACTGTTTTAATAGTCAAAGCACCCTTTTGTGTTAAAAATTTGTAAGCTTACAAAATGTAAGCTCGTTCAATCTCGTTCTCACTTATTGCTGTTACAATGAAATCCAGCCGAAAATGGCACTTTTTGTTTAATTCATTTGTTAAATGTTTTTTTCTTGTTAAGTTTTTGGTGTTAAGCTGAAGATGAATAAAAAAGGCTGCATTAAAAAAATTATATGTATATTTTTATTTTTTTATGAGAAGTTTAATTCCTTTAAAATGACGCAAATTATAAAAAAAATTTGGAGATTTTTTTAACTTTTGGCAGGAAATTTCAGTATTTTTTTAAGATTTAGGAGAAAGTCATTTCAGGTATCTGGCAAAACTGAATACGTTACTGATTATAGTCATTTATCATTTTAGAGGCTTTTCTTTAAGTCGGGCTCAATTTAAGAATTTTCTTTTAGGTGTTCTCAACTAGTTTTAAGTCTTTGTGTTTAATTTATCTGCTTATTTATTTATATATTAATTTTTTTCTTAGTCTGTAAGGTCTTGTACACCATAGACTTAATAAAATTTAAATGAAATTATTATGCCTTAGCCAAGATGAGACACCGGGACACTTTATTAATTATTATAAGTTTTTTAAGAAAATAATTTAAATGTAACTTTTACAATGCAGCATAAATTTTATTTGTTGATTATAATTATTATTTCCGACAATTAATTTTTACGTTGCGTAATAACTGTTATGAGAAACTATTTTTTTTTGTTCTCGATAATTATTATTTTGGGATTTTTTTTGTTTACGTTGCTTCATAACTTTTATTTATGACTTTTTTTATTTACGTTGCCGATAACTATTATTTGAAAGAAAGTTGTTTTGTACGTTGCTTCATAACTTTTACGAAAGAATTTGTTTTTTACGTTGCCTTATCACATTTTGAGTATAATTCATACTCAATTTTTTAATTGTTTAGTTGTTGTTGGAAATTGTCATTTTTTTAATCGTTGTAGAGTCTTAACTGTAAAAGTCAGTTACATGAAATTTATAAGCAGTGTAGATCTTTGAATGCTTTTTTACCAGAAGTCACTTATATAAATTTAGCTCTCAAGGTTTCCAGGATATTCACGGATAAAAATTTAGTTGATATCTTTCATATCCTTTTTCATAAAATTTTTCAAAAAGGATATTGTTCCTTCGATTTCATATCATTAGCTTTCATTTGACGTAAAATGTATTCCTTTCTGACATTTGAGTCAAAAGATATGATGTTTTAAAAGTTTCAGTAAGGGGCACTAAGCCGCCATTTTTAAACTGCATTTAAAAAAAACTCGAACATTCCGGGAAAAATCCCTTGACACTTTTTCATCTACTAAGGTCCTCTATCGAATGAGACATGTTTGACCTTGTCCCTTTTTTTAGTGTTGCACTGTGTATCTAATTATTATTTCAAAGAAAATTGTTTTGTACGTTGCTTCATAACTTTTACGAAAGAATTTGTTTTTTACGTTGCCTTATCACATTTTGAGTATGAATTGATTTTTTAATTGTTTAGTTGTTGATGGAAATTAGTTTTCTGCAGTTGATTTGCGTTTGTCAATTTGAAACAATTAAAAATCAATTCATACCAAAAATGTGGTAATTCAACGTAAAAAAAATTATTTTTCAAAATAATAATTATCGGCAACGTAAATTAAAAAAAAGTAATAATAAATAAAAGTTATGAAGCAACGTAAAAACAAAATTTTTTAAAATAATAGTTATCGGTAATGTAAATAAAAAAAATCATAAATAAAAGTTATGAAGTTATGACGTAAAAAAAAAATTCTCAAAATAATAATTATGGACAACGAAAAATATACTTGTTTCTAATAACAGTTATTATGCAACTCAAAAATATTTTTAACATGACAATAATTACAGGTCACGTAAAAAATTGCTTATTGGGAATAATTATTATAAAGCAATGTCTTTAGAAATTTCTTAAATAAGGGCAATTTTTTTATTTCCAAAAATATGGATAATAATTATTTTAGGTCTCTCTTTAAATCAGTCTACGATGAGCATCAGCAGCATTGCTCGCTTCCAATATCCCGACACATGTGCACTTGTAGGTCTTGAAATTTTTCCAGCATCAGCACAATGGGTCACCTTTCGCTGCTGCCATAACCCAACCTATACAAACAATGTAATTAAATACACTTTTGTTTTCTTTTTCAATTCGTGCATCACGTGTTTCTTATGCAATCTTCTTAAGCACTAAGCTTGCTGGCAATGCTTTGCATATAACAAAAATGTCTTGTTGTGCGATTTTGTCAACATTTTCCACAGATATTTAATCGGCACACACACACATGCACATGCACACAAATGTTGCTTCCTTAACTTAGCTACTGTACGAAATGACTTTATCAAGAAATAACTGAGATCAACACGGTCACATATTGCTTGCAGCCAATACGAAAAGTTTCTGGCACGCCCGTTGTTGCACTGCAATGACAAAATGTGAATACACATATAGACACCGGCGCGCATACACATGCACACGATGTATTCATATTACAGCTGTCATTGTCAGAATTTATGAAAATTGCTAAAATATTTGCAAACAATTTGCCCCAAAAATGGTGGCGCATATTTCATTCGTTGGAAACAAAACAAAAACTGTGCAGCCAAAATTGAAGAGAGGCTCGAGGGGGTCGCGATTGGATGTGCGAGAATGTTCACACCCCGAAATTTGCAAAGTGCATGAAGCAAAATGTGACAAAGTGACAACAACAACCAAGCATTAGTGAAGACAGCAAGCAGAGGGCGGCCGAGGAGGTGAGAAGAGAGAGACACAGCAGCTGCGGAAGCAGCTAAGCGTTATGACTATGAATACGTTTTACTTATCTGGCTGCAAGCAGCCAACTGGCAGGTGTGCTTGAGCTATCAGACGCTGCCAAGAACTTTGTGCACACACACACACACACAGGTGGAGTGGAGTGAGCAGCGCACACAACTTTATGGCACCGAAAGAAGTGTCAGCAATACGGCGATGATCAAATGTTAACTCCTTTATTTAAAATTATGCTGACAGCTAATGCTGCCACTCTCGGTCGACCGAGGGGAGTTTCTGTGCAGCCGATACCGCTACCAGCCGAAAGTGTGACAACGTGTTGGCGCAGTTGCTGCCGCTGTGGGCTGTAAATTCATGGCAAGTGCGCGCACATTTTTGCAACTCCTACTGCAGCCTGACTTACTTTTGTACAGGGAGTGCGTTGAAGATTTGTTGCTATTGAAGGCCGCTTCTATGGTAGAAGTCAGACAATGCGCCGAAAAAAATATAAAAACATAAATATAAATAAATTTTGCTCTCCATTAGGTTTACGTGTTTGTTGCTTGTTGCTTTTTGTAAATATTTGTTAATTTTTCTTCATAATTTTATTGACTTTTCTAGTATCCGACCGAATATTTGGTTTCGGTTTCAGCCCAAATAAGTGGTTTCGGTTTCAGTTTCGGCCAAAAAATGGCCGAACAGCCGAAACCGAAACTATCTAGAATATTTTTTACATTTTATTATGTAGCAGATAGAGTCCGACCGATTAATCGGCATCGGCATCAGCTAGTATCGGCCAATGAAATTGGTATCGGCATCGGCTAGTATCGGCATTGTCCAAAAAAATAGGTATCGGCATCGGCCTTTTTTGGCCGATGCCACATCGGCCGTTTTTGGTCGATGATGCCATCGGCCTATTTTTCTGCTTTCATTTTTTTGTTTTGATTTTTTTTTTGTACCAACGGGTTCTTATACCCCTTTCCAGTAATGTATTTTTAGATACTGTTTAACATAAATGTTTCCTAGAAATGTTTTTTTTTAAACTAGGTATTCTTAAAAACACAGATTTTCTGCATTTCGTCTCTTAATTTGGATATCAGAAGAAGGGGCATTTAATTTTTCAATCTTATGCTTCTTTTTTAATTGGAAGCATTTTTTAACAGGCCTTTTATCAGGTGTACAACTTTGCTTCCGCCGTTTTCCGATAGGTGGCTGTACCGGCTGAGGCTGGTTGAAATACATAGATGGTAATGCCTTTAAAGTGAGTGTGGACAGTGCCTAACGAATTGTCATCGCCGTTTCAGTGACAGTTGTTCTTGTTTTCGTATTATTCACGCTCGAAAATGTCCGTTTATGTGCCCAATTCTCGCCATTTGCGGGAAGTTTTACTTTTCTGTTACAATTCGCAAAAAAATGCAGCTGAAGCTCATCGAATGCTCTCAGAAACTTACGGTGATGCTGCTCTGAGTGAAAGAACGTGTCGGGAGTGGTTTCAACGTTTTAAAAATGGTGATTTCGATGTCGAAGACAAACATGGTGGTGGAAGAGAAAAAACCTTCAAAGATGAACAACGAGCTCTTAAAACCGGGTGAAACCATCACAGGAGATCGCTACCGAACGCAACTGATGCGCCTTAGTCGCGCGCTAAAAGAAAAGCGGCCACAATATCAAGAGCGACATGACAAAGTCATCCTCCAACACGACAATGCTCGGCCTCACGTCGCAAAAGTGGTCAAAAAGTACCTGGAAACGCTGAAATGGGAAGTCTTGCCCCACCCGCCGTATTCCCCAGATGTCGCCCCTTCTGACTTCCACCTATTCCGTTCGATGGCACACGGCCTGGCAGATCAACATTTTCAATCCTTCGAAGAATTGGAAAAATGGATTGCTTCATGGATAGCGTCAAAAGAGGACTCCTTTTTTCGAGCCGGGATCCGAAAATTGCCGGAAAGATGGGAGAAAGTTGTCGCTAGCGACGGACAATACTTTGAATAATACATCTGTAAGCACTTTTTCGCAATAAAGCTTTTAATTTTGGAAAAAAAACGGCGGAAGCAAAGTTGTACACCTGATATTTTTTCCAAATTTGTTTTCTGATTTCTTCCCACTGCATCTGTACAACGGGTCGCAATTTGAGAGTACATATTTTAATATAAAAATCTTAATTTTAAGTTGAATAAAAAACGGAATTTGTATGCAATATTTACGTCACTATTTTTGTTTCTCTCTCAGTGGATAAATGTGATATATTATTTTTTTGATACATGTTAATGTATTAGAATTTTGAATTCTATTGTTAATTAATTAATTATATCTTTTCTCGCTGTTTTGTTATTTTGTAAAGAATATTACAAACAATATGTAATAATTCCTTTTGTTATTTTATAAAATAGACTGTGTTTTGATTGAATTTATTCGTGTTATTTTTTCTATGTAATCGGCATCGGCCGATTTCCGCCCTTTCGGCCGATGAATCGGCATCGGCCAAACTCGCACTTCCGGCCGATTAATCGGCATCGGCCAAACTCGCACTTCCAGCCGATTAATCGGCATCGGCATCGGCCAAAAAATTTGGTATCGGTCGGACTCTAGTAGCAGATATATAGTGAAAGGAGGAGTAATTTAGATGCCACCAATGTAAATAAACTTCTTTTCTTAGAATAAAATATTAAATTATTTAATTTTGAATATTAGCGAGTAAGGTACGAAAGGGTGATTTTTTCATGTTTACGTTTTTAAAAAATGAATAAATTGTTTTTATATTGTTTTTTATAAATTGTTTTTATTTATTTATGTTATGTTTGTTTGTTTGCTCTTTATTTACTTAATGCAAAATTCGTTTGTTGAAAAAAAAATGCTTGATATGGTGATTTTTATTTCAATATATAATATTTGAAAAAAAAACCGAAACTCGGTTTTGGTTTCGGCCCAAAAAAGATGTTTCGGTCAGTCACTAGACTTGTCTTTTATATGTTTTCCCTTTCCTTCAATACTGTTTCTACAATCAGAAGTAACAGAAACGAGATCAATCTTGTGATCAATCTTGATTTCAGCAGCAGATCATACAAAATTTGTTATATATATTTTGTCGCACATTGAAACGTGTCAACGTTTGCACTCATCTGATTGTACCTAATTTGACAATATTTGCGCAGCAATATTCCAACATATTAAAATATCATTACGCGCTCATTGCCATTATTATTACTGTTGTTGCTATTCCTATCTCCCAGTGGAAACTGAGCTTAGACCGCATAATAAAAGCCGTGACGGTAACCTTTTCATTGCGTCACACATACACACAAACATGCCTACACATTTGTTTGTTTGTACGTTTGACAAGTGAATTTGTTATTTTAAGAATTTAAATCAATTTAAAGCAACGCTGAGAACCATTGCCATGGCGACGCTGTGCCATGGCCCGCCGATATATTACAAATTGCTGACATACATACAAATACTCCGCTTTGCCTACGTTCATATCTTTGTTTTGTATACGTATTTATGATTTTTTTTGGGTGGCATTTTTACCGAACGCCACTACACAATATTCATAAATTACTCGCATGTACGGTGCAGGCTGCATGATTGATGATGATACTCGCTGGCTTTATTTCACGCAAAGCTCAACCATATCCGAGCATCAGCGGCGACAGCAGTCAACACCATCGTCAGCGTCGTCGTCGTCGTCGTCGTCGTCATCATCAACATCAACAACTGTATGAGCAACAACAAATGTATGCTGCCACAACAAGAGCAACAATGCGAACAGCATCGAACTCACTCACTGCTTTGGCGCGCAACAACCAGTACTTGGGTACGCGGCTGTCGTCGTTGTTGTTGCTGTTGACAGTAACTGTTGACAAAAGCCGAACGCACGCACGCACGCACACATCGAGCCACTGACACAGACACAGAGACACTTCAAGGCTTGCCGCAGCGGAAGTGTCACCATTTGTCAAATGACAAAAATTGAAAACAATTTCCATGCAGATTACTCATACGCCCCAGTGTCTGTGCGTGCAAGGGTAGACAATATTTATGTTTGGTTGTTTATGCTTGTTTGTGTGTGTGTGTGTGTGTATTCTGAATTTATGTTTCGACGACGGCGCAAATGCGCGGAGCGGCAAGCAAAAGTAAATAAAGCAATTTTCCTACAGTTTTCAATAAATAAAATCAAAACACAACCAGCGAGGTGAAGTGCACTGTGAAGAGATAAAAGTTTGGCAAATCACAGCAACAAACACGTGCGCTGAGGTATGCCGGAATAAGCCAGCAAACAACCATGCATACTTATGTATTTATGGATGTGTGTATGTGTGTGTGGCACATATGAAGCACTTCCTGCTGGTTATAAGAACAATATGCGATGTGTCATACTTTTGACTTTTCCTCTACGCCGCCTTCCTTCGCTGGCAGCCCATGTGTGAACTGGCATATGATATTTTACACATACACGTACATATGTGTGTGCTTGAGTTTGTTATGCAAAAGTTTAATCGAAATCATTGAAGAAAGACAAATTGCTCTTTGCTGCAGTTTCTTTCGCGCACACACTCGTCCATGTACTCCATGTGAGGCAGCGCCTTTCAGCTTTCACACCTCGAGCTCATGCTTGTGTGTTCAGTTTGTTTTTTGCTCTTGGTTGTTTTTTCTTTTCCTTACAGATAAAGCATATAAAATATGCACATTCATATAGCGATTTCTCATTTCTATATCGCTTGCTGTCTTTCTTCTGTCTTGGCTCCAGTTTTTGCGCATTGTTCCTTTTCCTTTAAGATGAAAATGTGTTATTGCTCGTCTTGAAGATGGCGCGGCGCGCGTCATTGTGTATCAGAATTTTTTTCTCCTATATTTGCGAATGAATTGCGTTTGTATTTTTAAATCGATTTACTCATAGGGCGTCTATGCCAATCTTTTTGGCGAAAATTTAAAGTCGTCAATAAACAGGTACAGATATAGAAAACCAGAGCATTTTCCGACTTAAAGTGAATGCCATTGCTTTTTGGTGTTTGCGCTACAAAATTTCGCTGAGCAAAACATTCCAAGAAGAAAAGTAAAGAAAAATAGCTCAATTATTTCAACAAACCTCCAGTAAAAACAAGAGAATTGACGGGAAGGACTTTTGGTTTAATCCAGATGATGTATCCTACAAGACTACTCAGTTTCTTCTTCTCTTCTATATACATAAAAATCTATTGCCGTGCGTTTGTTTCGCTAAAACTAGACTCAACCGATTTGAATAAAATTTTTCGTTTTTGTTAGCTTTGAATTTGGGGTGATTAAAAAACAAAACAAAAAATTGGAGTTTGAAGGATGTTAGACAAGAAGTGTGTCGCGTTTTTTACGACCCAAATTGTCTGCGTAGCTTTGGAACTGTAAGTTGCACATCAATAGAACTTGGTACGAACTTACCATTTAGTTGGACAGTTAAACTGGAAGAATCGGGTGGGCATTGGATGAAGGGACGTGGTACCACCCATACAAGGCAAATTTTTAATATGGAATAACGTTAAACTTATAAGTTGCACAGCATTGAAATTTGGTTCACCGTCGTTCCATGTATAGTTCTACTGGTTAAATTTGATCGCCGGTGAACAATGGACGTGGCAGATTTTTTTTTAACCAAATTTTGAACGTAACTTTGGAACTGTAAGTGGCAAATAAAAAAAATTGGTCCGAACTAAACGAATTTAAGATGCGCCCTTCCACTGAATTTGCATGGGACAAGGGATGTAACACCGCTCATACAATTCAAAATTTTAATATGGAATAGATTCGGAGTTATAAGTGGCAAAACATGGGCGTGTTACTTCATTTAATGGGCGCCAAGAGCAACTGTTATTCATTCCGTGCAATTGTGTGAAATTGTCATTGAATTATCATTAAATGTGTATGTCCTTAAATTTTTAAAGTATGACTATGCCAGGATACTATAAATTACCTATAGTTTCACGTCTATATCAACATTTGGATGGGTCTCGGCAAAAAAAAAATTGTTTAGCACGGTGTAATAAATGTAAAGTTGGTGCTTTCACTCAGTGCATCATAACTTTGTCATTTTTCTTTCAATTCTATTGATGTTTGGCTTAATATTTGCTCAAATAATATATCTTTCATCTTTTAGAACCAGAGCAGATCATTTATTTTATCTATAAAAAAAACATTCGAAAATTTATGATTTTTTAAATTGGTCGAAAAATTCACATTTTTACAACTTTCACCATCAGTAACTTCCCCAAATCTCATTTGATTTAGACAATCTGTATATTGCTGGAAAGGCTAAGGTATTATCTTCTGACCGACGGGCAGCTTGTGTTAGTCGGGTGATTCGTTTACGAGATATGTGCTCATAACTGAAACAACAGGGAAAAAACTGGTTTTTGGAAGATTTTTCGAAAGCGCTTCTTAAAAAAATTGTTTGATTTTCAATTTCGTGTTCAGCAGCCTAAAGTTAGTTTAGAAAACATTTTTATTTTTAGGTGCATTTTTCGTGTCGAGTAGTGTACTCTGCCGAAGAAAAAATATTTTTCGTGGTGAACTAATTTTTAGCAATGTGGATAGATAGGAGAGTATTCAAGTGTTGCCAGATACCTGAAATGACTATCTCCTAAATCTTAAAAAAATACTGAAATTTTCTCCCTAAAGTTAAAAAAATCTCCAAAATATTTTTTTATAATTTGCGTCATTTTAAAGGAATTAAACTTCCCATAAAAAAATAACAATATATACATTTAATTTTTTTACAGCAGTTTGTTTTTATTCATCTTCAGCTTAACAACAAAAACTTAACAAAAACAAAACATATAACAAATGAATTAAATAAAAAGTGCCAAAAGTGTCAAATAAGTGAGAACGACATAAAACGAGTTTACATTTTGTAAGCTTACAAATTGTTAACATAATAGGATGCTTTGACTATTAAAATAGTTGCCAAAATATGTTTTGTTGCCAGTGTTTCCAATACTTCGTTATCCAAAAATCTCCTAAAAATCCACTAAGGATCCGAAAAATCCCCTAACATAAAATATAAATCTTCTAAAGTTGCTCCTAAACAATTCTTCCTCCTAAAAATTCTCCTAAGAGGCCAAGAATCTCCTAAATCTAGGAGGAAATCTCCTGATCTAGCAACACTGCAATAGGTTGAGATCTGCTGGAATAGTCAGAGGCCAAATTTGTGTACCAATTCTTACTGGAAGGGAAGCATAGATGATAATACTGTGAAGATGTAGATACTGTGTAATTATCTTCTAATCTCTAGTAAACTCCACCAAAGGATTTAATTATTGTCTTTTACTTCTTTTCTAGTTCTTTTAAAGCTTCTTATTCGTCCTACTCTGCAGGACTTTCGTATTTTTTTTTAATATTTTCGTCTAAATGGTTTAAATAGTTAAAAAATAAGTTTACAACCCTTAAAAAAGCTTAACCCATTGCTGGTAAAATTTTATCCATGAAAACTGACTTTTTAAAAAAATCACAGAAAAGTTCGTGGTAGAGATATCTCAAAATCATTGATAGGGATGGTTGGGGTAAAGATGGAACTACCTTAGTCTAGTGGAGGTCACCCTAAAATTCCGCCATTTAGAGCTAGAGTTACCAGACTCCAAACATTTTGAATTTTCCGGAGGTGGAAAATGTGGCGAAACTTAGTGGCCCTAGAACCTCACAAAAATCTGCCTCTTAACTCACCTGTAAACAATACATCTTTTGTTCACGTATTTAGCTGATCACTTTAAAAAGTATGGAAAAAAGCTACCATTGCTGCCTACTGGGTAAAAAAATACCCAATGAATATCTCAGCAACGTGCAGAGATAGAAAGCTGAAATTTTAATGAATTTAAAATGAATTTGAATTAAAATTTAAAATTTTTTTGAAATTTTGAAATTTTATCAAAATCGTATGGGCGGAACTGGTACCCGGCTTTAATGGGTTAACACTAGAATGCCCAAGGTAGTCATTTTGACTACATTGAGGTCTTTTATTGTAAATAACTTTTATTGCATTGCTTTCTAAAAAAATATCTTATGTGACTTTTACTAATTTTTAAAGCTAAATGGAAATAAAGCTAAATGGAAATAAATAAATTAAAAATATTGTAAAAAAATTGTTTACCCCAATTTTGTAACATTTACCTTAAATGCCCAAAAGGAGTCATTTTGACTACCTGTATAAAATTTTCAGCAAATCTTACTGATAAATAGACAAATATGCATCTTCAATTGCGAAATATAAAAATTTCAAATAATTGCAAATATTTAAAAAAAAATCATAGTAGGTTGTGACAATTCCCAAGTTTTTCAATCCAAAATTCACTCACTAAATGTGTAAAGTATGCCATTTATGTGTAAAGTACGCCATTTTATTAAAATGAATTTACTTTTTAAACCATAAAAAAATAAAAACTAAATGCTTATTTTATTTTAATCTCGTGTACATTTATTCATATTTGCTACTTAAAAACCAATAAAATTAAAAAAGTCAGTAAACAATATTGTAGTCAAAATGACTACATATGGGCATTTTAGTTAGGTCAGATTGTCGGGCATTCTAGTGTTAACTCTGTAACAATCCAAGTAAGTAGGAACTTGCCTACAAGTGCATAATTAAGAAAGCTGAAATGTATAAATCTTATGGCTAAACTGCCAAATAATCACTGGACTTCAACTATCAACAAAAACAGGGCAATAAATTGCAATAAAAAAGTACTGAATAGCTAAGATTGAACTGCAGCATTTCTGAGCATTTCAATTGCGTTAATAAATTATTGCCTCACACTTTACGTTGACCCGCTGAGCACCAACCAAACAGCAACCACTCGTATTCGAGTTAAACGGCACTAAAAATAGCAAACATATTTGGCGCTAGCAGCAATGCCAAGCGAAATGACCATTTTTAGAACATTACTAAATTGAAGTATATTTAAGTAAATATAGTAGTCGCAGAGGGGTGCAGGGCCACAGGGCCACAGGGGCCAAAAAACTAAACACCACAAACGACATCCGACACACTGCTGTGCGCGCAATCAACAGATTCGCGGCAATTTGGCCGAGTGTTTCAACGGCCATGCGGCATTGTTGCCGCCGCTGCAACAATTTATGATGGCCATAAATCTATGCAGGGAAACAATTTTAAACGATTTAAACGGCCAAACAACAAAAGCAGCAGCAACGTTGCCTTGCAGAATACAAAGGAAGGTAAACACCAGCGCAGCGCAGCGCCAGACAGACAGACAAGTCGCACAGGCCGGGCGACACTGCGGGCGGTCCTAAATAAACAAAAGTTATGGTGCAAATAAGTGAAATTGCACGGTTTATTGAGTTCAGCGTGATGTGGGCATAAGTGGAGGCGAGACCGGCGGTCGCACTACTCCCGGGCGCTGCCCACTTTTATGATTTTGTGTGCTGTCGGCGCAATAAAAAGTCGCACTGCAATAAAGTGCGCTGATTGGGCGGACTTATGAAATGATTTTTGCACAATTGTTCCCTTGTTCGCGGCAAACGCTTAATATAAGTAAATAGTTTTAATGGCTGCGCCCATAAAAATCAGCCAAAATTGTTCGAGTGCATTTGGTTAATTTGACTTTTCGTTGTTTCTGCTCTCTTTATTTCAGCTCTCTGCGGCGGCGTCATTTGTGAGCTGCGACTGCGTAAGCAACCCTCTCTCACCTACCCACCAAACCAGCCCGCACCGCCGACAACATGTGGCTGCGTCGTCGCCATCAGTTGGCGTTAATGTTGCTGCTCTCCAGCTACTGCTGCCTCATTGCGCCGGTGACGTGCCGCTCGCGCGACAAGGACAACCGACGCCGCAACGACCGCCTCTCCGCCGCCTCCTCAACCTCTGCATCCGCCTCGCCGTCATCGTCCTACTACAGCAGCTCGAGCGCCAGCGCCAGCAGTAACTACGCGAGCGGCGTCGGCTACGTTGGTCCCATGGACACGACCGGCTTCTGTACGCGTCGCCGCGACATGAAGCTGATGTGCTACTGCACGCCCGACGAGAACCACGTGCCCGTGCAGAAGGCCGAGTGCTGGGTGTTTGCCGACGGACTGCTGCAGAACGACACCACCTGGACGCGCTTCTTCCAGCAGAAGCGTCTGCGCGATCTAAAGTTTGTCATACAGAATCACGGCCGCCTCGACTACATTCCCACAATGGTGCTGGAGCCACTGAAGAATCTGAGCAGCATAACGCTCGAGTACTCGCAGGTCGAGGTGGTCAAGAGCAACGCCTTTGCCAATCTGCCCTACCTGGATCGCATCATTCTGACCAACAACCAGATCGTGGCCCTCGATCAGGACGCCTTCGCCAATCACATACGCCTGCGCGAGCTCAATCTCGAACACAATCAGATTTACGAGATCGATCGCTATGCCTTTCGCAATCTGCCGCAGTGCGAACGACTATTCCTGAACAACAACAACATCTCCAATTTGCACGACAGCTTGTTTGCGGAAATGACGCGGCTGGTGTACCTGAATCTGGCCCACAATCAGATCTCGGTGCTGACCAGTGAAATTTTCAAGGGGCTGGGAAATCTCAATGTGCTCAAGCTGTCGCACAACAACATCAATTTCATTGGCGACACAGTGTTTGCCGAACTGTGGAGTCTAGCGGAGCTGGAACTGGACGACAACCGAATTGAGGTGAGTGACCAATGAGGTGGTGATGTGAATGTGAGAAGTTATACGATGATTGGTTGCCAAAACTTGTCAACATTTCGTTGTCATGTAGTCAGAGTTTGATTTGTGGCGAAAAGGAATTTGATGGCCTAATTCCGCGAGAAATCAGCGACAAAGCGAGAGGCCGTGTTTGGCAGTCCAACTTTTTTGTTTGATTTAGCTTTCTTTGTCCTGCTTTCTTTCAATTAAAGTAATCTATTTCACATTTTTCACACTGGGAAAAATCCATATGTGCGTGAAATTAGAGACCAAACATAATAATACTGCGTACTCAGTTTTTCATTTCTACATCCTTTGTCCTATTAAAAGGACTTCAAAATTTTGAAGGGGATAAAAAAGAAAAAAATATAAAAAATACTTACACCGTGCGACAGCATTTTTTACACTGGGAAAAATCAATATGTGTGTGAAACTAGAGACCAAATATAGTAATACTGCGTACTCAGTTTTTCATTTCTACAGCCTTTGTCCTTTTAAAAGGACTTCAAAATTTTGAAGGGGATAAAAAATTAAAAAATATAAAAAATACTTAACCTGGTTAGAATATGGCGATATGTATATCAAATGAAAGAGGAAAGGCTCAAGAATTTAAATAAAATTGATTTTTTATCTATTTGTGAAAAAAGGATATGAAAAAGGTCCTTTGAAAATTTTAATCCTTTATATCCTTGAAAATTTATATAGAATTTTCTTGAAAAGTAAGTATGTTAAAACCCAAAATCTCCTTGATCACGTGTCAAAATTTCATTACTCTCACTTTATTGGTTCGAAAGTTATTAAAAAAAAAAGCGGAAGCTGCAAGTGTAATGAAGTATAAAAATTCTAATTTATTTGAGTATCAGTATTTTAAATAACAAAACGATACAAAATCAATGGAGCGAGAATAATGAAATTTTGACACGTGATCAGAGAGATTTGGGATTTTAACATTTTTCAAGAACATTCTACATAAATTTTCAAGGATATAAAAGATTAAAATTTTCAAAGGACCTTTTTCATATCCTTTTTTTACAAATAGATAATACATTAATTTTATTTCAATTCTTGAGCCTTTCCTCTTTCATTTGATATACATATCGCCATATTCTAACGAGGTTAAGTATTTTTTATATTTTTTTTCTTTTATATCCCCTTTAAAATTTTGAAGTCCTTTTAAAAGGACAAAGGATGTAGAAATGAAGAACTGCGTATGCGGTATTACTATGTTTGGTCTCTAGTTTCACGCCCATATAGATTCTTTCCGGTGTGAAAATTTTTTTTTATTTTTGTTGCACGGTGTTATACCAGAACTCAATTGAGCCATTTTCAACTCCTTGGGCATTCTAGTGTTAAGTAACACTAAAATGGAGCTGCAATATAATGAACGTCAATATTTCTTTTGAGTTGGCACACCTTGAATGTCAATCACGCAATGCAGTCTTCAACAGATTCACATTGAACTGTGGAACTTAAGCCATGACGAGCCAATTATAAACTGCTCAAGTCGAATGCTTAAGCACACAAACGTTTGCGCATAAATCCCTCCAGATGTTTTATGGCAGGCTTGAGTTATTGCTTTTCTTTGCGTTTTGCAAACACCAACACATTCTTGTACAAGTATTGTGTGCAAACATTATTTATTATGCATTATTCGCTTATTCTACGCTCAAGAGGTCCTTGTCTCTTATAGAAATAGAAGCAGATGAGGAATTTTGTTTTTATTGTTAGGATGAGTTTGCGTGATTCGCGGGAATTAAATGGCAAGCGAATAGTTGCAGAAATTATTCGACAATATTTAAGGAAATCACAAAAATATCTATTTACCTAAATTCAGAAAACAATTGAAGGTCCTGTGAAATGTGATCTACTTTTGTCAGCAACGTAAACATAATTTTAGAAAAAATCGGCGAGTTGTGCAGTTACGTTATATTCACATATCATGCTACTATTACGTTCGTATGGCAGCGACAGTGGTGTTCGCTGCTGCTTGACGCAATCCTTGCAGGATTCGCAGCGACGCACAGTGTTGCGAGTTCATATAGTGGAGTGACAAAAATAGAAGGAGTGGTCGTACCTAAATGAATTGGTGAAAATTATCTTAGTTCATAAAAGCTACGTTTATAATATTTGTATTTTAATATAAATTTATTTATAAATGTGTATATAGATAAAATGCGTTTATTTCAAAAGTGATTGAAAATAAAATCTCGATAAATTGCCCCACAACTGCTCTGAAGTTGCTCTTAGAGGGTTAAAATCTATGACTGACCCCCACTAATTTTTCCTCTTGAATATTTCTTTCGAACATACCTACCCCCTATCTCGAACACTTAATGAGGCTCCCATACAAAATAATCGTTTTTAGAAAGTGGGCTCCCGCTGCTCTCAGGTTGGTCCCAGTCATACCATACGTAAGTCTGACCCCCATTTATTTTCCCTTTCGAATATTTTTTCTATACACACCTAACCGCTATATCCAACTCTTAAGGTGGCTGCCATACAAAACTTGTAATTTTCAATGGAACTGGCTCCACACTTGTAAATGTAGTAAAGTAAGCGAGAAAACATCGTATCTGGGAAAGTACTGAACCGATTTGAATGATTTATTCAGCAATTGTCAACATTCCTGAGTGCAAAAAATACAAAATTAATTAGAGTTCAAAAATTCCCCACCAGAGGGCGCCTCCCATACAAGTGAAGTAGTTAAGTTGTCAACTTTTGGGTTTGTACGAAAAAAAATCAAAGTGTAGTGTCAAAACTCCATTAACCCCTCTTTTTTGAATATAATAGTAATCGTTATTGATTTTCCGAAGCTATCTTCAACAAATTTTTCCATTAGCAGCAGAGCATTATTTGACCGATTGCTATTGGCATTCAACCAAACGTTGAAAATATCGCGAATTTGCACTCAAGTCTTCACTGAAAAATGCCAATAACTTGCATTCGCGCAAATATGCGCAGCTGAAAATTTTACAGCATAGTGTACATACTTGCCAAAACAAAATATCAGAAAATTTCGAAAGTCATAAAAAGTTTTTTTTTAAATCACCTTTAAAGTTTTAACTCAATTTTGATTCATTTGTTTTCTTTGTTTCATTTTCTTCAGAACGGTACTGCTCAGAGGTGAGAGTAATCAGCAAAATGTTGGTCTTGCCAGACCTAAATTATATGAAACTTATGACAATAGTAACTTTTAGGGACCTTCTCATAATTTATTTTGAAATAAGTATTCAACCTCAAAGTCAAAGCAAAAATTTGATTTTTTTTCAACGCTGGAAGTGCGTACTTTAAGAGCTCATAACTTCTATACTATCCAATATTTTTTCATAAAACTTCGGATTTCTCTTAATTGAAGTATTTCCAACAAAACCTTATACTCAGATTTTTGAGCTTATACAATTGCATTTTGGCATTTTTGTCACTACTCGCAACACTGTGCGACGTCACAGAGCTTTGGCGCTTTTCCTCTGCGCCGCGCATAATCTGTGCAAATGTTTTCGACTCGAAGTTATTCTCTTTGCAAAATATTGAATAACAAAACATCGAATAATAAGACTTATGGCACACACCCGAATATAAGGTTTCATCATCAGCGTCAGCGTTGTCTCCATCGTCGCACACACACACACACATACAGTGCGTGCTGAATAAATAGCGCAGCGTTGTCGTTCGGCGGCGACAAGAACGTAGGCGAGGACAAAAATACAAAGCCCAAGTAGCAAACAACAACAACAACAGCAAAGCATGAAACAAGTGGTATGAAACAGTGTTCAGCGCTGCCGAATGCTGCCGATAGGCAGATAAGCGCAAATCCAGGCACACATGAGCGTGCAACAGGATATCGAAGGATATTGCGGAGTACAGCAACCGAGCAAAGCATGTGGCACGCACACTTGGCCAACGCAAAAGACGTCAGCTTCATAAAAACAAAAAAAAAACGACACAGCCGCCGACCATGAAAGGCGTCGCTTTTCCACTTCACAACAACTGTGGTGGTCACATATCCTGTCAGCAGCAGCAGGCGGTAATGGGAGGCGACGTACACTCGGACGCTCACTCGAACGTCTGAAGTTTAAGTGCGTGGGTGGGTGTGTGTGTGTGTGTGTGTGTTAGTGTGTTTTTAAGGGTGCCCATGGGTGTGCATGTCAGCTTTGAAGTTATGAAATAGTAGCTTCATTCAAGTGTTGAGATATTTTCCCTGCGCCACACTTCAACACACACACACACACACACACACATGCGCTGAAGTGTGGGTGTTGTGCCGCTTTCTTGACTTTTTTACAAGAGTTTCGTCGAGCATTGACTGCGCTGTCCTTCTATGGTTTTCTCTTTTGTTTTTACTTTGCTCAACGAAATGGAAGTTAGTTAAATTTTGCTGCAAAAATGCCAAATCTTTTTTTTGCCGCCTTTTTTTGTGCTATTTTTAAGTGCGAATATTTATAATATTTTCCTTATTATAATATTTTTTATTTTTACTCAAAGCAAAGCTAGCATATTTTTTTGTCGCATATCGTGGTTCAAATTAGCGCACATCTCATCGCATTGCGCATTTTGTCTTGTTGGCAGTCGCCATTGTTTGCTTTGCGTATGCGTGCGTATTGTGTGGGCCTCAGCCAGGGCCCTCGGTGACTTGATTTTATCTGCCCTGTTTTCTATGCCCATCCAATGCTGCTTTGCAAATCCGTTTTTTTTTTGCTTTGATTGTGCTTCGTGCACATTAGTTGTGAATCTTATTATGTAGAAAATGCGTTTGATATGCTTCGGTGCTTTCCTGCCAGCTTCTTGTCAACAAGCGTTTTAGGGCGCATTTCGGTCTGGTCGCAATAAATGAACAGGCAAATTTAAATCATTGCTTTTTTGCTATATTTATGCAAAGAAATAAATAAAATTAAAAGATGCGGAAACAAAATTGCATTTTTTATAATAAGATATAAAATAAATGAAGTCCTTTGCTGGCGCTCGAAGAACACTGGTCAAAAAAAAGATTTTTTTAATAGTTTAAAAATGTGTTTCTAAAAATGACGATGCAGTTTATTTTAAAGAACTTTAAACTTTTTAACGAAATTTGTATTATGTATATTGAAAATTTTATTAACTAACTGACGAATTATTTGGCTGGTTGTAGGTGTAGAGTAATTCACCGCAACTAAGGAAACATTACAAAACACAGCTATTTATACCTTTCCTCTCAAACAGGGCGCTTGACTGTGCTATGGATTTTACTTCTGTTCTTATTAACCCATTTTCGGCCGCTACCAGAAATAGCCAATATTTTTTTAATTCCTTTTAAGGACTTACATTTAGGACCTTAATCAAGAATATTTTTGGATTTTTTTTGTGTTTTTTTTTTTTTATTATTTTTTTTATAAATTAATAAAAATTTCATTTCAAATAAAAACAAATATATATGTATATAATTTTGGTCAAATAATAATCAAGCATGAAAACAAACAATTGTTGGCTTACATATGTACATACATGACGACTTCTGGCCAATTTTCGATTTTTCGACCACTGAAAAGTACGCGGTGCTGAGAGGTAAAAATATTTTCATAATTTTATGGATATCAATTGATTGCGGTAATTTGGTCTTTAGGCTTCGTAAATAATCAATAATAAATCAATAATTTGAAAAGGTTATATATTTTTCAGAATATTCAAAATATGACTAAAAAAATGCTTTTTTTCGTGCCTTCGCCAACATCTCTAAATTTATCTTTTTTTAAAAAAATTATTATTTCGAGGGGTTACCAAAAGACCAAAGGTATTTTATGCATCAAAAGTTCACAGATATAATGTCTAAGTGCAGAGCTACTCTCCTTCAAAGTGGCTGGTCGAAAAATCGACCAGCGGCCGAAAATGGGTTAAAGCAGCCGCCGTAGCTCAGCTGGCCCCAGGTTCAAGACTCCGTTGCTGCTAACACCGAAAAAAGAAAAACAATTTTTCTTTCGGAGGCTGTCCTCTCAGCAGGAAATGGCAAACCTCTGAGAGTAAAATTGCCTATGAAAAAGCTCCCAACTCGCCGTTCGGAATCGGCATAAAACTGTAAGTCCCTTCCAAACCTCGTAAAAATTCGCACGCACAACACGGATGGTTGCGGGTAGCTAGGCCTTAGTCGCGGTATCGGGCTATCGTGCCAGTCAATTATTAATTATTATTCTTATTAAAGCAAAGCTCTCAAAGCATGTATGCCTGGAGATTCGAAGAGCTGAGCATTCATTAATATGTTGTGAGTAGCAGTCTCATCGTTCCCCAGACACATGTCGCGAATTGCGAAAATACGCGCCCCAATTCGGTTGCCTCGGAGCTTCACAATACTTAGTTCTCAAATCAGGATTGCTCAGGTTCAGCAAGTATATAATTGGTCCTGCTGGGTTGAGGCGCATCAGCATACATTTTCGACTACCTCACCATTGATTGCCATTCATAGCGGCCTTTTACTTATCCAGAATGCAACCTATCGCTGGTTCAGGCTCCACAAACAGCTTCTACGAGCCAGCTCTACTTGTTTCTCTTATAAACATTGGATTATAAATCAAATCAAGGCAAATTCAAACACGTAATAGCATAATGATAACAATAAAATTTTAATGTATTTTGTTTTTATTATTTATTATTATTTTTTATATTTGGAACTTGATTGACAAAATCATATGCAATTTTGCAATTTTTCATTGTATTCATTTCCAACTTCAAACAACTTAACACATTCAACAAGAAGTAGTCAATGCGGTGAGCTCTCCACTTCGCCTTGGATTCCATGTGAATATTCACATTTATATTATTTAGAAGCAGGACCGGAAATAACAGTCAACTATAAAAACTATATTTTAAAAAAATTACTATGAAAGAAAGGTCATACAAATAAATGAAATATACCAATACATTTATTTTCGCACGGAGAATCAAGCTTGGCAATAAAGATTTTTTGTGATTTTTTATGGAAAAATTAAAATATAAAAATGATTTTTTATTTATATTTTAAAAATCTTTTAATAACAATTATTTTTGATTTTTTTTCATATTAGTCCCCAAATAACAGTTTTTTCGATTTTTATTTTAGTTGTCCTATGATAACAATTATTGGTGACTTTTTTTAAAAAAGTCATCAATAAAAATCAGTAAGTGACTTTTATTTATAAAAGTCATCAATAAAAATCATTCAATGACTTTTATTTTTTAAGTCATCAATAAAAATCAATAAGTGACTTTTATTAAAAAAAGGCATTCAATGACTTTTATTTTTTAAGTCATCAATAAAAATCAATCAGTGACTTTTATTCATTTAGTCATCAATAAAAATCAGTTAGTGACTTTTATTTATAAAAGCCATCAATAAAAAATCATCAATAAAAAGCATTGAGTGACTTTTATTTATAAAAGTCATCAATAAGAGTCAGTAAGTGACTTTTATTTATAAAAGTCATCAATAAAAATCATTCAATGACTTTTATTTTTTAAGTCATCAATAAAAATCATTCAATGACTTTTATTTATAAAAGTCATCAATAAGAGTCAGTAAGTGACTTTTATTTGTAAAGTCATCAATAAAAAACATTCAATGACTTTTATTTTTTAAGTCATCAATAAAAAACATTCAATGACTTTTATTCATTTAGTCATCAATTAAAATCAGTTAGTGACTTTTATTTATAAAAGTCATCAATAAAAATCATTCAATGACTTTTATTTTTGCAGTCATCAATAAAAATCAATAAGTGACTTTTATTAAAAAAAGGCATTCAATGACTTTTATTTTTTAAGTCATCAATAAAAATCAATCAGTGACTTTTATTCATTTAGTCATCAATTAAAATCAGTTAGTGACTTTTATTTATAAAAGTCATCAATAAAAATCATTCAATGACTTTTATTTTTGCAGTCATCAATAAAAATCAATAAGTGACTTTTATTAAAAAAAGGCATTCAATGACTTTTATTTTTTAAGTCATCAATAAAAATCAATCAGTGACTTTTATTCATTTAGTCATCAATAAAAATCAGTTAGTGACTTTTATTTATAAAAGTCATCAATAAAAATCATTCAATGACTTTTATTTTTTAAGTCATCAATAAAAATCAATAAGTGACTTTTATTAAAAAAAGTCATTCAATGACTTTTATTTTTTAAGTCATCAATAAAAATCAATCAGTGACTTTTATTTGTTTAGTCATCAATAAAAATCAGTCAGTGACTTTTATTTATAAAAGTCATCAATAAAAATCATCAATAAAAAGCATTGAGTGACTTTTATTTATAAAAGTCATCAATAAGAGTCAGTAAGTGACTTTTATTTATAAAAGTCATCAATAAAAATCATTCAATGACTTTTATTTTTTAAGTCATCACTAAAAATCATTCAATGACTTTTATTTATAAAAGTCATCAAAAAGAGTCAGTAAGTGACTTTTATATATTAAAGTCATTCAATGAATTTTATTTTTTAAGTCATCAATAAAAATCAATCAGTGACTTTTATTTGTTTAGTCAGCAATAGAACCATTCAGTTACTTTTATTTATAAAAGTCATCAATAAAAATCATTCAATGACTTTTATTTTTTAAGTTGTCAATAAAAATTATTGACTTTTATTTATAAAAGTCATCAATAAAAAACATTCAATGATTTTTATTTTTTAAGTCATCAATAAAAATCATTGAATGACTTTTATTTATAAATGACTTTTATTTATAAAAGTCATCAATACAAATCAATCAGTGACTTTAAAAAAAAACACCCCTAATTCTTATCCCAGGACAGCTAAAATAAAAATCGAAAAAACTGTTATTTATGGACTAATAAGAAAAAAATAAAAAATAACTGTTATTATAGGATTTTGAAAATATTAATAAAAAATAACTGTTAGTTGTTGAGTCATTAAATAAAAGTAAAAAATAACTCTTAAACATTGATTTATATAATAAAACTTATAACTGTTACGGTCCCTGTTTAGAAGTTATTTTTGCTCTCAAAGTACTTGACTTAACTTTGAATCTTGATTTAAAATTCTTATTTATCCTAAACAGGTTTCATCCATAACCAAATAAACATTTTTTTTAATTTGAAATAATTTGCACAAAACACAAAACGACAAGCACGCCTACCTGACTTTCGTACTGATTTTTTGCACACTCATAATTTTTCCATCCCAAATTACTGTTTGTTTTTTCCCAGCAAACATTTCGAATACTATCAGGTGTACAACTTTGCTTCCGCCGTTTTTTTCCAAAATTAAAAGCTTTATTGCGAAAAAGTGCTTACAGATGTATTATTCAAAGTATTGTCCGTCGCTAGCGACAACTTTCTCCCATCTTTCCGGCAATTTTCGGATCCCGGCTCGAAAAAAGGAGTCCTCTTTTGACGCTATCCATGAAGCAATCCATTTTTCCAATTCTTCGAAGGATTGAAAATGTTGATCTGCCAGGCCGTGTGCCATCGAACGGAATAGGTGGAAGTCAGAAGGGGCGACATCTGGGGAATACGGCGGGTGGGGCAAGACTTCCCATTTCAGCGTTTCCAGGTACTTTTTGACCACTTTTGCGACGTGAGGCCGAGCATTGTCGTGTTGGAGGATGACTTTGTCATGTCGCTCTTGATATTGTGGCCGCTTTTCTTTTAGCGCGCGACTAAGGCGCATCAGTTGCGTTCGGTAGCGATCTCCTGTGATGGTTTCACCCGGTTTTAAGAGCTCGTAGTAAATCACACCGAGCTGATCCCACCAAATACAAATCATAACCTTGGCGCCGTGAATATTCGAAATCACCATTTTTAAAACGTTGAAACCACTCCCGACACGTTCTTTCACTCAGAGCAGCATCACCGTAAGTTTCTGAGAGCATTCGATGCGCTTCAGCTGCATTTTTTTGCGAATTGTAACAGAAAAGTAAAACTTCCCGCAAATGGCGAGAATTGGGCACATAAACGGACATTTTCGAGCGTGAATAATACGAAAACAAGAACAACTGTCACTGAAACGGCGATGACAATTCGTTAGGCACTGTCCACACTCACTTTAAAGGCATTACCATCTATGTATTTCAACCAGCCTCAGCCGGTACAGCCACCTATCGGAAAACGGCGGAAGCAAAGTTGTACACCTGATAAATAAAACGTACATTTTGTGTTGAGCTTCTTTTAGCGCATTTATGCCAATAAAATGCCATTTCATTGCTATTATTATGCCCTACCCTAATTAAATTCAACAAATTACGCTTTGGTTTCGCTGCTCACATACACTTTTGTTAATTATGTAATTTTGTGCGGTAATTTCATTGAATTTTCTACCTTTGTTTATCTTTGCCGGTGGCCAGCTGACTAATTTCGCTCATAAAGCTGCCATAATATCACAGCAACATGCCACTAAGCAGTTAATAATAAAAATAATAAAAACGAGTGGAAAATCTCGTAACAGGACATCATAATCGCCTGCATGTCAGAGGTGAATAAGGAAATAATTAGCTCACATCAAAAACGCCTTCGCTGAAGGCTTTGGCACTGTCTCCGCCGGGCACCACCCGCCCGGTCGGGTTGCCGTCCATAAATAAGCAAATACAAGTTTAGCAAAAAACAGCAAAGCTAAGTTCACACTTTGGTATTAATTAAAACGTCTAATGGCTGGCAAGATGTTGGCCATTTAGTTGTCATTTATTTAATTAGACAGCGCAAAGCGCAGAAGGAAACTACAGTAGCCATTATGTTTTGTTTTTTTGTCATTCAATGGAGAAGGCGTTGGCATTTAATGATTGTGATTGTGAAATTCTAATATACTATATATGTAGTCTTTTTTATTCAAATTTCGAAATAAAATAGCAAACATAATAAATAAAGCAATTTTTTAAATGTTCACTCTGCTAGTTAGTAAAGTTTTAGATAACATAGAAGAATATGAACTTTTCCAATATTTAGCAAGGCACATGACACAATTGTTCAGCAGTGGATGCAGTGATTTGCGTAATCAATGCACGAATCTAGTCTATGAAAACCAACGGTCCGTCCCACCTAACCCGATTGAAGGTGTTTCGACCTTCTTGTATTGAATCGAGCTTCTCATATTGGATCGATCTCTCGTATTGAATTGACCTCCTCTAGGTGTATTTGGGTTTTCTGTAACTTCTCGGTTGTCCCTTATAGGTTTCAGTCATGTGGTAAACCCACAATTCTCTCAAGAATATACAATTATATTTCATATTTTATATATTATATTTAAAAAAAAATAAAATAAATAAACAAATTATATTCCCAAAGCTATTTTTATATTGTTTCAATATGAAGCCTTAGAAACTTGCCAACTTTGAAATTGTATCGTACTTGATGACGTTTGATTAGAATATTTAACATTCGATACTCTATCAATTACACTGTACAACACAAAAAAAAATAACACGGTTCTGACAACGGATTCTGGTAGAGAGGGCCAAACAAAAATATACGTGTATCGGCGTTTTGAAAGTTTACGTCTGAATTTTGTTTAGGGGGGGTCAAAGTTTTCCCCTTTTTGCACATTCTTATCGTGTATCGGCATACGAAAACCATGTAACATCACATTTTAGGTATATGATGGGTTCAGCAATTTGATGTAAAATGCTACGAAGAATATTTTTGTGGAGCATTTTAACCCGGTAGCTCCTTTTGTATGGGTCAATTTGACCCTTTTTTCTAAAATGCCAAAAATGTCCTGCAAAACAGGACTTTTTAAGGACAAAATGTACCACGAAAATATTCGCCATAAAATTCGACAATAGGTCTCTGAATACATCAAAGCTCAGAAATTAACTTGAACGCCAGAATTAAGCCGAAACTGAAAATGTGTTTAAGTGTTTGTATATTTATTTGATACGTATATTTTTTTTCTACCAGAATCCGTTGTCAGAACCTTGTTATTTAAAAAAATATTTGATTTTGTTGTGCAGTGTTATTGATAAATACTTGAAGTCTCTGTATGATGAGAATGAAAAATAATAAATAAATAAATAATAATTAAAGTAATAAAAGATAAAAAAAATAATAATAAACACTTAACTTTCTTATTTTTAATTTTTTTTTTTAAATAGTTGGAATCAGAGACCTAAAATAATTATTATCCATATTTTTGGGAATACAAAAATTGCCTTATTCAAGAAATTTCTAAAAATGTTGCATTATAGTAATTATTCCCCATAAGAAACTTTGTATAGGGCCTGCAACTATTATCATGTAATAAATATTTCTGAGTTGCATAATAACTATTATAAGAAAGAAGTTTATTTTTCGCTGTCGATAATTATTATTTTGGAATTTTTGTTTTTTACAAACCTTCATAACTTTTATTTACGACTTTTAATTTACGTTGCCGATAACTACTGTTTTGAGTCATTTTTTTTACGTTGCTTTATAACTTTTATTTATAATTTTTTTTATTTTCGTTGCCGGTAACTGCTATTTTGAAAAAAAATTGTTTACGTTGAATTACCACATTTTGGATATTATTTGATTTTTAATTGTTTTAAATTGACAAACGCAAATTAACTGCAGAAACCTTATTACCACCAACAACTAAACAATTAAAAATTAATTCATACTCAAAATGTGGTAAGGCAACGTAAAAAAAAATTCGTTCATAAAAGTTATGAAGCAACGTAAAAAAAATGTTTTTTTCAAATAATAGTTATCGGCGATGTAAATAACAAAACATCATTAATAAAAGTTATGAAGCAACGTAAAATAAAATTTCTCAAAATAGTAGTTATCGATAACGTAAATAAAAAAGTCATAAATAAAAGTTAGATATAAGCAACGTAAACAAAAAAGATCGAGAACGAAAAAACAAAAATAAAAATTAAAAAAAAGTCATAAATAAAAGTTATGAAGCAACGTAAACAAAAAAGATCGAGAACGAGAAAACAAAAATAAAAATTAAAAAAAGTCATAAATAAAAGTTATGAAGCAACGTAAACAAAAAAATTCCAAAATAATAATTATCGAGAACGAAAAAAAAAATTCTTATAACAGTTATTACGCAACGTAAAAATTAATTATCACAAATAATAATTATAATCAACAAATAAAATTTATGTTGCATTGTAATAGTTACAATGCAATTATTTTCTTTAAAAAACTATAACTAATAGTTTTAAGTCCCTGGTTGTAATTATTAAAATATGAATTATTTTATATTTTTAGCGCATATCCGAGCGTGCTTTGGATGGCCTTAACAATCTGAAAACGTTGAATCTGCGCAACAATATGCTAAAGAAAATCGACAATGGGCTGCTGCGCGGCACGCCCGCCCTGCTGTCCATCAACGTTCAAAGCAATGACCTGGAAACGCTGACATTTTACACATTCCAGCCAATTATGGATAATTTGGTCAACAGCACGAGCGAGTTGTTGCTGTCAGGTAATGTGCATCACCCCTTCAACGGCAGCAAGTCGAGTATCTGCGGTCATTTAAATGTGTCATCAACTACTGTCATTACATACACATGTACTATGTACACACACACAGACATGTATGCAGAAATGTGTATGCAGTGGATACCTACGAACGCATCTGATGGCCGTTGTAATTACACTCGCCACGGCCACTGAAGCTCTGTCTGACAATGTTAAAACATTAGACATGTCCGACATGACAGACACTGTAAAAACCAAAAACAAACAAAATGGCAACATACAAAAATTGCTAAGCCAAGTTGCTGCGTTGCATTTATAATGAACTTTGGCGCAGGCGCACATGGCAGCATTTGAATGCGCTGCGCGGCCCAAGTTGCATGGCCGCGCACGTACACTCGGCGCAGACAGACGCAAACACAGACGAATACTCGTACGGCCAGACGAAATGTTGTTGGTGCTAAAAGTGCACTCATTAAGGAAATGTTGAATCGTCATTGCTCAAGTGTTCGCTTCCGCAGACACTTGGAACGCGCTCGGCTGCTCGGTCGGAGCCCAGGACGGCACGTGCGTCCAACGCGCTCCTCGTAATGGGTTTCGGTGTGCGCGTTGGAATGGCGGCTGCACAGTGTTGGCTATTAACGGCAGTTGTCAGTGGTGCTGACGCTTTTGGTGTGGGTGCTGGCATGGGCGCCATTAGCGTTCAAGCGTTGGTATAAATGTATTATTAATAATATGGATATCGTTAGAGATAAACATAAAAGCGCTGAAAAGAAAATTATAATTGTTACCAGCACTATTTAATCGAGGCTAATAATGCCATGACTTGTCGTTATCCTTGCTCTTTAATTTATTATTTCCACTTGTAAAGGTGCCGCACTTCATATATAGGGTTTCCCAACAAGAGGTGTTATTTTGGTATTCAAAGAAAAATGCCATTTTTTGAGATAAATGATCGGATGTTTATTTCATAATAAAGAGGAAGGTATGCCGTTAATAATGAAAAACAACATCAGCCAAATGGCCACCACGACCACGCTTACAGGACCATATCCTTTTCATGAAATTTTCCATAACCAAATCGCAAAGTGGCTGCCCTATGTCCTCGATAGCCTCACGAATTCTATCTTTGAGGTCTTGAATCGACGCTGGGCGGTTGGCGTACACCTTATCTTTCACGTGGCCCCAAAGGAAGAAGTCGCAAGGTGTTAAATCACAAGATCTCGGTGGCCAATTGTGATCACCTCTTCCAGAGATAACACGGTCCGGAAAATTTTCCCGTAAAAGAGCAATGGTTTCGTTGCTTGTGTGGCACGTAGCGCCATCTTGTTGAAAGTAAACGTTGTCCAGATCAATACCATCCAACTCCGACCATAAAAAATCATTAATTATAAGTTTTAAAATGCCGCGGTAATTGGACCTCAAAGTAGGAAAATATTGAATTTCAAGGCTTTTTTCTGATGGCGTGATGGTTGAAGCGTGTATCGTTCCATTTTTAGTAATGTCGTAGTTTCTACTTGTCAAATGTCAAAGAATAAAAGCTTCAAAAGTGACAGCTACCGAAATACTGGGTGATTCAAAATAACACCTCTTGTTGGAAAACCCTATAGATACGCAAACAGACGTTCAACGCGGCGTATGAGTAACCACAATTGTTAATAAGTGCTTAAGCAGGTTCTCACCTTGTGGAAAAAAAACCGATTTTTTTGCCTTATCGTGTAGATATATGTTTGAAAAATGTGCTCCAGAAATTTCAGATCAAAATCTGAAAAATTACAAAAGTTACAGGCCGTTACATAGAGCAGTGTCGAGCACCGGCCGAGCGAAGCCAAAACTTTAAACACGTTTTTCTGAGAACCACATTTTCGGACCTAACGGAAGTGATTGAAGGCGCTGGAATTAACCAATCGTCACCAAATTTTTTTTAAAATGTTTCTTAGGGTTTTTTCTAATAAACGAACCACGATCAGCCAAAAATATTGAAAATTGTTTATTTAAAAAAATAATAAGTGAACAAAAAAATGCGAAAATCTTAATTTTTTTTTCAAAACCTCATAACTTTTGTAATTTTGATTTTTTTTTCATGATCTTGGTTCATTCAATAGACAATACGGTACACATTAAGAATGTGTTCGATGTTTGTGTTTCAGATCACGGGTTTTGACGGAATCACTTCCGGTAGCGGGACACCTCCTCGCCGACATGCCGCCACTGATGGACGCCCCCTTCCCCCCTTTTTTGATTCATTCAATTTGAAAAATTGTATTTTCTAAATAAATGTGTGTTCATATCCAAAGCTTTGCATCTTTAACCGTTTTCTCAAAAAAAATTCCTAAAAAAAGTGCACTTTTTCGGATCCACAAGGTGAGAACCTGCCTTAAGTTTGACCTGGCTTAAGCAGTGTGAAGTACTTAGCCAACTGGCATTTAGAAAACTGTGCACAAGCCACACACGTCGTTGTCCTACATGCGCCACAGCTCCATCATCCTGTGCCAGCTCAGCGCTTCTTTTACTTCTCGTGTGTTGGCAATTTGTGCACTTTCACATTTTTTAACCAATTTTATAAATTGCCTCCCAGCCTACAGACCCGCCATCATACCGTGCACACTCACACTAACACACACTTAATTAACACCTCTGTGAGAAAAACAGGTTTTGTGTTCAATGGTTTTGTGTGTTCGTCGGGTTTTCGCTACTGAATGCAGCTAATGGCTGCCATTTATGTAACTCATTTACACTTTACGCCACACACACACACACACATGCACATCAATGTGGCATATGTAACTGCAAAGTGGCGTTGCGGGGTGCGGGGGACAGCAGCGCAGCGTAATTGCATTTGCTAATGGGTAAGCAGTCAGTGGCGAGAGCAAATTGCCATCAAATGACTGCAAAATTGCTCTGAACCATTTCGAGCGGGCCAACTTAAATTCAACAAAGCCAAAAATAACCAAAACTTGCAAAAACCAAAAACGAAAAAAGTTGTTTTTAATTCATTTGCTGTGATTATGCTTATTCATGTGGCGTACGTGCAGACAGGCATTATTGAAATAGGCGCACACACACACACACATATACACTGAAGCAGTGGTGCACATAAGAGATTTTGGGCATTCAAGCCCCCTTTATGTTTGGCACCAAATATGGTTTCAAATGGTCCATCAGCTCAAAAGTACGTAAGAACCCCCAAAATAAAATTCTCTGCGCGCCACACAGTTATAAATTCACACAAACTTACATCTGCATACACGGTAACGAATGCCCGATGGGATTTGAATGAAACGCAATTTGAATAAAACTTATCTGCACCAATACTGGCAGTCATGAGTTATGGCGTCAAAATTTTATGTGTAAATAGAATTGTATATTAAATTTTCTTAAAACTTTTATAACCGGTTTGTAGGCATGGTTTGCTCTTATATTTATTATTTTTTCTTAACAACTATGATTTTCTATGTTCTATGTATTTCGGAATTTTTTTCTACCTTATCGATTGTATTTGTAAATGCAAATATAGCAATAATTTCGGTCTCTGTATATTTCCTCAGCGTAAACGAAATGACAGTTCATTTCAGCATTTTCTAAATTTTTTTCTAAATTTCTTAATGCGAGCTTATGCACACTTTTTCAGTCTCAGAAAAATATAACACCAACAGATTTTGTGTAAAATGGCAAATTTCTGGGTGTGATATGTTCACACACTTTTAAGCCATATTAACCAATATGTGTTTTATTTATCAGGTGTACAACTTTGCTTCCGCCGTTTTCCGATAGGTGGCTGTACCGGCTGAGGCTGGTTGAAATACATAGATGGTAATGCCTTTAAAGTGAGTGTGGACAGTGCCTAACGAATTGTCATCGCCGTTTCAGTGACAGTTGTTCTTGTTTTCGTATTATTCACGCTCGAAAATGTCCGTTTATGTGCCCAATTCTCGCCATTTGCGGGAAGTTTTACTTTTCTGTTACAATTCGCAAAAAAATGCAGCTGAAGCTCATCGAATGCTCTCAGAAACTTACGGTGATGCTGCTCTGAGTGAAAGAACGTGTCGGGAGTGGTTTCAACGTTTTAAAAATGGTGATTTCGATGTCGAAGACAAACATGGTGGTGGAAGAGAAAAAACCTTCAAAAATGAACAACGAGCTCTTAAAACCGGGTGAAACCATCACAGGAGATCGCTACCGAACGCAACTGATGCGCCTTAGTCGCGCGCTAAAAGAAAAGCGGCCACAATATCAAGAGCGACATGACAAAGTCATCCTCCAACACGACAATGCTCGGCCTCACGTCGCAAAAGTGGTCAAAAAGTACCTGGAAACGCTGAAATGGGAAGTCTTGCCCCACCCGCCGTATTCCCCAGATGTCGCCCCTTCTGACTTCCACCTATTCCGTTCGATGGCACACGGCCTGGCAGATCAACATTTTCAATCCTTCGAAGAATTGGAAAAATGGATTGCTTCATGGATAGCGTCAAAAGAGGACTCCTTTTTTCGAGCCGGGATCCGAAAATTGCCGGAAAGATGGGAGAAAGTTGTCGCTAGCGACGGACAATACTTTGAATAATACATCTGTAAGCACTTTTTCGCAATAAAGCTTTTAATTTTGGAAAAAAAACGGCGGAAGCAAAGTTGTACACCTGATATTAATTTGTTTATAATTTAATTAACTCATTCAAGAGTATTTCCAAAAATATTATTAAACTCATTGCCAACAAAAGTGGCATTTCCATGGTGCATAATAGCTTTTGTCTCATTTAAGTTATTTAAAATTATTTTAAATTATTTTATTATTTATATTATTATTTATTTTAAATTAAATTTTTAGTCAGTTACATCGTACTTCAGGCTTATATAAAAATTTACTCAAGTTATTGAGTTATTCGCCTAAAAGTATGCTAATAAATAAATCCCATGTTAAAATTTGTTCAGAAAAATGGATAACTTGAAAGGACTATTTGCTTTTATATAACTCCAAACTTTTCGAAAGCATTCCTGCAAACCATATCAATGCGTCTAGGCCGCTCAGTCGATGGCAAAACGTTGCGTTTTTATGAATAAATAAATTTAGTATGTTCTAGAAAATCTTACCAATCTAATGCCATTTAACGATATGAAACCATTTCAAATATTTGCCAAACTTTTCGAAAGCATTCCTGCAAACCATATCAATGCGTCTAGTCCGCTCAGTCGATGGAAAAAAGTTGCGTTTTTTAATAAATAAATTTAGTAGCAGTTGTTTTAGAAAATTTTACCCATCTAATGCCATTTAACGATATGTACAATTGAAATGTCAAGCGTCGATATCTTTTTGCACATTGTAGAATCAACAGTAGCGACAAATTGCCTAACGCACCAAAACACGTCTTACCTTTAAATGTGTAAAAACACACACTAAATATGCAAAACGACTAATAGTTAATGTAATGTCATATGTACCAACTAGGGAGAGAAACTCAATCAGACGTCTGTTTTAATCCAATACATTTTGTTTTCATATTAAATACAATTCTGTGTTCTTAGCTGAAAACTAAGAATAAAATATTTATGACAAATAACACAAAATTACAAACAAACAAAAATTCATTTAATTGCCAAACTAAGTGGTAAACCTGCTGATCAAAAGCATCTCTCTTGTTCAATACTATTATACATAGTAGGTGAAATAGTATATATCTTCATATATTATTTGGAAATATTGGACACGGTTTCCGCCAATTCAAAATAAGTCAAATTCAGTGTGAGTAATATCACTAATTCAAGTTTCCCTATAGCTTTCCCTATAGCTTTTCTATCAAATTAAACTTTTATATCAGCTGTTTCTTCCTTTAACTCTCATCTACTCAACTACATCCTTTTCTCTGTGTGGCATAGCTTACGTTTTGAAATATATATGCTGAGTATTAGAGGGCTATTCTGGCAAATATAGTTGAAAGACTTTAAAAAGATTATTGAAAGATAGTTTGAAAGACTGAATGAAAGATTTTAGCTATTCCAATGAAAATGCTCCAAATATTACCACACGAGTTGAAAAGCTGTTTGACAAAATTCAAACAAAATTTCAAAAATTTCATATAAGCAAATGATGTCGAAATGTCGCTGAAAACTGAAAGCATACTGAACTGAATGTGCACTCAATGCATAATACATTTTTCATGACTATTTATCCTATTTTTGTCGTATATTGCTCAGAATTGGTTTGGGGAAAGCAAATTTCGCTACCTTTGTGCTGCACTATCAATGCCGCAATTGCATGGATGCTGCGACGAATGGCTCATTTCAATTTCAAACTAATTTCCAACACACTGCTGGTCAGAGCCATGGCTGAAAAAGTGCATAGCTGCCAAAAAGCGTGTTGTGAATAAAATTTGGGATTGTTGCACATCGAATGGTTCCAACTCGGCGATGAGTGCAGCACAAAGACTTTTTGGCAGTCTGTAATTTTTCCGGAATGACTCCTCCGTCACAGCAAACGGATCACATTTTTCACTGAGCTGCCTTAAGCGTCGTCGCTTTTCTAAAATGCGACGCCGCCTGGAGCTCTTCGTTACCAATACGCTTAACCCATTAAAGCCGGGTACCAGATCCGCCCATACGATTTTGATAAAATTTCATACACGACCTGGAATTGCCCCGAAATGATCAGAAACAAAATTTCTATCTCTGCACGTTGCTGAGATATTCATTGGGTATTTTTTACTCATTAGGCAGCAATGGTAGCTTTTTTCCATACTTTTTAAGGTGATCAGCTAAACACGTGAACAAAAGATGTATTGTTTACAGGTGAGTTAGGAGGCAGATTTTTATGAAGTTCTACGGCCACTACGTTTCGCCACATTTTCCACCTCCGGAAAATTTACAATTTTTGGAGTCTGGTAACTCTAGCTAGATGGCGGAATTTTAGGGTGACCTCCACTAGACTAAGGTAGTTCCATCTTTACCCCAA
This sequence comes from Melieria picta, assembly GCA_964056695.1. Lineage (NCBI taxonomy): Eukaryota > Metazoa > Arthropoda > Insecta > Diptera > Ulidiidae > Melieria > Melieria picta. The sequence continues at coordinate 29,777,585 of OZ057399.1, forward strand.
CCATCCCCATCAATGATTTTGAGATATCTCTACCACGAACTTTTCTGTGATTTTTTTAAAAAGTCAGTTTTCATGGGTAAAATTTTACCCATTAGGCAGTAATGGGTTAAGAACAATTCTTCCATTATATATCGTTTCTTTTCACAAAACAGAACACAACGCACGTACTTTTTTCAAGCTGAAAGACGACCCCAAAAGCACATCTTTCAAACTGTCTTTCATGTTACGGAAAAAAGCTTTCAAGATAGTTGCTAGAATAGCAAATTATCTTTCGAAAGATTTTTGTACTTGGAAAGATTGAGGTGAGTTGAAAGATAGTTGAAGGAATAGCCCTGTTAGTTTCATACAAGAAGTCTTGGATCTCGGTACAATAGACGCTGCCTTGACAGTTGTCGTTGTTTTCGACAGAGTCGTACACACACACTTTTCAGCACTGCTCGGTTTTGTTGTTGCTTACAGAAAGGGCATGACTAAACAGTAGTCTGACTAAGGGCCAATTTTTCAGTGCGAGTTTAAACGCAGTTCAAACGTAGTTTCCTTGAACTTGGTTTAAATATAAACTCAGTTTAAACGACAACGCAGTTTTTCAGTGCTAGTTTAACTGGAGCAAATATTTGTCATTTGAGTGTGGCAATACCGGCAATATTTGTATCTAGCTAATAATTTTCCTTTGTTTTGATTGTCATTCGTAAATAAATTCTTTGCGCTCAAATAATGTATTTAATCAAAAAATTCAAAATAAGCAAACGGAGTCCAAATTTTTCGTCTCGGGAAATCGAATGTCTTCTTGCACTTGTGAAAAAAATAAACAAGTGCTCGAGTGCAAGAAGGCAGACCGCGTGAGTGCCGAGGAAAAACAAACCAAATAGAAAAAAATTTAGGACGATTTCGATTCAAAATTCGTTGATAAGTTCCGGTGCGCGAAAACGTTGCGCACAAAGTATACGAATCTAAAAAAAATGTGAAAAAAAAATTTCGCTCACGACAGGCAAGAGCTGACCAAAACAAAAATAAATGAACTGTCAGAAGCTGTTGATAGTTTAAACTTAGTTTAACCGTGCAAGGTTGGGCGTTTAAACTGAGTTTAAACTTCAGTCAAGTTTGACTGAAAAATTCGATTTTGCGTTTAAACTAAGTTTAAACTAGAAACTGAGTTAAACTCGCACTGAAAAATTGGACCTAAATAGTGCAGGAAGCTGTACGTTTCTACTATGGTAACCTTGGAATGAGAGATTGTTCGGCGTTTAGGAGATTGCTTTTTAACCCTCTAGTTCCCAAGAAGGGTTGTAGACATCCTAAGCTTAAAAAAATTCTGTAAATTACACCTTATGATTTTTCTTGCCGATTTTACACGTATGGATAGGGGAATCTCCATTTTATAAAATAAATGTAGTCAGTTAACGCTGCCGCATGCACAACGGCAGTAATTGTAAGACAAAGTTGAAGTTTCGTGAGAAAGTGAGCAAATAATTATTTTTGAAATTGTGTGAGAAACAAAAATTATTTTAAATAAATTGTGAGACTCAATAAAACTAAAAAAATTACTAGTGAGTAGCTGTTAATGTTTTTTTGAGAAAATAAAAAAATTTTGAAAACAAGGTGTTACACTCCTCCTACCTAACCCGAACCCTAAAGTGTCTGTAGGCCTGCTTGGGACGAAAAGCGTAAATAATTAACGCTCATTGATGATATTTTTTCGCTATTTAAGCATTATTTTTCTATTTTAACCGACATTTTGATACACCGCAATGTAAAAAAGATCATGTCACTGCAAAAATTTATACTAAGGCGTAGTCCGCGGGGGTAGATGAGAGAACTAGTCTCCCCTAGTCCTTTATTTCATGGAGTAGATTTGTCGACATCTGTGTGAAAAGATAATAAGGCATTAAAAAAATAAGAACCGCCATATATATATGCCTATACCGATTTTTTTAATTTTCCTAGTTTATACACCCCCTAAAAGCAGTGTATAAACTACCCCACGACACACTACCCCTCGCCTTAGCCCTACGCCTTTTTATTTATTGTCTATTAGGCGTATGAACTGAAACTGTTACCCGTTATTTATGTTTACATATATAAAAAAAAAATTTTAAATTTAAATTAATTACAAAAAAAATTTTCATATAGGATTTTTTTGGCTTTGTTTCCCAAGCAGGCCTCTAGACCCTCTATCAGGCCTCCTATTGACATGCAATTTTTTTCCCCGAACAAACATAACTTCTCTACCACAAAACTATCAGTGGTAATTTTTTTAACAAGACTAAAATCTTGGGAACTAGAGGGTTAAAATTGCTGCCGTTGTCTTTACTGAAAGCTCAAAACTCTTAAACGAACAAACTCTAGTTTGATATCACAAACCAATCAACATTCAATAGCGCCACACTAGCTCCTTTAAATTGACCAAGCTGTTTTTTTTCTTTTAATTTTTCAAGAGTGCACTTCAGGAGCATAAAAAATCGTATGGAGAAAGAATGCACATATGGCTTGACAGCGCCTGCCAGCCAGCCAGTCAGTCAACCAGCAACGAACGCGATGTCGATGTCATAAAACAAAATAACTGCACTCCAACCACGTCCAATCCATTAAGTTGCAACACTAAAACACATCACATGCCGCACTGCTGCAGCTTCGCACCTCCATCCGTCGCACTCAGACGCGCTGAAATAAAAAACTCACGCACGCTTCAACAGAAAACAAAAACGAACAAACTGTGAACACGTCGAAGTGGGTTTAGCTTTGGTGGTTGGGGAGTGACATCAATCCATTGACATTTCGGTGCTGGCGAAATATTTAGTGCGCCATCAACAGGCGTTACACTCGTTGCCAACAACAACAACAATAACACAGTGGCGGGTATGATTGAATGAATGAGTGAATGAATGAATGCAACTAGCAGCAGAGGGCGCTGTTGGTGAATTGGTTGCTATTGTTGTTGTTGTTGGCACCCAATGTTGTTGATGATGATGCCATTGCCGTTGATGGCTGTTGTTGATGGCGTTGACTTGAGGACTTGAGCTTGATTTGCGCTGCCACTACAATGATGGCTGTTGTTCTTGTTGCTGTTGTTAACCGGCTGACAAGTTAGTTCATTTGTTTTCTTCGAAGTCTGATGCAATGGCAAGTGTGGTGCAGCGGCAAAAAATTCTTCAGCCTGGGTGCTCGAGCAAGCTGCATGTGTGTGTGTGTGTGTGTGGCAGCAGCCTGACGACGCAGTGAGAATGAAATAGGTGAAAAATCTAACAATAGTTTTGGCGGAGGGGCCCACAGCGAAGGCGACAAAACAATTTAACGTTAAATGCTTCAGTGCCTGAACGCCACTGCAGCTGGTGGCGGTTGTGCGATTTTATTTTCCGAAAAATTCATACAACAAGCAATCCACTCGTCTCCATGTCGTTCCTTGATCGCAATTCAACTGCATTGAATTGCCGTGTGAGCCGAACCAGAGAAAAACTGCACTACGTAAACGTTGGTGCCAATATGAACCTAATGGAAATCCTTGCGTCGAAAGCGTTTGTCAAAACATTGACAACACCAAAAACAACAATGCCAACGACAAGGACAAGAACGGCATTTCGTTTGGTCCCTCGAACTGGTCGCAGCAATTTTCTCGACTGCAATTCATTCGACTCAACTTCCCTCGCCACACTCAGAGGTCGTCTTTCAAATTGTCCAATACTTTGCATTATTTCAATTTTTGCTCGAGAATTCCTGCTGCCCCCGATGCAGGCGGCCAATTCTGGCGCAATTGATGGATACGGTTGCCATCTGTTCGTGGCAACAACAAAGCCCGAACAGCGGCTGGGCAGGAAGAGCACGAGGCATGGAGCATGGGTTGCTTTCAGTATTACTGTTATTAGTGTTGTTGTATTGGATTGGAGTTTTGTTGCTGTTGTAACACATATTGTGCCATAGCTATTTTATTGCCAATATGTTGCAGGCTTTCTTCATGCGGCAACGTGTGGTTGACGCGTATTTAATTTGTTGCTATGCTCTTTTTATGGCTTTATTTATGTTCATTTTTTGTAAAAGTGTATGTAGGCAGGTGTTTTTTATCATTACTTATAAGTTTCTGTTCTTTTGGGGAAACTTCGTGAAGGAAAAAGTTAAAGCGAAAATAATAACTGGTATAACAACAACAATAAATCTTATATAAAATCTTATATAAATCTTAAATAAATATATCTAAAATCAACTTGAACAGATTAGAAGTAATACGATTACTATAACATGTGGGCCACTTCTACCTACACGGTACTTTTTTTTAATTCTAGCGCAGGAGGTAGAAAATGTTCATAGACTGATAGACCCGTTTCTACCCGGACGCCATATTGTTATTGACTAAAACCCAGAGACCTAAAATAATTATTATCCATATTTTTGGAAATAAAAAATTGCCCTTATTTAAGAAATTTCGAAAAATATTGCAAATTCAAGGCCTTGTAAAAACCAAACTAGAGGTGACCCAAAAAAAAAAATACATATTCGTGATCAGTGGCTCCGGAATTATAAGGAACAGTTGAGAAACTGGGCGGGTTTTGTTAAGAGCTAAAAGTGTTTGTACTGTGAAAAATTTTGGAATAATTTAAGTTTTTGAGTTGAAATAAACTTCAACAATTTTTTTTCAGCTGAACCAATGGACTGGTTAAGATGAAATTTCACAATGTGATAGTGCTTGGTAAGGGTTTTATAATATATTTTTTTTCCAATTTTTTTGTAGAAAAACCTCCAGGATAATAAAGGACACATTTTTAAAAGGACAGTTTTATATACTTCCGCCAGGATAATTACAAAAAAATTATTTTTGATTTGAGTTGGAGATATAATTCCCTTTCTTTTGATACCAATATTGTTAGACTAGGATAAGTTCAACCATTTAAATTAATTTTTTTAATTGGGGTGTAGCTTGTAACTTCAAGACCCTGTAAAACCCAAACTAGAGGTGACCCGAAAAAAATAATTACATATTCGTGATCAGCGACTCCGAAAATATAAGGAACAGTGGAGAAACTCTGCGGGTTTTTTGGAAATCGCAAAATTGTTGTACTGTGTAATTAGTTCCAATAAGAAATATTTTACGTGACCTCTAACTTTTATCATTTAATAAATATTTTTGAGTTGCATAATAACTGTTATAAGAAAAAAGTATTTTTCGTTGTCGGTTATAATTATTTTGGGATTTTTTTTTACGTTGCTTCAGAAATTTTATTTATGTGTTTTTAAATTTACATTACCGATGATTATTATTTTGAGAAATTTTTTTTTACGTTGCTTGACAACTTTTATTTATGATTTTTTTCATTTGCGTTGCCGATAATTATTATTTTGGAAAAAAAAATTGTTTACGTTGAATTACCACATATTGGGTATGAATTAATTTTTTATTGTTTCAAATTGACAAACGCAAATTAACTGCAGAAAACCAATTTCCACCAACAACTAAACAATTAAAAATCAATTCATACTCAAAATGTGATAAGGCAACGTAAAAAAAAAATTGTCTTTCATAAAAGTTTTCATAACAACGTACAAAAATTTTCTTTCAAATAATAGTTGTCGGCAACATAAATAACAAAAAATCATAAATAAAAGTTATGAGCAACGTAAAAGAATAATCGCAAAAAAAAAATTATCGAAAACGAAAAAAATTGTTTCTCATAACAGTTAATTCGCAACATAAAAATTAATTGTTGCAAATAATAATTATAATCAACAAAAAAACTTTTGTTGCATTGTAATAGTTACATTGCAATTATTTTCTTAAAAAACTTATAATAGTTAAGTCGCTGCTAAAAACTTCCTTGTTCGGGAATTTGCCGAAACGGACCACATCATGACTAATCATCCAAAAGTCAGTAATCATTGATGTCTCTTTTAATTACCATGTCACGCGTTAACTTTAGTCGATTTGTGTAACTAATGGTCTCTTACTTGTTATCCGGTTGTCCCAGAATGCGCATCCCTCTACAAGTTAGAACCGGATACTTGCATACAATTTGCGCGATTATCTCGCCACTTTCAAAGCACAACTACCTGAACAAGGTTTAACGATGGAGAACTCTTTCGGTTTGGCTGCCCTTGACTGCCTACAGTTGGTCATCCCATTCCACCTATAACGGTGCACCAAATTATATGTATACATTATATAATACATATGTACATAGGTACGAGTACGTTTGCAATACGTGTTCTAATTTCCTCACATTCATTTTATTTGCAATTCTGTCGTTGAGTTAGAGTTTATGTGCTGTGAATAAAAATTCTTTTAAAACTCCACAGTCGCACTTTTACGCCATCCTCATGAATTCGCTGCTTTTCGCCTATGGTCAACGTTAGCTGGATGTGATTTGAGTATTTTAAGTGTTCAACTACGGCACAAATAAAGCGATTTTTGCTGCTATTCACAGCCCTAAGGCCGACTCTGCAATTTTACCTTTTCTTATTATTATGAGTGCAGTAATTTCGCACATAACAATAAAAAAAAAACCTAACTACTTGGCAGCGTGGCCTTTTATGTTGCTGTGCTAAATGCTCGCGTTTTATTTTGTTGTACTACCAGTGCGGCTATTTCTGGCCACTTGTCTTAATCTTTGAGTGAGTTGAGGCGCTGAATGAAAAGTAAGACATAAAAAATCGGCACGTAGCAAAAATACGCAAACATTTTGTAGCATGGACAAAGCACGAGTTTTAAGGTTGGTTGGCGCTGTTGTTAGCCAACGTGGGCTGGCCGCGTTTGTATACGTTCGACTTGTCGAATATTCTTTATGAAATCACCCAAGCACCTGCGGCTTTTACGACAAGGTTCGCTTGGCTCAGATGTGTGGGAACGGGAAATGCACCATTACTCATCGGAATATTTTCGCAGCGTGTTCGAGGTCCGAGCGTGAACCGTGCCAAAGCAAATTCATTAACGCAAGCATCCACTCGCACATACAATGTTATATCAATTGTCATGCATATCATAACAACAACAGCAACAATAACAGCGCAAATAAAAATCAGTACTAAAGCAAAGCTTTTTCGTTTTGCTGCGAGCCAACGCTCCAATCGTATTTCACTGTCGCTGGTGTTGTGCGTTTCAAAGTCTGCCCGCCAGCCAACCAACCAGTCAATTGACCATCATTTCAGTTTTCATTCACCTGCTGTAATTTATATTACAACTACAGCATGCAGTCAACGCACATACACACACAAATATAAAATGATATCTACAAAATTGAGGTGAAAAGTGTACGCGTTAAGCTGCGGCCATCGGAGCGTATGAACAATTTTTTGGTGTATGTCATTTGCCGTTATTTGCTGACGGGACATTTGACCGCTCGTTGTTTTGCAGACTGTTGCATTGCAATGCGCCTCAAAAACAGCTACTCTTTGCTCGCGCATATCGCTTGGTCTGTTGATGAGTGTGTGTGTGTGTGTTTGTTTGTGTGCAATAGCCCACAGCCTGCGAGTGTGGCACTGTGTTTGACTCGCTTCAATGGCGAGTTCGTAAGTTTGTTTATTTGTTTGTTTGTGTATGTGTCCAGCGCATTGTTGTTTATATGGCGCCAGAGGCACAACTGCCACTGTACAACCGAATGCAATAAATTTCACGTTCGACAATTTTCTGTTATTTTAATGGTGACGCACAAATAAAGTGACAGCAGAACCCTAAGTTATGTTCAGTGGAGTCCGAATCCGGATCGCCCCGTGTGCTCTGGAATGGTCGGTATGGGGTAGTACAACTCCAAAAACACGAAATTGTGGACGCGGTTATTGTCATATATCCATAAATTTTATATGTGGGACATTCCACGCGAAGCGGACAGGTTAAAAAACTCGATGTTTCCGATTTCAGTAATATTTGAGTATGTTCTACCTATACGTATTATTGATACGTGTATCAAATATTTTTGTGATATAATGACTAGTTAAAGAGTTATGGGACTTTGAAGTTTTCGACAACCGGTTGGCATGCAGTAATTCAAAGCCGATTATGGAGTCATACAATTATATATTAAAATAATTAAACCACTGGATTTCTTACTTCATTTACTGAGCTTTTTAATTGTATTTTTGGAAAAGAAAAAACAATTTTTTTTCGTAATAAAAAAACCAATTAATTTGTTTCCTTGATTTTCACTAAGTTAGACCATTTGGTTTTTTTTTATTTTTTTTTTATATAAATTGCTAACATTGTATAGAACATTGGTGCCAACTTTTATAATGGGGGTGGAAGTGGATTAGGAGCTAGACTGAAAATACTGCCGAAGGGTGGCGTCAAGCACACAGTTTCACTAAACGCGCATAAGCAGCGGGCATCAGGTGCGGCGCTGGACGCGGAATAAAATAGTCGTTAATGACGACACTGCAGAGGCTTCAATTAGCGGACAAATTTTTAACCATACAAAAATCAGTGAATAAAATAAATTAAAATAAAATAAAATAAAATAAAATAAAATAAAATAAAATAAAATAAAATAAAATAAAATAAAATAAAATAAAATAAAATAAAATAAAATAAAATAAAATAAAATAAAATAAAATAAAAGAAAATACAATAAAATAATAATAAAATAAAATAAAATAAAATAAAATAAAATAAAATAAAATAAAATAAAATAAAATAAAAAAATAAAAAAATAAAATAAAAAAATAAAATAAAATAAAATAAAATAAAATAAAGAAAATAAAATAAAATAAAAAAATAAAATAAAAAAAGAAAATAAAATAATCGTTAATAAAATAGTCGTTAATGAGGACACTGGAGAGGCTTCAATTAGCGGACAAATTTTTAACCATACAAAAATCAGTTAATAAAATAAAATAAAATAAAATAAAATAAAATAAAATAAAATAAAATGAAATAAAATAAAATAAAATAAAACAAGGTTGGAAGGGACCTACAGTTTTATACCGATTCCGAACGGAGAGTTGGGAGCTTTTTCATAGGCAATTTTACTCTCAGAGGTTTTCCTGCTGAGAGGACAGCCTCCGAAAGAAAAATTGTTTTTCTTTTTTCGGTGTTAGCAGCAACGGAGTCTTGAACCTGGGTTCGAGCGTCGCATTTGACTCGGGGGCCAACGCACTAGCCAGCTGAGCTACGGCGGCTGCTATAAAATAGATAAGATAAACAAAATCCATATAATAAAATAATTAAATAAAAAAATTAACGAAACGAACAAAATAATTTTTTATTTTTTTTTATTTTTTTTTTAAATAAATGAAATAAGTGTATTTATTTCACTTAAATAAAAAATTAATAAAATGTATAATTCATAAAATTCGTAGATATGATAAAAAGGAATAAATTTAATACAAATATCATTGGAAAAAAGTTAACAAATTATAAAATAAATTAAATAAATTAAATAAAAAAATAAATAAATAAATAAATAGAAAAATAAAAAATTACTAACTAAAACATATAAATTAAAAAAAAGAAAATAATAAAAAGAAGAATATAAAAATAAATACAAATAAACTTAAATTAATCAAATAAGTACAACAATTAAAATACACAAAATAAAATAATATATTAGACAATGTAAAACCTAAAAATATGTAATATTCTGAAAAGCTTTTTTCTATAAAAAGAAAAATATAAACATAAATACAAATAAATTTAAATTAATCAAATAAGTACAATAATTAAAATACACAAAATAAAATATAAAATATTAGACAATGTAAAATCTAAAAATATGTAATATTCTGAAAAGCCTTTTTGTTATACAAATCTTAGAAACTGCATTCATTTGAATTGTGTTTATTCAAATTGCTGCTTACAATTTCACTATTATTTAATTTCCACTTGCTCACCTCATTACATTTGTTGTTCATATAATAAGCTAAACGATCTGCCACACTTATGTAAGTAGCTTCAGTTCTTTGCTCTTCAAAGCACACAATATATGTTAGGCACAAATAAATACAGTAAGAGTTATTGTGACACGCTCTAAAAATGAATGCACAACAAACAGTTGCAATAAATTCAAATGACAGAAAAAGTAGTCGAAATAAAAATGTACATATTTTTGCTCACTAAGCCAAGGCCTAAGTTTTTATACAAAAGCTTTATGTGTAAAACACACACTTGGAAAGGTTAATACCAATAAATGTGTATCATACATACTTACATACCTACATTTCTTTTGCCTCAAAAAAGCAGCTGATAAATATTGGTCACAAATAGCAGTAAATACATGGAACATTTGACAAATAAAGTTCAGTGATCCAACGTTGCTTGCAATATTTTGCCGCATTTCTGCAAAAAATCTATGGCTGTGTGTCAGTGTTCGTATGTGTGGTGATGTGACATTCAAAAGTTTAACTCGTAGAAGGGAAATTTCACTGCTGTCGGCACTTTTCAATTAAAACTTTATATGAACGCTGCAGTTTATTGCCTTAATCTGACTGAATTTATGTTTATGCCACTTGCAGTGTGAGACCTTAAAAAAAAATGACAAATTGTAAGAAAACTGTTGGTACCTTAAATTTGTATCCTTTTTGTATAGTCCTGTTTCTTTTTCAAACTTTAAGCTCGTTTTTTAAGCTCGTAAATCAGTTTTATGAATATGGTATAAATTTAAATGGTTGCCAAAATTCCAATACTGTCACTCGGTCCTTGCGTACAGCACTTTAAGTAGCGCGGAGAGGAAACGTTCGCAGTACGGCACATCGATTCTAGACGTTCAGGTATTTCTTGTCCAAAGCACATTTATCAACCTATATGAATGTTGTGTGCGTGTGAGAGAGAAAGGGCAAGATGACTATGTAACATATGCGTATGTGCCGATATATCGGAATTTATTGAGCCCTATTAAGAAGCCATTAAAATGCCAAACAAATGATTGACCCCATAAAGCAGACAAATGGCTATGAAACATGCACAAATTGACTTTCGATTATGGACAGTAGCGAAAGCAATGGACTTGGATTGGCAGCAGCAAGTCGAGCGGCGCCAGCTGAACATCCGCAGGATCCAAGGACAAAGAGCTGTTTTCGTAGCGTATTTATGAGAAAAACATTGTGTAGACGCGTCTGATGGTCTGATGAAATAAATCCAACCACATGCAATGATGTGTAGCCACAGTTAACTATTTCTTTCGTAGACACCCACTCACACATACTTTCATATGTGTTCACATGACCATTTGACACGCCATTTACATTTGCTAACATGGATTAGTGTGTGCGTGTATGTGTGTGCGTGTGTACTATATTTCAACTTACTATATAAAGTCAAATATGAATGAGAAATTATTGTGCATATGCGTGTGAGTTGGCTTATGGACATTTAGCTGTGTGGGTGCGTTTATTTATGTTGCGGATATGTGCCATTACAAAAATACACAAACCCTTTGGCATATTGTCTCAACATTACATCGCCTCACCATCCACCAAAAATTAAGTCATTGTTAATGTTTATATTTAGTACTTTCGGAACTTGCTTTTCTTTATTATTATGCGTTCTGCGTTCATGTGGTATCGTTAAAAACATTGAAATCAAGCCGTAATAAAATTCTTTATTTCTGGGTGATATATGAGCTGCTACATAAAGTTGAATTTAGTTTGACTAACACAAATTGATAAAACTCGAGAATGGTTGAATTTTTTATACAATCACCCATACAAACTCATAGGGATTGAAGGATGTGTGTCTTTGCAAACATCGTTAATGATTCTACCGCTTTAATGTAAAAACTTAAGTGATTGATTTTAAGCACTTAATGTCCGCCAAAACATGTCAACGCTATATTCAAAGTATTCATGCTGTAAATAAGTCTCTTAAAGCTGTAGACAAGTTTTGGTACAACAAATTTTTAAACCTAGGTATATATCCCAAAGAAAATGAAAAAAAAAATTACTTGTCCTCAAGCTTTTAAGTTTAAACCAGTAAAAATTATGTATATATTGAAATCCAATGACAAAACTTTTCATTGAACAGAAAAAAAGACCTTCATCTCCTCCAAAAGAAGTTGAAAAGCTTCTGCTTACGTAATTTTGCTTTCGGAGTTTTGCCATTTTTTGCTAGGAGGGTAGCTGAAAAAACCCCGTTTTTTTACTTAGTGCTAAATAGGAATTCGAACCCACAAACCTTTGACACTCAGTTCATTGTGTCAGTCATTGAATTACAGCAACCGCTAGTAAACTATTTCGACTACAATGAACCGCAAAAACTAATCAAAAGTATACATTTGACCGTAGCCCTTATTAGCATTTCTCAAAGAGAAATAGAATCGCTTTGACTCTTAACTCCAATGTTTTTCACCGACACTAAGAACTGTACCAGAAAAAATCCGAAAACAAGAAAAAATTCATAAAAAATTAACTTTCATAAAATTTAAACTTTTATTTCATTAATCAGTCACATACATACCATTTTTCATCATCATTTTTATTTTAACATATTTTATTCTTAGATTCATCTTTATTCCTGTAAATTTTTCAGTTCATATTTCTTTATATTTTTCCTTGACCTCTCCCTTTTTAGAAGCCGCGCACAATTTTAGGCCAGGAAGCTGTTTAAAATCAGACTCACAGTACGTTTCGTCATCCATTAAAACGCAATCAAATTTTCAAACATTTTTCGTAAACCTTTCTGCAGCGCGTTTTTGCTGCACATTCCTGCATTTCAGTTCTCTTTGGTACCTTCTGAGCTACAAATGTTTTCATCCCTCCTTCCTTTTTGTACCTCTGTATAGTTGATGGCGATACTCCAAATTTTATGGCCACATCTGTTATAGAAGTGTTTGGGTGTTTCTTGAGCTCCTGTAAAACTTCCTAAAAAAACTTAAGTCACCTTTCTGTAAAGACCTGAAATCCCTTTTTACGGCTCTTTCGACAGTAAAACGTTGTTCATACCTATTAATGGCATCATAAACAGAAGATTTGGGTTAATTAAAATTAATTAGGCAATTTCATTTTTCGATAATTGCTTTTATTGCTAATAAGTGTGCAAAATAATATTTCGGCGGTTCCGTTCGACTCAATTTTTAGTAAAAAACCCATTTAAAATATTAAATTAAATTTAGAAAATATGTACAAGGATTTAAGAATCAAGGCTGAAAATTTTAAAGTTTTCAGACAAACCCTTTCGTAGTTACAGGTCAAACTGTGTTTCCGGATTTTTCCTGGCACAGTCCTTAAGTGTGCAAAATAATATTTCGGCGTTTTCGTTCGACTCAATTTTAAGTAAAAACCCGTTTAAAATATTAAATTAAATTTAGAAAATTTGTACATACATATAAGGATTAAAGAATCAGAGCTGAAAATTTGAAAGTTGTCAGACAAAACCTTTCGTAGTTACTGGTCAAACTGTATTTTCGGATTTTTTTCTGGCACAGTCCTTATTAGAATTTAAATAAATAAGTAAATAAATAAATTTTTTGATTAATTGAGTGATACCTTATGGCGTTGCTATAACCGTCCATCTTAGGATTAGGAGTCTGCAAAATGTTGACCGCTCAAGTCTCCTTTTCGTCCGATTACTGAGAGATAAGTTTTGCGCAACTTTGCAATAACAGAATCTGTGTTACAATTTGCGACAAAGAAAAAATAAAAATTAACTGATTTTTTAACAATCATATCATAACCAAACAATTAATCACATCAAATAATGTCTTCTTTCAGAATAGTACTTCAACTCAAAAATGCGTCAAAGACAGTAAAAAGTTTATAAGAAACACATATTCCCCATTTATAGTAAGGGAATTTATAGTGAATCGTCAGTGGCAACAAATTGGCGACTCGCCGATTTATTGCCGTAGCGACAAATTAGCAACATGTCCCAAAAAACAATTGTGTTGTGTACAAAAACACTCCAGAACTTTGAAATATCGAATTGAACTATGTTTTGTATTTCAGTGAGATTGATCGTATTTTAAACATTTTTATTCATTCGTCGACGAATAGTCTGAGTCTGAACTGTTACTGGCAGCTGAATTTGGTGAAAGTTGTGTGCCTCTATTAAACGTTGCTTGAAGCGGCATTTGAAGCCAAGTCCTCATTTTCAATACCACAAAATCACTGCAATCTCTCTGGATTCTGAGAACAGTCGAGTAAAAACGTGAGCTAAAACTTTTACTGGGCTCTGGACCTGAAGGAGAACAACTAATTTCGCTTTTGAATTTTGCCAATTGTTACTTTTTAAGTAAAATGAAAATATTACAAATACATTTGTTCAAAACACTTATTGCTTAATTTAGCAAGTCGCCTAAGGCGATAAAAAAGCTATGTGAAAATGACTCGTCAAGGCGATAAGAAAATGACTCGTCCAGGCGATAAGAAAACGACTAGTCCAGGCGATATGAAAACGACTCGTCCAGGCGATATGAAAACAACTCGTCCAGGCGATAAGAAAACGACTCGTCAAGGCGAGTTGCTTTCGGCGGACGTTTTAGAGCGACTGGTGATACGAAATCGATACGCTGGCGATATTACCGGCGATAAATTTGTTGCCGGGAGCGAATCGTTTTCTTATTGCCGGCAACAAAAAATGTCTGGTGGGTAGAGACGAACATTTGATTTTGACAACTTTTCATATTTGAACTCCTTCCAATGAAAGTTAAAAAAGTTTTAAAAGCGCAACAAAATCAAAGAATGTTTACTACTTTTGTCCAGCTTTTGCCACAGCTCCACAGTTCCACAGCGCATTGCTTGCGGTACTTTTTCAAATTCACATTAATGTTCACAGTTGCTTTCTTTTAGAACTCGCCCGCTTTTCTAACATCTTCGACTCTACGAATGGTGCTCACCGCTCCGTGTTTCGTGTTCAGCTGTGTCTGAATGTTAACTTTTTCTAGATGACGCTACTTCCTGACGTGCTTCCACCAAAAACAAAACGCCTGCGGTATTTGCATTGCTTTTCTAAATATTTTCCGCATTTTTTTTTACCAACACTGACGCACTGGAACGCGTTGCGGCGGGTCTCGGTTGCGCTAAACTTTGCGCGGCTGCTTGCGTTGCTGATTAGGTACCTTCGCCATTATCCACCCGCGTGTTATTCTTATTTCGTCCTTGCTAAGCACTTCAGACTTGGCGTTTCGTTTTTTTCTATTAATTTTCTTGCTTCTCGCTTTTTTTGATTATTTAAAGTTTTATTTACGTAGCGCAATTTTGTGCGCTTTTACATTTATATTTATTACATTTTATTTTATTTTATTTCACTTTATTGCATTTGTTCGCTTTTCTTGCTGTTGAATTTATTTATTTTTGTTTTTGGCATTTTCGTTGGCGGTTCGCGCTGTTTTGTGTGCCTTTTCGAACGTCTTTCGTGTTACTTGTTGAAGTTTAATGAGTTTCTCTGTTTATTTGTGTAAATTGATGCTCACGGATATTTGTTGTTTTCGTTAAGCATTAAGCGTACTTTTGGAAAATTAAATTTGATTTTTATTTAAATTTGCAGCGCAGATTTTTTATTGGAGTCCTCGCTCTGTGTGTGTGTGTGTGTGCGAAATTTCGACAGCAATTGAATTTGATTAACTTTGGTTTTTGCAAATGCAATGACGACATGGAAGCAGGACTATGAACGCGTTTTGTTGTGTGCAACTCTGCATTTTAAAGCTTGTGGTATCAATACAGAGGAGGCTCCATTCGCAAATTTGTGAAATATACTAGCTGGACCCCGCGGCTTTGCACGCGCCCTTATGTTTACCGATACAAATTCTTAACCCATTACTGACCCCGTCAGTTTTTGTTTAAAAAAACAACATGTGCCTAATTATCATGGTTTTTAAGTGTTTTAAAAAATTTTGAAGTTAAAAGGCCCATTAAAGTATTGAAAACACATACATTTACTCTAAACAAATTTTTAACCCTTGGTTTACCACGGCAGATTTCGATTTTCAAAAAAATGAAAAGCACGTTTTAATTATTTCTCGTTTGAAGTGCTATTGCTAAGTTTGAAGGTAAAAGCCGCAATAAATCTTTTTTCTCCATACAAACCGTTAAACTATTGTTGGCCCGTTAGATTTTGATTTTCAAAAAAGTGAAAATCACGTGTCATATTATTTCTCACTAAGAGTTCTTTCACCAAGTTCAAAATCAATGAGCTCATTAATTCATGTTTTTTCACAGTTTCTCCATACAAACCCTCAACCCGACGTTGACCCCGTCCGACTTTAATATTCGGAACAATGAAAAACACGTATCGAGTTATTTTACGTTTGAAGTACTTTCACCAAGTTTGAAGTCAAAATGCTCAAACAAATTTGTTTCTCCATACATACTTTTAACCCGTCGTTGATACAGTTAGATTTCGATTTTGAAATTAATGAGAAACAAGTGTCTAATTTTTTATTTCAATTATTTTTACAATTTTTTAAGTCAATAGGCCCATCGGTTCGTGTTTTTTGTTTCGGAGTCTTTCCATATACAAACCCTAACCCATTGTTGGCTCAGTTACATTTTGATGTTCGGAAAATTATAAAATACGTGTCGATTTATTTTTGATTTAGAGTATTTTCAGCAAATTCGAAATCAATATGTCTATTACATCACGTTCCTCCCCACAACACCTTAATACATGTTTTGCCCCTTTAGACCGCGAATTTCAAAAAATCCCGTCTTAGCGGAGGTTCATTCTTCAAGAAGTACCTACAGTTCAAATTTCATGTTTGTAGCCTCAGCGGTGATGATAAAACAATCAATCGGTCAGTCAGTCAGGACAAACAATCTATGTATATAAAAATTGAGGCGGTACCACGCCCCCTTGTCCAATGCTCACAACTTTCTTCTAGTCAAATTGTGTTACTAAATGGAAAGTTCGCGCCAAGTTTCATTGATGTGAACTTACAGTACTGCTTAAATGTTGGGTCATAAAAATGTGCCACGCCCCTTATCCAACGCCCATAAAATTTTAACAGTACAATGACACTTCTATGGGAGGATGTCAATCCAAATTTCAATGCTGTACGACTTACAATTCCGAAGCTATTCCATATAAAAAATTTGAGTTGTATGGGCGGTGCCGCACCCCCTTGTTCAATACGCGCTCCATTCCCTCTATCGAAGGACATGACTAAATAGTAAGTTAGTACCAAATTTCATCGATGTGTGACTTATGGTTCCAAAGTTATTGTCTAAAAATGTATTCTTGTGGTGCCACGCCCCATTTTCCCGACTTTACTTTTTTCCTAAACCTTCACGTAACAATTTCAAACAAACCCGCCGAAGGAAGTATCCAAGTTGGTCCAGTCGTTTTCAAGTTTTAAGCAGCCGAAAGAACCAAGATTCATTTTTATGTACTACTGTGTCCAAAAAATAAGGTGACATTGTATTTATTTTGAAATTCTTTATTTATTCTTCCAAATCAATTTCATCCCCTTCAAAGTAATCCCCTTCCGATGCAATGCACTTATGCCAACGGATTTTCCAATCTTCGAAACACTGATTGTAGTCACTTTCCGGGATGGCCTTCAGTTCCGTCTTCGCTGCGGCTTGAATCTCCTCTATCGTATCAAAACGGTGTCCCCGGAGCGGTCTTTTGAGCTTGCTGAACAGCCAGAAGTCGCACGGCGCCAGATCGGGTGAATACGGTGGTTGCGGAACGATATGGGTTGAGTTTTTGGCGAAATGATCACGAATTACGAGTGCAGTATGGGATGGTGCATTATCGTGGTGCAAGAACCAAGAATTGTCTTTCCACAATTCCGGCCTTTTTAGGCGGATAGCGTTACGCAAACGACGCATAACGTTCAAATAATATTCCTTGTTGACTGTTTGGCCCGGCGAAAGGAATTCATAATGCATTCATAATTCATAAATTCAAATGTCACCTTATTTTTTGGACACAGTAGTACATATATAGATTTTTGGACCGGAAGAAGAAGAAGCTTTCTGCCAAACTCATCAGAATCACAGAGTAAAATTC
Organism: Melieria picta; assembly: GCA_964056695.1. NCBI lineage: Eukaryota > Metazoa > Arthropoda > Insecta > Diptera > Ulidiidae > Melieria > Melieria picta. Next base: position 29,795,439 of record OZ057399.1, read on the forward strand.
CTTATGAAACTACTATTTTTTTAATGTACGCATTAACCGGAGTCAAAGGGCGACATTTGATGAACTTCGAAATGAAATCCTGTGTGCGCCACTGGTGAAACATCATTGCAATAAAAGTCTGAGTTTCTCCATTACAAGAACAAAACAGTTGAATAACTAATTTTCTACACCAAAACTCATTTAAAGCAATGTGAATGCGACACACTAAAGCGGACGTTCACCGTAAACCAAACGCCGCAGACACTGCCTGATAATTTAACACGTTGCCGGTGGCTGTTCGAGCCATTAAATTCCCTACATTCAACTAATTATATTAAAATTCCAACAACAACAACAACAACAATGACAGCAATGCTGCTGGCAAGTACACTCATATTACGAGCGTCTGTATACCGAACACTACAAAATTTGCCACAGCTGTAAGTCTCAACGCAGCCAACATGGGCTTAATTTCTCTTTCTGGTTGCTGGTTGGGTTAGCGCGCGGTGTGATGTGTGTTTTTCCGGCACAGCGACAGCGAGCACACACTTCGTGTGTCGTCTGAATTGATGTTCACCATTAACGCACTTTATTAGTTGGATTTATTATCATATGGATCGCAATTCGGCGCCACCGCTACGGCCACGCAAAAGCGACCCACATCTGCTCGGGCAGCTCAGCTCAGAGTGAATCCCAACAAAGTTGCGTGTACGCATTCAATTTTAAGGGACAACACAGGCATTGTTATTGTTGTTGTTGCAGGTGTTGGCTGACTGTTGACGGTTGGCTGTTGTTGGCTACACGCCACCAACAGCAGTAACAACAACAACACCGACACTGACGCTCCTAATGATGATGGCTCATTATTTATTCATCTTTAAAGCGCGCGCACACAAGCACACATTTACCCGAGAGATGTGTGGGCACGTGTGTTTGTGTGTGTGTGTGTGTGCGCGGCATTGTGGCGTTCATTTTCGACCTTATCTGCAGCAGTCATTACCGACAATAAGCCCACTTTACGTCATTTTCGCACGGTAATTCGTCTTGATGAATACGAATTTTTAAGATTTCTATTTGTTTTTGTTTCGCCGCCACTTTCAGCCGCAATTCGGAACACCGCACCAGCGCAGAGGACTCACCTCAAAGTTCTAACAATCCTTCTGCATAAATATTGCAAGTTGGCAGACTATCTGCCTGCCTGTCTGTCTGTCTATATGTGTATGTGTGTGTTTTAGGCTGTTTGTTTGTCCGCTTGTTGCTGTCAGCTTAACAATAATTCACTCGCCTGTTGTTTTGTTTAAGTTTGCAGCGCATTTATTACGGCAATACCTTCATAAATATTCGCTGCCCATCCCCCGGCCCAATCAACCCCGCTCCGCTTCAATCGCTTCTGTGCCTTCATTGCCAGCCGTGCCGTGGTCGGAGCGCGCTGACAACGTGCGGTTAGGTACGCTGACGACGAGGCGCTGCAAAGCCGACTTGATTTTTCCAACACATTAATTTGCTGTTATTTCGGTTTGCCGCTTAAGTGATGTGGAAATTCTTAAGTATCAATTTTCCACCATAAATTGGTTATTGTTTATATGAAAATTAATTTTGTTTTGCTGTTTTTGGAGAAAGGAAGCATTGTGCACAAATATTTAATATCTCACCACATAATTTTGGCAAATTTCTATATGGTTGCTAACATTGATGCCATAAAACCACGGTTAAGGAATAACTTTCCCCATATGATCGGTTGAATTCAAAAAAATAATATTATCTAGTAATAAATTAATATGTAAGATTTCTATTGTTTCAAAGTGTTTTAAATCTGTGAAGCCAACAACAATTTTCCTCTGTCGTTCCGCTTCGTTGCCTTTGAAAAAATTATTTTCATTGGTGAAACAACTGAAACACCATGACCAAACCAACGTAAGCCATATCCAAAATTAGACCCCAACTCGAACCACTAACATTCAGTGCGAACTATTTTCAATTTTATTTTGGAATCTTTTCCATCTTTAGTTTCCATTGTGAAAAATTCCTAAATGAATCGATCCCTAACGCAGTTTGAATAGTTTTGCCTACAAGTTTACATGCTCCCTTCCTGTGAGCGTTCGTTGCAGGTCCGCCAACTCGCTTCAGTTGTTTGTTATTAGCCACATTTGACAGCTGTCAATGGCAGTGCATGTGTGCAAGCATATACCAAAATTTATTTTTAATTGCCTATATGCCACAGACACTTTGCTTGGTCTTTTGAAGTTGACGAACAATGAATTTCTGTTTTCGACATTCAAAAAGGCAATTAAACTCGTCGTGCCAAACGAAAAGTTAACAGTGCTTCATAAATACATATGTCCATTCGTTTCAAAACGATTTGTAAATTGAAAATTCTACATTCAAGTTTTGTTAGACATTTTCATATTTCTTGTAAAAAAATTGGACAATTTTATTTCGTGAGTTGTAACACCGTGCGACAACATTTTTCACACTGGGAAAATCCATATGTGCGTGAAACTAGAGACCAAACATAGTAATACTGCGTACTCAGTTTTTCATTTCTACATCCTTTGTCCTTTTAAAAGGACTTCAAAATTTTGAAGGGGATACAAAATAAAAAAAATATAAAAAATACTTAACCTAGTTAGAATATGGCGATATGTATATCAAATGAAAGAGGAAAGGCTCAAACATTTAAATAAAATTGATTTTTTATCTATTTGTAAAAACAGGATATGAAAAAGGTCCTTTGAAAATTTTAATCCTTTATATCCTTGAAAATTTTCTTCAGCATTTTCTTGAAAAGTAAGTATGTTAAATCCCCAGATCTTCCTGATCACGTGTCAAAATTTCATTACTCTAACTTTATTGGTTCGAGAGTTATTTAAAAAAAAGGCGGAAGCTGCAAGTCTAATGAAGTAAAAAAATTCTAATTTATTTACGTATCAGTATTTTAAATAATAAATAGATACAAAAATAGTGAAGCGAGAATAATGAAATTTTGGCACGTGATCAAGGAGATTTTGGGTTTTAACATATTTACTTTTTAAAAAAATTCTACATAAATTTTGAAGGATATAAAGGATTAAAATTTTCAAAGGACCTTTTTCATATCATGTTTTTACAAATACATAGATAAGAAATCAGTTTTATTTAAATTCTTGAGCCTTTCCTCTTTCATTTGATATACATATCGCCATATTCTAACGAGGTTAAATATTTTTTATATTTTTTTTTTATCCCCTTCAAAATTTTGAAGTCCTTTTAAAAGGAAAAAGGATGTAGAAATGAAAACTGAGTACGCAGTATTACTATGTTTGGTCTCTAGTTTCACGCCCATATGGATTTTTTGCGGCGTGAAACATTTTTTTTAATTTTTGTTGCACGGTATTGCTAATTGATTAAAAGGTGGCAACAAACAAATCTTCTGGGAGACTTTCACACCAAAGAGGCTTAAACCTGAATAAAAACAACTTGGGTGCAATCATTTTCACTCTTTCGGGATGTTAAGCAATAAATGGAAACATAATTTTCTCCACCTACACACAGTGCCAGAAAGTTCTAGTTGCTTTTGGCAGTAATTAGATTCAGAAGTAATTCGACCAACAAGTGGAGATCTATCCATAGTAAAGCCGCGTCATATTTTCAGTTTCCGCATCTATCTATCTATCTAAGGTACCACAAAATAATGGTTCACTTTGATACCACAATTTGGATTAATTACTGTTCGGACAATCAATGTAGTTGTTTTCTTAGAAAAAATTAAAGTTTGGAACAAATGCAGTAAAGCGAACACTCGTGAAAAAAACCCGAAAATTGGCCTACATGGATTTTTTTTTTTGGAAATTTAATGAACTAACAATTTTTCCTGGAAAACGCCCACAAAAGGCGTGGTTCGGGGTCAAAGTTCAAAGTTGGTATCAAAATAACTCAATCAATTCTCAATCGATTTACACAATATGGATATTAAACGAAAGGTTTTTTTTTTACCTTTCTATTGATGTACCTACAACATTAGATACGTAATATGTACTTACTAATAAGAAGTTTTAAGCGAAAAATATTTTTTTTATACAAATTTTTCAAAAACGGACTTTTTCCTCGAAAAAATTTAGTAATAAGGTATAATAAGTTTGTTGCCATATTGTAGCCTGTCCCTTTCCAATGAAATATAACAATGTATACTTTTGTTTTTTATGAATATATTTTTTTACTTTTTTCTAACTCGACTCTTGGTGGGCGTTTTCCAGGTAAAATTTGTAGTTCGTTAGATTCATGAGCCAAACCTCTATGTAAGAGCATACTTATTTATTTTTTTCACGAGGGTTTGCTAAACTGCATTTATGCATTAAGGTTTTATAAATTTTCCCAAGAATTTGCACCACTTCGAAAGTCCAATTTTTCATCATATCCACCATTTAGGCAGTAATCTATTTATCTAGCAGTCATTATATGGTTAAACTGCCTATACAAATTTTTTTATAGGTAATTTCACTATCTTCTTGTGATCATTTTCTCACTTCACTCCCTTTTATGCAACAGCCAAATATGGCATTTGCCATAAAATCCTCAAAACTGCAAGTCTTTTCTACTGAAAAAACAAACCTCCCTTATTTAACTTTTGCCCTTTGATTTTCTCAATTCATTGCAATTTCTTGCGATTATCAGACGTTCGCATATTATTACGAAAATCTAATAAAAATCGCAATAAACCAACGCAAAACGATTTCTATTTTCAATCAGCAAACACTTAGCGCCCATTTCTTGCTCTGTACCGTCGCTCAGTGCAGGCCGCAGCATTATCAAATTATTTGATGCAATCTACCGAGCAAAGGAAAAGATCAAACATTATTCTGTCTCCCCTCGTAAACAGTCGGCAATCGACCAAAAATGACGAGGACGAAAAAAGAAAAACAATGTTGTGGCGTCAAGCATTTTGCATTCACACATACAAACCAATTGTGGATATATAAGCAAAAGCGCCAACGACAACAACAATGACAGTGCAATGAAATCATGCCAACAGTAACAACAACAACCACGCGCACGCATAAATACGGAGCTGTGGGCGCGGCAGCAAGTCATCACAAGCGATTTAACATTACCGTGAGCCAGTCTTACGCTCGAGGATAAATATTTTTATGAACATATCTAAACAAATCAATGTGGAAATCAAAAAACGCTTTTTTCTGTTTGGCTTAGTCGAGTTTTGGGCGCACACGCGGACGCGCCGCCATGACCACTCAAGCGCGGCAGAAGCAACAAAAAAATTACTAAAAAAACTTCACAGAAATATGAAAAATGAAGGCATAAAGCAAATGTGCGGCAAGAGTGATGAAAATCGTTGAAACGCATTTGCCGCTCACTTTCGCCGCGCTGCCCCTTCGGGCATTCGTTTTTTACAGCACTTTTACGCAGAGTTGCGTTTTCCTCGACGACTGATGTATAATATTTATATAATGGCAGCGGCAGCAAATCTTCGGATGTGCTGCCGCCGACATTAGGGGTGAGCGTGACGCGCTTTTTGCCGCCAGCGTTTGCGAATTAATTTCGGGGAAAATGCGATTTTTGCGCAGAGCTCAAAAGAAGCCGCTCGCGAGTCCTGCGGCAGCCGAGTCGTTTGAGTGTGGCCCGTAAACGGGCAATTGTCTTGTCATTGATTGAAACGCCCATAAGAGCGCAATAAATGAATCGCAGTCGCCACTGCCAATTTTATTGATGGCTCAATCGCAGCGCAATGCTGCTGCCATCACAACCAAGACCAGGAAAGTGAAAGCGACTTCGAGGGCGCAGTTGGCGAGATGAAAGCACAAAAGAATATAGAAAATAGTGATTATTTATTGGCTGCAAATGCACTGAAGCGAATTGGTTGAAATGAATGTGAAGGGATATAAACAAATAATGTGTAATCTGCAAATATTATGCAATACCAATGGCAGTTAAAAATTACTTTGTTTAAATCTGATCTTATTTTTTTACTTTGTATTTGCTACATTATTAAACAGGGACTTAATTATTATGAGTTTTTTAAGAAAATAATTGCAATGTAACTATTAAAATGTAACATAAATGTTGTTTGTTGTAATAACGGTTTATTAACCCTTTCGCTATTTTGTTGCCATATGGCAACATGCTACTTTGTGGACGTCTGCATCCTCTATGGTTGCAAGAATACATTTTTTTGTTGGTCTTTCGAATAGTTTGAAGTTTTAGGAAAAATACGAAATTAATAAACTGAATATTTAAGTTTAAAGAAGAGAAGTATACACGTTTTTTTAATGGTATATCTTGACATAGTAAAGGAAGAAGAAGCATACAAAATTAGAGAACTTTTTAATTTGACGTTTTCTTTCAATTTAGATACTTTCTTTTTAATTTTGGCTGAAGTAAATGAAGAAATATTAAAATTTTCGTTATGCGTAAAAAGTTTTATGTTTAAGTAATTATTACAGCCACAACGATGTGGTTGCTCTCATCGAAAAACACTCTAAAATACAGGGTTCTAGTATAAAAATTAAAAAATGTCTTATGGAATGTTGCTAATATAACCACATAGAAGCCTAAGACGTAACAAAAAAAATTAATTAAAAATTAAATTAAAATTAATTAATAAAATTTTAACTTTCCCCAGTAAAAACCTGTAGCGAAAGGGTTAAGAGCGGACTTTTTAGGGTTTCATTGTTTGAAGACCACATGAACTATCCAATGGAAAATATTTCATTTTTTTAATATTCAACATTTTTCTCAACATCTCAAGCAGAGCTAGCAATTTATGAAAAAAGTATTAAATGAAGGTTTCGTGTTTAAGGCTTTTTATTTTTTTTTTTGGGAAGTTTTGAGAAAGTTTTGGTGTTTGAAGACCCCCCCCCCCTATTTTTTAATGAGGAATATTTTCCCAAAAGACAATATCGTATTTTTTCAATATTTTACTCAATACAACCTTTTTATGAAAATTTTTTCCGAAAAACATAAAACAGGGGGTAAGGAAAGAGAGAGGGGGGTTCATGTGTATACAAAAAATATTCACACTTTTAATGCAAACAACTTTGTCTTAGACATCAAAGTTCTAGCTCTTCAAGTTTTCATACTTTCCGTGTGAAGGTCTGTAGGGAACCCTTTAACCTTTATGCGCAAATTACAAAAAACTCAGACGTGCTGGACTATTACTTTGTTTGGCAAAAATGATCAGTAGGACGTCCTCTTTCAGAAATATACGGTCGTTACTCTGTTGCAGAAATGCTGTTGTACAGTGTTATTATTTTGGAATTTTTTTTGTTTACGTTGCTTCATTACTATTTATGACTTTTTTATTTACGTTACCGATTACCATAATTTTGAGAACATTTTTTTTACGTTGCTTCATAACTTTTATTTATGATTTTTTGTTATTTACGTTGCCGATAACTATTATTTGAAAGAAAATTATTTTTTACGTTGCTTCATAACTTTAATGAAAGAAATTTTTTTTTACGTTGCCTTACCACATTTTGAGTATGAATTGATTTTCAATTGTTTAGTTGTTGATGGAAATTCGTTTTCTGCAAAATGTGGTAATACAACTTAACATTTTCTTTTTCCAAATAATAATAACACCGTGCGACAGCATTTTTCACACCAGAAAAATCCATATGTGCGTAAAACTAGAGACCAAATAGAGTAATACTGCGTACTCAGTTTTTCATTTCTATATCCTTTGTCCTTTTAAAAGGACTTCAAAATTTTGAAGGGGATACAAAATTAAAAAAATATAAAAAATACTTAACCTCGTTAGAATATGGCGATATGTACATCAAATGAAATATAAAGGATTAAAATTTTCAAAGGACCTTTTTCATATCCTTTTTCTACAAATAGATAAAAAATCTATTTTATTAAATTCTTGAGCCTTTCCTCTTTCATCTGATATACATATCGCCATATTCTAACGAAATTAAGTATTTTTATATTTTTTTTATTTTTTATCCCCTCCAAAATTTTGAAGTCCTCTTAAAAGGACAAAGGATGTAGAAATGAAAAACTGAGTACGCAGTATTACTATGTTTGGTCTCTGGTTTCACGACCATATGAATTTTTTCCGGTGTGAAACATTTTTTAAATTTTTGTCGCACGGTGTAATCGGCAACGTAAATGAAAAAAATCATAAATAAAAGTTATGAAGTAACGTAACAAAAAAATTTCTCAAAATAATAGTTATCGGTTAAATTTAATTTAATTTATTTAAATCGGTTATTGTTAAAAATGTCATAAATAAAAGTTATGAAGCAATGTAAAAAACAAAAATCCCAAAATAATAATTATCGATAACGAAAAAAAGATTTGTTTCTTATAACAGTTATTATGCAACTCAAAAATATTTATTGCAGGCGACGTAAAAAATTTCATATTGAGACTAATTATTATAAAACAATAATTATAGAAATTCCTTAAATTAGAGCAATTTTTTTTTTCCAAAAATACGGATTCAAAATTACATTCTATTAAAGCATTCCCACTCTAAGGCTCACGCAAACGCTTAATTTTAATCAAAAAATCACGGGTCAAGTGCTCTCCAAGTCAGCACTTAACATTATGCAATGTCAGTCGCTGCTCAAAAAAATACTGCAATGCACGTTTCAAACATTTTAGTTTTTTTTTTAATACAAAAAATAATTTCGAAGTGTTTAAAGTTGCAAATTGTTCATCATCATTAATTTTTATTAGTTTTACTACTACTACTACTTTAAAATAGATTATTGCTGCATTTGTACTCAAAGTGAATATTTGCGAAATAATGTTTTACAAAACGCTTACTTTTTCACTAAACAATGGCGCTCAAATGTCCTTTGCCCGCTCGACGCAAACCACAATTAAAACATTTACAAATGTTGCCAACTTTTTTTCAATCGAAATTGGAAAATTGAAGTTGGAAACAATTTGGCGAAAACCCCATCGAGCTTTGAGTGTTATTCATTTATTTTAAATTGGCAACACCGTTACCACATTCTCCTCTCACTCGTTCCATAATATTTTGGGTGAGCATTTTTCACACTTTTGCGCTTTCAGCAGCCAATTCGACCTCAACACAACAACACAACAACACCATGGCCGGCAAGCCAATTTGGAATATTTCAATGAAAAAACCAAAACGAAATACAACTTGAACAACATCGCCTCAATCCCTTTTACAGCACTCGGCATAGAGCATTACAACAACAGCACAAAGCAAATAAACCATTTGATTTTGAATAAATTGAAGCACCGGCGCTAGCATCGTTTACATGCTAAAGTAGCCAAAAACAATGAATGCAGCAAACGGAAACGGAATAAAGCAGCATAGCAATAATACATAGAAAAAATCTCGACGAGAAAATGCAAAATAAAAAACAACAAAAACTAAACATTGCAAAAGATATGGCTGGCGCACAAAAGAAGCATAAAAACGGCAACAAATTCAGCCGACTGTTTTAACGTGCGCCACATAAAAGGGCAAAAACAAAGGGCGCAGCAAAAACCGGGGAAATTTTGAAACGGACTACAATATCAGCAACAACAACTACAAACAGCATATAACAAAAATAACACATCTCAACTCATTATGAGCGAATGCGCCTCCACCACAAACCGCGCACTCCCCCACTGCGACGCGCACTGACAGCGCCGCTGCCGAAAAGCAGCGCCCAAAACTGAAGCTGCCGCCGCATGAAACGTGCCCCCTATGAGCAGCGCAACCGTAGCTCTGACGGAGGCCGACTCGTAAAGCTGCTGACTTCATTTGCATACATAAGGCTCTCGAGGAATGTAATAAAACTGATAAAACCCTCAAGAGTACAGCCAACTTAGGGCACAGCGCTGCGGCCAGGCGACGCTCGGTAGCCGAGTCGGGTCGGGCCGGGCCGTCCGTGTACAACGCTCCGTTTAGCCACCAAAAGTGCCCACTTGAACCAGCGCCGCCGCAGCGGGCGCCTCCTGTCCTTGCCGCCTGCGCTTAAAATCAACATTACATGAAAATTTACTTCAACAAAAATAAAAGTGAAGCGAAACGAGACCAAACGAAACGAAACGAAACTAGGCCATCTGCTTTTGGGAATTCGCCTTGGTATCTGTGTGCGAAATGTTCGCTTTGCGACGTCGCTTTATTTTTAAATTTTTTATTTAATTTTTGTTTTGCATTTTTTGGCCGCTTTGGTACGAGCGCCGTTTTGCGGATGTGTTTAAGTGCGCCAGCATAAATAGGCGACACAAATCAATTTTAATATGCACACCGCTTCTGCACTCGTCAGCCTTGTCGTCAACGTCGTCAGCGAGGCAATTTGAAATAATTTCAAATTAAAGTGATTTTTGTTTGGGCAAATTACACTCAAAGTCATATTGACTGCTTCAAGTGCACTCGCCGTGCGCCGGTGGAGCCCACTGCTGACGGCATAATGTATGAAGTTCGTTATGTATTTGTGTGTGTGTGTGTGTGTGTGTTTGGGGATTTGCCGTTTGATGATTGTGCTGGGACTTTGAGGGAGAAAATTAAAATTTTTCAAAGTCAAAATTGAAAATCAACAGACAACGTTCGAAAATAACGGCCAGAAGTGTGTGTGCGTGTGTTTTTTGCTGGCCTATAACAACGTGTCTTTGGGCAATTTATGTGTTCTGTTAGTTCTCTATCTTTGGCCCTGTTCGTATTGGTGCGAGTATCGAATATGAACGAAGAATGTATGAACTTTTTTAAGACATGGAAGTGGCGTAGTGTAGCGAATCAACGATGTAGCGAATCAGCCATGTCTCCCGTACGGACGACGAAGTTCCGTCAAAAAAGGTGTTGGACGCGGTAGTTGAAGGTCGAAGAACCAAGTTAAGGATATCCTATCATCTATTGGTATGACGAACTGGAGAATATTCCTAAGTCGAGGACACCGAGGGCAAGTCGTGGTTATATCATCAGATCAGATCAGCTAAACTCTTAGGAGACAACCTCATATGGAATGCATCGAGTTGCGAGCAACAATCCTCTAGGCCTCAGGACACAGGGGTATGAAGAGGCAGACAGATTTGCGGGAGTAGCAGCTGCCACACTCCGTACTGGGCCTACACTATATGTAGGGGGTTGGCAGACATACAATACTAGGACTAAGGCCTCGATAGTCCAGCGGGTAGCGCGCTGGCTTTTCATACCGAGGCCTTAGGTTCGATTCCTAGCTTGGGCTGGGAACGAAGCCCAAGACGAACGTTTTGTCTACTTCTATCCCTATCCACATGAAGAAGATGGGAATTACAAGAATCGCACAAGTGCGCTCTTGGTAGGCAATGGCACTGGAGCTGGTCTCTACTCCGACGTACTGCAGACCCACATGTCATTCAGACTGCCGGACCTCTGCAGTATTTTCCAAGCAGACATCTATGCAATTTTGAAGGCTGCCGAACTTATCCGTGGCAGTGGGCTACCACCCACAGATGTCACAATTTTCGTGGATAGTCAGACGGCGCTTAGAGCGCTGGAATCAGTTGTTGTGAAATCAAAGGTAGTGCAGAGGTGTCGTACCTCACTTCAAGGCATTGGGCACCACCAGGTCTTTTTTTTTTTGTTCCCCTTGTCGGAACGATCTAGCAAGCACAGCACTCAGACAATTATACGTCCATTGTACTACGACTTGTTGTTCCCTGTTAATATGCTTTAAATCTACCCGACTTCCGAAGAAACCTTGATAGATCCTGGGGTGCCAAGGAGCCAAGGTGGTCGCTTCTTAGCACATCAGTGCCAAACGTCTCAAACCTGATACGAGCGAACGCGGGGCAGAGACACAGGAAGTGTTCCGCCGTCTCAACGTCCTCCCAACAGGCAGGACATAGGGCACTGTCAGATATGCCTACCATTTCCATGTGCTTTGCCCATAGAAAATGGCCCGTCATTAACCCGACCATCTGCCTGCAGTCCCCTCTGCCTAGTGACAGAAGAAACTGTGAGCATCTGTCGGATATGGCGGGAAGCTGACCACCAGGTCACTCTCTGCTGGGTTCCGGGCCACTCAGGAGTGGCAGGGAACGAAGCAGCGGACGAGATAGCAAAAAAGTGGTCGCCTTGTCTGCCACCGAAGTGGATACCTCTGTGTTTCCTCCGATATCTGCCCTGTATATGTTTATTGACAGGTTGACCAAAAAGGAAATTGAGTCGTCATGGCGAACCAGGACCGACTGCGGCATCTGCCGGACACTGTGGCCCTCCCTCCCCTTGACGAAAACACGATTCGTACTGTCCCTGAGTCGTACCTCCATTCGACAGCTCGTTGGAGTCATCACCGGACACTGCGCTATTGGATCTATGCTTACCAAATGGCGCCTCTCGTCCAGTGATGTCTGCCGTAGCTGTGGAGATGAAGAAGAAGTAGAATCGATGCAACACTTCCTGTGCCGCTGCCCGGCTCTGCAGGAACGCTGACTCCGCACCTTGGGGTCAAGATTCCTGACAGACCTGGCTTGCGCGGTGAAGGTCGAAATCTTGAATCTGCTCTCCTTCATTAAGAGGTCGAACTGGTTTCCCCTTGACTGAGACTATTGGTTAGCTCCGGAATGCCATAAGAAGGGATTCACAATGGGCCATTTTGGCCTCCGAGTGGAAGTGCGGTCCTGCCGCACACACCCTTCCCTACCTAACCTAACTTAGGCAATGGCAAAACCTCCAAGTATGATGTGAAAAATTGAAGAATTGAATTAAACGGTGTGTTGTAATACATGTTCAAAAAACACATTTGTTGCATACACATTTCAAACGGATACAATTTGTGGTATCACAATGGGCCCATTTAGAGGCCCAAGTGTGTCTCATACAGAGGCAGCCACTAGAACCTAACCTAACCTAAGGCACTTGAAAATCTTCCTAGAAGATTCCAACTCAAAGTGGAGCTCTTTGTGCCTCGACCTAGACTTGTAGGATCTGTAAAGGTGCCAAAGAAACAGCGGATTCCCGGATCATCCTTCACTGCGATGCTGTTTCTCACAGCAGGAGACAACACCTGGACGAGTGCCGACTAGCAATTAGGGACATCAATCGCGTAAGCCGAAAACTCCTAAGTTTCACTGAGGCCGTTTGCCTAGGGGGATGTGTTCTACATATTTAGCAGCAATTAGAGTGCTCAATATATCAATGGTGGTCGCATTGCAGAATACTCCAATACTATCTAAAATAATATTCGCCCATACACATACATTCATATATCTAGTGCCTGATTTATGGCCAACCAATTTAGCTAGTAATCTCCGCAAGTGTTGTATAACTTAGCACATTCACTGTACATACAATCCTTGCGCCAGAAAAATTAGTGCATAAACGCTTTATGTGAGTCCGCACCACTGTGCCCATAAACTACTCGCACTAATTCTTTGTGTCAACTGAAATAAAGTCAAAAACATTCGACATTGTCGTGGCAGCGGGTGCCAAGTGCAAATGCATAAAATTAGCAACATTTTAATTGTTGTCGTGCTCATGTCCAACATGTCCGTCGCTCAGCACACACCAGCAAAGGACAAACAAGCCCAAGCAATGAATGGGCGAACCGTGCAACTGAACGACCGCACCGACGCTCAACGGTGTCACTAAACCCATTTGAACTAACTGAAGTAAATGAGCTCGGCCACTTGGCCCGGCCCACTCAGCGGCCGTACACTTTATGACCGACCCCACCGACGTGCGCCCGTAGGCGGCAATAAAAACTAATGAATAGCATCTGTCTTGCAAATGAACCCACCGACCGGCCAAAAAGAAACGGACTCAACACGAGCATGAACATGAACACGGATACGAAAATGAAGACGCACACTTCTTGTGTTCGGCTGTCGACTGTCGACACGGCGTATAATGTGTTGGCACAGCAAGAACACACCAGTGCGTCGTGGCTGCAATTTGGCATTTCCAGCACAAAACCGCACCGAAATGAAGAGCAAACACTGCAGCTAAGGCCACTCAAAGTGCACAAAAACTCACACACACACACACACACACGCCCGACAACGACACTGGCACTGGCAAAAATGAAGTGTGGCGCATGCAAAAAGTGTTCATTTGTCGCATTTGTTGGCATTTCGGTGAAACAATTTGCCGCTCTTGGCACGCGAGCCGGCGTCATCGAGCCGTCATGCCATGTGTCCGGACGCTGTGACTGCCAAAACGCTTCCATGTCGTTGCTGCTAATTTTTGGCCGACGTGTGCGTGCGGAAGTGCTGCCAAATCGCACAGCATTTTTGCATGTCGTACGTGCGGCCATTTGTCGGCCGGATTTTGTTTATGTACTGCACGCGCTGCACTTGAACATGGCACTCATGTCCGGCCAGACGCAACATTCACACTTCCTTGGCCGGTTTTTCGTGCTAATTTGCAGATCTGCTGCGGCGTATTGGCAGCCCACAAGTCTGGCAGCAATTTGCAACGTTGCAAAATATTAAAACAAAATAACAATAAAAAAACCAACACTTGTGTATAATCGCCTGAGAGTTAATTGCACTGTACGAGTAACTGCGAACTGTGTGCTGAAGTGTAATGGTGCCCATTCGGGGCTGTGACTTGTGCGCTCGTATGTGCATAGTTTGCAGCTGCTCTTCAGTCAACTGACTGACCGTTAGCACATCTACATTATGACTGTAATTACGCTATACAATTTGAAAGGCTTTAATCCGTTCCTTAAGCATTTAATTTGGATTTGAATATAAATTCAAAAGTTTCTATAAAGCTTGTTAAGAGTTCATAAATTGAAAACTAGATAAGAAAACTAAAGCAATTTTATGCCCAAATTGCATCTGTGAGCTTTTTTTTGCAAGGCGTCAAATCTAAGAAGAAAATCCATGCATTAATAGCTTAACGAAGCTTGCTGTTGAAGCCAATGAAGAGATGGCAAAAGAACGAATTCATATTTTAAGGAACTGTTACTATTATCAACACTACTGGAGAGAAAGCGAGATTCATACTGAAATATTCGTAAAAGATGAACTGCGCTATCAAAATGTAATATTACAGAGAGCCGTCACTCCAATCTGAACCTTAGTCTTTTAAACTTTTCGGAACGGAGTTTAATTTTGAAACCGAAAATATTCTTCAAGAAATGCTATGAAAATTAGAGCTACAAAAATATGTTGCATACTAAAAAATTCTGTAATCATCCTCTTACTCGGGGACATATAATTCGAAAAATTATTTTGCGTGGGTCATAAGATCTGAATAATTATTTTGAGGGGACTTAAAAACTTGCTGGGTCGTATTACCCCAGTAGTCCCGAAAGGGTTAAAATTTATAAAGAAAAATATTGTACCCGAAATAGAACTCAATTCCTTTAGGCAAGAGAACTCGAGGTCCTGGCCAGAGGACTTTTAACTCAAAGTGTAAAAGATTTGACATTGAGAAATGGATAAACATTAAATAGAGATCCTATAATGTCTCTCGATCTTGAAACTCGACCTTGATCTCTTAACTTTTACACTCGGAAATCCTCGCGACTACAGAATCAAATAAGCTATCTTTCCTCCAACTAAGATTTTAATATCCCGAATCCCGAAAGGAATTACTAGAAGCTAACAAATGCGTCACACAATGATGCTGACAGTGTCACCATCTCTGATCTTCATCGACGGTTTGAAAATGTCTGCCGGTACGGGAGCGTATCAGGAGCCAGAAGCGTTACGAATTAGACCTAATTAGAATTTTGTATGCAGATATCTATAACACTCTCCGAACTCATACTTAACTTTTATATAGCTAACACTCCTCATTGACACCACAAAGCTCTTGAAGTGTTGCTGATTTCAAAGATGCACAGAATTGTTGTGTTTCACAATGAGCTTTAAAACATCACAGTGTCATTATTTTATTTATTATATTATTTTGTTTTATTTAATTTAATTTAATTTTTATTTATTTTATTGTTTTTATTTTAATTTATTTTTTTTTTTTTATTTCATTTCATTTTATTTTATTTTATTTTATTTTATTTTATTTTATTTTATTTTATTTTATTTTATTTTCATTTATTTCATATTATTTTAATTTATTTTATTTTATTTTATTTTATTTTATTTTATTTTATTTTATTTTATTTTATTTTATTTTAATTTATGTTAATTTAATTTATTTTATATGATATTATTTTATTTTATTTTCTTTTTTTTCTTTTCTTTTCTTTTCTTTTTTTTATTTTATTTTATTTTATTTTATTTCAGTTTATTTTACTTAATTTAATTTTATTTTATTTTATTTTATTTTATTATTTTATTTTATTTTATTTTATTTTATTTTATTTTATTTTATTTTATTTTATTTCATTTTATTTCATTTTATTTTATTTTATTTTATTTTATTTTATTTTATTTTATTTTATTTTATTCTATTTTATTTTATTTTGTTTTATTATTTTATTTTATTTATTTTATTTTATTTTATTTTATTTTATTTTTATTCAGTTTATTTTATTTCATTTTAATTCATTTCATTTTATTTTATTTTATTTTATTTCATTTCATTTTATTTCATTTTATTTCATTTTATTTTATTTTATTTTATTTTATTTTATTTTATTATTATTTTATTATTTTATGGGAGCAATAGAATGAAACTACATACTTACACTAGTTAGCACGATAAGAGCATGTAACTACAGATGGACAGACAGTCGAAGAGTGTTAATACAAATTAATCGCACTCAAGTTTGGGGAACCAAATTCGTATGGACCAGTGTCATGTGTAGTTAGAAGTTTATCAATTGCTGGTTAGGAGCTTTTGGAAATAAAATTTTTCTGCCGCACGGCTTTGAGCCACAATGTCCTTCTTTTTTGGTAGACTTGCAATGGGTCATCGACTTTAGTTCACTGCAAGCTAATGAAAAACGACAACGAATGCACCACAAGGGCCGCCAAAGTGCAGAGGCAAGCATTTTATGCCCATTTGCAGCTTAACATAGCAAGAACATTTCAAAATTCATCCAAGTCATCGTTCAGTTACAAGTTGGTAATACAAAATGACAGGACATTTCAATTGGGAGCGACTCAAATTAGAAACGAAGCAAAACCGAGAAAGCCGGGGTAAAGTGCCGAGAACGGCCAATACGATTTGTGCGCAGCAATAGACAGACGGGCTGCCAGACAGACAGGCAGTTGGCTGCAGCGGCCATCGAAAGCAGAACGCCTTGAGGTGTACGAATGAGCGCTTCAGTGGTGGGCGGATGGGATCTGCTGTTGCTGGGTGGGTCGGGGACAGACCAAATAAAGCAGCGACTGTAAGTCGGGCATCGCTCGACGTTTTGGCCAATAATTGAACACGTAATTGAAACGCATGACAGCGTCAAGCAGCAGGGAACGAAATCGAAGAAAACGGAACCGAATCAAACCGAATGGAACAGACAGGAGCAGTGCATAGCGTGAAAAAACTGTGCTGTTGCCTTTTTGTAAATCTTGTTTTGCGCCGCTTTTGCCATGGACAAAAACGCATTTAGCCATGCGAGACATTTGCCAATTTGCAGCTGTCGACTTGTCAACTTGTTTTCGTTGTTGTTAGCGTGCAAAACTGAAACTCGTTGTTTTGTTTTTGTTGCTCATTGCAGATAACAACTTTGTGTGCGATTGCCGACTGCAGTGGATATTCGAATTGAAGAATCGCACGCGCTTCCAGCAGCTGCGCGACGCATTGGAGGAGTTTGTCTGCATGCTGCAAGAGCCGAAGATTGCCAACTTTGTGGAGCCGGTACCGAATCACATACTCGATCTGCTGAACATTGGCGCAGGCTACAGCGGCAGCACCAGCAGCCTCAACAACGCCGAGCTGCACGGCGTCGGCAGTTTCGGCGGCGGGCGCAAACGTCCGTCCAAGTCGGGGCGACAGGGCGTGGCACAGCGGAGCGGCCAGCGCCTGGATAAGACGAGTCCAATGCAATTAGCCGAACACACTGCGACGCTGCGGAAGCGCTCACTGGCCGTCAAGCAACTGAACGCCGGCGGCACCGACAGTCACAGTGCCGAAGTGCTCAACAGTGCATACACACACGGCATGCTGGCGCACCAAGTGGAGCTCGAGGACGATCTGGACGTGCTCAAGCAGAACGCCCTCTACAATCAGCACAACGATGTGCTCATCGACGGCAGCGCCAACACGGAGCACACGGCCACCAAGCAGCCGCTGGGCATCAAGGTGCGCCTGTTCACGCTCAAGCCGGAGAACCTGCCCTGTCACGACGAGCTGAGCGACCCCACTGAGCTGCCGCTGTCGCGCGACCTCATGGACGTGCGCAGCAATGTGCAAATCAACGCTGCGGCCGCTGCCGTCCGACACCAGCCGGAGCGGCTGTGTGCCGGCGCAGTGACAGCGCTCGTCATGGCGCTCGCATGTGTCATGGGGCGCATGAGGCGCCAGCTGCGAGTGGGCTAAAGTGAGCGGAATACACGGGATGAGCGCTTTTCGCTGTCTTGAGTTGAAAGCTCTTGAGTTCTCACTGCGTGGGAGTGCGTGAGTTTGTGATTTGGCTTTATTTAGTGGCTATGATTTTTTTAATAATTGACAGCATCCTGCGAGCGAGTTATCATTTTTTAGCGTTCAGTTGTAGGGGCGAATGCTCGCTGGTGAATGGCTCTCACCAACAACACCTTTTAATTGTGTGACTTTGTTGATGTTTCGATTTTACATTGAGACATCTAGATTCTAGTCAATGCCGTTCACCAGCCGATATTTGAGCTTACACCCAGAAATAATAATGATCCCAATAATTTGAAGATGATTTAAATGTCAGTTAAAGAGCAAACCCCTCAATAAACAACCATTTCTGTGTAATTAATTTATGTATGTATTTTATTAAAACTTCTTGTGCAAGTTGTGAATATTTAATAAATGTAACCCATAATTTTTAAAGTTAAGCGTAAATGAATAAAGTTGTAGCTAGCATATGAATGTATATTTAAGATTGACCTAAAATAATTAAGGAAAAATATTATTTTTCAAGACGAGCTTCATATAACTGCATGTAACTTTCTCACCTTTGGGTTAAAAAAATAAGAAGAGAAACTTAAAGTAAGAAACTTAAGTCACTACATGTGTAAGGAAACCTTAATAGGCCTAAGGGACTCAAGTACAGTGTTGGTCACTTCACATCGCCACACAATCTACTCACTGTAAATATTTCATACAAAGCAACATATGAATGCTTCAAGAACATATAAACTTGATTAAGAAACTCACCACAAAAAATAATTTTTTATAAGCTCAGAGCGTAGCGATTTTCACTACAATGAATGAAGAATTAAAACAGTTGATGTCTCAGTAAAATATTGTTGTATGTGTGTATTGTGTATGTGTATGTACACGCATACATGTGATAGTAATTTATTTGGCCGCATCGATGCGCGAAAGTACGCGCTATGCAAGTAGATCTAGTAAACACCTCCCCACAGTAAACACATTTATTCACGCACATACACACACACACACACACACACATATGCAATGCATACAAAGAAAAGAACCTCCGATGAACTGGTGTTTCATTTAATTCTTACTCAACTACTCAAACTCAATAGGACTTTAGTGTACTCGATAGTTGGACGTAAACTACAAAAAAAATCAGATGGATATGGACACAATTTTCGACTCATTTTAAAGATTTTCATAATTTTGTATTCACGTATGAGAAAACACTAACAACTGACACGCTTGTAAAATACACTCTTAATGCAGTTAGAGACTCGTAGGGTTAGTGCTAGTCTTATTGATGCGCAAACTATGAAATGAGAAAATCGGCGCAGCGATTGATGGGGGAATGAGCGAAATGCATACAGGAAGCACATCTTGATTTTCAAATCTAACAATTCTGCAGACTAATTCAAGTATCTAAATGTTTAGCTTCATGATTTCAATGGCAAATTTATGAAGCGAACTTTGGTGTCATTGGTATTAAACTGTTTAATTGTAACTGAGTGAAAATGCAAGAAAATGAATGAAATTAAATTAAAACAAAATATTTCAATAACAATGAAAAATATTACAGTAATTAATATAAAATTTTACATTTTCAATGTTACATATAAAATAAATAATAAAAATATTTAAACACATTTCACAATGATATGAAATCATTTTCAAAATACAGGAAGTAAACAGTAAAAAGATTACCTCTATGTGTTTTCCATGTCAATTTGTTTTATTTTCAATGGCATTTTAATAAAACTTCCGCTCATTTATTCCACTAATCTAATGCTGTGATATACCTTTCCCGATTTTTCAATTGACTGCTATATAGATTTGTTAATTTGTGCATTTTCAAAAGAATATTTTAACCCTTTCATGACCAATTCAAAGTTGTTGGCTATTCGTTACTTTTCTGTCATTTAATGATTCTTTAACCCTTTCGACCCCAAAGTTGCCTGAGAGCAACTTCACCTATTTGTCATCTTATAGCAAAAGCTACGATTGATTTATGGGTTTAATTTAAGTAGGCACCAACAAATTAATATTTTTAGAAGTGAATTCAAAACAAATCACAAAAATTTTACTGTTATCCCCAAAATAATTTCTAATAATTTGCAGCGATATCAGGCAAAGTTTGTGTTCTAATTGAAGTCTACGAATTGGGCGCATTTGGTCAAAACCCTGTTTCTTTAATTGGTTAAATAAAATCAAAAAGTGGTAATTTTGTATTTTTCCATAAATATTGAATAATTTTTCTGTAATTAAAAAATATTGATACAAAATTTATTTAACCCGTTTTAAGCTAAAATTATTCAAAAGTAAACTAGCTCTAGAGCTCTAACAAGGAGGCGTGGCGACTTCAAATGTCGTGTGCACACTTCTTAGGCAAATGTTTCATGACTTAAATACCAAAAAGTAATATCGAGACAGAGGGTAAAATTCGGGATCGAAAGGGTTGAAAAAGGCGACTGAGATGGCATAAAGTTCGGATGAGGCTCAGCTAAATGTAAGTCTAAGTGAAAAGAAAACATACTTTCTATTGGTAAAAATCTATATTTGTGCTTTAAATGTTGAGTTTAATTTTGTTTCATTTCTATTTTATTTTTTTTATATCAACCTAAATTTCCACGACTACAACTCAGCAGATATCTAAGAAAAATAATTATTTTCTCATTCCTTCATTAAGAAAAATTACTGAAAATCAATATTTGTTTAGCTTTGCTTTAACCCTTTGCGACCCAGCATAGACAGTTGTGCGATTTTTTAATTTAGAAGCAATTTTGAATTTATATCATTCGACATTCGAACGAATGTCGTTCGCCAATCGTTTTCCCGTTATTGTACAAAAAATTAAAAAGGAGAAAAGAACTAATACAATTGAATGTGTAACATTTTCGTGATTAATCTCGTCGAAGCAAAAAATTTCACTGGGTCGCAAAGGGTTAAGTATTCGGTTTGTTCAGCCAATTTTGACAGAAAAGACAAGAAAACACGAAATTCTAAATTCGAATTCGTGTGCACCACAAAAACAAAGAATCTTATAGATTTACTTGAAGTCACTGAACTCGAAAATGAAAATCATTAAAAACATCAAATGCAATTGCAATTGAAAATCTAATTGGATTTTCAAAATAAATTTGTTTTCCTTACGAAGCACTAAGAACTCTTTACAACTTTTTCCATTTTTGGTTCGATTTTGAGAATGTTAGGCTCAGTATTTATGATACGTAAAAAATGTTTCATTCATCTTGGTTTTTAAAAGCAAAGAGCTTGGTTTTGTTTTTTAAAATAATTAAAAATTTATTTAATATTTTTGAAAATGATAGAAAAACTTACGTTTTAATTTTTCATCACCAGTTCTTTTACTAAATCGTAAATGATTTGGATAATCATTACATCGTTGGAAAGCGTAAGGCATTACCTACTGAACATTGGTCCTTCCATATTGATTGGGCGATTTGTTCGTGAGATATGTGTTCATAACGTAAATAAGAGGAAATATGGTTTTTGTACATTTTTTTCGTAGTTTTAATTTTTTCATTTTCGTGTTTAGCGACCCAAAATTATTCTAACAACTTGAAAAACTAAAATTAGTCTAGACTTGACTAGACTACACTAAACTAGACTAGATTTGTTCAAAAATCAACACAATGTGCTGTTCCTTTCTCTGCATAATTTTTTTTTTCAGTACTTGCTTTGCTGCTCAGTTCATTCTTTAGAAAATGTCAAGTCACAACTGAAACTGTACGAATCATTTTAATCTCTGCAATTCGCATTGTGCTTTAAATATTTTATATAATTTAAAAATAATCAATATTTGAGCAACACTTCCCCCAAAGAGTCACACAAGTCAGCAAAAAATGTGCAGGCTTTTAAAAAAGTAAATAATTAAACCATTTCATGCGCAAATGAAAAATTCTGTAGAGTAAGACTGAATATACGATAATAGTTGCTAAGTTGAATAAACAAAAGAAAATAAAAACCAAGCAAAAATGTATTTATTTAAAAAAGAAAAAACACATAAAGAGGGGAAAGATGAATGCCACTACAAGTAGAATTGAAATATAAAAAGTAAACTTTGCATTAAAGGACAATTCGCGAAATTGCGAGCGGACGAGGCAGTTTTGAAGAAATGCACACAGCTTCTTGTAAGCTCCATTGAGCGTTTGTAAGCTAGTTGAAGATAGTGACTGAATGAAAATACGAACAGTGAACGTCTAACATTTTCTTCAAAATAAACTTAGAGCAACAGTGCAAAGCGCATAAAGAGATGAAAAGGAATTGTTGAACATGAATGCACAACTAAATTGTGAAAAAATTCAGCTGAAAGTAAATGTAAATTTTCACATTTTTATATACATATATACACACACACACACACAAACACAGCTACAAAAACATGTGTAAATTACACGTGAAAAGCTAAACATTGCTTTGGAGAATAACAGAAATCGCTACAAAAAGCACAAAGCAAATGAGGGCAAAAAAATCGAACATAACTAATTTTAGTTGACAATCAAATAATCTTACTTGAGCTGGTGTAAAGAACAAAACGAATGAATTAAGCGGCTACAGCTTAAAGAGTTGAAGCAAGTAGGGAGATGTGTAGGGAGAGCGCGAACAGTTGAAGCCGGCGGTGCGTCTGTTAGATGAAATAGTGGTGAGGCGAAATTTGATAGACAACGGTCAAAGGAAATTTCGGTATCAAGCAGAAATATATTAAGTAAAGCCGTTTGAAATAAAACTTCGAAGGGGAATGGAACAATTATGTAACACAATGTTTCTTCTCTATAGAGAAGGAGTGCTTTCCATTAAATTCAAAACTATGAAGATGCATTTTACAATGCATTTTACAATGCATTTCATAATTCATTTCATATTTCAATTTCTGTATTTTATGTTCTTCTTTGTAAGAGGTCACCAAACTTCTGACGAAACATCAGAATTCACTGAACATTTTAGTTTTTCAACACTGATCTTTAAACTTATTGAAGCAGCAACAGAACTTCTGTTTGTTTTAATAAAGATTTTTTTAAAATTTCTTTGCAAGTAAGTGAAAAATTCCATTTAGCTAAATACAAAATTACTTTTAACTAAGTCCGTACATCTTAAAACCGCGTAAGTACCTAGAAGAGCAAGCACCGGATAGACCAAAAGACATTGCTGTACAATGACTTCTGCAGAAACTGCAAGCATGAAGAGTGTAAGGAAACCTTCGAGGACCTTCTCTGCACATGTCCAGCGATACTAAGGTCAGCACTTTCTCAGCTGTTTAACTCGAGAAGATACCGCCAAGCAACATTTACAAATTCATCAGAGTCACCAATTGGCTCTCATCAACTGAAAGGTAAATCGGCTGGCCGGGTCGGCCACGCATAGACTGGGGTCCAAGTAAGACCCCATCGAATTTAGAGAAGAACAGGGTCTGTGAAATAAGTCTATGAAATTGTCTTGCAATTAAGTTTATAAAGATTTTTTTATTAAGTCTATAAGGCATGCTTTCATACAAGTTCGCTGGAATTCTGTTCAACAAAATCCATAAACATTCTTTTAAATAAGTCTGTGAAGATTATTCTCAAGTTTTAAAAGATTCCATTCAATTTAGTCAATAAAAATTATTTTAAGAAACTATGCAAAGAATTCTTTCTATTAAGTCTACCAAGTTCAAAGGACAACTAAACTAAAGCTAACAAATTTAAAGCAATTTCTGAAAATCTTCTCGCTCGAATTTGGTCATCAAAGTTTTGCCGGCTCCACTGCATTTCCACTTGAATTTCACAGCGCTGTGTTTTAATACCAATTTTCACTGTAAACTGAAGAAACTGAAGCAGATCAGATGCAGCATTCGAAGCAGTGTAAACCAAAGAATTGAACATTTTTTGCAATTTCAATTCAATTTACCAACACAGAAAACAAAACATAACACAAAAAAATTAATTCATATAAATAATGCAATAATGATACATTTACAAAAACGTGCATACTCGTGTGTGTACAATTTACATGATTTACTGTTGTATGGAAATTCTAAAAGATAAGTTTTCGAAAGGGTACTAAACCATGCTTAGTGTACAAGCTAATAAAAAAAATTATATACAAAATTTAAAAGGCATAGAAACAAATTAAAACTGTGTATAATTACGTAAAAACCTAATAAAGAATGATTATTATTTATGTCAAATGAGACAAAGAGACACACACACATACAAACGAGGCGTACGAAAACTGCATAAAATATGGTATACACTAAGTGAATGTACACGTAAGCTCCAACAACAATAACTGTATTTATGCGAGAGAGCAACAAATGGCGCAAAACAAAAAATAAAAACATAAAAGCTAATTTCAAGAAAATAATGTATAATGCTAAGAATTTATGAAAAGTAAATATTTATAAGCAAAACATGCATACATACACATACATATACATATAAGTAATTACAGTAAGCAATTTATTTTTTAAAATTATGTAAACACATAAATTTTGTTACTCAACGATTTGGCGTAAATTTAGGCAAATTTAATTTCATATTTTTTATTAAAATAACAAAAAAACAAAAAAAAAAAACAATTCTAACATATAATAAATAAGCTTCGTAGCCAAAAGAGAAGAAAATTAAATAAAAATTTAAATGTAAACAAAGTAAGTTTACATACAAAAAAAAACAAAACAAAATAAAAGAAATATGAAAAAACAAGAAATTAAAAAGAAAATTAAAATGTATTAAAAAGCAAAGCAAATATAAATATTTGTGCCGCTTTTATTGCAGCTTGAAATTTTTAAATTAAACAATTGATGACATAGAACAAAGTAAAACATATTTGTGGCGCTTAGAGCAACCAGTGAGTGCATTGGCCATCGAAGGTCTGTAATTTCTTTGCACCAATATTCACAAACAAAACTATTTGGTAAGCATTTATTTTTGCAAAATTTTCAGTCAGCGAACACGCATTCCAACACATAAACATGGAGGCAGTTCAAACAGTCTTTGCGAAAAACAAAAATTGAAAAAATAATGGATTTATTAAAAAAAAAACACATTCACTTAAAACAGAATTCAATTTGAAATAAATAAAAAACATAATTCTTAAACAATGCTCCCACTAAGTTGTCCTATAAATAAATGTAATTTTGTTCCTACTACAATAATATTTATTTAGAATCGCAAGTAGTAGAAATTATTTTTGAAAACGTTTTTAAAATTATATAAAGTTATTTACTGTCTCGAAAATTAAGGATTTTAAACGCAACTCTCATATAAATACAGTAAATCTCAAACCAACCCAAAGACAATTTGAGTAAATTCTCGAACATGGTTTACTTGAGCAACTATGAACCATAAAAAGAAACTTTCGTTCGCCTTCATTTAAAAGCCCGACAAATGTTCACCGAATTCAAACAGCATCAAAGAACAAGAATATACCGAAAATATAAATGGAAAACTCTACCACACACATTGTAATTGATAAAGAAATGGAAAACTCTACCACACACATTGTAATTGATAAAGAAGAAAAATTGGAAAATAAACAATATACACGTGAATATATTTAATGTAAAAAATCGATTGAAATTCATTTCTATGGCAGCTTAACGTGTACGGAAAAGGGTGCAATTCTACTTGGAGCCGGTATTGTCCATTGTGAGTGCTAGGAGAAGGCACATCCGTCTAACCGTTGTTTCTCGCAGAAGTCGAAGTATGAAAACTAGATGATCCGATAAATTTTCCTACTTATTTACTTAAGGGGGTCTTCTGGTTACGAGCTGAAAATTTAAGTCTATTTTTCGGAGTAAATTGCGAAGGAACTACTTGAGATAATCCAGTAATTTTTTTTTTTATTTTATTGATACATGCTTTATCTTGTAAGATCAAATTTTGGAAATTAAAAGTCATCACACTCGCGACTTTAGAACGACCTTGAGGTTGTTGCCTTTTTTAAACTTGTTGGTAAGACTTCTTCAAGAAATATTAATCGAATTCGATCAATTTTTTTTCAGTTATTCAGGAGACATATGGCTATGTTTTCCCGTGTACGATTTTGAAATTTTTATTTTGTTCCATTTTTACACTCACCAATAGACCAAAAAACATAGTCGAAAATCAAACTTTTTACAAAAAACCTCCTAGTTTTGAAAATTTTCAAAATAAAAAAAACCTACACGGGAAAACATAGCCATATGTCTCCTGAATAACTGAAAAAAAAATTGATCGAATTCGATTAATATTTCTTGAAGAAGTCTTACCAACAAGTTAAAAAAAGGCAACAACCTCAAGGTCGTTCTAAAGTCGCGAGTGTGATGACTTTTAATTTCCAAAATTTGATCTTACAAGATAAAGCATGTATCAATAAAATTAAAAAAAAATTACTGGATTATCTCAAGTAGTTCCTTCGCAATTTACTCCGAAAAATAGACTTAAATTTTCAGCTCGTAACCAGAAGACCCCCTTAACTGACCATAACAACCGGTTACCAGGCTACGGTCTGCCTAAAGTTCTCTTTAGACGCCGCTGCTTTGCGCGCGCCCTCTCCAGTTAGTCATACCAAAAGAGAAAATAGGGTCTCCTAAACTTGGGCCTTCCACCAGAGGTGGACTGTAGCCCGGGATATCGACATTTAGTATTTGTTTATAGCGCAGAAGAGGAAAATCTTTGTGAAGATACTAAAAACCACCCCCGTTTAAAGACTTGCCGAAGCAGACCACATAGTGGGTCACCTTATGTCACCACGAAGTACGTAGTCATTCGGAGAGATGCCATCGTTATCCTAATCACTATGTCACGCATCTCTACTAGATTTGTGTCACTAGTGGTCCATATCTCGTTCTCTTTTAGGTTCTGTTTTAACAAAGAGTACAAGTAAGTATGCTACAGGGTTGGATTATTATTTTAATTATTATTATTCAGTGACTAGTGATAACTCGTGTAAATGTCCTTACTTCAGATTCGTAGTAAGGTTAACTTTGTTTATGACCTTGAAATCTCGCAATCATTTAAACTAGTCCATGAGTTATTAGTCACCGCTCTTATGTACTCATGAATTCTCCTAAGCAGATCACAACGAAGAAGTTGTGTCCAAATATTTGCTTCGTTGTATTCATCTCATGTTTTATGAATTTCGCTGATTTTTCGTGTGTGGGGTGTACAGAAACCCATCGAGAGACTTTGCTGCGTTCAAAGATATCAATGAAGCACAAGATTTCCTTACACTTAATCTTCGATTTCACTGCTTAAGATTCTAAAGTTTTTAGTTCAGCCGGACTTTCAACAAAGACAGTGATTTTCGTCGCTTGTTATGAACATTTCAATACCAAAGATATCCGGTTGAAAAACACAACAGCAGTTATTGTAATCGGAAAAGCAAAGGGTGAGTAATATTTTCCGCAGTGTGTTGATAACACCGTGCGACAAAAATTAAAAAAAATTTACACCGGAAAAAATCTATATGAGCGTGAAACTAGAGACCAAACATTTTAATACTGCGTACTTAGTCTTTCATTTCTACATCCTTCGTCCTTTTAAAAGGACTTCAAAATTTTGAAGGGGATAAAAAATATAAAAAATATAAAAAATACTTAACCTCGTTAGAATATGGCAATATGTATATTAAATGAAAGAGGAAAGGCTCAAGAATTTAAATAAAACTGATTTTTTATCTATTTCTTAAAAAAGGATATGAAAAGGTCCTTTGAAAATATTAATCCTTTATATCCTGGACTATTTATATAGAATTTTCTTCAAAAGTAAGTATGTTAAAACCCAAAATCTCCTTGATCACTATATAAATTTTAAACTTTTTAAACTTTTAAACTTTTTTAAACTTTTAAAATACATCAAAGAATACTCGAATAACTGAACACAAATTTTTTATAAGCCATAAAAAGGGATTTTGTTGCAGATCCCCGGAAGCCACGAGATAAATAAAAAGAACACGACTTGTTCGTTTAGTGGTTTTATTCAGACTGATTCAATTCAAACAAATGGTTTCGCATACAAGCGTTTACATACAAATTCGGTTTCTGATAAAAAGGTTCAAAAGTAACGGTTTCTGTTCGAAAAACCATTTCTGTTGTAGGGGTAACACATATTTGAAGTTGCCAGATTCCTCAACAGATTTTATATAGGATTTATGTATTATTCAGTTGAAAAGAGACTATTGCAAAAAATAAATTGCTTTTGCCAAAAAACTTGTTGTTGTTTTCGTTTGTAAAAGGTCCTGCTTTGTAACGCACTTTATAAATCTATTAATTTTTTCTTTTTAACCTGCACTTTGAAACCTTTTTCTTTTAAATCTGCACTCTAAAACTTGTCCCACTATTTCTAAAACTTGTTAGACAAAAGAAAAAAATTTGTTAATGAAAGGTTCCATCACATCAATCGATGTTGGTGCAAAAATGTCTGATTAGAAGCTCAGTAAAAGTCATCGATGCAGTGCCGTTCTTCCCCTTTTGACATTTTTGTTTTTTAACCCTTTCGAACCCAAATTTTACCCTGTGTCTTGATATTACTTTTTGGTATTTAAATTATGAACACTTGCCTAAGAAGTGTGCCACACCTCTTTGTTAAAGTTCTAGAGCTTGAACAATTTTAGCTTAAAACGGATTAAATAACTATTTTATCAATATTTTTTAACTTCAGAAAAATTTTTTAACAATTATGGAAAAATACAAAATTATCACTTTTTGATTTTATTTAACCATTATTAAACCATTATTAAACCATTATTTAACCATTATTTAATCAAACGCGCCCAATTCGTAGCCTTCAATTAGAACCCAAACTTTCACTGATATTGCTCCAAATTATTGGAAATTATTTTGGGGATAACAGTAAAATTGTTGTTTGCTTTGAAATCACTTCTGATAAATATTAATTTGTTGGTGCCTACTTAAATTAAACGCATAAATCAATCGTAGCTTTTGCTATAAAATGACAAATAGGTGAAGTTGCTCTCAGGCAACTTTGGGGTCAATAGGGTTAAGTGCTAAAATTTCCACGTCTTTGAATACGTTTAGAGTCGATTGAAACCATAAAGGGAAGACTGTTGACGGAACTGAAGGACATATATACCTCATCAGTAATTTGATATAATTATTTTTTTTTACAATTCATATGCAATTTTGTAGCACTCGATGAGGCCAAATTTCAAGGCGACAAACTAATTTTGGTCGCAAAATTTACTATATCATTAGTTGTATTTAGCGGTTTTTTACACTTTGTACTTAGAGCTTTTGCAAATGTGGACTTGTATTAAATTGACTTCCAAATTTAGCTTAATCAAATTTTGTTTGTATTTCAATTTGCAAGTATTCACACTAACTATTTCATTTTAAATTCACTCTTAATTTCATTCATTACAGGCCGCAGTATTTAGCGGCTCATTGTGCTTGTGCGATTATCATGTCATGTCTCTGAATGGCGATTGCGTCCGCTGTCCAAACTGCTTAATGTCAAAAATTATAATGTTGCAATCAGTTTCATAATTAATGCTAATGTCCGCAGCACATCGCACCATCACATAATTTTTAGTCGGATCAAATAGAATATGCGGATTAGCATTTTGACAATTTGGCAATTTGGCCACACCACCGGAAATAATTTATGCATGCAGCATTGCAAGTAACCGCCACTACACGCGACAATCCGGCAAAACAATTTACAAAAGGAATAATTAAACAGCATTGCGCATTGCAACTGAGAGGAAAAGCGATCAGATTGTCATGAACAATGTTACACTTATGTCCCCATATTTACTAATGCACAGCCACATGGCAACAAATTTCAGCAAGAAATTGGAGAGTTCAACAAAATTTGCTTTGATGAGAGCAGTTTTTTAGATTATGGAGCTAAGTGTTAACAGAATTTTTTCAAAAATTCTATCAACTTCCCAATGGCAACCTATGACTTCAGGCACAGATTTGAATAGTTCAAGAGATTTTTTGTTAGCTGGAACACACTAAAACCAAGTGTGTGTTTAGGTTTATTATGCTTTGAACAGAATTTTTTAAACTCACCAATGATAACGCCGTGAATTTTGTCACATATTTGTTAAACTGTGACTTCTGGTACAGATTTGTATGAGAGAAAAGATTTGCTACCAGCTTGAAGACAGTCGACTTTAATGAAGACCATTGATAAACTGTGACTTCTGGTACAGATTTGTATGTTTAAAGAGGTTTGCTATAGGTTTGACAGCTGACCTTAACCCTTTCGCTACAGGTTTTTACTGCGGAAAGTTAAAATTTTAAATTTTACGTCTTAGGCTTCTATGTGGTTACATTAGCATCATTCCATAAGAAATTTTTTCATTTTTATACTCGGACCCTGTATTTTAGAGTGTTTTTCTATGAGAGCAACCACATCGTTGTGGCTGTAATAATTACTTAAAAATAAAACTTTTACGCATAACGAAAATTTGAATATTTCTTCATTTACTTCAGCCAAAATTAAAAAAAAAATATATCTAAATTGAAAGAAAACGTCAAATTAAAAAGTTATCTAATTTTTCTGCTTCTTCTTCCTTTACTATGTCAAGATATACCATTAAAAAAACGTGTATACTTCTCTCCTTTAAATCTAAATATTCAGTTTATTAATTTCGTATTTTTTCTAAAACTTCAAACTATTCTAAAGACCAACAAAAAAATGTATTCTTGCAACCATAGAGGATGCAGACGTCCACAAAGTAGCATGTTGCCATATGGCAACAAAATAGCGAAAGGGTTAATGATGACTTTATTTTATGTTTTAGTTTAGGCTTCTTATGCTTTCAACCAAGTTCATCCAAAATGTTACCAACTTCCCAGATGAAGTACAGTTGACCGTGAGAAGAGTTTCTTTCTTGGTTTAGGCGTGAATTAACACTAGACTGCCCGACAATCTGACCTACCTAAAATGATGGGCATTTGGGCAATGTAGTCATTTTGACTACACTATTGTTTACTGACTTTTTTTTAAATTTCATTGGTTTTTAAGTAGCAAATATGAATAAATGCACATGAGGTTAAATTAAAATAAGTACTTCGTTTTTATTTTTTTATGGTTAACAAAGAAAATTCATTTAAATATAATGGCGTACTTTACACATCAATCGGATAAAATTAAATGAAATTTGGAATTTGGTATTTGTGAATGAATTTTGTGATGAATTTTGCATTGAAAAAATTCGGAATTGTCACAACCTACTATGATATCTTTTTTCATGTTTCCAAATATTTGAAACTTTCATATTTCGCAATTGAAGATGCATATTTGTCTATCTATCAGTAAGATTTGCTGAAAATTTTGTATAGGTAGTCAAAATGACTACCATTGGGCATTTAACCCTCTACTGCCCCAATTTTTTTTAAGTCGAAAAATTGTTCACCATGTAGTTATAGAATCATATAAGAAGGGACATTTTATAAAATAAAAAAATTAGCTTCTGTGTGGGCGTGAAACCTTTATAAATTTGCGTGTCTTAAGGCCGTCCTGGGCACATAAGCTAAAAAATTTAACTGATGAACAGTTTCACGTTTTATTGATTACACTACTCGCCACGAAAAATGCACCTACAAATAAAAGTGTTTTCTAGACTAACTTTGGGCCGCTGAACACGAAACTGAAGATCAAAAAATTTTTGTAAGAAGCGTTTTCGAAAAATCTTCGAAAAAACAGTTTTTTCCCTGTTGTTTCAGAGTACATATCTCGTAAACGAATCATCCGACTAACACAAGCTGTCCGTCCGTCAGAAGATAATACCTTAGCCTTTCCAGCAATATATAGATTGTCAGATCTCAGATGAGATTTGGGGAAGTTACTGACGGTGAAATTAAAAAAAGTGAATTTTTCGACCTTATTCAAAAATCATAAATTTTGGAATGATTTTTTTATGGATAAAATAAATTATGTCCTCTGGTTTTAAAATTTATTTTTAAATATATATTATTTTTGCAAATATTAATCCTAACATCAATAGAATCGAAAGAAAAATTACAAAGTTATGAAGCAGTGAGTGATAGTGAACTTTACATTTATTACACCGTGCGACAAAAAAAAAACATTTTGGCCGAGACCCATCCAAATGTTGATATAGACGTGAAACTAGAGGTCATTTATAGTAACTTGGCATAGTCAGTTTTTAATTTTCTGTCCCAAAGGCCATTTTAAAGGACTTTACAATTTGAAGGACATACACA
Source organism: Melieria picta (assembly GCA_964056695.1). Taxonomy (NCBI): domain Eukaryota; kingdom Metazoa; phylum Arthropoda; class Insecta; order Diptera; family Ulidiidae; genus Melieria; species Melieria picta. The sequence continues at coordinate 29,827,970 of OZ057399.1, forward strand.
TTTCAAACATTTTTTAAAACATTTTCGGTTGTGCAATGATGAAGATATGGGTATCAAATGAAAGAGGAAAAATGTCTCCTTTTAACTAAATTTTCTATTTTGAACTTTGAATCTAACATAGCTAACACTTCATTAACGGTTTCTTCATCAGATTCTTCGAAAACATCGGAATCCAAGTTTTCTAATACTTCCTGTACTTCTTTGTCCCATAAAACCGGCAATTGCCGATTGATATCTATAAAACGGAAACCACATACAAGTATACATTAGTGACCAAATGCATTAAAACTTTAAGCTTTGGTGCCTGATGCAGCCTAAAGGCAGTCTGCTTTCCCAAGCCGAAAAAGTAACTGTAAATTATTTTTTTTCACTATAAAACACTTCATATCAATAAATTACATAACAAGGTACTCATTCATAATTTTCTTGTTTTAATCTTTCAACGAAAAGTATTTTTAATATTTTTTTCTTTTCTTTACTTTTCACGAACTAATTATTTCCACTAATTTCCACGAAGTTCAAATTTCAACTGATAATAATGGGAAACATGTGATGCTTACAGCCGCGCTAAATTAAAGAAATTACAACTAAATTTATCTATAACGTGCCCTAAAAATTTCATTAAAAAAAATTAATATTCATGTGGACTTTTTTAGGTTTTTGTGGACCGTGCCTTAAGGCCGTATGGGGCAGTAGAGGGTTAAGGTAAATTTTGAAAAATTTGGCCAAAAAATTGTTTTACAATATTTTTAATTGATTTATTCCATTTAGCTTTAAAACTTAGTAAAAGTCACATAAGATATGTTTTTAGAAAGCGATGCAATAAAAGTTGTTTACAATAAAAGTCCTCAATGTAGTCAAAATGACTACCATTGGGCATTCTAGTGTTAATATTTACTAGCGCTTTTATACTGTAAACTTTTTCCTCATTCCAACAACAAAACGTGAAACGTTTAAAAACTAAAGCGAGCCGTGGCCACAGCCAATGCAACCAGCATTCATTCCACCAATACTTATGCCTAACCATTTCACAGGCAGTTTTAATTTAATTTACCTAATTGTTGCCGAGTCACTTTCACACTCTTGCCACTTCCAGCCAACTACTAACCACCGAACTGCTCGCCAGTCAAGGTTTGCCTGTCGGCCGCCGGCAAATGGCGGCGCCGCTCAGCTGTCTCGTGCTGTCCAAAAATACGCACAGATATGTAAGTGTCGCCAATCTTGTCCTGCCACTGATACAACTTTGTTTTTGTATTTTACGAGTTTGTATGCATGGTCGTTTTTAGTCCTTGTGCCAACCTGTCGCTTGCCAAATTTTATGGGACAACTTTTAGTTTTAATTTCATGAGAGCGCGAGCGCGCAATTTTTGTGTGCTTAACAACAATTACAACAAAAACAAAGTCAACAATTTAATGCTCGTTTAAGAAATTTGACTTTTGTATTTAACTAAAATGTCAACTTCTAAATTGAGCTGACAGCGTCCGTATTGCTTGGCTTGGACAATTTTATTGCACAATTCGCTGTAAGGTAGCGCAGTGGCAATAACAATAATAAAGTAATTTGTATAAACTTTTAACTTTTTTATGGCTGACATTGTCATTGTGAGGTCAACGATGCTTTGCAGGGGCCGCGAACTGCTGAGCTGGAGGAGCGCAGTTGAGGTCGGTGGCATGTTTTCTGAGTGATTTAACGAAAAATTTCAACAATTTTCATTTTGAAAAATATTTTTACAAATTCTGTGTATTTCATTCATTACACTGTACAACACAAAAAAAATAACAAGGTTCTGACAACGGATTCTGGTAGAGAGGGCCAAAAAAAAATATATGTGTATCGGCGTTTTGAAAGTTTACGTCTGCATTTTTTTTTAGGAGGGTGGGTCAAAATTGTCCCCTTTTTGCACATTCTTATGGTGTATCGGCATATGAAAACCATGTAACATCACATTTTAGGTATATGATGTGTTCAACAATTTGATGTAAAATACTACGAAGAACATTTTTGTGGAGCATTTTAACCCTGTAGCTCCTATTTGTATGGGTCAATTTGCCCCTTTTTTCTAAAATGCCAAAAAAGTCCTGTAAAACAGGACTTTTTAAGGACAAAATGTACCACGAAAATATTCGCCATAAAATTCTACTATAGGTCTCTGAATATATCAAAGCTCAGAAATTAACTTGAACGCCAGAATTAGGCCGAAACTGAAAATGTGTTTAAGTGTTTATTTCGTACTTATTCAAAATTGGTACTAAAATCTCCTACAAAACTTCATTTTTGAGGGTTAGTGTGTATGGGAGAAATGTTGAACGCAAAATTTCACTATAAGTCACCGTACAAAAGAAAGCTCTAGATATAATATACTTAAATAGAAAAATGAGAGCAATTTTGGGTATTTAAGGTATTCATTATATGTATTTTTCGTTTAGCTTAATTCTGGCGCTCGACCAGAATCCGCTGTCAGGACCTTGTTATTTAAAAAAAAATTTATTTTGTTGTGCAGTGTTATTATTTTCGTCAAGTAAAATATAGCATAATGCCCCAGTAAGCCAACCCACAAAACGAAAAACTAATTTAATTCAATTTTTCTGTTTCGACTAGATGGCAAAAGTTTAGGTTAATTACATAAAAAAATGTCACTTAATTAATTTTAATGTCTAGCAGCTCGGATCAAAATCAGAAAGCTTACAGCCGCACTCTGCTTGTTGTTTTTGTCGCATTAAAAGCCTCCGCCTTGCTGTGCTCTCCGGCGTAGAGCCTTTATGGCACTTCTTACCTATTAATTACTCTCAAAACCGCACACGTGGCATGTCACACACAGAGATATTTAGTATGGGACTATATACAAAATTTTAATATATATGTGCAGCATCGCATAGTTACCTACTTGTCATGTATGTGAGTGTATTAATGTGCTTAATTGTGTGTGTGCACATACAAACTGGCCTCATTAAAAATGCGAATGAAATTCTCTGCAACAGTGACTACTCAAATATAGCTCAAACGGGTACGTATGTGTGTGTGTGTGTGGACTTAGTTGCATGTTAGTTGTAAAATATGCTAATGAAATAATAGTCTACAAGTAAAGTCACTTTTGTCATAACAACTAAAATACATCAAGATTAAGTTGCAGCACGCTCAGCAACAAATGTCAGTAGTCGACATATGGGAAATACAGTACATAGGTAAGTTGTTGAATTTAAAAGTGGCTGTAAAAGCTTTGTGGATGAGTGAATGTCAAAAAGCGGTGCTTACTAATGAAACGACTGAAAACATCCCCTTTATCGTTTGGCAATGCCGAAGAAAAGTGAAAGTGTATGAAATATAGAATTTGGAATTTTTGACACACTTGGAGGTTTTGCCATTATCTGCCAGGAGCAAATTTGTACGTTACTCTTTAACCAGCCCAAACCAGAAATAGATCCTTAAGCCTCTGCACAGTGATTCGGCTCCATACAACCGCGGGACAAAATTAGAAGGAGTGGTCCGTTCCTCATAAAATTTGGTATACTAGTTAATCATGGTCTGCTGAATTGGAATCTCCATTTTGTTTTTCTTAAATTGTTGTAGTTTGGCAATGTCTGAGACTTAAATTTGTAATTTTCGTCATTTTTGGCGAGCTATAGCAACGAGTGTGTTGGCTAAATTTTTCAGATGTTACATTTAATCAGTTACGTCAACATTGATAATTGCAAAGAGTAACAGAAATTGTCTTAGGACCCTTTAGTTTTGCAATAAAAATGATAATAATAGATGTATGTTTTGCTTTTTTGCAGTTTTCTTAATTTTTCATGCTGATTGCATACTTTTAGGGATGAAAAAAGAAATTTTGTCGAAAAATAGGTGTTTAGACCATTTTTCAAATTGAATTCTTTTCTGAAATCGGAAGATATCGGAGGATCTAATTACATTATCTGACAAAGAAAGAATGCTTCTTAAAATTAAAAAAATCCAGGAACATACTTTCACATACTTTTTAGATATTTTTCTCTAAGTTTTGCCAATTTTCAGATTTATAATTTAAAAAAATATTGTGAATTAAAAGTGATTCGGCTCCATACAACCGCGGGACAAAATTAGAAGGAGTGGTCCGTTCCTCATAAAATTTGGTATACTAGTTAATCATGGTCTGCTGAATTGGAATCTCCATTTTGTTTTTCTTAAATTGTTGTAGTTTGGCAATGTCTGAGACTTAAATTTGTAATTTTCGTCATTTTTGGCGAGCTATAGCAACGAGTGTGTTGGCTAAATTTTTCAGATGTTACATTTAATCAGTTACGTCAACATTGATAATTGCAAAGAGTAACAGAAATTGTCTTAGGACCCTTTAGTTTTGCAATAAAAATGATAATAATAGATGTATGTTTTGCTTTTTTGCAGTTTTCTTAATTTTTCATGCTGATTGCATACTTTTAGGGATGAAAAAAGAAATTTTGTCGAAAAATAGGTGTTTAGACCATTTTTCAAATTGAATTCTTTTCTGAAATCGGAAGATATCGGAGGATCTAATTACATTATCTGACAAAGAAAGAATGCTTCTTAAAATTAAAAAAATCCAGGAACATACTTTCACATACTTTTTAGATATTTTTCTCTAAGTTTTGCCAATTTTCAGATTTATAATTTAAAAAAATATTGTGAATTAAAAGTGAAGTTAAAGCCTTCAAATTTTGAGAAAACATTGAAAGCGAAAATGCCCACATCATTTCTTAATCTATATTGAAAGGTTTAGCAACTTCTTGGTAACCATGTATTTTTACGATTTTTTTTACTCAATAGATTAAAAAACAGAAAATATGTGTTTACATTTTTTTGTGAAAAAAGTTTCACAGAAACTAATTAATTTTTTGCACAGATTTTTTGGGGTTTTCTTAGTTGGAGTTTTACCTTTCAAATGACATCAAAATAGTTAAATTCTGAGACTATAAATTTTTTTAATTTTGTATGAAAAGCCAGCACGCTACGCTGCAAGTCACTGACTTCTCAGCTGCCCTCGTACCTGCTGAACTATCGAGGCCGGCCGCGGAGACTAGGTTTGAAAATTAATTTAAATTTATCCCAAATATTGTTGTTTTCTTATGCAACCGCATTTCCTTTTCAACTACCCTTTTCCGCTTTAATTTTGGCTTAAGCTCAAACATGTACAAAGTAAATAAATGTGAAAAATTACAACCACAAAAAATCTCGCAATATTTTTTGTTTAGCACTAACGCTTCAAGCGTGCATAGATTAAGCAAAGAAACAAAAAAATAAAATGAGGTTAATCCCACGGATTGCGCGAATTGAACGCACATAAAAGCTTTTACACTTTATTGCCTCGTTGCCGCCTAAAAATATGCCGCAATTTAACTTGATTTGGTGAGTTGCCTTTTTTGTATAAATTTCATTATGGAAGCCATTATGCATGCTCAACGCCATCGCGTGCGCACACACTGACACATACCGTCACACACATGTGAACAATTGCAAATATACCGTCACAACCTCAAATGAAGTTCATATCGGCGCCAAACCGTGGCGCAGAGTTGCCACATGTGCAGTCTTTCTGTAAGCGGATTTTGTATTTCATATCACTGCGATGTTCACTCAAGTGGCACAAATTGTTGACGATGCATAAGAAAAAAAATGAACAATATTAGTGAAATAGCAAAGGAAGCAAAAAGCCGCCGTGTGCGAAACTGTGTGCGCCAATAAGTTTACTATACACTTACACGTACAACGAAAGAGATTGTAAATACATATCGAAAACGCGCTTTTAGTTGAAGTGGTAAATGCGTTGAACGTGCCGCATCACCTGTCGCGCTAAAGCGTTTCAAAATTTGTAGACAAATTCAGTCATATTAAAGTGTGCTTGATTTGAACAAATTGAAAGCCGTTGAAATGAAAAGTGTCATTTGAAAAACATTATTTCGTTTAGTTCAAAGAAAACAATACTTGTACAAATAAAAATCCAATAAAAACAAATTGAGAAACACCCTACGCTCAGAGCAGATAATCGCAACATTCTTAGTATAACTTATAAAAAACTTCCCAACCAGTGGCGCACACCTGATTACATTTTGGAGGCCGGATTTCGTACGCAATACCATTCGAGGGTCCAAGGCCGATTCGATACATTATTTCCCACCCGAAATGTTGGTAAAAAACATATTTTTGAGGGGTTAATCCCTGCGCCCCCTTGCGTGTGCTACTGCTCCGAACACCTCTTTTAAAACTGAAGGTCCGTTTCACATTTACAATTTTGGCTTAATTCTAGCGTTCAAGTTAATTTTTGAGCTTTGATGTATTCAGAGACCTATAGTAGAAATTTATGGCGTATATTTTCGTGGTACATTTTGTCTTTAAAAAGTCCTGTTTTACAGGACATTTTTGGCATTTTAGAAAAAAGGGTCAAATTGACCCATACAAATAGGAGCTACAGGGTTAAAATGCTTCACAAAAATGTTCTACGTAGTATTTTACATTAAATTGCTGAACACATCATATACCTAAAATGTGAGGGTACATAGTTTTCGTATGCCGATTCACCATAAGAATGTGCAAAAAGGGGAAAACTTAGACCCCGCTAAAAAAAATGCAGACGTAAACTTTCAACACGCCGATACACGTATATTTTTTTTTACCCCCTCTACCAGATTCCGTTGTCAGATCCTTGTTATTTTTTTTTTATTGTATAGTGTAATTTCACTTTTATTTTCTTTTTTCATTAAACCACAGTAAAACAGAACAACAATTATTTGGAATGAGTAACTTTTTTAGTTTCATGAAAATTTATGCATGAATACATACAACAGCCTAAATTGCCAAAAGTGGGTAGTTTCGTGGTGAATATGTCGCGTAAACTGGTCGAAATAAAAGAAGCCTGCTAGAAGAAACCTGCTAAGATTCATCAACACCTCCAACTGGATCGCATCTCCTACTTGGCATCACAATGAACCTTACAGGCCTGGGACAGTTAACCCAACCAACCTACTTAAAAAAGACCCATTTATAAATAACATTTATATCTCTCTAAAAAATGAATATGGCTTTAGGAGAAAAAATAAATGCAATATTTTTTTCGTTAAATGGAAAAATAGAGAGAATATTTTTTGATCGCATCAGTCAGTTATTACATATATGCTCCCACTGGGTTTACAATACGACTAATTGGTTTACGGTCGTCTCGCCTGAGAGATTCCCAACGCCAATAGCTGATCAAAAACTGTAGTAAAGCAGCTGTGCTTGTGATGGCTCGAGCACATTGCAGATGGCAGCGACAAGGCCACATGACCGCAAGATGACGTCGGATTAAACCGTCGGCATGTGGTCAACTACTTGATTACAATAAAAGCGGCAGCAACACCACCACAATCACCGCTAAAGCTACAAACATGAAATTTGAACTGCGTATACATTTTGGAAAATTAACCTCCGCTAGGACGGGATGTTTTGACATTCGGGGTCTAAAATGCAAAACATGGGTTAAGGTGTTGTATGAAGAAACGCGATTTTATAGACCTACTGATTTCAAATTTTGTGAAAATGCTTCAAATCAAAAATAATTCGATATATATTTTACAGTTTTTGGAAAATCAAAAACTAACGGGGTCAAAAATGGGTTAAGGTTCATATATGGACAGACTTCGATAAAAACATGAACCGATGAGGCCCATCGGTTGACTTCAAAATTGGTGGAAACATTTGAAATATAAAATAATTAGACCCGAGTTATTAACTTTTGTAAAAATCAAAACTCAAAGGGGTAAACAAACGGTTTAAAGTTTGTATGGAGAAACAAGATATTTTGGATTTATTGACTTCAAATATGGTGAAATAATTAGACAAGTATTTTTTCAAAAAATTTTACGGGGTCAACAAAGGGAAGGAGCGGAATCAGGAAAATATATTGGGGGGGGGAGGTTTCGAAAAGTAGTTCTTTAATATTCATAAAATGCATTTTAATTTGTATGTAGTTTTAAAGTTGATCCTAATATTTCCCCCAAAACCCGCCCCCCTGAATCCGCCACTGACAAAGGGTTAAGAGAAATTTGATTTATTGAGCCCATTGACTTGCGTGCTAAGCCGCCGCTATTAATTTATTAAGCTAGTAAATTTTAACTGAAAAACTGTTTAAAGCAGACTAAAAAAGTGAATGACTGAAAAAAGCAAGACAGAAAAAGTAAGAAGAAGAAGTCTGGCTTGAAGCAGTGCACAGTGATTCGTTCCATAGACATAATTCCAAAAATTTATAGTCTCAGAATTTAACGATTTTGATGTCATTTGAAAGGTAAAACTCCAACTAAGAAAACCCCAAAAAAATCTGTGCAAAAAATTAATTATTGTGTGTGCAAAAGCGGCTCAAAATTGGAACTTTTTCACAAAAAAATTTAAACATATATTTTCTGTTTTTTAGTCTATTGAGTAAAAAAAATTGTAAAAATACATGGTTACCAAAAAGTTGCTTAAACTTTCAATATAGATGATGATGTGGCCATTTTCGGTTTTAATGTTTTATCAAAATTGGCAAAGCTGAGGCTTTTACTTCACTTTTAATTAAAAATATTTTTCTAAATTAAAAATCTGAAAATTGGCAAAACTTAGAGGAAAATATCTAAAAAGTATGTGAAAGTATGTTCCTGAATTTTTTTTTATTTTAAGAAGCATTCTTTCTTTGTCGGATAATGTAATTACATCCTCCGATATCTTCCGATCTCAGAAAATAATTCAATTTGAAAAGTGGTCTAAACACGTATTTTTCGACAAAATTTATTTTATTTATCCCTAAAAGTATGCAATCAGCATGAAAAATTGAGAAAACTGCACAAATGCAAAACATACGTCTATTATTATCATTTTTATTGCAAAACTAAAGGGGCCTAAGACAATTTCTGTTACTCTTCGCAATTATCATTGTTGACGTTACCGATTAAATGTAAAATCTGAGAGATCTAGACAACACACTCGTTGCTATAGCTCATCAAAAATGACGAAATTTGCAAATTTAAGTCTCAGACATTGCCAAACTACAAAATTTTAAGAATAACAAAATGGAGATTTCAATTCAGCAGACCATGATTATCTAGTATACCAAATTTTATGAAGAACGGACCACTCCTTCTAATTTTGTCCAGCGGTTGTATGGAGTCGAATCACTGTGCAGTGGTGCCAATTGCTTCGATTTTGTCGTCAACGATATAGAAACAGTACATGGTTGACGACAGCCACAACTGTGGTCGGTGGTCCTGTAGCCGTGCAGTCGTCAAAATAATTGTTTCCATAAGAATGTTGTGCTTCTATAATTTGACAGATGCGGTCGTGTCGTTGCCGTCGCCAATGTATTCGGGGCATTGCTAGCACCCGTCCGCTCCGGTTTTATGATATCGAGACGGCATCGTCAACCAATACAAGTACATATATATATATACCTATAGGTTCGATACACCTGCAATTTGCTTACATGCCCAAGAAGCATGCAAATCTCATTCAACGAGTGCTCAATGTTGTTATGCGGCACAAATATTGGTTTTTTTTTTTCGTCGCACTGCTGCCGCTTTAGCTGGTCAATACACTCAAACAAATTTGTGGCACCCGACTTTTTTGCATATATTTTTGTTGATGTTTTAAATCTGCACACAATCTGGTGGCATTAACTTGAATCACTTCCTCTTTCCACTTTTGTTTTTGTTGCGCGTAGTGGCCGCACACACTCACGCACCACACACATACATACATCCTTCGGATGGAACGCTGAGGCGCAAACAGATAAGGCGAAAAAATGTGATTTAACATGAACACGAACGCAGCCAGCGAGCCGGACATGTGGGCGCGCTGAGCGCGTTGCAGTAGAAAAGCCGCCGCCGAAAAAATAAAGTCTTGCAAATTCACTTTTTATTGCTGGCAATGCATTGCATCGGTTCTAGCAGCAGCAGCAACAATAAAAACAGCAACATTCTCGTTGGTGCACTGGGCGAGTGCGGCTCATTTGGTTCGGCGCGGCTGCGGGGTGTTTGCGTATGAGAAATTCCCGATTTTAAGCCAATTAACAGAACTGCAACACAACAACAAAACAACAACGCAACATATGTACATATGTATGTAGTGTGTATGTGTTCGAATGAATGCGGCTAGGCACCCATGCACGGCCGCGCGCGTTGGTCTGCTGCCGTCCAACCGCACGGCGGCACATCATAACGCGTCCGAGTGCATTTTAAATAAACTCGCCGCCGAGTCGAAATGCCATATGGAATTCAAGTGCAAAATCGTGCTCATCAATTCGGAAGCAACGACTGAATGCGCAATATTTATTTGCGCGCTTTTTTCGCCCGCAAAGTTAATTTAATTTAATATTTTATTTAAGGTTAATTTGCTGCTGCCGTGCTTGTTGTTGTTATTGTTGTTATTTGTGTTCGACAAACGCAAATACATTTTTTTTTAATTTGCACCGACAACCAAACAATATCCAAGTCAAGTGAGGCCAAAGTTTCACATTTCATTTCAGCGAATTTATGTGCCATTTGTTGGTGCCAGGCGAGAACTCACTGCAAAATATTTAATACACAGTGGACGTCCAGTATAACGAACTTTCCATTTAACGAATTTTCGATTTAACATACGGCCAAATTTTTTCCATTGATGATTCTATGTTACGAACAAAAGTGAAATTTGCTATTCGATATAACGTATATTTTTGTTGTTTTTCACCCTTCGAATTGTTTTTATTTGAGCATTCACATTCTTTACAATAACAATGAATGTTTGGTTTCGTCAAGTGAACGGTACCTCAATTGTTTTTGTTTTTGTTACGTTAAAACTTTCAAATTTACGTCAAGTTACCAACATTTTCAAATTCTGTTTGTATGCATTGCTGATCATTTTCGTAGGATATGATTTCCGTTCGGTCGGTTTTTTTCTTTTAAAAATTAAAATTTCAATAGCACAGTGCAACAAATTCAAAAAAAATTTCGAGGGACAAGGTCAAACATGTCTCGTTCGATAGAGGACCTCAGTAGGTAAAAAAGTACTAAGGGATTTTTTCCGGGATGTTCGAGTTTTTTTTTAAATCCAGTTTAAAGATGGCGGCTTAGTGCCCCTTACTGAAACTTTTATGCCATCATATCTTTTGACTCAAATGTCAGAAAGGAATAATGTTTACGTCAAATGAAAGCTAATGATATGAAGTTGAAGAAACAATATCCTTTTTTGAAAAATTTTATGAAAAATGACATAAAGGACCTCAACTAAATTTGTATCCTTGAATATCCTGGAAACCGTGAGAGCTAAATTTATATAAGTGACTTCTGGTAAAAAGCATTCAAAGATCTATACTGCATATTAATTTCATTTCAATCACTTTCACTGTTAAGCCACTACAGAGAAATTGCCGTACAGAAAAGTTTACTTGCGGTACAGAGGCAATCGCGACTTTTTCACTTTCTTTTTCATAAAACAAGATATTTGTTTATCCTTCTGTCTGTCCTTTGCTCAAAAGTGCGTTCGCTGTCCTTTGGGGTCAGGATGACCCCAATCAAACGGTTATACAATTTACTGACAAAACATGAAATGTTACACATAAATCACAAAAGAAAAGGGGAAAGCCCCGAAAAGTGTTTTTCTCGATTTGTTATTGGGTTGTAAGTGCGATTAACACTAAATAACACAAGTATACGAGTGCACAAAACCGCTCAGCCGTATTTTTAATTCCGCCTGGGGTCAAATAGACTCCTAGGGACAGGCAGAAGGTTAAAAACTGAATATGTGAGACTTATTTCTTTAAGAAGGATGGTTTAAAACAAACAAAAAATTCGATCGATATAACGAATTTTTCGATTTGACAAATTGGGGGTACAACATAAGATTCGTTATATTGGACGTCCACTGTAGTTCATATATAGTATACATATATTTGTTCTGTGAATTTTTTGGCGATGTTGATAGAAAATTATACCACGATAATTGTTTTTGTCTACGGATCAGTTTAAATTTTTTCATTAAAAATATTTAGCGTAACAAAAGCACGTTGAACACTGTTTCAATGCTCATTGAAAATCGTCGAATCATATTGCCTTCAATCATTATTAGGGGTGATGTAAGTCGACTGAGGCAATGTTGAATTAATAACTTTTTTCTGACGGGATAAATACCTTCAAGAACATACTCACATCGCTAGTAATGCCAAATCGTTTTTCAGGCTAAATACATCCCAGGGAACTCAGCTTAATCGAGCTCCTTCTCGTTCTCTAGACGATTCATCGTTGAGAGATCGTCGGCGTTTCTTGTGATTCGTTAGCTTGAGCTTATCTTTATTTGTAACGGTCCATAACTCATTCTCTTGAATCGACATTTATCTCAAAATGCAACTCTTCCTACTCGCCAAAGAGCTGCAAATTTACATGTGAAGCTGACGTTTTATCCTTAAAGGTCTCAAGTGCCCATGTCCCGTAATTGCAGTCAGCCATTTCAGGCTTCTCCGGCCTAAGCTAAGAGCTTTGTTTGTCTTTCTTGGGAACCGCATTAAAAACAATATTAATAAAAAAAAAGAATTGATATACGAATTTTATGAACTTTAAGCCAACCACGTCAATGCAAAACGCACATTCTTTAAATATCGGAACCAGAGTTTCTCCAGCTCTACACATTCAACATATTTTATTTTTGTTATCCTTTTATTTTTATTCGTTTTATCTATATACGTATGTATATATAATTGCTGTTAGGGGGAGGGATGGGGGCGTTATGTAACCGAAAGCCAGTTGAAAGCATATTTGCCATGCATAATGTTTGCAAGATACAAATATTTTGGGGGGCGTTTGCTTGTGACATTTTTTTGACTGACTGATTCCTAGGTCCACTTTAAAAAACGAATCTCTGCTAAGACGGGATTTTTTGAAATTTTTGGTCTAAAGAGGAAAAACATAGACTAATGTGTTGAATGAAGAAACTTGATTAATGGGCCTATTGATTTCAACCTTAGTGAAAATAATCCAAATTAAAAATAATTCGACCCGTATTTTTTTTATTTTTCAAAAATCAACATTTAACGGATTCAACCATAAGTTAAGGTTCGTAAACGGGAAGACCATAAAACTGACTGACTGATTTCAATTTTGGTGAAAACACTTGAAATAAAAAATAATTACGCACGGGTTTTTCATTTTTTTTGAAAATTTAAAATCTCACGGGGTCAACGATAGGTTAAAAATTAATGCGGACAAACATGATCTTATGGGTTTTTGTATTCAAATATGGTGAAAGCATAGCAAGCATTTTAACCGTAGACCTACGTTGGGGTCCAAACCAAATTTCTTTGTAGTTTTAATATTTTTTAATTGGTTATTATTGTAAGCTGTTTTTCCATGACTTTCTTACTTGGACTATTATCTATCGAAATCAAACCGTTTCATATTTTAAAAACTAAGTTGGCTTGCATTTTTTGTAATTTAATTTTGTCAATCTGAGTCGTTTTCGACCCATTATATGTCGAAGCGTTTTGTATGAAAATTTCATCGTGATTTCATAGCAAACGCAAGTAAAAGTGTAAATTATTATTTATTTTATTCCGAATAAAAAAGTTTATTGTGATAAAATGTCAAATTGTGAATATCAAAATAAAACAGAGCTTGTCTGCTGCAGATGCTTGAAAAATATCTGCAAAAATAAGCGCAACCGTACTGTGTGCAAAATACCTTCAAAGTGTTTAAAAACTACAAATAAATATTTCCATAATATTTTATTTTAATTTTTTGAAATACCAACAAAACGTACAAAAACGTGACGTACCAACAAGTTTTGTTTTTTTTTTAAATAAATTTTCATTTTTGTACTCTCATGTATGAGAGTCGAAAACGACCCTAACGTGAGATTAGTCGTTTTTTTTAACGTAGGTCTACGGTTAAATGCGAAATAATTCGACAAGTATTTTTATCAAAATCTGAGGTCGTTAACAAATGGTTAAGAGAAACTTAATTGGGCCCTAAACTTGGCGAAAGTATTCAAAATCACAAAAAGTCTACGCATATTTTTCAGTGTTTGAAAATCAGCATCAATTAATTTTAAATTCATTTTCGTTAAAAAAAAATACCATGTGAACTGATAACATTTAAAAAACAATGAGACTTATACATTCAGATATGTTAATATATAACACTCTTACTCGATGGGCTTCAAACTATTCTAAAGACCGATACAAATGAAACTCGTATAATCATAGAGGTCTCAGGCATCCACAAAGTGGCCAGGTACCATATGGCAACAAAATAACGAAAGGGTTAAAGAATAATGCCTCCACTATTAATAAAAAATTGTCAAGCTTAATTTTAGGGTCTCTAACCAAACATTTTGATGTTTTTTATGAAAGTTCTTTTTGGTATTCTTTTGTGGCACAATGAATCATATAATTGGCCACTCAACGACGCCATTTTATGTTACTCTGCCAACATAATGGCAGACTAATTTCCACGTTATGGTTAATTGTATTATACGCAGTGGCGGTTTTTTGTGTGTATATTTTCAGAAATCCCAAAAGGCTTTTAGTTTCCTATAATTACAGCACAGCACTGCACAGCACAGCTCGCATGCCGATGCACACGCACACACACTCACACACGAACAACGCTCATACCAGTAAGAAATGTTTGCGCTGTGCAGTTGCAACTGCGTATGGTTCGCGACTTGGCTGTGCTGGGTGGTAGAGGCCGCATGTTAACACAGATGTAAGCGGTACGCTGCGTCTGCTGTGTGCGCGACATTGTCTGCCTGCGTACACAAACACACACACACACACACACACATGTCTATAATTACATTTAAACAAACTATCAATTATCACAAATTGTCTGTTGTTTGCCAGCAAACTTGCACAACTTGCAGCGTGACACAAGGCCCAACTGGAAATGCGAAAGTTGCTATGCATAAAATGATGTGCAAATGTGTGTGTCCAAATAAATTACGGGCAATGACAGAACATTGATATAAGTTTGTATACGCCATTCTTGAGTAATCGTGGGCCAAGAAATATTCATTTTGAAATGACATCACAGACGATAAATATTTAGTTGCAAACAATAAATATGGAAGCACCTTGCGCCAAAGTCTACAGCACTTTCAATATCGAGATTGCCAACTGTCAGCACGCCAGCACTTTCCAGCAGGCCCGCACTCACACGCCCAGAGCCTCAGACGCACTTAACACGCACTGCCATAAAAATCGCGCTCGCACTCGCGGCGACTCGCCGACTCGCCGTCGCTGGCTGTGTAAGTAATTGCACCAACTGCCGACAATAACATTTAGGGAAAACATTTTGCAATGCATTTAAATTTTACTCTTTTTTATATTTTTCTGCGTTTTACTTTTTTTAATTGAAATTTATGCCGCCCGGCGACGCCGTGTGCCATGCGCCGCGCGCTAAGCCTCGCGCAACATGTCGCAACTTTGCCATGTTAAAAGCTTCGACAAACAACAGCAGCAACGGCAGCGGTGCATAGCGGCAGCAGAGCAACCGTAGTGGTGGTGGAAGCGCTGGTACTGCCGACAGTGGCGGCAGTGGGGCTGAGCGGCGCATGCCAGGGTGCCGCGTCGACTGGAGCCGCTATTAAGAAAATTAAATGCATTTACGTTGGCTGTTGTTGTCATTTAATTGTGAAACTTTTGCATGAGATTTCGTCCCACAGCCGCTGTCTACATACACACACATATAACATGGTATGGTAGAGGTGAGTGGGATGGCCGTAGTTGGTGCTGGACACCAACTAACCAACCAATTGTGCACGCTGAAATGAGTCGCCATTTTCCACTTTTGAGACCTTAAATGCGTCATCACACTGAACGTGGAAATTACGAAAATTCTCATAGTCAGAAATAGTCAGAAATGATGAAGCAGCATTTATTGATGTCTGAATTGCCTGATCGGTGGCCGATTTCAATTACGCATACAGCAGGACATCATTTAATCTTAAAACCTGACTCACAAACAATACTTGTATCATACATAGACCAGTGAGTAGGAAAACTGTCTTAACCCTTTCGCTACAGGTTTTTACTGGGGAAAGTTAAAATTTTAAATTTTACGTCTTAGGCTTCTATGTGGTTATATTAGCAACATTCCATAAGAAATTTTTTAATTTGTATACTCGGACCCTGTATTTTAGAGTGTTTTTCTATGAGAGCAACCACATCGTTGTGGCTGTAATAATTACTTAAACATAAAACTTTTTACGCATAACGAAAATTTGAATATTTCTTCATTTACTTCAGTCAAAATTAAAAAAAAAAATTGTATCTAAATTGAAAGAGAACGTCAAATTAAAAAGTTATCTAAAGTTTTCTGCTTCTTCTTCCTTTACTATGTCAAGATATACCATTAAAAAACGTGTATACTTCTCTTCTTTAAACTTAAATATTCAGTTTATTAATTTCGTATTTTTCCTAAAACTTCAAACTATTCTAAAGACCAACAAAAAAATGTATTCTTGCAACCATGGAGGATGCAGACGTCCACAAAGTAGTATGTTGCCATATGGCAACAAAATAGCGAAAGGGTTAAAAAGCTTAAGTGAAATAAGAAATAAATACAAGAAATTAAAAAACCGCATTACTGATGTTTCAATACCCATACATCAGTTACAATTCATTTATTCCTTTGCACTAAATTAAGAAAAGATGAATCAATCACTATCACAATGATGCAGAATGCAGACAAGTTTATATGAAGCTATGTGAAAAATGTACCAAATTGAAAATCGTTGAAACAAGTTGCAGCAATATTATTCCTAGCATCCTCTATGTGATACCAAACGTTCATAAAAATGATTTTAGAAAAAACTGATAAGTATCTTTTAATATCTACAACCAATGTTGCCTATCAGTTTATGACTTCCCACACCCACCTCAAAAGTGAAACAACTCAAAATTTTGAATTTTCGGGTTTATGTGTTAATACTGTGCACAATGCATCTATCTACCAATAAGCAAAAGCTCAGTATATTTTGTTGTTGTTAACTGTTGCCAAAATACAGTTAGGCCTCTCTTCATGTCGAGAAGTTTGATGCTATTTGATCGCTGCAGCTCAATGCAAAAGAGTCCTAATTCAAATTGTGACACTTTTGACGAAATACATTTTTGTTGAAGTTATTTTTAAGTAAATTTGTGACAATTTTAGTATATATTTTCAAATAAAAAAATTAATTTCGAATTTTCAAAATTTTTCTTTCAACTTTTTAACTGTCATTTATAATTATTAAATTCAGCAAAAGTGACATAACTTAAAATAATTCGGTAATTATTGAATTAAAATATCATCAAAACAGTCACAACTCAAAATTTTGGATTTTCTAGTGTAAAATAAAAAAAAAATCTTTGTAACTTATCCTAAAGCATAATCTGTAGGAATTTTCTTCTAAACGGTCTATACGTTATTTTAAAAAATGTTTATTTAACTCAAAAACAGTTTTTTGCGTTTCCTGAAAAATTAAAAATTTTGAGTTGTGTCACTTTTGTAGTGGATGTGCGACTTGCACTTAGGATTACGTGGAAAATCGATCACGATCACGCATCAGTCTATGAACCAACTGGTACGTCTGATAAGTTTCGAATGATTTCAGATAATGAGACGTAACTTACTCGAAAACTCTCGGATTCATTTGGCAACGTACGTTGTAATGAGCTTCGAATTTGTCACTCTTTGGGCCTACAGCTGCGAAAATTAAGCGACAATTAATTTCGGAGACACGAGCTGAGTCCAAAAAAAGCGCTGAGCTAGAAAACTGTGACCTGTGATCCAAACCACAGGTCGTTTCTGATAACGTAACAGTTTCGCATGCAAAATCAACGGAGAGTTTCTCACTGAATCTTCAAACCAGTGACAATCCTCCTTGACGGAGCTAGACCTTAACAATCGTAAGATCGGCGCCCTAATCTTTACTTTCCACTATTTTCAGTCAGGGTCATCTGCTCTCCGTTCTACATCCCTTATTGTAACTGATGCTGATAAGCGCGAATCACATTTTGTCTCAAAGATTAAGTGAGGAGGTCCATAACAAAATGCAATAATTCCACCAGAACAATTTGTTGGATAAACGAATAAATTTAATTAAAGTCAGTAGGATATACATTTGGAAATGTTTCATTTTGGTCTGAACCATTATTTTTGGTTTCGAATTACAGTGAAATTATTGACCTTTGGTATGTTTTATAACAAACGTTACATAGATTTTAATAGATATGTAAAATTGGATTCAGTCAAAAAAACGAAAAACTTAACAAGTGGAATTATTGCGTTTTTTATGGACCTCCTCAAGTGATCATGTACAAAGCATTAGGAATTAGGTTAGGGTTCGTCTGTTCCACGAAAACACAGATAAGATCTTGGGCTCTTTTTGTAACTGTCTAGTCTTGTCTCCATTTACTTAGTTTCGGTAGCATTCTTCTTGCTGTAGCTTAAAGCTGAAATGTTTGATTATTGAATTAGATAACCAATAAAACCGTGCTACAGCATTTTTCACACTGGGAAAAATCCATATGTGCGCGAAACTAGAGACCAAATATAGTAATACTGCGTATACTCCTTGAAAATGTATATAGAATTTTCTTGAAAAGTAGGTATGTTAGAACCCAAAATCTCCTTGATCACGTGTCAAAATTTCATTACTCTAACTTTATTGGTTCGAAAGTTATTAAAACAAAGGCGGAAGCTGCAAGTCTAATGAAGTACAAAAATTCTAATTTATTTGCGTATCAGTATTTTAAATAATAAATAGATACAAAATCAATGAAGCGAGAATAATGAAATTTTGACACGTGATCAAGGAGATTTTGGCTTTTAATATACTTACTTTTCAAGAAAATTCTGTATAAATTTTCAAGGATATAAAGGATTAAAATTTTCAAAGGACCGTTTTTATATCCTTTTTTTACAAATTGATAAAAAAAAAATTTTATTTAAATTCTTGAGCCTTTCCTCTTTCATTTGATATACATATCGCCATATTCTAACGAGGTTACGTATTTTTTATATTTTTTTTATTTTTTATCCCCTTCAAAATTTTGAAGTCCTTTTAAAAGGACAAAGGATGTAGAAATGAAAAACTGAGTACGCAGTATTACTATGTTTGGTGTCTAGTTTCACGCCCATATCGATTATTTTTGGAGTAATGTCCCAAAATATTTACCAATAATTATACTAACAAATTACGCACTCAGCACGTTCCTGTTCACGAGGTCGCGCATGTGTAATAACTACGTTAATACAGCCACTTTCCGCCACCATTACGCGCTCAACGGCGCCTTAAATACCCGCCAGCTAGCCTCGCCCCACCCCACAACTGTGGATGGGCAATTTTTAAACTGCAACGCGCCGACAGCGCCACAAAGTAGTTTTATGCAACGCATGCAAACAGCCGCCAAGCCGCCGACGCATTTGCACGGCGCGCGCCAAAGAGCGGGCACACTTTTTTATTATTCAGCTGTCCCCGAGGATGTGCGCGACGGCGCACTCTGCAGGACTTGCTGTGAACGTCACAGAGCGCACACGAAGGCCGTCGCATGAATGTTTAAACGCTGCCGCAGCTCGCTTCGAACTGTGACCCGTGCCTGGTTCTTTTTTTAATTTTTTTTCGTTCTGTGCGCCTTTTTAACATCTGTACACACGCGCGCCCCCCCATAACGGGCGCCGCTTTCCGGGTACTTAATTGTGTTTGCATGCGGTATGTGTGTATGAGTGCGCATATTTGAGCGCCATGCACAGTCTATGTGTGCGTTTGTGTGGGCTGTGATGGGCTAACGGCAGGCCGACAGACTTAATACTTTTTGTGCATAGTAATTGGATTATCCAACATATGCCAACAGGCCTGTAGTCACGTTAATCTCCCGGGATGAACTTGCCTGCATGTGATTGTATTAACGTGTGGAGCTGGAGGCTCACATCCGGCCCGAGCTCAACTTACAAAAAATATATAAAATTATAAAAATTCGAACTCTGCAGCGCGAGTAAACAAAATACTCAACAGTTCCGTTTTTTATTCTCAAACATTTGCCAACCAACTTCAACTTTAGCTTGCCACATGTATGCGCAGCTCTATTTTAATCTCTTTAATTAACCCTTTGCCATCAACGTCGCACCAAATCGCAAAGCTGCGGTCAATGCGAACTGTCTACGCTTTCCGCTTCCGCTTTCTACAAATCCGACACCGGCGCTGCTTAGCTAAAGTTTAGCAGAAGTTGCACCCAGCCATCTTCAGCAGTTGGTCAAAGTTTTTCATTTCGAATGTTGCCGTGTATCGTGTGCGAAGTTTTTTATTTATCTATGTGTTTTTATTTTTTTTCGTGGTTTTCAGTTCGCACACCTTTCACCTGACATCATTCGGAAATGTACGGACATCTGCTGTTGCCGGTTAGTTCGGATTTGACCGTCGATTTGGCGTGCAGAAGTTTCAGCTGTTGTGGCGAATTAAACTTCTTTGCTAATGAGTTGTCCATTGTCTTGAATGCGGAGCTCATTATGAGTACTTTACTGCAAACAGGGCACATGCTGGCAGGTGCATAATTACCGATTAGGAGAATTGATGCGAGCCATGTGGATGACCGGTGGCTGTCTGAGGCGCCAAATTGTTGAAGATACATGCAAACAGGTCGAACGAATTGGTTAAACAGTGAAAATTTACGTTTATTTTGTTTTATTTTATTTCATTTCATTTTAATTTATTTCATTTTATTTTATTTTATATTATTTTATTTTATATTATTTTATTTTATTATTTTATTTTATTTATTTTATTTTATTTTATTTTATTTTATTTTATTTTATTTTATTTTATTTTATTTTATTGTATTTTATTTTATTTTATATTATTTTATTTTATTCTATGATATTTTATTTAATTTTTTTATTTTATTTTATTTTATTTTATTTTATTTTATTTTATTTTATGTTATTTTATTTTATTAACTTGCAGCTATTCAGTCAGAATGTTGAAAATGTTGAATGAAAATTACCATGAATCCATAGCTTTATTTATGTGCATATATTCGGAGAATTTGTGCAGCTCTGCTAATTGTTTGTATTCCGAATAAAACTTTGTTAAATTTTGATATTAAGTAAATTATAACAGTTAACTGATAAAATAAATTTTACGTACAAACTGCTTATTCTTCTGTTTAGTCTTATTTATATGAACGTTAAATTTTAAAGAATTTGTATGACCCTTAAAAATTATTAATCAATTTTGCATTCGTTAAAGTTTTTCCATAAATAAATAGCAGCAGAATACAAAACTGGCGCCAGTGTTGCCAGATCATAAAAGCGCTTTTAAGCAGCCATAAATATAAATTAAATGAAGCGGGCGACAAAACCGTTTCCCTGCCAACACGTAGCCACCAACGAACGCCCCGCAATCCGCAGCTAAATAAACATGCTGAAGCTCCATTCGGAATAGGACAGAGAAAATGGAGAAGGAGCAAAATAAATAATAATAAACAAATACATTATATGTATGTAGGTAGACTAATTTAATAAATTAAATGGCACCATCGATGATGTTAACAAGAAACCGAAACCACGCTGCGGCGATCAGAATGCACAGAAGCCATTGTTAGCGGCCGCTGCTAGCTGCTTGTTTGCTTTGTTGTTGCTTTAGCTGCTCACGTTGGTGTTGTTGTTGTTGTTGTGTGGAACTTAAAATGGCGTTCAGGCCATAAAGATACTGAAAACTGCACTTGCTTCCGTACGCCAAAGCCAAAGTGTCTGCTCTGTGACGCTGCTCTTTCGAATTTGTTGTTGTTTATTTGCGTTCTATTTTTTGTTCATGCTGTGTCTGCGGCGTATGCAGTTCGATTTTATTGCAAATAACAACAACGAACACCCGCAAGAATGAAAATATTAACAACAAAACAAGAGCAAACAACAAGCACCAAACACAAACAACAAGAACACCTGAAACGACATGGACCCGTTCGTTCGGTTCTAGTCAGCCTTAAAATTGGAATTTCGCTGCGGCAGCGCTGGTGCGTCCACCAGTTACCGGCTGGCGACACACAGCCGCACGCACACATACCGACGGCATTTATTTGCGCCACGGTTGAGCAGTTAATGCGCGCACATTGCCCGGCGTTCAATATGGCGCCAGCCGTGTACGTCGTACGTCGCCGCAACCCGGTCGCCGTCGGCGCTGCGGAGTGGCCGTTACGTGGCATTGCCGTGGCGTGTTATTTATTTTATTAGAAATTACTTTGTGCATCTGATTGCGTGGGCGTATCCATTATATAATTTTTCCCACAACTTTATGGGTGTCGGTGGCAGTTGCGTTTGTTCGCGGCGTCGCAGCCTACGTGGCGCTGGCCAAGCCAATCGTGACAGCAGGCTAAATGCTACTAAGCGAGGTGTTGAATTTCCTCAAGGGGTATCAACTGCACTAGTCGAACTAATAAAACGCCACAACATTGAAAGGAGATACGCAATTTCATGTTCATCCACCCGAAGCGTGATTGGAAGCGCGGGCGGTGAAATTTGGAACTGACATGGAGTGTGCTCTAAAGTTTATCCGATAAATGACCATTAGGAAACTAACTAAACAAAAAAATAATTTTAATAATTGACTGGCACGACAGCCCGATACCGCGACTTAGGCCTAGCTACCCGCAACCATCCATGTTGTGCGTGCGAATATTTACAAGGTTGGAAGGGACCTACAGTTTTATGCCGATTCCGAACGGCGAGTTGGGAGCTTTTTCATAGGCAATTTTACTCTCAGAGGTTTGCCATTTCCTGCTGAGAGGACAGCCGCCTTAAGAAAAATTTTTGTTCTTCTTTTTTTTCGGTGGTTGCAGCAATGGAGTCTTGAACCTGGGTTCGAGCATCGCATTTGACTCGCGGCCCAACGCACTAGCCAGCTGAGCTACGGCGGCTAAGGAAATTAGTTACATCAATAAAATCCTCGAACCCCGGGGAAAATCACACCGAACTCCTCTCCTACGTCAAGGCTTCAAAGACCACTAAATCTTCTAAAATCAGGTGCAAATAAGGCTTTAATTTACAATATTTACAGAAATATTATTCACTCACTTACTAACTTGAAGCTACGCAAACCGATAGTGGACATAGTTCACAGCTTCCTAAATAGGGTTATCAATTTTTCGCTGGGATGAGTATCCGCTCATCCGCTGGATGAGTATCCGCTATGTGGTGGGTCACCAGAGGCACCCCACAAAGGGGAGTCCTTTTTCTTTACTTTTCTTTGGAACATAGCGATAAATGACCTGCTTCTGCAACTGAACAATACGGGGTGTAAAGTGGTTGCATATATAGACAATGTAGCTGTAGCGTTGTCAGGGAAGAACCTCTCGGCACTGGTCGATCTTCCTCTAGGTGCCCTCAATCTACTTGGATCCTGATGGACTCGGAGCAGTCTAGGAATCAACCCTTCCAAAACCGATCTGGTCCTTTTCACAAGGAAGCACCAAATTCCTACCTTCAATCCGTCTTCTTTCTGCGGAACTAGTCTAACTATCAAGTCGCAGGCCAAATACCTTGGACTACTGCTGGATAGGAAACTTTATTGGAAAGCGAACATACTGGAAAGGTAGCGCTGTACTCTTGTAAAAGAGCAATTGGCAGAAAATGGGGTCTTCAGCTGGATTTTCTGGATTTTCATCTCCGTGAGGCCCATTCTCTTCTTTCCTTTTTGGAAAACAAGTTACAAATCTGACTGCAGTGACACTAAATACCATCAAAAGATGGGTACGCACTGATTTCGGTCACTGCCGAATCATACGCAATGTACCTAACTTAGCTGACACCATCGACTACTCACCTCACTCATATTTTTTCGACTCCAATTTCTCAACCCACATACCTTATAGGCAGGAATGGGAACAAGGTAGGGTTTTGAAAACGGGAGTATGTTTCTTTACTGACGGCTCCAAGTAGGATCGTAGAGTAGGGGGTGGAGTAATGTGTGTAATCCACCCATGGAAGACTGTTTTTGTCTTCCAGATTTTTGCAGCGTCTTCCAAGCGGAAGTATTTGCCATTTTCAAAGCCCTGTCTCTGTTAAAACAGCGAAACCCTCTAGAGGCACGGTTCGCATATTCACGCACAGCCAGGCAGAAATTAAGGCCCTCAAGAAGGTTTCAACCAAATCGAGGGTGGTTGCTCTTTGTCGCTCCCTGCACAACATTACCCTTATTTGGGTACCAGGCCACAGAGACATCAGTGGTAACTGCGCAGCTGATGAGCTCGCCAGATGTGGCACCACCCTTCCGTACTAGTTATAACACCACAGGTTTTGACTGGTCATAGTCTATTCGGAAGTCTATTCGGACGCCATGCCTACAGATTAGGGATCAACAGTTGGGACTATTAATTATTGTAATGAGGAGGCGGAAAACACTATTAGTCACCTTCTCTGCCACTGCCCGGCTTTCTCTAGATGAAGCTGGAAATCTTTAGGCTCTCCCTTCTTCGACAACTTGAATGAACTTAGTTCAGTGAACATCATGGACTTGTTAGAGTTCATCTACAATTCAAATTGCTTGATGAGGCTCTTCGACATGCAGTAAGTCAGACCCGCTGCCTGTGGTATCACAACGGGCCCATTTCGCGGCGTAAGTGTGTCAGTCAGTCCCATGCCCAGACAGCCACCTTAACCTAACCTAATCTAAGGCTTTAATTTTCAGAGGAAACTACCAACAATATTCATTTAAACACACTGTTTCCCAGCAAAGACAAAAAATATACCCTTTCCAAGGAATCGCTCAGTATTTTACAACTCGACGACGTAGTAGTCGACGCCAACAACTCTCTCCTGGCGGCTTTACTTAAAAGGCGCCGTCTTCATTCACACTAAACGCGAATAAAATCTTGTCGATCCATTTTTGCCAATGACGACATATTCTTCCACTTCCATGGCCTCCGGTCTAACTACGGCGATGTTCCAACTAAAGTCATGGGAGAATCTATGGAAATATCTCAATTCTGGCATAAAAGAAGCGAACATTCTTATGAAGACTGTACAACCGGAAGGTAATGCTGAGAGTCCCGATCAGTGAAACACTCAAGTCACTCGTAAAAATAGACCATTTTATAAAGTCCTTTAAAGTTAACAATTTGTCATGTATCTAATGCGGCAATGACAAATTTAAACGGCAAATTTAGCATATTTTAAAAAAAACCAAGCTAACTTTTCGCTTATATGCGTACATTCTATGCTAAACCTAAACATCTCAACATTTTCAATCAACTCTCTACACGTGGTTATACTTATTTAACATAATTCCTCGCCATACAGTCCACCTTTCGCCTGTTGTGCACAACTAAATCGAAAACGACGGAAGAAGGGGCCACAATGTTTAAAATTTATGCCGAAACTTTTAAAACTTCATATATGAGCTTATAATGGTTTGAAAAGTTTTTCAATGAATTGCCGCAGCATGGATTGTGCATATTGCATGAAACACGCTGCAACATGTCAATTGTGTTGTGGTTGAGCGCGTGTTTATGTAATCCAAATATAGCAACATAAAAAAGCCAATAAAAACACGTCTGAAGTGCAGGCAAACAAATTTGATATTATTTTTTAAGCACTCACACGAGCAATAAAAAAGTTACGCTTCGGCTTATTATGAAAATGCAGAAAACCATCACATGCAACTTGCATGACAATAAATGCAAGTTTGAAAGGATAATAGATGGTGAGGACATGCATAAAATAAGTCACTACTACCAAAATTTCTTGAAATTGCTTGAAGACGATTTTTGGGCAAAAGCTCATGAATTGATTTGCAATATGGTAAGATTTTTAATAGGTTTGGTGTGCTTAGAAAGCCCATTGTGTTGCCTGAGTACGTAGCAACAGTGAGTTTCGATGGAGGTAACAACCACCGTTAACCCATTCGAGACAACGAGTTTTTTCGAACACGGTCCCCAGGAGCGAAATTTTTTTTTCTTTGTATTGTTCATTTTTATTCATTTCAGATAACACTGGTCTGCGAAAAAAATTTTTTTGCACTCCTTATTATTGTGCACGATTATTATAGATGTGATATTTCTCAACAGAAACTGGGTTTTAAAAAATTTGTATCACGTATATATTTTTTGTGAGGGAATTTTTAAGAAAATAATTTTTTGTTCGAAAAATCAATAATCGTTTTAATAATTAGGACAAAATATTACATATAATCACACTAAAAACATTAAAAATCATAAGACAATGTAGTTACATGTTGTTCCTATCATTTTACTTAGTAGTTTTTTTTTCTTTTCATATTTTCTACTGGAGTTTCGCGACGAATCGACCAACAAAAGTCGGCAAGCATTGCTTCCGACCATTTTCCGTTGTTGCGCCTCTCAATGTGCGATATGTTCTGATGAAATCTTTCACCGTGTTCATCAGATACCGCTCCAACATTTTCGGGAAAGAAATCTAAGTGAGAATCTAAAAAATGAATTTTAAGTGACATGTTGCATTTTAAAGCTTTGTAAGAAAGCGCAAGCGTATGCATTACTGTAAAAATACCATCAGTCGATATTGTTCTCTCTCTTTCTATCAAGCCAAGTCATTTTTGTGTGGAAAAATATGATACAGACTGAATAAATTAGCGTTAGTGCAAGAATGACTCACAAAAAATACAGAATTTCGAGGTATTTAAAAAAAAAATTAAAAAAGATATACGTGATAGCAAACAATAGGAAGCAAATCTAGATTCAGCATGTTAAGCTCTTCATATTTATCATATTTTTATTTAAAGGAGGATTTCGTTGCAGACCAGTGTAATTTTTAGATTTTTTGGTACACAGTAAAACCAATGCCAAATTTTGTTTTCCTGTACTTTACAGATTTCATTAGTTCCAGAAAAATCTTATTTCGACGACTAGTTTACTCAGAATAACTGATAATTGCACATTACTATTATTGCCCACACGGCGTGCAGGCTGTCTTATAGCTTCGGAAATCCATTGCACACACGGTGTGCAATCGGTCTCGAATGGGTTAAATAAGGTAAGTATGGAGGTAGTTGTAACTGGCTGACCGCGATGATGTGTGGCCCTAGGCTACCTATTGGGCCAGATAGAAGTCCGTTCACGAATTGTAGTAGTGATTCATAAGAGCACAAGTATTCTTGGCAAACCTCAGCAGGGAATCCGGTCTTAGCGACGACATCTCGCCCAGTCCTGTAAACCTGGTCTTTTTGTCACTTTGGTGGTTGGAGGATTACTATATTCTTCCTTGAACTTTATGGCAAAACACAGAATCTGCATAAAAGTGAATGGAACGAAATAATGGTTATTTAGCCTAACAGAAACCGAATTCTTTCATGGTCTATTATCTTATTTGCTGCATCCCTCGCTTTAGCAGGGAATCCAAGTAGTTCCTCTCTCCCAAACTTCAGTAGGCCCATGTGGAAACATGTAGTCCGCCCGTGCGTTGCATCGCTTAGTATGTAGTTCCATCTATCGAACGTTGGTCCACTTCATTGCCTTCCTATTAAGGTCGAACTTCATGCAGTGACCAGTAAAAACCGGCCGCAATGTTCTGCTGTGTCAACTTCGAAACCCTGCACAGATTCAGCGAATCGATCACTGCCCCGTGAACCGCTGTGGCCACGTTATTCAGGAACCAAACTACTTTTATTCAAATCTCGCTCTCACCCAGCATCACATTCTTATTGTGTTGTATGGTTATAGTTTGTTGTTCTCGTGCAGTGCGACACGCTGCGGCAGCGCTGCTGCAATTGTTCTTTCCAAACATTGTTTGGGTGCCCAGCAAATCGAAACGCAATGGCACTGTCCATGCAGCTAATGGCCGCGGCCGTTTCAGCTTAAGCAAAAACCAAAAATATAAAACAAACTATGCAAAAAAGGTCGACGTTTTATTATTTGGCGCTTTTTGTGACGCATCGTAATGGCCGCTCGGCGTGTTGCGTCCATAAAAAGTGCAACGCTTTTAACTCAATTATTTATGAAAGCCAGACGTGGCGCAGCAAATGCGAGCAAATGTGCGTAATATTGAAAATATGAACATGAAGGTGGCATTTTTTATGACGCATATTCATGGCTCTGCTGCGGCGCGCACAACTCTCCGAAAGCCGTGTCGAGCTGTAGTCGGGCATAAATATTTTATAGCTCTCACCGGTAACGGGCAACACTGGCGAAAAAGGAGATTGTTTGAAAAGCCACTACTCATACTCGAGCAAAATAGAATTGAACGCGCGAAACAAAAAACTGACGCCGTGTATGTCGCAATATGTGGCATGAGTGTGTGCTGCCACACACACACACACACACACACACAGGCGGGCAAAGATGCACATTGGTGTAAGCGACAACAAACGACAATCCCCTTCTTCATCTTTGCCATTAATGCGCTTATGGAAAAATTATAATAATAATAAAATACACAGCAATAACAACAATAAAACAAAATGTGAATATGCTAAAAAAAAATAGGCGCTTGATCAAAGCTTCAAAGCTTTGAATTAATTTGCAATGTCGCGCCACAACTAAGCGAAGGCAGTGCGAAGCAAACAAAAGACTGCCGCGTCGAGTATTGAAAATACGTCAAGCAGAGCGGCTGGTGTAAGCGACTTGTGATAGTGCGCTACTTTCACGTAAGAAGAGATAAGGTTCCTGGGATGTGAATCCATTAATCCATCCATCCATCAAAAACACTACTGGAATCCACTATTTATGCTAATTATTTATTAGAACAAAAGAGTAAATTTATGAAGAATTATTGCCAGATTTGCCACATTCTACATTTTTCTGCTTTAAAAACTATCAATTTCTGCATTTAAATTTTGACACCATGCGACAAAAATTAAAAAAAATTTTCACTCCGACAAAAAATCCATATGTGCGTGAAACTAGAGACCAAATATAGTAATACTGCGAACTCAGTTTTTCATTTCTACATTCCTTGTCCTTTTAAAAGGACTTAAAAATTTTGAAGAGGAGAAAAAATAAAAAAAATATAAAAAATGCTTAACCTCGTTAGAATATGGCGATATGTATATGAAATGAAAGAGAAAAGGCTCAAGAATTTAAATGAAATTGATTTTTTATCTATTTGTAAAAAAAGGATATGAAAAAGGTCCTTTGAAAATTTTAATCCTTGATATCCTTGAATATTTATATAAAATTTTTTTAAAATGTAAGTATGTTAGAACCCAAAACCTTCTTGATCACGTGTAAAAATTTCATTACTCTTACTTTATTGGTTCGAAAGTTATAAAAAAAGGCGGAAGCTGCAAGTCTAATGAAGTACAAAAATTATAATTTATTTGAGTATCAGTATTTTAAATAATAAATAGATACAAAATCA
Source organism: Melieria picta (assembly GCA_964056695.1). NCBI lineage: Eukaryota > Metazoa > Arthropoda > Insecta > Diptera > Ulidiidae > Melieria > Melieria picta. The sequence continues at coordinate 29,857,253 of OZ057399.1, forward strand.
ATGAAGCGAAATTTTGACACTTGATCAAGGAGATTTGGGGTTTTAACATACTTACTTTTCAAGAAAATTCTACATAAAATGTCAAGGATATAAAGGATTAAAATTTTCAAATGACTATTTTATATCCTTTTTTTACAAATGGATAAAAAATCAATTTTATTTCAATTCTTGAGCCTTTCCTCTTTCATTTGATATACACATCGCCATATTCTAACGAGGTTAAGTATTTTTTATAATTTTTTTTCTTTTTATCCCCTTCAAAATTTTGAAGTCCTTTCGCAGCACCATTTTTACAAACGATATGACAGTTCAACCAAGCGATTAATTTAACGAATTCGAGCAGCTCGGTTGAGTTGATGACCAAACAGTCCCTGTACGATGCCGAAATGCGCGGCCAAGCCAAAGTTTCACATTGACATTGTGGCCTTCATAGCGTTGACACGAACCAAAAGCATCATCATGCGCCGCTGTAGCGATCAGCTCCGCGCTCTACCCAGAAGGTTGCTTTGCGCAGCAAAACCATTGCCAGCGATAACGTCTGATATCACAACAAGCGTTGTATGGAAAGAAAAACGTACGTACGGCAAAAAAATTATAATAACAATGAAGCGCGCTAGGAACGAGTGTAGTCGAGAAAAGAAAAGCGAAACGATGAAACGCAACATTTGCCATGACGGCGATCGCTTATGGCTGGCGCTGTTGCCGTGGCCGTGGCCGCTGCCATTGCAGGTTGTGCAGATGTCAATCAATTGCAGTTGCCGCACGGCAGCAACGACTGGCATTGAGAGTAGCAGACAGAACTGCGGTGAGGAAGGCAGAAGTGAGACGAACGCGCGTCACCAGCAACACAACCGCCGCCGCAGCACATAGGGGTATGTGATAGCAAAAGCTGGCCAAAACTCGATTTTTAAGAATTGACCTTTTTGCAAATTTGATCACTTGCGCGGACAAGGCACGAGGTCAAAGTTGGGCATACGCATTGGTGTCAACTCACAGTGTTCTTCTGCGTGTAAGTGATTGAAGTTGCAATATTAATTAAAAAGTGTTTCGGAGAAATAAAGTTTTTATTTAATATGGACAATTATAAAGAAGGTTAGTACTTATGAATTCATTTATCAAAATTGTAGTTTTGGCGTTGGTGTTGTAAATTAAAGACCTAAATGAGACCACTCAAAATACGACTTCTTTTTCATATTTGTAACTTTCAAAAGCAATTTAGTTATATTTCTCCGCAATAATTTTTGTTTTGTATTAAAACGTGTTTACTTGAGTTGATGCAAGCTCAAAACTGAGGTGCGGTGAGGTGCGATTCAAAAACTGTGCTACTTTTTACACAACAACTAGCGGCGACTTTTAGACATTCACTGCACTGAGTTTCATACAATACAGTTCAATTAGCACAGAGTCTCCGAAATTGAGGATAGGCCGTGATCAATATATAAAAACACGCATGTTTAAAACTATAATCACCAAAAGAATCAATTAGCCATATCAGTCTGAGTTACCATTAGTCCGTTCGGTCGTCTGTCCGTACGTTTCTCAGATAACTGGTAGTCAATATAACATTCGCAGAAATAGTCATATAAAGATTAATTTTAGTATGAACAATCTAGAGATAAAAACATTTTTAGCAGGCTTGCCATATGAGAGTATTTTTCAAAATGCATTGTTTTCGATTTTGCAAAGCTTTTAGCTTGTTGAACTTGTTGAACTTGAACTTGATACAAATGCAAATGACGACAATGAACCCAAATTCCCAGAATTTTAAAAGTAACGTAAACCCAGAAGTGAGACTGTCAGGCTTATATGTATGAGATAAATTACTGAAAACATTTATTTAAAAAGTACAAAAACTGTCTAAATGTTAAATTTATAAATGCATTATAATTCTAACCTTCCATTAGAGGATTACATAAAATAATGGAATCGGAAATCTTTTGGATTTATCACCATTTGAAATCTTTAGTGAGACTGTGAGGCTCACTTCTGGTAATTAGGGTTAAGTGGTATTTTTTACTTTTATACTGAAGTGTTACTTTTTAAAAATAAGCTTTAAAACATGTGTTTATTTTTGGAACAAATTTGAAAATATGATTAATTTACTGCATTTATTGAGTAGTTGTACATATGTATGTAAACTACTTTCGTTTCTCCATAAAAACTTTTGAGATCGATTTTAAAAAAACCAAAAAAAATAAGTAAGTATCGAATTCTGAAGTTCTTTCATCAAGTTTAAAATAAATATACCCATAAAATCACGTTTTTCCATATAAACCCTTAACCCATTTTTGAACTCATTTACACTAGAATGCCCGAGAATCTGAAATACCTAAAATGCTCATATGTGTCATTTTGACTACATTATTGTTTACTGAGTTTTTTTTTAATTTTATTGGTTTTTAAATAGCAAATATGAATAGATGTACACGAGATTAAACTAAAATAAGCATTTAGTTTTTATTTTTTATGGTTTACAGAGTAAATTCATTTAAATAAAATAGCGTACTTTACACATAAATGGGATAAAATGGAATGAAATTTGGAATTTGTGAATGAATTTGATGAGTGAATTTTGAATTGAAAAACTTTGGAATTGTCACAGCCTACTATGATATTATTTTTTTAAATGTTTGCAATTATCTGAAATTTTCATATTTCGCAATTGAAGATGCATATTTGTCTATTTATCAGTAAGATTTGCTGAAAATTTTATATAGGTAGTCAAAATGACTACCATTGGGCATTTAAGGTAAATGTTACAAAATTGGGGTAAACAATTTTTTACAATATTTTTAATTTATTTATTCCATTTAGCTTTAAAAATTAATAAAAGCCACGTAAGATATTTTTTTAGAAAGCGATGCAACAAAAGTTATTTACAATAAAAGACCTCAATGTAGTCAAAATGACTACCTTGGGCATTCTAATGTTAAAGGCTTATTAAAAAAATCCTTTTGTGGTGTAAGTCCGCTCTATAAAATAAATCAACTGTCCAAATTTCTTAATTGTAACTTCAGCGGCTTAGCATCGGCAAGTATGAACCGAATCGGACATTACTATATATCGCACACCCACCTCAAAAGTGACACAACACAAAATTTTGAATTTTCGGGTTTATGTGTTAATACTGTGTACAATGCATCTATCTACCAATAAGCAAAAGCTCAATATATTTTGTTGTTGTTAACTGTTGCCAAAATACAGTTAGGTCTCTCTTCATGTCGAGAAGTTTGATGCTATTTGATTGCTGCAGCTCAATGCAAAAGAGTCCTAATTCAAATTGTGACGCTTTTGACGAAATACATTTTTGTTGAAGTTATTTTTAAGTAAAGTTCTGACAATTTTAGTATATATTTTCAAATAAAAAAATTAATTCCGAATTTTCAAAATTTTTCTTTCGACTTTTTAACTGTAATTTATAATTACTTAAATCAGCAAATGTGACATAACTTAAAATAATTCGGTAATTATTGAATTGAAATATCATCAAAAAGGCACAACTCAAAATTTTGGATTTTCTAGTGTGAAATAAAAAAATCTTTGTAACTTATCAAAAAGCATAATCTGTAGGGATTTTCTACTAAACGGTCTATACCTTATTTAAAAAAAATGTTTATTCAGCTCAAAAACAGTTTTTTGGGTTTGCTGAAAAATTATAAATTTTGAGTTGTGTCACTTTCGTAGTGGGTGTGCGATAAATAAGTATATAGTTATATTTGCATATTTGTGTATTATTATTATTAACCACAAACAACCTTTTTAAGTTGTTTAGAAGCAAACCCTTCAAGAAAATAATTTTGGCCAACTTTTGCTATCAAAAACCCCTAAGTGCGCCGGTTGATTGATTTTTTGCTGCCTATCAACATGACGTTCGTTTGCAACGGCTCCAGCGACAGCTGTTGTTGTGCCTGTCGTTGACGTTGATGATATCGTATATCGACGCGCCTGGCCTGCCATGTGCTCCGCCCACTATTTGTACGCGACAACACGGCACGCCTACAGCATATTGAGTTATGAATTTCCAGCTCAAACACACACAAAACCACACACACACACACACGTCAGTTGCGACTACTAGACGTCTGTCTATTCGCTATTCACCACCGCCGGCGTGGCAATGTGTGCCGCTCAGCCTGCCGCTTGCCGATATCAATAAATCTGCACTACGACACGCAGAGCGACAACAGCAAACACACAAAAAAAGCAATTAAAAGGTGTAAAAAGTGAGTTTTGTGCGCGTTCGTGAATGCAAACGCTGATGAGCTGCCAATTTACACGCATCCTGCCAGCCCAGCGGATTGTGGATACTTCGTCTGCGAATAGAAAAGTGTGAAACTTTAATCACAATAAAGCTGTAAAATTTGTACTGCCGCAGTAACGCATTGTTGAGAAGCTTTTTACTGGATTCTTTGTCGCGGTGATTAGTTGTGATGAGGGAAAAAAGGTTTACGCTTGCATTAGGATTGATCCACTGGCGCAAGTATTTCTCAGCACTAAGGTCCTTTCTAGTCAAAAATCGTATGTCTTAGTGCAAGCTAGGCTCTTTTTGGCCTATTACACTATGCGACAAAAATTAAAAAAATTTTTCAAACACAAAAATCTGTATGGGCGTGAAACTAGACACCAAACATAGTAATACTGCGTACTCAGTTTTTCATTTCTACATCCTTTGTCCTTTTAAAAGGACTTCAAAATTTTGAAGGGGATAAAAAATAAAAAATATATAAAAAATACTTAACCTCGTTAGAATATGGCGATATGTATATCAAATGAAAGAGGAAAGACTCAAGAATTTAAATAAAATTTACTTTTTATCTATTTGTAAAAAAAGGATATGAAAAAGGTCCTTTGAAAATTTTAATCCTTTATATGCTTGAAAATGTATATAGAATTTTCTTGAAAAGTAAGTATGTTAAAACCCAAAATCTGCTTGATCACGTGTCAAAATTTCATTATTCTCGCTTCATTGATTTTGTATCATTTTATTATTTAAAATACTGATACTCAAATAAATTAGAATTTTTGTTAGAATTAGAATTGCAGCTTCCGCCCTTTGTTTTAATAACTTTCAAACCAATAAAGATAGAGTAATGAAATTTTGACACGTGATCAGGAAGATTTGGGGTTTTAACATATTTACTTTTCAAGAAAATTCTATTTAAATGTTCAAGGATATAAAGGATTAAAATTTTCAAAGGACCTTTTTCATATCCTTTTTTTACAAATAGATAACAAATTAATTTTAGTTAAATTTTTGAGCCTTTCCTCTTTCATTTGATATACATATCGCCATATTCTAACGAGGTTAATTATTTTTTTATATTTTTCTTATTTTTTATCCCCTTGCAAATTTTGAAGTCCTTTTGAAAGTACAAAGTATGTAGAAATAAAAAACTGAGTACGCAGTAGTACTATGTTTGGTCTCTAGTTTCACGCACATATGGATTTTTCCCGGTGTGAAAAATGCTGTCGCACGGTGTTATAAGTAGAACTCATTGTGTCTACCTTCACGAGGATATGAACTTTTGTATCAATATTCCAAATACTTTAAAACATATTGAGAAAGCTGAATAGATCCGAGTTAGCTTTACTTCAATTTTGGCGAATGTGAAGCTTAATGCAGTCGACAAAATTAGTGAGGAAAGTGTTTAGCTTATAAATGCAATTTATTTGATGCTCGCACTTTTAAACAACATCAGCATACACAAGAAAGCGAATCCTTTCAGCATACCCCAAGAAATTTTGTTCGACACCCATTGGTTTGTTTTTTTTTTTAGTTCAAAATCGATACGTTTTCATCCGTGTCGCCTTCTGCCTGGCAGCATTTGCACGACCAATCAGCAAATATTCCCCAGTAATTTGCGCATATTCCCTTTTCCCATTGTTTCCCCACCCGACCCGACCCGACTGTGTGCACTTTGCCAATTACATATACACCCGGCAAGCGTTCATAAGATAAATTAACATCTCCACATGCCGGCGTGCAATGCCACCCAACGCCAGTCGCCAGTCGTTTCAGTGCTTCGCGGCCGCACAAGGTGCTCTCACATGCATCGCATGTCCGAGGCTAATTGCGTTGCCAAAATTTATCGCACACAATCAGCAGCGTGATCGCTACGAGCACAGCATCAACAGGAGCAACAACAATTTGTTGGCTACCACTCGCCAGTTGCCACTTTACATACGGCCACCCGGGCTGGCGATGTCATGCCGATTGGCAGTTAAACGGCGGCATGCATAAAAATATTTGAACGATGGACCAGCGCAAAAACAACAACAGCAATAACAACATAAACGATTACTGCTTCCGTGCAAGATTATAAATTATGCTATAAAAGTGGCCATTGTGCGCGCCACAGGCGAGGAAACAATTTTATTAACACTCATGTCGCAGACGGTGGCTACAAGTTGTAAATATGCCGCCCGGGCGGGCGGGGTAGAAGTTGTTAGGGAAAGCGGGAGATACAATTTTTTGCTGTCGCACAAACGGCAAATGAATTTTCAAATTAAAAGCACTTTTGTTGGTGTGCGACACAAAGGGATATGAGGTCCTTTTGAGTGGTATTGGAGCGAAGGTTTGAGTGGCACTCGAACACTAATCAAGTAATTTGTGTAATTGAACTGCAACGCAGTTACAAAACAAACCAAACAAGTAAGAGTGTTTTAGTCGGCTTCGAGTGACTTATTAACGCTGTACACCTATGGACCTATGGCCCATTTTCTATACTCTTATCCTCTAGAAGGGTTATCACATCTCATTCGAATATCCCAATAATCAGTCTTAAGGTAAACAAATAATTGTGTGAAGGACAAATGGGCAAGAAATATTATTATTACAGCCTGAACGGTATGGTTGCTGTCATAGAACAACACTAAAAAACAGGGTTCGGTATTGTATTGCTTTAAAGTAATTTTTTAGATTAGGTTATAAAGATTTTGTAGAATTGAAATAAAGATCTTCTGTGCCTCAAACTCGACAAAACTTCGTCTTTGTTTTATTGAATTATTTACAATTCCTGAAACTAAAAAAATTACATCTGCTCGATAGTAAATATTTATTTCCTCATAAGTGCAATGTCAGTTGGCTCGAAGACTGCTTGCTTTTGAATTTTAAATCAAAAAGTTGCAAATGTACGCAGCTCCCATGAATGTGAATGGAGCATAAGGTGCGCGTTTTTGATTGACGGCAAAGCGTTTTATCTGTCAGAATGCATGATGCGCACGCACGTCACGGTTTACGCATTTTTTTCAATTGAAAATAAAGACGATAGAGTTGAAACAAGTACATAGATATGTACATAAAAGTGTTTCGATTGGTTTCGACCGACTTATTCATACCCTACACCCAAAGCAAACAAATTGGTATCAATCAATTTATTTACCTATTATTTTTTTTATTTATTTAAACGTTAAAAAAATTCCCAATAATAAATTGTGATCAAAAATTCATGCAAATAACAGTTATTTATGGAAACTATTTAAAAAAAAATTAATATACTAAATTACAAATAAATGAAATATACCAATAAATTTCTTTTCGCACCGAGAATCAAACTTGACAATAAACTTTTTTTGTGATTTTTACGGAAAATTTAAAAAATAAGAATTATTTTTTATTTATATTTAAAAAATCCTACAATAACAATCATTTTTGTTTTTTTCATATTAGCTTACAAATAACAGTTTTTTAGATTTTTATTTTAGTTGTCCTATGATAGCAATTATTGGTGACTTTTATTTAAAAAAGTCACCAATAAAAATCAGTCAGTGACTTTTATTTTTTAAGTCATCAATAAAAATCAGTAAGTGACTTTTATTTATAAAAGTCATCAATAAAAGTCATAAAAAAAATCATTCAATAACTTTTATTTTTTAAGTCATCAATAAAAATCATTCAGTGACTTTTATTTATAAAAGTCATCAATGAAAGTCATAAAAAAGAAATCATTCAATAACTTTTATTTTATTATTATATTTTATTATTATTTATCAAAATTTATCAAATTTATAAAAGTCATCAAAAAAATCATTCCATGACTTTTATTTTTTTAGTCATCAATGAAAATCATTCCGTGACTTTTATTTTTTAAGTCATCAATAAAAGTCATTCAGTGACTTTTATTTATAAAAGTCATCAAAAAAAAACATTCAACGATTTTTATTGTTTTTTACTTAATTTGACTTTTATTATTTATTTTATCCGATTTTGTGTTTACTGTCCCTTATCAGCCACGCCTCATTTTAGGTGTTACAAACTTCTAGTCAAAGCCTATTTACCTGAGCATCACCTTGCAGTGTACGTTATAACAACTGAGCGAAGCGTGTGAAATGCGGCAATAGTTGCTGCTGTCCCAGTTGTGACACTTGAATTGAAATTGAAGCTATACACCGCGAGGGCTTAGCAGCGTGAAAGTTGCGCGCAAGTGTTGCCGATGTCAAATATTGCTGGCTGATGTATTGAGCTGAAATTTGAGGAAACTTATTTCGCGTGTCGCAGCTTCCACAACGCAAATAACCCGCAAGTCCTGCGAGCAGTCGTCATCCACATTCCTATGTGTTGGGTGGTTCAAAGTGGTAATTGGTATAAATACGAGTTCGTGGCACACGACATTCTTTCAACAATTTCAACTGTCATTCAAGCACAATGCCGGCAAAATCGCGCCAGCTCGCACTAGATAAATGCGCAAAAAATGCAGACAGCACTCGCAATGTTTATTGAGAAATTCTGCAGCACTCCAACACACACACACATGCAGACACGTTTTGTGCGAAAAAGTGTATGAAAACTTTTTGATTGCAAACGTGCCATTGTGTGGTCTAAAACAACGCGTAAAAAGCTGACAACCGTCGGCGTGACAGCAGCCAGCAGCTCGTCGCACAGTGTTGCGAGTAGTGACAAAAATGCCAATATTAAATATTATAATCGCACAAATCTTAGTATGAGGATTGGTTGGAAATACTTTAATTAAAATAAACTTCAAGTTTTAAGAAAAAGTACTGAACAAGATAGAAGTTATGAGCTCTTTAATGAAGCTCTTAAAGCTTTCGGAACATCGAGAACCCATTATTAAGAATCTCCATACAACACTAAATTATGTCTAATGTACATTTTGAAATGTCAAGTATGCAATAATATCCTAAGTCTAATCATAGATTTATTAAAAGGGGTTTTATTTTCAATTGCTTTTGGAATGAGCGCATTTTTTCTATGTACACTAGGGCGGGTCAAATTGTATGGAACGATTTTTTTTGATGAAGCGTATAGCAAAAACGTAATCTATAGGTGATTCTGAGAAATTTTGCTCAAGAGACCATAGCTCTAAGTCGGATTTGGAGCCCCCCAAAATTTCATTCATTTCATTCATTCATTCATTCATTCATTAGTTCATTTTAGGCTATTTTTCGACAAAAAATTCCTAATATGTCTACTAAAAATAAAAAAAATTGGTATCAATACAGATTCTGAAAGGTGATAAAAATACGTTTCAAACAAGCCCAGATTGAGAAATCTACTATAACTCTATCCGAATTTATGACGAATTTAATTAAATTATTCTATGTATATATTGAAAAATATCTATTTTGAAATTTTGGGGGGCTCCAAATCCGACTTAGAGCTATGGTCTCTTGAGCAAAATTTCTCAGAATCACCTATAGATTACGTTTTTGCTATACGCTTCATCAAAAAAAAATTAACCCGCCCTAATGTACACATTTATAAATAGATTGACATATAAATACAAATACTTATTATGAACGTACCCAGCGAACAATTTGCATTTGGAATAAACTTACTACAAGCTTACACACGCAAGCATTTTATTTGGAATAAGCTTGCGAAATGTTTGAAAAATGTTTGGATCCAATTGTTATGCAAACGGAATTGGCCCTTGCGAAAAACTTATTTCTACAAACTTTATGCAAACGTTTTAGCCAAACCTTATAAGCTTTGGTAAAATAAAAATATTAGACAAGCTCATTCCAAATATGATGCAAGCTTGTAGTAAGTTTATTCCAAATGAAAATTGTTCGCTGTGTAGCAATTAAAAAACGTTCTTCAATTTTTTAATTCATTTTATTTTTAAGATTTTTGTTTGTTTTTTGTTTCTGCCTATTTTTGGCAAATTGGAAAAAGGTCTTAATGCCGCAAACATAAACGTCCTCGTCGATATGTTCTACACTGGCTGCGTCTATAAAGGAAAACTGTTGTTAATAAATACTTTTAAACTATTTTACAAATTGTCGTACTTCGTATAGCAATGGCTGTGCTGAAATTTCGCACGCTTTTCTTTTGTGCTCAGCCACTTTGTCTGTCAAAATCTTCTTCCAGCAATTTGTTACAGAATTCGACTTGGTTCCAACGTACATTACTTCATTTTGCTAAGAAGTAAACAAAGATAAATTATGACAAAGTTATAAGACACTATTTATACATACATATATGGATATTTATATACTTAATACTTACGAAAGTTTACAAAACGTCTTTAGAGGTTTGGAGGCTTTTTTCGAGGGCCAAAAAATCATCCATTTAAAAATCAATGAAACTACAAATTTTGATTGAGTTTTGAAACCTCGAAACGCATCGCATGCCTTGATATAAGTTTTTTCAAAATTGAGTAAAAGTTTGCAAAAAGTTAGGAAACATTTGCGATTTGTAAGCTTGGAAAATGTTTGCCAACTCGCTTTCAAGCAAATTGTTTCCAAATGTGTTTGCCTATTAAAACATTGAGAAAGTTTGGATTAAGTTTGGAAAACACTTGCGCATGTAAGTTTCGAAAATGTTTATTAATTCATTGAAAATAAGTTTGGAAAACATTTACGGTTTGTATCAGGTGTACAACTTTGCTTCCGCCGTTTTCCGATAGGTGGCTGTACCGGCTGAGGCTGGTTGAAATACATAGATGGTAATGCCTTTAAAGTGAGTGTGGACAGTGCCTAACGAATTGTCATCGCCGTTTCAGTGACAGTTGTTCTTGTTTTCGTATTATTCACGCTCGAAAATGTCCGTTTATGTGCCCAATTCTCGCCATTTGCGGGAAGTTTTACTTTTCTGTTACAATTCGCAAAAAAATGCAGCTGAAGCGCATCGAATGCTCTCAGAAACTTACGGTGATGCTGCTCTGAGTGAAAGAACGTGTCGGGAGTGGTTTCAACGTTTTAAAAATGGTGATTTCGATGTCGAAGACAAACATGGTGGTGGAAGAGAAAAAACCTTCAAAGATGAACAACGAGCTCTTAAAACCGGGTGAAACCATCACAGGAGATCGCTACCGAACGCAACTGATGCGCCTTAGTCGCGCGCTAAAAGAAAAGCGGCCACAATATCAAGAGCGACATGACAAAGTCATCCTCCAACACGACAATGCTCGGCCTCACGTCGCAAAAGTGGTCAAAAAGTACCTGGAAACGCTGAAATGGGAAGTCTTGCCCCACCCGCCGTATTCCCCAGATGTCGCCCCTTCTGACTTCCACCTATTCCGTTCGATGGCACACGGCCTGGCAGATCAACATTTTCAATCCTTCGAAGAATTGGAAAAATGGATTGCTTAATGGATAGCGTCAAAAGAGGACTCCTTTTTTCGAGCCGGGATCCGAAAATTGCCGGAAAGATGGGAGAAAGTTGTCGCTAGCGACGGACAATACTTTGAATAATACATCTGTAAGCACTTTTTCGCAATAAAGCTTTTAATTTTGGAAAAAAACGGCGGAAGCAAAGTTGTACACCTGATAAGTTTGGAAAATGTTTGCTAACTCGCTTACATGCGTTCGTTGGGTAGTTTTTGTCACCTCCCTACAAACAATTTCTCGATATAAATTTTTAGAGACAAATTCTCGAAATAATCTCGATAATGCTTGAATTTTTTACCTTGAAGATTTTGAATATTTTCAAGTCAAATGATATATTTTTTTGTCAAACGAAAAATTTTCATTACGTGAACGTGCGCGCATTTAAAACCGACTTTTCGTGTACTTATAATCGTTATTTGATTTGAATAATGGACTGGCCATGGGACAGTACTGTAAAATAAGCGTTTTATTTCAATTTTCAGAAAGAAAATAGGTTTTCGTAATAGTATCCAAAATGCGATTGAGAACAAGAAAAATGACGCTGTCGAAATGATCGAAATTTTCAAAATTTTCGACATCGTTACGATATTTCGGATAAGATAATTTCAATATCGCAACGATATCGAGATTTTAGAAATTCTCGACATCGTTACGATAGTGTCATTTTTCTCGTTCTCGATATCATTTTAGACACTTTAGCAATATTCGAAATCGAGAAAAATTCTCGCTTTAACGATATCGTCTCTACATCGTTTCGATATCGTTTGGTTTGCTGGGCTAGGATAGTATTCATTGTTAATATGAAGGTTTTTCCAATACGGTTGTATGGGAGGTGGTCGTAAGTTTATTTTGATTTCATTGAATAATCATTTATGTACGACTACTCCTTCTATTTTTGTCACTTCGCTATATGAACTCGCAACACTGTGCGTCGTGCTGATATCGCTCATAAACACTCGTTGCCAGCCTCGCGCCCCGTAAGTGTTAAAAGTCCTGCCAGCCATTGCGTTTCGGTGAATGTGACGCGCTGATTTCCGGCGTCTTTTTGCGTTCTCGCGCCTAAAAGCAGACTAAAATCAGTAGGGAAAAAGCGCTCTTTAGTATGCATGGCATGCACGTGTGCAAATATTGATTTTCAAAAGATTTTCCTCGCCGCTTTCGCCGGCATTGTGATGCGTTGAAGTTGAAAATTTTGAGAGGTGCCTTTAAAAACATTTTTTGATTATCTAATGGCGAAAGTACTTTGGCAAACTTTCGCTCACGAAACAACAAACTTTTCCCCATGCACATACACACGCTCGCACCGAATTATGTATGAACGTAATTATATTTTCGCCAAATGTGCGACACATTCTCGTGCCAGCGACGAGGGAGCGGGGGACGGGTAATCAACCGTAAGGCATGCAATATTTTGGCAAAACTTCAGTGGTTCTTAGTCTTCGACGTGAAATTTAATGCGCAAAGCGGTGTCTTCAACGTCAAAAATGTACACAAGATTGATGGTGGCATTCACAAGTCCCTACTTAGTCACAAGTTGCGTTAACTGTTTGCGGCGACTGGTGGTGGACGGATGGCACCATTTATCAATTAATCAAATGAGCTTCATATGGCGTCTGCGCCTTCCATTTTCATTACCGGTTAGCAATTAAAATATTTGCACTTAGCAAACACACATGCACACCGGGCTTTTTTAATTAAAATTAAAATTAATATTGGAATAAAATTGGTGGCCGCAACAAAACACACAAATAATTGTTTATTACACCCTGTGGCAGGCGCAACAAAATACACTCCGCTCTCCAAAAATGTTTGTAAAAAATTGGATAAACAGACATGAAGCCAGACAAAGGCAGTCAGTCAGAGAAGCGGAGACAAAAGCATTGCACAGTGTACGGCGTAAGCGTATTGGCAATAAAAAAGTTTTGAAAGCATTTTTTTATACTTAGCCTGATTTAAAAAACATTACAACGGAACAGTCAGAAGTTGTTGGGCTCTAAACACTTTTTGATTGATTTCGTTGTGAATTGTGAGAAAAACAAGGAAAATTGTGAAAAAGAACGAAATGGAATCGCGAAACGACGTTATAGACTTTATAGAATTTACTGATTTCATTTTAAATACAATAAATGCATATCGAGCATTGCAAAAAAATAAAAAAAGATTCAATTGAATTCAATTTGTAACAATTTATTTCACAGGAATGAGCAAAATTCGATATACAACGAATAAGCTATCGAATTTCCAATACAGCGAAGACTAAGTTTTGTCTGTCAAAGAATTATGCTAATTTTTAGGAATTTCATCACGTTAAAATATTGGATTTCAAATATAGCTAAGATATTTAATAGCTTTCGTGTAAAATAAATGCATTCGACTTTTTCGATAACACAATTTGTTATCGTCTTTACCATCGCCACATAATATGCGACATCTTTAGGAACTCTGTCAACGTCGTTAAGCGAGAAAAGCGTGAGAAAAGTTGAAAATTGTTAAACTTTTGACGCGTTTCGGGCTTATCGACCTCAAGTCATGAAGTTTGCTTCATACAAATACACTGATTCCACTTTTTTTCGAAAAGCGAGAAAAGCGAAAAACGACGATATGCTTGAAACGCGCTTTATGGAGTTTGGGCTTAAGTTCCAGAGTTTTGGATTTTGAATTCGAATCATGTAGCACAAAGTGCAAAGAGTTCTGAATTTTAATCTTCATTGAACCAACATCAAATCATAAGCCACACTAGTCAAAAGGTCTTGGGTTCTGGCCTCAATACATGGAACACACAATCGGTAGGTCCTGACTTTTATTTTTATTTAACTTAGTATGAGTTCAGCTCAATCCAGATCGAAGTTTTTGAGGACTTTTTCGCTGAAGCCAATACTAGGTAGCAAAGTATAAAATACTGCAATATCAGTAGATCAGATGGCCAACATAAGGGAAGAACAAGACCGCGGAAAAACAGTTGTCAGCACAGGCTACTGACCCATTGGAGAGCAGCAGCTAAAATGGACATTAATATCAGCGGCCACAACTGTGAGCACCCGAACGAGAAGGAAGCCTTTCATCACTTTCACTGCGTCTATTCGGCTTTATCAAGAAAGAGGTGGAAGAAGTGCAGCGTAAACTCGCTACTTGCCTTCATCAACCCCTCGGATTGGATATACATAGAGGTGGATATACATAGAAGATTGTCTGTGTTCTGGACTATATGTGCTATATGGACCTAACGGGAATAGTGGTATCAAAACAGCGCCTACGCGCTAATTGCATATCAGAACAACGCCACTGATACCAACCAATCTAAAATGAGTTCACAACTCAAACAAGTAAGAGTAGGTAATGGATGCTAGTCTTGATTCAGCCGACATAAGTAGAGCTACTTAACCCTTTCCGGAAATTTGTACGATGTATCGTACAGTTTTTTGCAAGATTTTGTATTTGACAGCGAACGCATTTTTTATGGCTTTTTAATTCTTATTCAGCAGGCTGTGTTGTATCATTCTGTTTAAAAATATAAATCATAATTGCCGTGGCTACACAGTATGAGTGAGTTTTGTAAACAGCTCTTTGCAAGAATTTGAAAAACCAGCAAATGACGGTGCTTCTGCGGAAGAATTTTTAAATATGTAATACTTTTTGGTACCAAAAAGCGAAACAATTTCAAAGTTTGAATGTCAGTTGAATTATAAAACTTACTAAATTTTACATTTTTTGCGTCTAAATATTTTTCCCGAACCTTTAATAAAATTGTACGATATATCGTACAAATGACCACAAGGGTTGCAAAGCTTTGTACGATATATCGTACCAATGAAAGGCAACTTTTGCCTTGCAAGTTATGTCTGAAATTTTTTAAGTAATGGGTTTGGCAATAGAATTTTTGCGTTTGCATGCCTGTCGTGCCCATCTGTAAGCCACGTGACTAGTAAAATTTTACTATTCGGCAATTTTCGATTAAAAATAAAAATTAATAGACGAGTTTGTGTTTTACTGGGCAGATACAGGTTATGTAAGGTTAGACATGCGTGCTTGCCACTCCCACTACGATAAAAGGAATCGGCTATATTCAGTATCTTTCTGTAAAACTGTACACATTTTAATTGATTCTGTGTTTTATTGAGAGGAAAAGGGCTTTGCAGCAACAAAAACGGATATATAAGGCCGAATAAATGTGAATAAATTGTTTATATAGGGTAGCGTGGTCCGAAACCGACCCCCTAATTCGCAAATGCAATAAAAGTGCTTTCAATTGATATTTTTTCACAAACCAAATTTTTTTTTTTTTAGAATAAACATTATTCTAGGTTGTAAGTAGCTTGGCAAGGTTTTTGGAAACTTTTTTTTTTAAATAACGAGGTCATATTCAAAGTTTGCATATTTGTTGTTTTCAAAAATCGTGGTCCGAAACCGACCTCCCCTTTCATTCATTATTTCATTTAAATTCATCAAAATTTGATAGCACCTATTCAAGCTTAGGTCATAACGAATATAAAAAACTTACCTTTTGATTTTTCAAAAAACAATAAAGCACTTGTAACTGAAGTTCCGTGTAGGCTCAAAAATGAATTTTATTCCTGTCAAAACACAACACGTCACATAACCACGAAATAAAATGTGTAATATGATGGCTCTCCGCCTACAACTTGTAAGTGTTGTAAGAGCTTTTAAATGCCCCCAACGACAGTTTGGGGGGCAGCATAATGACTGAGAAACATGTGGAGGTCGGTATGGGACCACCGGTCGGTTTCGGACCACGCTACCCTATATAATTTATATAAGTTTCGATCAAAATGAAATCATGTTCTGATTTTTTATTGTTATAATTTATGTTTTCTATCAAAAAAATCAATGAATTGTTCATAAAACTTAAAAAAACGAAACAAAAATTTCATGTATCATATTTTTACTCCTTTGCGGACCATTGTACGATATATCGTACAAATTCGATTGAGCCGTAATATCCAACGTAAATTATTTTTTTGATATTTTCTTGTATTTTATTGCTAAAATGTTCAATGAGAGTCAATATTTTGGAAGAAAAATGTTTACCTCAAGAAATGCGGAAATTGACCGGAAAGGGTTAAATTCTAATCTCAGTTCAATCTACACAGTTCAGGTATTGTAATCGACAGCAAATTTGGGTATGTACAGCGCTTAGGGTGTACGAATGTGATCTCTCTACTTTTGTTCCAAACGGACATTTTATATACGGCTCCATTTTATTCACGAACCATATGAACTCATATTAATGCATTTTATTGTTTATAAAATTTTTCTGAAAATCTCACTTACTAGCGAATTGGAAGTACAACGGTGAGTAGAGAACACCAATGGTCTGTAGTTCACATTCTTAATCACTTAAGTAGTACCAACAATTTAATTTCACTATATTTAACAATTTTGTGCTCATGCAAATATCAGTCGTCAAATAAAAACAGCATAATTTTGTGCAGCTGACTTGCGCCAGACACAACACTGTGCGAAAAGCAAACAACACATATAAACGAGCGTAATGAGAAATCAGCACATCTCAATGATTTAACCGCGTAATTGATTTTGTATTTTGCATTTTATTTATTTACTTTTATGCAGCGTTACTGCCGTTCTCTGTCCACACAATGCGGCCAATTTTCCGAAATGCTCCGGAAATTCATATAGCACAGTTGGGTCGTGGGTGGGAGAAAAAATACAAATATTTACTTATGTAGATTTGTGTGCAGAATTTATACGAATCAGTATAAACCAGATACACAATAATGCATAGATAATAATGCACAATGCTTTGATGTCGTAATAATGTCATAACTCTTAAAAAATTATTTATGGGAACCTGACGTGTGTCTGCATACGATCTACGATTTGTCAAAACCTCGTTGTAGGATAATCAATAAGTGCTTCCATAGTCAAATTTTAAGATTGCATTTTTTCGAAATAATATAATATAATATATAATTGAGTTATGACGTTCTTGCATCGAAGGCAGAGGCGGATTCAGGGGGTTTTTGGGGGTTGAACGCCCCACTCGAAATATTAGGATCGAGAACTACATACAAATTAAAAGGCATTTTATGAATATTAAAGAATTACTTTTTGAAACCCCCCGAAATATTTTTCTGAATCCGCCTCTGATCGAAGGTATTGTGTATTTGTATTAAATACTTTATGTGTGTATATTAGACATGTTTTCGGGCACAATAAACGATTACGAATTGCCAGAAGTTCTTCTTTGTGAAGATTGGTGACGGTAAGATGTCAACTTAATATCAATTAACATAAATTTTTCGTACCTTTTACAATTTTTGGAATTTTCACTTTAAATAGATCAATTGGTTGCCATTGTGATAGCTTAATGTGTGCAGTTATTATTTCCGTAGAATAAAATTATAGACAAAAGAAAAAAATTCATGAACCAACAATTATTTACGTAGGCGAAATGCAGGTGGAGCATCGTACCGAATTGCTTTTAAAGTTCAAACTAAGTGAGAGAAAATACGACAAATTGATTTAGAAGTTCCAAAGAAGTTGAAATTAATGTATTACTGACCTCAGTAATGAAACTTCCTAAGCATTCCCTATACAAAATAATAGTCTTTATAAAATAGGCTTCAGGTACTAACCCGAAAATCTAGAAATAAAAAACATAAAACCGATTCGAAAACTAAATCCTTAACAGTTTTAAACGATTCAAAACTACTAAGGACTGTTAAACTGCCGGATTGTCTTTTTTGTGAAGTTTGATGGCAAAAAAATTTCAAATAATCTGAGCATAAATTGTTCGTATTCGTTAAAATGGGAATGCAGTGGAGTCAATCGAGCACCGGCTATGTCACTTCCATCACTAAAGGAAAGACGATTTTTGACTTCTGGGGCCAGGTTCTTCGATTGACTTACGGAAACAGCTGAACAGAATACTGCTTTAGTTCAAAAAGATCCAACATGGATGTACAAGGGACCCAATAGATAAAAAAGGACATCTGGTCAGTGATGCCAACAAATTTTTAAAAAAATCTCTACCGCATCTCAAGAAAATCCCTATTTTTCCTTACGCAAATATAAATTTTCCCTACAAGTTTCCCTACATATATTTTCAAATATCGAAATCAAACGTCGCAAGCTCCACACTTGCATTTGAAATTATTCGTTTAGATTTTTTGAAGCCATCCCTTGAATTCTTTCATTTTCATCTGAAGCCAGATGTCGTTAAATTCTCGCTTTCGATACTTAACTTTTACTCGCTTCGTAGAACCCGTTTCCAAAAAAGAAGATGAATCAGAAGAATTGCTCATTGTTCTATAAACAATTTTAAGTATTGAAAAATAAAAAAAAATATAACATTTGAAGCAACTTACGATTTTCTCTCCTTAATTCGGAATCTGATTAATAAATAAAATAAATTTTAAAATGTACTCCAAAACGCAGCAAAATTGAAATTAAGCAAATAAGCTGACAAATGTGTATGTTCAAGCACAGACAAAATACATGAAAAGCCTTGCTAGCCAGTGGGTGTGTTCAAGCATATATGAAGATTTTACTTGTCAAGATGGCCACATTGAAAAAATTTCAACGCATTAATCATAAAAAGAAATTATATGCGAACAGAAAAATAAAATTTTTTTTAAATATAGAGATTCAGATTTTTGAAATTCCCTACATTTAAGTAAATATATATTAAAAATCTGTCCTTTTTCCCCTACATCGCAAATTTAAGGCTGAATTTCCCTACATTTTCCCTACGGTTGGCATCACTGCACCTGATCCAAAATGAAGGTAATCACATTGAACCCAAAAAGGTCCAAGTCCAAGTGCATTTCTCACACACCACTTTTGTAAACTAACTTAAGGGGGCTTTCCCGTTTTTCGGTTTCAAAAAATCGTTTTTTTTTTACAGAAATCGATTTATAAATACTATAACAATATGAATCCAAAGTTTCATAATGAAATATGCAATAGTTTTGAAGTTATAGCCAAAAATGTTTCGGCGCGCACAGCCTCGCGTACGCTTTAAAAAAACTTTAAACGCGTTTTTCTCGAAACCATGTTTTTGTGAAGTTTTTTACACTTTTTTCGGATCTAATGAACCGATTTGGATAAAACTGAATTTCACGTGTTCACAAATGAATTCTCTATCGCACATCATAGGATTTTTTCAATATTGTGAAATTTCGATTTTTAACAACACTTTTAGTACCAAAATTTTGCAAAAAAATCGATTTTTTTTCAAATTTGCGCCAAATTTCACCAAGTTGAAATTTTTCAAAAATCCTCCGATGTGCGATAACTAAAACTATGTAATTAATGAAAATGATGGTCAATTTGATTTCAGATAAACCGTACCCGAGAAAAGTGTAAAAAACTGGGAGTATGTTTTCCAAACAAGGCAACATAAGTACTTGGCAAGCCGGCGGCCATTTTGTTTTCTTTCCAAAAAAAAAATTGTTTTCAACTCACTATTGTAACAACAAACAAAATTAAAAAGAATTACAACATTTTATCAAACTGTCTTTCCAAAATTAATTCTTGAAAAACACCTCATTTTTCGACGAAAAAACGGGAAAGCCCCCTTAAGTTCACTGCATGTAAGAAAATATCTCACCAGAGAGCACCCAATAAACAAGCCAAGTTAAGAGGCTCTCAATTATGGTGATTTCTCAACTAAATGTTTTAAAGTGTTGAACAAAAATTTCACAACGGTGAAGTTCTTGCTAGACTGAATTATTTAAAATCTAGAATTAATCACCACTTTGATATGCTGCTCGAAACTTGTTTCGTGTGCCTGAATGTGCTGCAAACAGGGGGGAGAAAAAAACTTGTCATTGCCTTTGCAGCTTTTGGTATTAAAATGTTTATTCGCTGCACGCAATGGTCACAAGACATGTGAACGTTAAGTGTTATTTGCTCGATTTTATTTTTGAACCGCGCCAAAGGGACGCTGATATGTCGCAATAATATGCAAGTCACCGGAGACATGACTTGAAATCGTTAATGAAGAGGAAAAGGGTCAAAAGCGTACACAACTGTATAGTAGTGGGCATGCAATCGAGTGAGTTGTTAAAATTTTTCGGGGTGTATCCCCAGAGTGTAGACCCACGCTGAGTATGTCACTTGTGAGCGGTGGATAGACATGTGTAATTTCGTTTAAGTATAGGGGAGAGTCACACGGCTATACTTATGGAAAAAATAAAAAAAAATAACATGCATAAGTGAAACATTACATTACGAAAGCGTGGTTTATGGGAAATCCTCGATAAGACAGAATTCAATTGAACAGAGGAAGAGAGGGAAAACTTGTCAAATGGAAAAAGGTTTAAAAGGGATATTACTTGATATATGTATGTGAGCCAAAAACTTCTTCAAATAAACATGACTTATTATAATAAATTGGCAGATGGTCAGTTTGAATTTGACAAAAGTGAAAGTGAAAGTGACTAGTAAATCAGTGAAGTGAAATTACTGACACTGATAAGTGGAAAATTTTAAATAAAGTGACTACGATGGTGAACTACGTTAAAGAACTTGAGAATTTGGTTTAAATTGACCACAATCCAGTCATACGAACTACCCCTGTGTATGCCAATAGCATTAAATCCAGAAGAATTAATCCACTCAGTCTGTCGTCTATCAATCGATTGTTGTGTACAATAGCGCTCATAAGATTTAATTAGTCTGCATGAATTCGTTCTATAGAAATAAATAAATAAATAAATAAATAAATAAATAAATCTGTGGCAATAATATAGAGTAGCTTAAGTCAACTTAAGATGTTTTACCGTATTTTAGCTTAAATAAATCTGCCGTAAAAGTACTTTCAATGTGTTTATTCTCTGTTTTCATATTCCGTATCATTACTTTTTTCTACGCAAAAACGTTTCGAAGATTCTATAGGAGCCGTATGGAAATTAATTTTTTCAATTGCGTTTTTCTCCGCTTACTGTTTTTCGACATAAGCTACTCTATTTTATTGCCACAGAAATAAATAAATAAATAAATAAATAAATAAATAAATAAATAAATAAATAAATAAATATATAATTAATTAAATAAATAAATAAATAAATAAAGAAAGAAATAAATAAAAAAATAAATAAAGAAAGAAATAAATAAAAAAATAAATCAATAAATAAAAAAAAATAATTAAATAGTTAAACAATTAAATAAATAAATAATTACAATTTTATATAGATTTTGCCCTAAAAGCAGTGTAGTAGCACATTTAAATAAGGAATATTGAAATAAATATTGGAAAATCTATTACATATTATTCAAATGAATCTGGTTTTTAACTAGACTGTTCAAGTGTTTGGATATTATTTTAATCAAAATTTCCATTCAATACAGTTTTTACATTAAAAAAGTTGTATAACTATGATTTATTAATGCCTACTGCCCACTTTGCCTTCTTCGGGTCGCTTTATTCACTATAAATCCGCTTTGATCAATTTAATATTTAATCATTCAAATTGTCTGCTCATTTATGAGTCTTACTATTCAAAATAACCATAACTTCTCTCCTTAAACTATCGTAAGTTATATGAATTTCATTTCTAATTCATGAAATATTGTCTTCTTTTTACACTAAAAAAAGGAAACAGTACAATATGAATATAGATAATCCACTCTATCAATTACACCGTGCGACAGCATTTTTCACACCGGGAAAAATCCATATGTGCGTGAAACTAGAGACCAAATATAGTAATACTGCGTACTCAGTTTTTCATTTCTACATCCTTTGTCCTTTTAAAAGGACTTCAAAATTTTGAAGGGGGAAAAAAATATAAAAAATATAAAAAATACTTAACCTCGTTAGAATATGGCGATGTGTATATCAAATGAAAGAGGAAAGGCTCGAGAATTTAAATAAAATTGATTTTTTATCTATTTGTAAAAAAGGATATGAAAAAGGTCCTATGAAAATTTTAATCCTTTATATCCTTGAAATTTGATGTAGAATTTTCTTGAAAAGTAACTATGTTAACACCCAAGATCTCCGTGATCACGTGTCAAAATTTCATTACTCTAACTTTGTTGGTTCGAAAGTTATTAAAAAAAAGGCGGAAGCTGCAAGTGTAATTAAGTACAAAAATTCTAATTTATTTGAGTATCAGTATTTTAAGTAATAAATAGATACAAAATCAATGAAGCGAGAATAATGAAATTTTAACACGTGATCAAGGAGATTTTAGGTTTTAACATACTTACTTTTCAAGAAAATTCTATATAAATTTTCAAGGATATAAAGGATTAAAATTTTCAAAGGACCTTTTTCATATCCTTTTTTTACATATAGATAAAAAATTAACTTTATTCAAATTCTTGAGCCATAATTTTATATACATATCGCCATATTCTAACGAGGTTAAGTATTTTTTATATTTTTTTTATTTTTTATCCCCTTCAAAATTTTGAAGTCCTTTTAAAATGACAAAGGATGTAGAAATGAAAAACTGAGTACGCAGTATTACTATGTTTGGTCTCTAGTTTCACGCCCATATGGATTTTTTCCGGTGTGAAAAATTTGTTTAATTTTTGTTGCACGGTGTTATTCAGTTAAGACTGACTGAAATACACTGAAATACACGGTTTTGCTTTTACTAGACCCCTCGATCATTCGAAATACCCTAAGAAATGCTCAGTTTGCAAAACGCTGACATGTGGATGATAAATTCTTTTCGTCCACAATGCCTCTCGACGTTGTATGAAAAATATTTTAAAATAATTTTGACGCCAGCTTGCATGTATTGCTACCGAGTACACACGGATATGAGTATCTAATATCGGGGAAATCAATTACAGTCAGTGGCATTGGATATGCAAAAGCAATGCAATAAAAGTCAAAGGCGATCGTAAAAAAATGTATTTGCCAGCACGTGTGCTGTCCACAAAAATCGTTTGACGGCGAACACTGCACATAAATTCAACTGCAATAACAAGCCGCCAAACAAACAACAAACAGCCGCATGCGTCAACCCTGTGCAACAACACTCAAACGCGCACCTTGTGTGTGTGTGTGGGGGCGGAAAATTCGTAACTTCCTTTCGATTCTTTTGGTAGTTCTAAGTATCCTTTTCGGGTGGGTGGAATTTGCACAGAATGAAAGGTAAAAAGTGTGAAATGAGTGGCGGCAGCGTGCAACAGAAAACGGTTGGGTGCTGTGAGGGGGCGGTAGGAATATTTTATTTAACGCTTGTAGCGATAGACAGCAGGAATTCATGCAGTATGCATGAATTCGTCTGAGCATAAAAATATGCCGACAACAAAATTCGCATATTGTGTCTGTATAGGTTTGTGCATGTGTGCATGAATGTGTCTGCTACATGTTGCATACCTTTCGGCGTTATTTGTCTGCCGTGCGCGCACCACGGCCACTTCGCCGGCTGCCGTTCGACATGAATTCGAGTGCGGTGTGTGTGTGTGGACTTTTGCTCGTATGGATTTTGCAATACGCCAACAATAACAACACATGGCGCCAGCGAAAGGCACTAAAATTTAAGCGCGCGGGTTGAGGTTGATAAGCTGCAACCACTCAAGCACCCGTCTGCCGGCAACAGGCTGCCGTCTAAAATTGTCACAGCGTGGCGCGCAGTACACGAAAATAAAGCCATAAACTCGAAATAAGCCATCAGTGATGGGAGCACTGCCAACACGCGCAATCCCCCGGCTGGCGCGATCGCCATCTGATTGCACTTTACTCCTTCGCTTTGTGCTCAATACGTGCCACATGCCGCATGTAGGGTGCGTAGTTAAAGGCGCATTAGCTTGCAAGCGCATTAAAGACACAATAAGCGGATTTTCCTATTGCCAGCGTATATTCGTATGTGCCCACATATGGCTGTATAGAACAATGGCCACAATAGAAACAATGCATGTTGCATGCATTGTTGTTACATGTTGAAAATAAATATTAGCACAAATCGCTGCCACACGGCTCGCGCATTGCTTTGTAATTTGCCTTCGAATTGTTTGGCATGCAAAGTTTAAGCGGAAGCGGAAGTACAACTGATGGCGAACTTTTCACTTTCTTTCGCTGAATGTTTGCCAATGTGGATTTCAAACGAGATGTCGTCCTCTCTATGTGTTGCTGACTTTAAAAAAAATTGTATATCAAACAAATTTAATACAAATGTTTTCATTTGCAATAATTTGTTTACTCTAAATAATTTGATTTCGTATATGATACTTTTTATCCGTTGCACAGTGATTCGTTCCATAGACAAAATTCCACAAATTTATAGTCTCAGAATTTAACGATTTTGATGTCAGTTGAAAGGAAAAACTCCAACTAAGAAAACTCCAAAAAATCTGTGCGAAAAATTAATTAGTGTGTGCATGAGTGGCTGAAAGTCGAAACTTTTTTCACAAAAAATTTTTAACACATGTTTTCTGTTTTTTAGTCTATTGAGTAAAAATATCGTAAAAATACATGGATAGCAAGAATTTGCTAAAACTTTCAACATAGATTAGAAATGATGTGACCATTTTCGCTTTTAATGTTTTCTCACAATTTGCAAAGCTGAGGCTTTCACTTCATTTTTAATTTAAAATATTTTTCTAAATTAAAAATCTGAAGGTTGTGCAAAATTTAGAAGAAAATCTCTAAAAAGTATGTGAAAGTATGTTCCTGGATTTTTTTATATTTTAAGAAGCATTCTTTCTTTGTAGAATAATGTAATTACATCCTCCAATATCTTCCGATCTCAGAAAATAATTATATTTAAAAAGTGATCTAAACACCTATTTTTCGACAAAATATAAGAAGGTCCATAACCAAATGCAATAATTCCACCAGAACAATTTGTTGGATAAACGAATAAATTTTATTAAAGTCAGTAGGATACATATGGAAATGGTTCAGACCAAACCATTACTTTTGGTTTATCAACACCATATATCTGTAAATTGTGCGATAACATAAGTTTTGTAATGATTTTTTCTTCTAATAAAAACATCTATCTATTTATTACTTTTGGTTTTGGATTACACTTAAATTATTTATATTAATAAATTATTGATTTTATAACAATCGTTACATAGATTTTAATATGTCGAATTGGATTCAGTCAAAAAAAAAAAAACTCAAAAAGTGGAATTATTGCGTTTTGTTATGGGCCTTCTCATATATTTTATTTATCCCTGAAAGTATGCAATCGGCATGAAAAATGAAAAAACTGCACAAATGCAAAACATACACCTATTATTATAATTTTTATTGCAAAACTAAAGGGCCCTCATACAATTTCTATTGCTCCTTGCAATTATCTTTATTATTTATTTATTATCATATTATTATTATTATTTTATTATTATAAAATCTGAAAAATCTAGCTAACACACTTGGTGTTATAGCTTTGCAAAAATTACGAAATTGCAAATTCAAGTCTCAGGCGTTGCCAAACTAAAAAAGTTTAATAAAAACAAAATGGAGATTTCAATTCAGCAGACAATGTTTAACGAGTATACAAAATATTATTGAGTACATACAACTCCTTCTAATTTTGTCCCGCGGTTGTATGGAGTCGAATCACTGTTAATTCTTGAAGGGAACATTTTCACAAATTTAAAGTATCGGGTTAACGGGGCTACGTGAGCTTTGTGGTTTCCCTTCAGAACTCGCACCAGTTTCGCCGTTCTTACTTTTCGCCGTTCTTTACTCTGTGATGTTTGTTTCGAAATATTTTGTTTATTATATTTTAAATATTTGTATGGTAATCAAGGTTATGTTAGGTTAAAGTGGTTGCCTGAGCACGAAACTTGCCGAAAGAAACACTTAGGCCACAAAAAGGACCCATTGTGTGTCAACTGCACAAGTGGAACTGCCTACACAAGCCAATTTGTTTTTTGGATAAAACATAGCAAGTCTCTTATTTTGACTGATCTGAGGTCGTCCAAATTGTCGATGAAAGGAGAGTCTAAGGATTTCCACCTTCGTGTAGAGAGAGCCGGGCAGTGACGTAAGAGGTGACTTATAGTTTCGTCCTCCTCTTCATTTTGACAACTGCGGCAACAGTGCCAACTATCAAGACCTGTGTGCATGACGACCGAATAGACACGATCCCATCAAAATCGAGACGGTCGTACTGATATGTTGTCTGCTGAGCGAGACAAGAGTTTTAGTGTTTGGTTATAGAGCTAGAGCTCTCCTCCTGCCACCGCTTGTTGGCTATGTCGAGCAAGGAAGAGCATTTTTTTTAATAACTTTCGAACCAATAAAGTTAGAGTAATGAAATTTTGACACGTGATCAAGGAGATTTTGAGCTTTGACATACTTACTTTCCAAGAAAATGCTATGTAAATTTTCAAGGATATAAAGGATTAAAATTTTCAAAGGACCTTTTTCATTTCCCTTTTTTTACAAATAGATAAAAAATCAATTTTATTTCAATTCTTGAGCCTTTCCTCTTTCATTTGATATACATATCGCCATATTCTAGCGAGGTTAAGTATTTTTTATGTTTTTTTTAATTTTTTTCCCCCTACAAAATTTTGAAGTACTTTTAAAAGGACAAAGGATGTACAAATGAAAAACTGAGTACGCAGTATTACTATGTTTGGTCTCTAGTTTCACGCCCATATGGATTTTTTCCGGTGTGAAAAATTTTTTGTATTTTCGTCGCACGGTGTTATGAGTTTACATGTAGCGAGAGGGATGCCCACTGTAATAGTGGTGTTGTAAATAGTCTGGTAAGGTGGTGCCACATCTGGCTAGCTCATCGGCTACGTAGTTCTGGTAACCAACATCCGAAAAGAAAATGCTTGTAAATTTTGCAAACTATAATTTTCATACCAGACTACAAGTAAAATAACTATCTATAAGTATAAAGTCGCCGAAAAGATTGACTCGTCTGGGTGGAGCCCCCCGACTGTTCTGCGAAGGTGGAATTGCTTCAGTATTCTCGCAAGGAGACTTATGCTCTACTTCCGACATGTTGTATGTACCGGACTTTGTTTCGTCAATTTTCGTCTCTTGCATTCTACACACGGCCGTACACCAACAACAACAACAATCGACATAAAAAGATTTGGCTAGTGCAAGAAAAAGTAACGGCAACGAGACAAACAGCCAGGCACTTGTCAAAAAAAAATTACATTTCCTGCCTGTGCTGTGTTGCGTGGTTGTCATTATCGTTGTTGTTGTTGTCGTTGGCAGGAAAGAATAACGACACTAAAATTGTTGTGCGAAATGTTGCTCACTTCCGGAATTATGTCGTCGTTGATGTCATCATCAATTGCTGGCAAATTTACGTCGTCATCGTCGGCTGGCGATGGTGGAACAGGCGTTGCGGCCGTTGTCGAAAATCAACTTTGTGCTGCAGCATGTCGCATGCTGTTGTCTGTTGTCTGGCTGGCAACAACAACAGCAGCGCAACAGTTTCTATTCTGCTGTTGGTGTGTGGGTGGGTGAGTGTTTTTGCTGGCGCGGCTTCGGGCAGTGCATGCATAAAATATGCTGCACAGCCAACCATCCACCAACCATCCCAACCGCCACACGCCCAACAGTGATAGAGCCAAGTTGAAGACGTTAATTATTATTATGGCTGTGTGTCTTATATCAAGTCTACACTGTGCAACTGCGCGCCGCACTGACACATGCAGCCGCTGAAGCCAATACAGCGCACGACAACAGCAACGCAAAGCTTCGCATAAAATGGCAATGCAAATAAAACAACATTGCCAGTGTCTGGCCACAATTTTACGTTTCCTGCCATTGCGACTGCTGGCAACTATCACGTTTTGGGGGAAGAAGGGGGTGACAAACGAAACGAAATGCTCCACCCTTGCGAATTAGTGCAAGCAACAACAGCCGCAGGACCGGCTGTTGGTCGCCACAGTCGACTTCTTGCAGCCGTGCAAACTGAACCCCGCTGAACTCATTTGCAAATCGCCATTTTCATTTTGGCTTTGCAATAAATATTTCGCCACCCAGCAACGTGTTCGTCCTGTCGTCCTGGCGCTTGGCTAGCGACTGTGACACTTTTGTTTGGGGCGTCGGTTTCGCCAACACTGTCGTTGCGTAGGTGTCGTTCGGGCAGTGTGGCGTATGCATGTCCTTCTGTGTGTGTGCGTGTGCGTGTCTGTGTATGTAGGTATGAGTGCATTGTCGCCGGCTTTGTGTCTGCACCCTGTTCTCATCGTCGCTCTTATCTGACGCAACTCGGCGTGTTGTGTACCGCTTAATTATTTATTTATTTAGGAGGAAAAGTGCGCATCCGAAATTGATTTAACTTTAATTACTTTGTCTGCTCTGTCGTTATGACTCCTTCATTTTTGACAAACAAAAGTTCGGTAGCACAAAAGCCCAGCGGCGGTTGCGACAATGTTTGAATTTCTAGTGTTTAACTTTCGAGTTTGAGCAAGAAGAATGATGAAAGGATTAGCACGGCGCATGCATCAGGAGCGAGTAAATATGTAGTCGTATATTCTTTAT
The DNA here is from genome assembly GCA_964056695.1 of Melieria picta. NCBI lineage: Eukaryota > Metazoa > Arthropoda > Insecta > Diptera > Ulidiidae > Melieria > Melieria picta. The sequence goes on from OZ057399.1 coordinate 29,886,243, forward strand.
GAACTATTTCGAATGCATGAATTAAAGTAATTTACAAGGACACCAGATTTTCACACTACACCGAAAGAAATCCGAGAATCCCTATTCAAAAGACACCACCACTCTGCCTATTATAGAGGACTGTCTGTACTATAAGACGACTTTTGAATGCTGATGAAAGTATTGCCAGGATATATTCTCCTAGATTTAGGAGATTCTTGGCCTTTTAGGAGAATTTTCAGGAGGAAAAATTGTTAAGGAGGAAGTTTAGGAGATTTATATTTTATGTTAGGTGATTTTTCGGATCGTTAGTGGATTTTTGGGAGGTTTTTGGATAACGAAGTATATACATTGGGAATACTGCCAACAAAACATATTTTGGCTACTATTTTAATAGTCAAAGCACCCTATTGCACAGTGATTCGTTCCATAGACAAAATTCAAAAAATTTATAGTCTCAGAATTTAACGATTTTGATGTCATTTGAAAGGTAAAACTCCAACTAAGAAAACCCCAAAAAATCTGTGCAAAACATTTATTAGTGTCTGTGCAAAAGCGGCTCAAAATTGAAACTGTTTTCACAAAAAATTGTAAACACATATTTTCTGTTTTTTAGTCTATTGAGTAAAAAAAGTTGTAAAAATACATGGTTAGCAAGAAGTTGCTAAGACTTTCAAAATAGATTAAGAACTGATGTGTTCATTTTCGCTTTCAATGTTTTCTCAAAATTTGCAAAGCTAAGGCTTTTACTTCACTTTTAATTCAAAATATTTTTCTAAATTAAAAATCTGAACATTGGCAAAACTTAGAGGAAAATATCTAAAAAGTATGTGAAAGTATGTTCCAGGAGTTTAAAAAATTTTAAGAAGCATTCTTTCTTTGTCGGATAATGTAATTACATCCTCCGATATCTTCCGACCTCAGAAAATAATTCTATTTGAAAAGTGGTCTAAACACCTATTTTTCGACAAAATTTATTTTTTCATCCCTAAAAGTATGCAATCAGCATGAAAAATGGAGAAAACTGCAAAAAAAGCGAAACATACGTCTATTATTATCGTTTTTGTTGCAAAACTCCTAAGACAATTTCTGTTAGTCTTTGCAATTATCAATGTTGACGTTACTTAAATGTAAAATCGGAAAAATTTAGCCAACACACTCGTTGCTACAGCTCACCAAAAATGACGAAAATTGCAAATTTAAGTCTCAGACATTGCCAAACTACAAAAGTTTAAGAAAAAAAGAATGAAGATTTCAATTCAGCAGACCATGCTTAACTAGTATACCAAATTTTATGAAAAATGGAACACTCCTTCTAATTTTGTCCCGCGGTTGTATGGAGTCGAATCACTGTGTATTGTGTTAAAAAATTTTTCAGTTTACAAAATGTAAGCTCGTTCTTTCTCGTTCTCACTTATTGCTGTCACAATGAAATCCCGCTAAAAATTGCACTTTTTGTTTAATTCATTTGTTATATGTTTTGTTTTTGTTAAGTTTTTGTTGTTAAGCTGAAGATGAATAAAAAAGGCTGCATTAAAAAAAAATTATATGTATATATTTTTATTTTTTATGAGAAGTTTTATTCCTTAAAAATACGCAAATCATAAAACAATTTTAGGGGATTTTTTTAACTTTTGGGAGGAAATTGCGGTATTTTTTTGTAATTTGGGAGAAAGTCATTTCAGGTATCTGGCAACACTGGTTGATGATTTCTAAAATGCGGTCACGGCCTCCCTCTCGCTGTTGCCCTACAAACTACCACATCGAAAATTTAATTTTTACCACAGTTTCTTTATTTATTACTAATAATACAATTATTAATTAAACAATAATTACAATAATACTTACATGTAGCAGTAAATGAGGCCAAGACGAAGTTTATCATTTCTTAAATTTTTTTTTGGTTTCAACAAAAATTTTTACATAGTTTTCCTTATAACTCAATCTAATTTTTTTTAAACTGACATGTTATGTATTCTACTTTTTGTTACTTTTAGGAAAATTTCCTAAATTTGTTGTTCTACCATTTTGGCATACAAAGTTGTAATCATCGTTTCTGTAACGGCGTTCACATTTGCTGCAAATAATTAACTTAAAATTGGTAACCATTTTATTTAAAATAATCCGCTTTACACAATCTGAATTAAATGTGTTTGAATGCATTTTCACATTCTACGCACACATACTAACAAAAATTTAATGCAATATAATTACTTTTTAATTTACATGCAAATGTGCAAAAATTATGTGCGAAACTGATGACAACAGTTTTCATTTCACTATGCCAAGTATGATTTTTTTTTTAGCCTTCAACTGCAATTAATTAATGTTTGCGTGTGTAACGCAAAAAAATAATGTGCTTAAAAATTTTGTCAGTCATTTCTGCGAAAACGTGTGCGCCCGCATCACAGTTCGGTGTATAGAAATTTGCAGATATGTAGATAGCACATGCATAAAATTTATATAATATCTGAGCCAAAGCGGTATTTTTTGCTTTGGCTGGCTTTTTGTATTGGCTTAAAAAGCCATATTTTCATGTATTGTATAATTAATTAGGCGGAATTAAAACATGGCAGTCCGCGTGTTTGTGGCTACGTGGATAAGTCAATACGCCAGAAGTGTATGTTTTCATTGAAGCCGCAGCTTTGCTAGCTGCAGATATGTTGGATGATTGTTATGTGGACTTGCATAATGCAAGTTGCATTTGTATGGATATTATTACTAGTTGTTGCACGCAGCTTCGCTCACGTCGATTTCGTAAATTATTTATTTAATGTATCTCAGTTAGATTGGTTCTGTGCAACTTTCTCATGCTTATGACTTGTTCAGCACCTGTAAAATTCTCTTGGTAGAAAAAATCGTCTGAGTAACGGTCCAGCTGTGCAAACTACAATTCTGAAGATATGTATATCTATGATAACAGTTTCAGTTATGTAAAGGTAACGCGTCCGCTTGTCGAACGCTCGTCACATTTTTCATATCCTTTGAAATATCGAAACCAAATGTGGAAAACTGTAAGATCTCGTAGCTGATGTAATAACAGTGGGTGTATTAAATGGGCGTGGTCAATGTGATATAGTCTAAAAAAACATAGGTCTTCAATTATCTCAATAATCTTAGTTTCATAATTTAAATACCAGTACCGAACACCTTAGTACCTTTATGAACCCTACTACAATTTTAAGGACTTAAGGGAGTACTCTAGTCTAGAGGCCCGATTTTGATGTGATTTTACTGTAATCATTTTTACTACACATGTTTGTATACTTTTTTTATTGATAGGGGAATTCTTTGTAAGGTGCCACCCCATAGCTTTTTTGCGCATAACTCGTTAGAAAATTAACGTATCGCCAATGTTAATATACCGTTGGAAAGAGGGTTTAAAGAGCTAAGATACAAGGTAACACTTCATTTGAATTTTTCGTAAATACGAATTTTACAGCCAATTTCCCAAAGTGTTCAAACTCGACACCCTAAAATTGTTTAATGTAAAGTGCCATCCCCTAAAAAAACCGCTAAAAACGTAAAAATCTCAAGTAAAAATACATGATTTAGAAAATGTATGAAAGATTATTGAATTTAATTTGAATTAAATATAAAATGACCGAAAGCAAAATGCAAATTCAATGGTAACCAATAAAACGAATAATTGTATGGAAATTAATAAACAAAACTGAACTAATTTATTCCTTATGATAGGATTAGAGAAAAATTGACTAAGAACACTTTAAATTCATCTTAATGACGATTCCGAACAATAAACAGTCATTTTACCGATATAGAACCACAAAACAATGAAAAAAGAGGGGTGGCACTTTACAAAGAAAAAAAGGTGGCACTTTACATTTGACGCCATTTTGGAAATCATTGAATAAATGTTCACCTCTTACGATATGCTCGGATATTATTTCGGATTATGAAAAAGCATTAAAAATTATGTCCAACGCTTATATTTATCTTAGTTTTTTACACGTATTTGATTTATTTTTCACCGCAACAAAAACCTTCAGTTTTTATTTTTAAGTTTTTTCTTAACCAAATTTTACTTTTCTTTTTACCCAGACTGTGTTATTGCGTCTGTTCCCTCAAAAACCACATTAAAATTGATGTTTACATATATACCTTAAATGACGGTAGGAATTTTTTTGCTTGGATTGCTGGAACGTCGAAATCAAGCAGGGGTGGCACCTTACAAAGAGTGGCACCTTACAAAGAATTCCCCTACTTGAAAAGTATAAAAATGTGTAATAATAGTTGAACAAAAATTCAAAGTGGGGCAAAGTGGGGACTCAAAAAAAAGGTGTCTCCTGGTTGACGTGATTAAAATCCTTCTGGTGATTTGAAACATAAAAAAGGGTTAATTCTTATTAAACAAGGATGTAGAATTATCTGGACGTAGCCGATTTGAAAAAAAAAGTTTGCACAAAATGGCGTCTTTCTGAAAATAAAGGTCATTTTTTCTCCTTTTTTCAACTTTGGTAATTTTTTTTAAAATAGTAAAAAAAAACAAATTACAAAAACCCCTAAATCGAGACAATTTCGATAGTATAAAGAAAGTCTGTTACAAATTTCAAGTAATTTAGTGCATTAGAACTTGAGATATCATGTCAGCCGTATAAAAAAAAAGTAGTTTCGAGAGAGAAGTGTTTAAAGTTTATAGTCTCATTTCGGGCAGTCTGAGTGGCGCGTCACAAAATTAACTATAACTCCGAAAATAATTCGAATTTCCGTTAATCCTCTTAGAGGCTTACTCTTAAGGGGGGTTTCTACCTTGTGCGGTCAAAAAAATCGATTTTTTTTCATGCATTTTTGGATTAATACATGATTGTAGAATACGCTCCCAAAATTTGAAGTTGAAATCTTTCGAATTACGCAAGCAATTTATCGAAACACTTCACTTTCACTTTATACTGAAGCAAAACTTTGAACGCGTTTTTCTCAAAACTAAATTTTTTGACCTTGCGGAAGTGATTTAGGCCACACGAGTTGAGCAATAGCTACGATATTTTAAGCAGTGAGTTTTTTGGTCAAAATCGCATTTATCCTTCATTTTTCATTTTTTTTTTTAAACCCTAGTTCCTGCCATAGACAAAAGGATACAGAATAAGAAAAAATTTCATTTTTTCATTTTCCCCCCTTTGCATATTTTATCTTGAAACCTTTTTTAATTGTACAATAAACATATACCTACATCTGAAAAAATTTTCCAGTGTTTATCTTAAAAACCTTCCCATCAAAAATTTAAAAAAAAAAACATGTTTTCTCGGCCGCACAAGGTAGAAACCCCCCTTAAAGGTCTAAACTTTGAAAATATGAGATTTAAAAAAAAAATCGATTTTTTCGAATTTCTAAACTAGAATACCTCCTTAACCCTTTCAATACTGCGGGGATATATAAGTCCCAGATAATGTTCAAAAATTACTGGTGCGAAAAGTATTCGCTTTTAAAGTGCTGGGATGGGACTAAACAGTAGTCTGTAGTCAGTACTTCACAACACGTCTTTTGGTTAGCATAACCTAACTAATTCATACTTGGTATACGTTCAGAAGTGTAAGCGTGCTCTTTGTGCATAAAAAAAAAAAAATATGAAATTATGTAAACATGTTCTTTTACTTATTTACAGCACATTTAGTTCAATTATACAGAAATATCTTCACTGGCCAAAAGTCGTATTGAAAGGGTTAAGGAACAACCCAGTTGCTTGGAAGTATGGACTTTCCTTTGCTCAATATAGCACAAATCACCTTGATTCTTTAAGAACCCAAATTATATTTATTTATTTATTTTGTATCGAATTTGAACGTGAAATTTTTAAAACAAAACTATAAAGTCAGAACTTGGCATAAGACCAACGAAATAATTGGACAAAATTCTCAACGATTAGTGATTCTACGAGCTCGTATAAGCAATGATCCAGTACCATCAAGTGACTGTTGAAGAAGTGATTTTGATGAAGCGAAAAAATCCTGATACGACCAACACAGTAGCACAGTAGTACAAAACTAGCCTGAATCATGGTTAAGTTAGGTTAGGTTGCGGTGGCTGCCTCTGTATGAGACACACTTACGCCTGCATGGGCCCGTTGTGATACCACAAATTCCACCCGTTTAAAATGTGTATGCAACACTGTTTTTTTCCAACATGTGATACAACACACATTTCAAACGGATGGGGAAAGGGAGGGGAGGGGACCTACAGTTTAACGCCGAATCCGAACGGCGATTGGCAGTTTTTTCGTTCATACTTGGAGGTTTTGCCATTGCCTGCCAAGAGCGCACTTGTGCGATTCTTGTAATTCTCATTCCCTTCATGTGGATAGCGATAGAAGTAGACGAGTTTTTCACCAGCCCGAGCCAGGAATCGAACCTGGGGCCTTTGGTATGAGAAGCCAGCGCGCTACCCGCTGGACTATCGAGGCCGGCAGCCTGAACCAAAGACACAATTAAAAAATAAATAAATAAAATTAAAAATACAAATAAACAAATTAATAATAAAAATAAAAAAATTAATAATAAAAACATTAATAATAAAAATAAAAATAAATTCAAGAACTTTTTTCGCAGTTGCTGAGACTGAGAAGTAAGTCAACCTCTATTTCTGTGAGCCAAAATAATACCTAACCCTCTGCCCGACCAGCCTGCGACCCTCTGACGTGGCAACTCCGCACATGCTTAGCGATATTTGATTGAAAAGTGTTTTGTGTTAATTTTTTCATTGCCGGCCTGATGCGCCGCCATGTTTTGTACGCCATTTTGCGGTTGCGCCGAATGCGTGCATGCAATTTGTTCTAAATTAATATGTCTGCAGCGCACCCGCGGCTGCTGTGTTGCGGTGGTAAATGCCCAAAATGAAATAAATGAATGCTAACAAATTTATGGCACCAGCGAGTTGCGAAATGCAATTCATATAATATTTTAAATGGCGGTAAACCGGACGCCACGCATTCACAGCTAAGTGTAATTTTTTGCCAATCTCCAAATTTGCGCACAACACACACGTACACACACACACACAGACAGCGGACGGACATATCATAAAAATTCAAATAATGCAAGCTGAAGCATTCAATTGTTTGCATCATTTACTGCAGCCATTAGGACAGACGGCCGATGGCCAGGCAGGTAGAACGAGGACAAATGGCAGGAGACGAACAGGTGAGTGGCGGTGAGCGGCGGCGGCGGCAGTGCAGTTTCGTACTGCAATCAGTGCACGAAAATGCGCTCAATTTCAATTTGCATTTTAGCCCAGTGAAGCGTGCAGCAAACAAACAGTTTAATCGTTACACTTAAGCTCTCGACAAGGATATTCGCTGATTCGACGTGTGTTGCGTGCGATCGGCCAGCGACCAAAACTCTTCGGGGGGGATAGCAACAAATTTTTCAACTAAATTTAAAAAAATTAAAATGTTAGGTTGACGTAATTGGGGACAAACAAATAAAACGATGAACGTGATCTGTGACAATTGTCCACAACTATGAAATTCTGTATCATGCAATGAAATCATTTGAACATAGAAAACAATTGTGTTCTATGGTATAACAGCATGTTTGGTATTAACCAGCCCGCCGGGTCCTTATCGACTAACAACCACGTCCTGTTCGGGTACTCGCCGAGGCGGACCACATTAAGTTCGTCACTAGTCACTGCCTTAATCAACGACCTCTCTTCTAATCACAACTCGTTCTCTTTTATGTATGTTTGTCCTAGAATGTACATACTTCTACGAGTTGGAGCTGGACACTTGCACAGAATGTACGCGGCTGTATCGTCACAGCCTAAGAGTCCCACAGTCAACGACTCCCACGACAAGAGGAAGCCGTAGTTAACTGTGTCCTGGAGCTAATGTGCTTTGTGACTGATGCAACAATCCATCTAATAGCTCTCCTATCAAGACATAGAAGAAGGATTTATTGTCCATTGGTACCTGCCATTCCACTTATTATGATGCACTGAGGCCACCAACTGTCAACTGGACCCTTGAGCTGCTTAGTGCAATTCTTAGCTCGGGGCTACAAAAGTCTTATTTTGTCCCTTCTTAGCTGGACCATTTGGCAGCTCGTTTTGCTCCATACCAACATACTATCTTACCCACATCAGAGCAAGTATCTTAAGCGAACTATTTAGAACAAACTTTGTTCTTCAAAGTGGCTCTTCCTGCAATTTTTATACAAATTTAGTATTTTGTTTATTGTTTATTAGTTCAGTCTAATCAAATTACAGACTTAGAGAAATAAGAGGTGTAAATTCAAACAAATTCGAAAAATATACTTAAAGGTACTTATAATTAGGTAACATGGTGCAAAATACGTTTAACGGTAATGCGAGATCAATATCCAAAGAATTTGTAAGGCTATTAAATTCAGTTAAAACTCTAGTAATAGGAGCATTTTTGGCATAATTGGTCTTGTTAATGCCAACATTAAAGAGCTCAGACCGCCGAAGAGATCTGGCTGGAATATTAAAATGAATTTTTTCAAGAAGAGACGAGCAGTCAATAAGTCCATTAATGATATTATATAAAAATTTCAATGAGAGAAAAGATCTTCTACTAAGTAGAGATTTCAAGTTTAGAAGCTGATAACGTGCGTCATAGGAGGGAATCGGATCTGCAAAATTCAGGGAACGAAGGGCAAAGCGAATAAAAACCTTCTGCACTCGTTCAAGCCGATTTATGCTTAAGGCATAAAATGGCCTCCAAATGACGGCTGCATATTCTAGCCTGGAACGAACAAAGGCGGAATAAAGTAACTTGAAAGTATAAGGGTCAGAGAAGGTAGAACAGTTGCGACGAATAAAGGCTAACATAGAATACGATTTGGAGATGGTAGAGTCAATATGTGCAGAAAAAGAGAAATTAGAATCGAAGAAGACACCTAGGTCTTTGATAACACTGACCACTTTAAGCCCAGAGTTTGAGATAGAGTAGGAGGCAGGAAAAGAAATACGTTTTTTAGCGAAAGTTATCATAGTTGGAAACATTTTTTGGTATTAAGAAAGAGACGATTTCTGACGCACCACTCATTTAAGATGTTAAGCTCAAATTGAAGCGCAGAGGAATCCTCAGGGGTTCTAAGTGATATCGTGGCTACAGAAATTGGTTTTTATAAATGTAAATTTATTGAATCAGTTGTTAAATATAATCACTGGAAATTTCATTTACTTCCCATTCAGTGTTAACGACTTTTTAAATGGTTGGTTTTTGTCTCCTAAAAAATTGTATCACTCGAATATTTTTCATATTCTCAGATTAAACTATGGTTATTACGTCCCGAACTTAGGCCACTAAATAATATTGAAAAATCGTTTGCTTCAGGGTTTTTATATCTGAGGGATAATTTCAGGAGATATCTGTCGTTCAATACTTCTTTCTGGCTTTCGTACGTGTTCCAATTAATTTTTCTGATATTTCTTATATTGTCTGTTGAACTTATTGTGACTAGACTCACTTAGGGCACTAAAAAATATTGAAAAATCTTTTGCTTCAGGGTTTTTGTATCTGAAGGATAATTTCAGGAGATATCTGTCGTTCAAGATATTTCTTTCTGGCTGTCTCACGTGTTCCAATTAATTTTTCTGATATTTCTGATATTGTCTGTTGAACTTACTAGACCGACTTACTGGCTTAAATGATTAAATAGGGTTAGGTTGGGTTAGACAGGCGGCTTGCTGATAGTTTGACTAGTAGACTCGGTGGTCTCTAGGGCCGATTTTGATGTTCGAATAGTCTATACCAATACTCCTCCTATACCGTGCTCGGTAACGGTTAAAACAAACCAGAGTTTCGGATAAATGTGGCAATTTCAACCCACATTTTTTGTATGAAATGAAAGTAAAAACTTGTCAATACCTTCGATACTGGCGGAAGCTTCACCCAATGAGCACTTCAGTGCATACGCCACTGTGGCACATCGACAACAACACAAGCAACTGCAAGCACGTCAACTTATCGTGCAAATAATTATCTTACGGCAGATTGCAACGACGCTCATTTTGTTTTCTGCTGAGCGCACAACCCCAGCCATGTGCAGCCACCGTCGCCGTCACCGTAGCCGTCACTCTCGCCTTCAATCCGGTGCATTTGTGCCGCTTACAGCGTAATAGCTGCGATTATGCAAACAGTGTTGTAAAGTTAAAGCGCTTAAAGATGTGCAGCGATTCGATCGGGTCGGCTGCCGTTAACGTGGCTTTTTATTGATGCTTTAAAACTGATGCGCACGACAATGGCCCAGCTAAATGAGCCTTGTTAGTGTTGAGTGCACAACTGTGTGTGTGTGTGAGTGGCCAAATTGATTTAGATTAAAAACACGAAAACTAAATGCCAACAACTTGTGTGCATTTGGCCAAATTAAATGAACGCTTAACAAAATTATTTTAATCATTTTGCTGTTCGCTAAAAATCGTTTTAATGCTGCGCTGAAATTTGTGAATAACAATTATTGGCAGCAATAAATCAGAGATTTTTTATTTATTTATTTAAATTTAGTCTTTGAAAACAATTCTTTCAGACTAATTAACAATATGGAAAACATTAAACTTAAACGAGAAACTGGGAGTTAACTGCAGTGGCATTCTTGAAAGGAAAATCCAAAAATCCAACAGAAAAACCGTTTTCTAAATAATTTGTATGCGAATTATTGAAAAGTATTTATTTTAATGAAGCCGAAAAAAGTGCAAATCCTAACAACGACAACACTGAAGAATATTGAAATGTATTAAATTTTAAAAATTGCGCCATCATAAATTATGTTTTTGGCCGGCAAAGTGACAGTTTAGTTAGTTATTCAATGCGGTGCGCTTGAGCGAAGCAAACAAAATGCGGTTAGGTGTTGAAAAAATATGGTGCATCAATATGTGAAAACAACCACAACAACTCAACCGAATACATATGTACAATTTATTATAAAAGCAAACAAAACAACTCAACAAACGAGGCAGAAAAAAAACATATAAATTGCAATAATTCATGCAACGTAACGGGGGAATTGAGCACAGGAAAAAAGTCAAACCACGAACGTTTGGCTGTGTGGGGCGTGTGTGTCTGCAGCGGAAATATTGTTGTTTGTTAGTCTAAATAAAACCAATAGCGGCGCGCAAAAAAAATGGCTAAAGTACATGAAATTGGCAAAGAAACAAATGTCGTTTTGCTAGCTGCCCTTTTGGTAGCGTGGAAGTGGGGCAATGCATCGAAAACTGCGTCAATGTTCTGACAACTATGTTTGTTTGCACTTGGCTGGGATTGGGATGGTTACACCGTGCGACAAAAATTACAAAAATTTTTCACACCGGTAAAAATCCATATGAGCGTGAAACTAGAGACCAAACATAGTAAAACTGCGTACTCAGTTTTTCATTTCTACATACTTTGTCCTCTTAAAAGAACTCCAAAATTTTGAAGGGGATAAAAAATAAAAAAATATAAAAAATACTTAACCTCTTTAGAATGTGGCGATATGTATATCAAATGAAAGAGGAAAGGTTCGAGAATTTAAATAAAATTGAATTTTGATCTATTTGTACAAATAGGATATAAAAAAGGTCCTTTGAAAATTTTAATCCTTTATATCCTTGAGAATTTATATAGAATTTTCTTGAAAAGTAAGTATGTTGTAAGTAAGTAAGTATGACACGTGATCAAGGATATTTTGGGTTTTAGCATACTTAGTTTTCGAGAAAAATTTATATAAATTTTCAAGGATATAAAGAATTAAAATTTTCAAAGGACCTTTTTATATCCTATTTTTACAAATAGATAAAAAATCAATATTATTTAAATTTTTGAGCCTTTCCTCTTTCATTTAATATACATATCGCCATATTGTAACGAGTTTAAGTATTTTTTATAATTTTTTATAATTTTTTACTTTTTATCCCCTTCAAAATTTTGAAGTCCTTTTAAAAGAACAAAGGATGTAGAAATGAACTGAGTACGCAGTATTACTATATTTGGTCTCTAGTTTCACGCACATATGGATTTTTCCCGGTGTGAAAAATGCTGTCGCACGGTGTTATTGAATGATAATTTTTTTGTGTCTATAGAAAATTTTGTGTGAAGCAAATAAAGTGTGACAATATTTTTTAAAAATATACAAAATACCAAGTAAAAATTAGTTTTTACATTTTATGCTATACTATTTATGTAGAATTATTTTTTAAATATTTTTTTATGGTTTCATTGATTTTGGTTAAGCGTACAACAACGTCGAATACCATTTAAAACCATATTTTTCAAAAGCAATTTTTGTGTTTGGGGGTTTTAAACCCCGGGGTTAAATATAAAACCGAAAGAAGAGCGTAAAAAAGTACTGAATATGCTTAATTTAAATACGTACATTTATAAAAGTTAAAACTTTAAAGTCCTTTTAGAAGGACAACGGAACAGAAAATTAAAAACTCAGTATGCCAGGTTACGATTAATGATTTATAATTTCACAACTACAGTACTTTTCGTTTATAACGAACCCGTTTAAAACGATTTTCCGCTTAAAACGAACCAATTTCAAAAGTACGCGCTGTATGTGTTCGCTTATTACGGACCCCTTTTAAAGCGAACTTTCGCTTAAAACGAACCATTTTGCCCAGTCCCTCAAAGTTCGCTTTAAACGAAAAGTACTGTATATCGTTTTCGAATGGATCAAAAGTACTGTCACTCGGTGTAATATATTTGAGACTCGTTACTATATATATTCGTTCGTCTGCTCCTGATTTGTGATCAGATCGCATGAATGGTAGATCTATGCCGTCCGTTTGTCAACTCTCACGGGAGAATAGAAACTTATATAGAACTTTAAATGGAGATAGAAGTACATGGAAATTAAATATGAGGAGATATTTTAATAGATTTCCCTGGAACTAATTGCAAAGTGTAAAGATCCGACAACCAGATTTGTCATAGATGTATTTCAAGTCATTTATGTATTTCCAGAAATACATATAAACATTAAATCAAGATCAACATTTATGGATAGACACAATTTTAAATGGAATTGTTTTGACTTAACTTTGTAAAACATCTACTAATATGATTTTTCTTATGACTAAAAACTGCAATAAATTGTGACAAAAAAGTACCCGGAAATTGTAATTTAAATTCCCCGGGTAAATGATATTTAAAAAAAAATGTACTTTGTTAAGTTGGTAGGATTGTCCTTAATAGCTATGCCAAATATGAGTGCGATCTGTCAACCAGTTTGTTTCCAGCAGCTGCTTCAGTTGGTACACCTCAGTAGTGCGTTGCGATTTTGTTGCGAATTTTCTTCAAAAAGAGTATCGTGCACAGGTCTCTTTGGACATGCTTGATCGTGCGGATTCTGATCCCACATTCATGGAGAGCATTATAACTGGCGATGAGATATGGGTCTATGAGTTATGAGTCATCGGAAAGGAGGGGAAAAACGACGCGAAACCGAAAAAACACGCCAAAGCCGCTCAAGAATCAAGGTGATGCTCATTGTTTTTTTCGATATTCGTGGTTTGGTGCATCATGAATTTGTTCCGGAGGGACAGACGGTCAATAAGGAGTTCTATTTGGTCGTATTGAGGCGTTTGCGTGAGAACATCCGTCGAAAACGACCGGAATTGTGGAAGAACAATTCATGGATTTTACACGATGATAATGCACCATCGCATCGAGCCACGATTGTGACCGAATTTAAAGCCAAAAAAGCAATAAATACCATTCACCAGATTTGTCTCCGTGTGATTTTTTCTTGTTCCCCAAACTCAAATTGCCGCTCCGTGAAACCCGTTTTCAGTCGATCGAAGAGATAAAACAAAATTCGCTGAAGGAGCTGAAGGCCATCCCAAAAAGTGCTTATGAAAAGTGTTTCAAGGACTGGAAAAATCGTTGGCATAAGTGTATTGCATCTCATGGGGATTACTTTGAAGGCGACAAAATAAACATTGATGAATAATTAAATATTTTGCGTTTTATTTACAATTTTCGGGTACTTTTTTGTCCAATGTAAGTTCGAAGTACAACTGCAACAAGTTGACAATTTTCTATATTTTTTTTACTATATACTTTGGCATAACTTTATCAGGTAACTTTGTAGTATATAATTCCTTATGTACCATATACAATTTGCTTTACTTACATAAACATAAATATATATAAATATTGGTCCATCAATCACAAATGTCTCAACAAACGCCCACATAATATCCAATCAGTGTGTATGCAATATTCAATTCAAATCCAGCGTGCATATCCCATCTAATCTCTTAAACTCTGCACAGCAAATGCAGCATCCAGCGGCTTAACCTCTCAGTGGACGCAACCCCAACTTGGGTCAAGTAAATACACATTTACCGAGTAATAAATAACAATTACATGAATCACTGTATTACTGTCGCTCTACGTACTCATGTATGTACATTGTTCCTGCTCGTTGTGTGCGTGTGTGTCTGCGAGTCTGTGCATTTTTTAATCGATGTCAATGCTGCCAACACGGCCAACCCAGCGAGCACGGCACCACCCAACCAGTCGAGCAATCAACAACTAACCAACCAATGAAGCAACAACCACCAACAAATGTCGCAGCCAGCTCAGGCCAAATGAACCCTTCAAATCTAGAATTATATTTCCGGCAATGGGCGGAATTTATGCGCTCTTGCAGCAAAAGTGTAATTTGTAATCATGCTGTGCCAAGCACACACACACACACACACGCAAAGATACAGACGCACGCACACACATACAACCGAACGCACACAAGGCCAGCGTAAAGCCGCTACACTGTTTAGGCGGCCGCAGCGAGCAAAGACGCTTAGTCAACGCTTCCCAAATTGTCACAATGCAGATAGACGCCGAGAAATGCGTTCCCGTCGGCCGCAACGAAAATGGCCGTCTGTCTGTTGCTATGTCTGTCTGTCTGTCTCTGCGTCTGTCAGTTTGCGCGTTCTACCACTTGGCTGTGCACTGTTGGCCAACCTGTTGTCTGTCCGCTGGCTTGTATGCTCGACTGTGGTTGTTTTCCTTTTTATTTTTTTTTGGAATGCATGCAACTTTGCGTGCAGACGTTCGTTTCGTGAATATGTGTTGGACTGTGTGTGTGTACGTTGTTGGAACGCAGACTGCCAACTTAATCTCCGGTTTGTTTTTCTGATAATGGGTTTGTCATCAACATTTCGCCACCGTCCTTGTCGCTGCTTACATACACACACACGCACACAGACACTCAGCGTGCTTGTTGTTGTGCGCTTATTTGCTTTCGTTTGTATGTAAATATTGTCGACTGCATTGATTTCAGGGGAAGCAAAATCGCCGCCGCTGTCACTTAATGCCTTTGACACTGGGCCAGCCAGTCGTCGAGAGTAGGAAAGGGTGGAGCGGTTTCGATTGTGCAACGCCCTTTTAATTTGGCATGTACACGCCCACAAATTAACATTTCACAGCCAACGAAAAGGATTGCAGTTATGCTTATAGCGCTTCCCTTTTCTTTTCAGCCAAGTCGATGGCGCGCTTGACAGCTCTGCGTACAGTCAAGTACAGTCGCTAATTTCGAGTGCGAAAGTCAGTTGCCGGCGCGCCTTCCGAGACAAGTTGTTGTCTACGATAGTGTCTTTGACTAATTTATGCGGCATTGCAATAGAATTTGTAGAAAATAGCAGAAAACGACAGTTGAATTTCGATTGTGGACAGGAGGACGGTACGAAATGGCAGGACATTATTTTTATAATATTTGTTACATATCAACAGCGCAATGTTTAGTTTTTTCTTTTAAAAAAAATTGCTGATAATAGCCAAGTGTACGGTAAACCGCTTCACCGACCACAATATGGCAGTAAAATATTACTAAAAGAAATATGTAAACAATACTAATCTATAATTTTACGGACATTGTATGATTATTCTGTACTATCTATAATTTTTTCTGTTGTTGTAGCTTACTGATTAGTGCATTGAATCGCAATTCGGAACGTTATGAGCAGGGAAAGGATTTTGTGGAAATTGCCTTTTTTGTTTGCTGCTAGATAGAGCATTTCTGATTGAAAATGAGCACGAATTAGGTCCTCCTGATTAGAAATATATCACTTTTATTTTGCCTTTTTTTTGCCTTAAAAAGGCAGTTTGCCTTTATCACCCATAAATGCCTTTTTTTAGTGCCTATTTTACCTATAAATGCCACAAAATTCCTTTTTCAAGATTTGTCGAGGGCCTTTTTATTTTTTCTTTCGTTTTTAATATTTTCCCCCTTTTGTTTCGCAAAAATACCTTAAAACTAAAAAAAAATTAAGTGGTAACATTGCAATTTCGTTAACTTATCGATGTTTTTACATTGATTTGATCATTCTTAAGTCGTTATTTTTTGTTGTGCAGTGGAAAATTTAAAGAAAAAAACATGTCAAAAATAAAAAAGTTCGGTTAGCGCAAAAATTGTATTTATTTTTTTGTGATACAAGCTTTTATGCTTTTATATGAGAAGTTAAATATGAATTTAAAATATGTGCCTACATTTCAATTAAAATATCTTAGTTTTAGTTTTTAAACTATCTTTGAAAACCTTGATGTTCTTTTTCTTTTACAAAAAACGAGGTATAAATATTGTATGTTGCATACGTCAGATGAAATAAAATTATTAAAAAATACATTCCGTTTCTCCTTTTTTTTAGATTTTCTAGTATTTTTCTCTTATTTTTAATGCCTGTTTCTGCCTTTTTAACAGTTTTTAATGCCCTATTTTGCCTTTTTAGGCAGTTTTTAGTGCCTTTTTCTGCCTTTTTGGCAGTTTTAAGTGCCTTTCCGGGCTTTTTTGCTATTTTATTTTGCCTTTTTTATAGGTTTTTAGGTCCTCAAAATCCTTTCCCTGGTTATGAGTTGAGCAGCATCGAGGTTTTCTTCTCATTTTCAGGTATGGTCACCTTAGATTGGCTTCAACATAAATTGAGTTGTGATATGTTTTCAGACAAACCAGGAAACGGTTCGAATACAACTTTCAATATCCTTGAATTTAGGGTTTAAAAAGTTCGCTGATGAGTCGTTGTAGTCTCCGAAACGGATGGAGCTGACAAGGAGCTCTTCTTGCTATGTACCACGCACAAAACTAGCTGGCCAGCTGTTAAGACTTTACATTGGCTAAGTAAGTATGTGAAGCTACCACTTTCTTTCCATGCCATCTTACTATGTTTTTGTCTCCCAATATTCACGAAACATCCAAAAAAAGATCACATCCTGTTACAAAATCCAATCAGCCTGCCGTCTTTTCGAGACCATTGGTCTGATATGGCTGATTGCTTAAACTTTGCCCATCTATAGCCTCCCTCGGCCTGACAGTTGCGCTTAACCCACTCACTTCCACCACACCAACAAAATACCCACATCGTTCTTACATTAATACACAGGATCGAGCATAGCCTCGAGTGCACATCATACTTGTTATGTTCGCCTCATCAAAGTTTATCAAATCTATTATTGAAACTTATCTACCTAAGCTTTATCGCTGCCAATTGTTTCCAGACATATTCGTTCGCCTGTCGATGGCTTAAATGTTACCCTTTGGAGTACGCTTTCAGTTACCAATTTAATAAAACTGTTTGGGAAATTAATTGCGTGAAAAGCTGCGCAGAAAAACAAACGAATATGCAAAGAAACAATGAAGCAGGGTCGTCGGTAATTACCGAAACTAACTTCTGGATATAAATTTCCGACGCACCGAAAGTTCAACTAAGCTTTCAATACGAAGGCATAAAATGTTATCTTTGTTAGTATTGTTGGCCACTTGACTTGACTACCTTGAACTTGTCCAAACGCACAGCGGTTCAGTGTTGGCGATTTGTGGGAATTGAGACGCTCAATGTCGAAGCCAATGTACACGGCCATAGTCTCTTAAGTGTGTGTATGTATGCATGAACGAGTACTTGCTGCCACAATTGAGTGGATACAATTTGCAAGCGTCGGGTAAGGACTATCAATTTTCCAGCCATTAAATAAACTTTTCACTCGGTGGCACTTGGCCAGCGTTGCGACGGTCACCGCTGACTGTGTAGCCAAGACTTTGCGACTTTGGCCAGTGCTTACACACACACACACACAGACAGAGGGAACAATTGCCCGGAATTAAATATGATATGATACAGCGATTGTCCTTTCTTAAGTGATTCTTTGGTTTACAATCGAATTGGCATTATGTAGGATTACCATTCATGGCATTCAGCGTTGTGGCGTACAGACAAACTCGCACTGATTGAAATACAAGTCACTTGAAGCAGCAAAACTACACACACACAGATCGACAACGACACCCACATACAGCGCCAGTCATACACTCAGCGAGGACACGGATTCAGCTGGGCCAATACAAAGGAACCAGCGACGGCGGCAGCAAAACCAAAGCCAAAGAAAGCAAGTGGCACCAAATGAGATGAGTTGAGTTGATTGGAGCGCAGTAAGAGTGATGGTGTACGGCAGACTGGCGAACGGACCGAGCAGACCACCAAGCGAGCGCAGTAGCGGCGAAAAAGGACAATCATGCTCGAATTGAGCGAGAAAACAAAAAGCTCCTTAAGAACATTCGTTGAAGTTTATTCAAACAAAATAAGATAAGACACACACAAGAGTTTAGTCAGGCGTACCTAAGTAGGGACACAAGCCTCAACTTGCTCCCACATCCGTGCCACGACTCAAGTGGGTGAGTGGGTGTGCCTGCCCGTGTGATTGTGTGTGTGTGTGTGCCCCGTTTGCTGTTCTATTCTAATGTTGCGTACTGTGCCATTTTACGAGTGCTCTCGTATGTTTGCCGGGTTAAGGCGACTGCAAATGATTAAACTTCTTATTTCTTACTTTCGCTTCTGCTGGCTGTGTGTGTGTGTGTGTTAACTAAAAAGCAACACTCGCTCGGCGTCGGGCTTAATGGGCGCTCCCGTTTTATGGGCGCATGTTGAAAGCGATACTTGTGAGCGACCACTAAAAGTGACAGTCGCATTTGGCGAATTGCTGCCGGGCAGATAAATTCAGCAGGGGCAGCAAAAGCAACAGCGACAGCAACTATGGGACCACTTTTAGCTTATCGGTAATCGCATTGTTGCAACTACATTGCCTTCGAATGTTTTTGATGAATTGGGGTTTTCGCTGCCATAAATGACCTTTGCGTTTTCAGCTCTTTGTTTTGTTTTATTTTGTCATTGGGTTTTTATTGTTCTTTTGCTGGCTGCATATGCACCATTGTTTTCGACTCAAGTGTCAATGTCATTACTACCTTCAATGATTATTTTATCAAACTATAATATTTTTGTTTTTAGCGTTAGCGTTTATTTATTACTAAAACACTTCAGATGCCTAACGTGACCACTTCATTCGACAACGTTTGGTCGCACCAAGAAATTAATTTTATTATTTTACTTAGTTGTTGCAATCTTCGAAATCATAGAGATATTGAAATAAAGAGTGGTTAAAAAACACTGATGTCTATCTTTGTTTTACATAGGAATTTTATATGAAGTTTTGTGCTGAAATATCTAAAATTTCCTTATAATAAAGGATGTGTTTTCCTTTTCTTTATGGATAAGAATTTGTAGCTAAACCTAATATAACCTTAAGTCATAATGAGACTTATAAGTAAAAATCAATTTGCTTAATCCTATGTAATATTTTAGCAGACGTTTTAGGACGGCAACAAAGACAGTATCCAAAAAAGTTATATAGTACACCGTGCGACAGCATTTTTCACACCGGGAAAAATTCTTATGTGCGTAAAACTAGAGACCTTACTACATTTGGTCTCTAGTTTTACGCGAGTGAGTACTGCGTACTCAGCTTTTCATTTCCAGACATCCTTTATCCTTTTAAAAGGACATCAAAATTTTGAAGGGAATACAAAATTAAAAAAATATTAAAAATACTTACCCTGGTTAGAATATGGCGATATGTATATCAAATGAAAGAGGAAAGGCTAACAAATTTGAAGAAAATTGATTTTTTATCTATCTGGAAAAAAAAGATATGAAAAAGGTACTTTGAAAATTTTAATCCTTTATATCCATGAAAATGTATGTAGAATTTTCTTAAAAAGTAAGTATGTTAAAACCCAAAAACTCCTCGATCACGTGTCGAAATTTCATTACTCTAACTTTATTGGTTCGAGAGTTATTAAAAAAAAGGCGGAAGCTGCAATTCTAATGGAGTACAAAAATACTAATTAATTTGAGTATCAGTATTTTAAATAATAAAAAGATACAAAATCAATGAAGCGAGAATAAGGAATTTTTACACGTGATCAAAGAGATTTTGGGTTTTAACATACTTACTTTTCAAGAAAATTCTATATAAATTTTCAAGGATATAAAGAATTAAAATTTTCAAAGGACCTTTTTCATATTCTTTTTTAGAAATAGATAAAAACCAACGTTATTTAAATTTTTGAGCCTTTCCTCTTTCATTTGATATACATATCGCCATATTCTAACGAGGTTAAGTATTTTTTATAAATTTTTTTTTTATCCCCTTCAAAATTTTGAAGTCCTTTTAAAAGGACAAATTATGTAGAAATGAAAAACTGAGTACGCAGTATTACTATGTTTGGTCTCTGGTTTCACGCCCGTATAGATTTTTTTCCAGTGTGAAACATTTTTTTAATTTTTGTCGCACGGTGGTATACATACCTTTTGATAAAAAGAAGCAAAATTTCAATTTTTAATAAATTTCTTTATTATCCTCTTCAAAATACTCTCCTCCTGCGTCAATACATGTATGCCAAAGTTTGATCCAATTTTCCATACATTTTTTATAGGCCGGAAAAGGTATGGCCTTCAGCTCACGCAGCGAATTCTTTTTTATGGCCTCTATGGTCTCAAAACCCGTTCCCGCAATGGCAATTTGAGTTTGGGAAATGTAAAAAACTTACACGGGGCCATGTGCGGACTGTACAGTGCTTGGCTGATGACATTGGTCGAGTTTTTCGGCAAAAATTCCGAAATAATCAAGGCTGTTTTTGAATGAAATTCAGCTTTTTTGGCACCAGCCGAGAAGCGACGCGTTTCATGCCCAAAATATCAGTTAAAATGTGTTCGGCTGATCCAAATGAGATGCTCAACAACACAGCAATCTCTCTAATCGATACACAACGATTTTCCAACACGATTTGCTTCCCCGATTCGATTTTTCTTCGGTAACAGACATTGATGGCCGTACAGGGATCTCATAGTGCTCTAGGCTCTCTCGGCCGCCTTTGAACCTTTTATACCATTCGTATGCTCGTGTTTTCGACATACACGCTTCACCATATGCCTTTTGTAACATTTTCAACGAATCGACACACGAAATTTCATTTTTAACGCAAAATTTTAGGTACGCGCGTTGTTCTAATTTTTCATCCATTATAAAAATCGCCACACAACAATTTTTCTACTTTTTCGTGTAGACGTCAATCGAATACTAATCTTACGATATGCGTCAAAATTTGACAGAACACCAATAAAAGTATTGCCAACGTTGAGAAAATCAAAATTTACCGATTCGATAAAATTATTTTTTCCGTTCTTTTTTGATCATACAGTACGAATACAGTCGGACTACAATTTTCAATTCATTTGCGTTGAATTTGGTTTTTGAACCTGTGAATAAATTTTGTTAGAAACCGTTTCTTTAATAGTCAAGAGGAAGTTTTGGCATTAAAATGTTTCAGAAAATTATTTATCAAACAATTTTGTTAAAGGTCACTAAAGATAAAAAGCGACTACTTATACGGGAACAAATGCAGTATAGCGAACCCTCATGAAAAAAAACTACCTTATTTTTATGAATCTAACAAACTAAACATTTTGCCTGGGAAACGCCCACAAAAGGCGTGGCTCGGGGTCAAACTTCAAAGTTTTTATCAAAAAAACTCAATTAATCTCCAACTGATTTTTCATACCTTTCTATTAATGTACAACTTTACATACGTAGTATGTACTAATAAAAAGTTTTAGGGGAAAACAATTTTTGTTTTACAAATTTTTCAAAAACGGATTTTTTTTTCGAAAAAATCCATTATTAAGGTATAATAAGTTTGTTACCATGTTGTAGCCTCCTTGCCTCCCCTGCTTTGGTAGCCACCTTGTCGCGGTGCGGGGGCTTAGTTACGAGGATCCGGCCTGGCCATGCTGATGGGCGTGTTCGAACACTGTGTCGGTCACGTCCGGTGGGTTCAACCGTGTCAGACGGGCAGCCGGGGAGTACGAACTAAGCGCTACCATCTACCCAAACCCTCTCGAACCCATCCCTCTGATTCCCGTCACTTCTCTATCCCTTTCCTAAATCCAGGGGCGTCGGTTACCCATAGTGGGCGGCACCTGGTCTGCGTCTGACTCCAGAGGGGCGGCAGTTTTTCTTTCACCTGGCAGTAGGTATAAAATGCAAACCCCCCTTTTTTTCAATGGTGAAGCCCACTCCCGGTTTATCTGCACGAGGTAACCAGACTTCTGGGAATCCTCCCGCCGATCCGTCGGCGGCTTGGGCATCGGATGTGCAGGCCCAAAGCTCACCCTCCCTTATGACCGAGACTGTCACCCAGGGTCCCGGAGGAAGCAAGTTACTAGCGGTGGACGATGGCACATTGACTATGTCAATGGAGAGCCTACTGTTGGAGGAGAATGTGGACAGACTAATGTCAGAAGCATCAAAGTCAGCCATCAAGGCTGATGGAGATGTGGAGATGTTAGATAGTCCATCTACGTCAACGAGTCGAATTCGGGTACCATGCGTATCTCCGAAAACGGTTAAACCTGGTGCGAACCAGGAGAGTGCCGGTAAGGAGGTTGCTGGCATCGTCTGTCTGCTAGACAGCGCAAAAGAATGAGGCAGAACAAGAGGAAAGCTGTCGCGAAAGCGGCGGCAAGTACTCAAGTTCTGCCAACTTCAACACCTGTGATGGCCACAGGAAAGCGTGACAGAACGGGCGATGATTCGTCTGCTATGGCACTCTCTTCTGAGGCCGCTCTGGGGTCTGAGCACTCGGCTGTGAAGAGTAGCAAGGCAAAGAGGAGGAAGGTCCTTGGACCGGAATCGGACGTGCCGGCACGCTCGACGCAGGAGTCTGCAGGTCAGCCGTCTACTGACATGGAGAAGGCTGCAGGATCCCAGGAAATGTCGGATGACACTCAGCCGTCTACCTCTGGTGCCACGTTTGCGGGAGTGGCTGCCAAAGCGATGATGGTTGAGATACATACCGACAAAGGAAATGGTCTGTTGTCCCAAGGACAGCAAGACTATTTCGACTCCTACCTTTGGAAGGCAATCGGTGATTCGAAAGAAACACCGATGTTCGAAGGAAAGCGCGTTGAAAACGGCATCATTAAGGTGCAATGCTCCAACGCGGCTTCTCGAGAATGGCTGGAAAAAGTCGTAGCGAAGATGCCAGCCTTTGAAAAGAGTAAGTTCGTGCTCATGGACGGAAATAGCATCAGGCTGGTGAGGGCTTCAGCCTGGATACCGGGGATTCTCCGGAAACCAGGTGAAATCCTCGCACGTATCCGTGCCCAGAACGCAGGTCTGGACACGAGCCTATGGCGAATATACTCGCTTACCAAGGATGTATCGGCTGTCAATAAAGAGGTCGGTGCACACTTGGTGGTGGGTATTGACTTAGACTCGTTGAAGATCCTGAAGTCGAAGTACGGGTACCGTCCTCACCTACACCTGGGGCGGGTGCACTTCCGCCTACAGGATAAGGAGGAGGATAAGGCGTAACGGTAGTTTCAGTCCCTTACATGACTGAAATTATTATCACGCAAATCAACTTGCAGCATAGCAAATCGTCTACTGCTCTACTATGCAGCAGGCATGCGAAACTGCAAACATGTCCTCAAATAATATTAATCCAAGAGCCATGGGTGTGCTACAAGCGTATCTGTGGTCTGGGTGCCATTACCTGGGGACAAATCCTTCAACACGAAGGGAGTGATAGACCGCGCGCATGTATCATCATGCCGCGGTCGATCGAATGCACGATGCTTAGACAATTCTGTTCTCAAGATGTCGTTGCGGTTAAAATAAAGTACTGGGTTGGTGGGAACAGCGTCGAAACTGTAATAGTAACGGCCTACCTGCCGTATGACTCTATACTTCCTCCTCCATCGAGGGAGGTAATGGAAGTCGTCCAGTATGCTGAATCCAGGGGTTTGGGACTCATAGTGGGCTGTGACGCAAATTCACAGAACATTGTTTGGGGTAGCAGCAAATGCAATCCCAGGGGTACTAAACTTTTGGAATTCATTATGTCGGCTGATCTGGTGATTCAAAACGTTGGTAACAAACCAACTTTTGTGACCAGCAGAAGACAAGAAGTGATTGACCTGACACTAACCAATAGGAAAGTGGCAGATCAGATCATGCAATGGCGGGTTTTGGAGGAGGTCTCTCTTTCAGATCACCGCTTTATCGAATTCCGACTCGGTATTGATCTAATGTCGATACCAGGTGGACGGAATCCTCGCAAGGCGGACTGGAACAGGTTTGGTGAGCTTCTGACAGAGCGTATACCAATCCTGAAAAAACTCCGAAGTACAGCCAAGATTGAAGAAGCGACTAGGGAACTAGGAGTTACTTTGACTGGCTGCTATGAGGAGGTGTGTCCGCTGAGAGCGAGCAGACAAGGCAAAGCAGTTCCATGGTGGAGTGCTGAGCTTTCGAAGCTACGCAAACGATCCAGGAAGCTTCTGAATAGGGCCTTAAAAACCCGAAAAGAGAACGACTGGACCAACTATCACCTCGTCCAAAAGGAATTTAAGAAGAAAGTGAGGTCTGCCAAACTGGACTCTTTCAGAGACTTTTGCAATGAGGTTGAAGGTATGAAGGAGTCAGCAAGACTGTGTAGGGTTCTACAAAGAGACCGAACAGTTAAGCTTGATTCTCTTCGCTTGCCTGATGGCTCCTATACTACCTCTAAGTCGGAAACCTACAACACTCTCCTAGCGACCCATTTTCCGGGAAGCAGGATAATTCCCACTGTGGTGGACAGTTGTGAGGTCAATGACGCAGGTAATAGGACTAAAAGGCTTAACTGGTTTTCCGCGTCAGAAGTAGTAACGGAGGAGGCGGTAAGATTTTCTTTCTCCTCATTCGAAAACTACAAGTCCCCAGGACCTGATAAAGTTTACCCGATAATGCTAAAGAGGGGTGGAGACAAGCTGGTGAAAGCTCTTATAAAGATCTTCACGGCTTGCCTCGCTCATGGTTACATTCCAACTCTTTGGCGACAGGTCAGAGTGGTCTTCATTCCCAAACCAGGGAAGGACGACAATACGCTGGCCAAGAGCTTTAGGCCAATCAGCCTGACTTCTTTCATGCTGAAAAGCTTAGAGCGAATGGTAGAAAAGCACATCCGAGCGAAGGTGCTGACAAGAAGCCCACTTAGTAGAAACCAACACGCTTACCAGAGTGGAAAATCATGCGACTCAGCCCTGCATGACATCGTATCCAAGATTGAAGCAGGGCTGGAAGCTGACCATTACACTTTGGGCGTCTTCGTGGATATTGAGGGGGCTTTTGACAATGCAACCTTTGACTCGATATGCTCAGCAGCCAGAATGCATGGGGTAAATGAGACCCTGATAAGGTGGATCCGCTCCATGCTCTCCGGGAGATTGCTGACCGTTGGTGAGAGTGATAGCAATTCGGTCACGGCAGAGGTCGGACGGGGATGTCCCCAGGGTGGTGTCCTCTCTCCGCTGCTGTGGTGTTTCGTGGTCGACTCTCTACTAAGGGAGATGCAGGATCTCGGAATACATGTCCAAGCATACGCGGACGATGTCTGTGCACTAGTATCAGGACGATCCCTCAGGATAATTTGCAAAAAAATGCAGAAAGTCCTGGATAAGATTGATAACTGGTGCACAGGACAGGGTCTTTCCGTTAATCCCAGTAAAACGACTTTGGTCCTATTTACTAGGAAGCGGAAGCTGGATGGTCTCGAACTGCCAGTACTGAAAGGTGTGACCCTCAGTCTATCCACGGAGGTGAAATATCTAGGGGTTATCCTAGACAGGAAACTAACGTGGAAGATGCATGTCTTGACGAAAGTAGACCGTGCGCTGAAGGTTTTCCAACAGTGCCGTCGAGCTTTTAGCAAGACCTGGGGCCTGAAGCCTGCGGTGGTCCTCTGGATATATACCGCACTCATCAGACCCATAATTACGTACGCATCGGTAGTCTGGTGGAGACGAACAATGGTTAAGTCCGCAGCTTTGGCTCTGAACAGACTACAAAGAAGTGTATGTATATGCATTACGGGTGCCATGAGCACTGTCTCAGGTGATGCCCTTAATGCCATGCTTGACCTGCTTCCCCTAGACCTAAAAGTTCAAGAGGAAGCGATGAAAGCGACATGTCGGCTATATTCCTATGGATACTGGCACGACAACAAGGGATCGGGTCATGGAGAAATCTTCAAGAGGTTGTCAGCGCAATATCCGTTGCTGCTGGCCCCTAAGGATTGCCTAATACCCGTAGTATCCTTTAGGAGGAACTTTGAAGTGAGGTTCCCAACGCGCGACCAATGGGACAACCCACAGGCCATGCTAGGGGATCTGACGGATATTTTCTTCACTGACGGATCCAAGACCGATAAAGGTACTGGAGCTGGATGGCACCTCGATGGAAGTGTCAACTGCTACTACTCACTGGGTGGGCTGACTACCGTCTTTCAGACGGAAGTCTTCGCCATTCTGAAGGTAGCGGAATGGATAATTGGGAGGAAATGGTGCGGGAAACATATAGGAGTCTGTAGTGATAGTCAAGCTGCACTTAAGGCCCTGGAGAACGCGCGTGTTACCTCTAAGATTGTCCAAGAATGTAAGTTGAAGCTAAAATCAGTCGCGAGACGTAATAAGCTCCAACTTATCTGGGTTCCGGGACACTGCGGTGTTCTAGGTAACGAAACTGCCGATGAACTGGCTAACTGTGGATCAGGGTGTACACCCATGGGACCAGAACCAATAATCGGCACCAGTCTAGCAGGAACCCTGGACTGGATCAGGTCCTGTGTAAATAACCTACACAGAGAACGTTGGTCTAGCTTGGGAAGCTGTAAAACTGCCAAGTGTTTTGTGAAAAGCCCGAACAGGAAAGCAGGGAATTTCCTCCTGAAGCTGGGAAGGAAAGACCTCCGTCGAATGGTCGGGTTAATCACAGGACACAATCCATGGGGGCGACATATGGCCAACATGGGCATCATCGAGGATCCGACTTGCATGTCTTGCCTGGAGGAGGTTGATAGTACAGAGCACTTTCTCTGTGCATGTCCTGCCTTCTCTAGAACGAGATTGCGCACGCTGGGTTCAGATGTAATGAGAATGGACGAAGTTCATTCTCTCACCCTGTGTGATCTCCTGAGATTCATTAATGAGTCCGGGAAATTTGCACAGGAGACCTCATAGCCCTTTCTCCCTTTCCACCCACTTTCTCTTTTTCTCTTTCCCATTCCAATCTCCTCTATCAACCTTTTTCCTGAGCCTTAAGTACAATGGGCTATAAAGCCTGAGTGCTTGAGGTAATGACCTCCCTTAGGTTATTTCCTCGGCTCCCCCTCACATCCATCCATCCATCCATCCATGTTGTAGCCTGTGAAATTTCCTTTACAATGAAATATAAAAAATTTGATATTTTTGTGATTTCGCTTTCATATTTAAATTTAAATTTAGTTAAATTATTTAATAATTATAATAATTAATTATAAAAGTAATAATTATTTATCAAACAATTCAAACTCACTAAAGATAAAAAGCGACTACTTATACGTAACGTAGGAATAGTACATCGAAATTTATTGAGGTCCTGAACAGTAATCCAAACACTGTGGAATGATGATTTTCAAGGTAAGATAATAACATTGAAAATGGTGGAAAAAATAATGTACATACATAGAGCGCAAATTTCTTATTGAAAATAAGTCGATCTTGGCCGACTGCTAAACATTTGACCACAGATTTTGTAGGTTAGCCTAATGAAAATATTAATCCTTCAAATTATTTTCTATTTTAAATACTTACTCTAATTTTCATTAAACAAGATCTTGACATTTTGCACTTTTGTCATTTTAAAAATGTTTGTGCTTTTTTTTACCATTTAATTTATTAAACTAAATTTCCAAGTTGGCATCAACAGCCAGAAGAAGTCCAACCAATGTGAATTTAAACTGCCAATTTGTTTCCTGACCACAAATACGAAGTGTGTGTTTATAAGAAAAGTTTTCTAAACAAATAACAACACGCAACACACACAATACATGAACACATACATACATACACATGCATACTCACACTGACATATTTGTGTGCATCAAATCTAATGATAAGTCATAAAGGATATCCGGAATGGTGCAATTTGTGTCACAGCAAATGACAAGTCATGTCATGTGTACTCACATACTCACACAAACACACACACCTACATGTTTGGCTTTCTATAGATGTGCGAGCGAGTGCAAATGTCGGCTTGTCATTTGCTCGCTTCTTTTTTTTTCGTTTAATTTTTCTTTGGCTGGACTGTCAGCGCAAGTTTGCAAACTAATTCTTTGCTTCCTTCTATGAGTAAGTGTTGTTGTTTTGATTGTGTCATAGCGGGGCCCTTTCGTGTATATATGTATGTATGCTTTCTTATTTTTATTGCAGCACATTATTATTTACACTTGTGTAGCTGTGATTGTTTGAGTATGTTGATTTTTATTGCGACAACAAATAATCGTTTCGACTTTATTATTTTGAAGCAACCCGAAAATCCAAAACGAACCAACGCACTTAGCGTCGTCCAGTTCGGAGACGCAGTCAGGCAGCGAAAATAAAACTAAACCATCGACTGATCCACACACACACACACGCGCACTCGCGAACTTTCACGTACACATTCATGCGAAATGTGCGTGTGCGAGTGTGAGTGCTTACAACTTACATAGGAACATTGTTGCTCGTTTGTGCTGCTTGACTTTATAGTTTTGTAAAGTCGTTGAAATGCCAAAATGCTTGACGTCTGCGTCGCTGTGGTCCGGTCTCGACGCTGGCGCTGGCGCGCGCATAAAACGTAATGAAATGACAAGTGAATTGCCGAGACATGCTCGCCATCACTGATGTGGCTGACAAGGATGTGGACAGGGCAGCACCGCACCGTCCGTCCGTTATTATTGAATTTTTCTGGCTTTGCCTCCGTTCGCTGTAGTTCAGAAAATACGTTGCCACAATAAACTTTGATGGATTTTCGTGAGTCGGCGCGCAAATTCATCCCTTTGCCGCCTGTCTGCGAACGATTTCAGCACGAAAATGTGTGTTTTCTTCATTATTTTCCAGTTTGGTCTTGTTGTGGCTGGGTCCGATGTTGTTATCTGGTTGAAATTATTTATTCAATGAGCGCTTTATGCGCGCTTCTCGGAGACGTGTTGATAGGCGACAAATTGTTCGCGCCGTGCTGGGTGCGTTTTTTGTCCGTACGAGATCTTTTTTTTAGAGCTGTGGCTTATGGCGTTTTCATTAATTTGCATAGCCAAAGAATACTTTCGGAATACTCTAGCATGGGCGAATAATGGTTTGTGAGGTTGTAATAAGTAAGGCACTTCAATGGCGTGTTTTCAGCGATTTTAACACATCGCGAGCGTAGTTAAATTTATTGTCTCTACCACTCAAATGAGATTAAAATATTTTTGTTTTGAGGCTTAGTGAAACAACTACGTCTCTATGAAATTGACAATCAAGATCTTGATGCAAGTTAATTGGGGTCGCAGTTCAAAGGAAAATGTACAAAGGTTTGGGTTAATGTTCGACTACACCGTGCAACAGTATTTTTCACACCGGAAAGAATCCATATGTGCGTGAAACTAGAGACCAAATATAGTAATACTGCGTACTCAGTTTTTCATTTCTACATAAAAACTAAAAAAAATTTTGAAGGGGATAGAAAATAAAAAAAATATAAAAAATACTTACCCTGGATAGAATATGGCGATATGTATATCAAATGAAAGAGGAAAGGCTCAAGAATTTAAATAAAATTAATTTTTTATCTATTTGTAAAAAAAGGATATGAAAAAGGTCCTTTGAAAATTTTAATCTATTATATCCTTGAAAAATTACATCGAATTTTCTTGAAAATAAGTATGTTAAATCCCCAAATCTCCTTGATCAAGTGTCAAAATTTCATTATTCTCGCTTCATTGATTTTGTATCTTTTTATTATTTAAAGTACTGATACTCAAATAAATTAGAATTTTTGTACTTCATTAGAATTGCAGCTTTCGCCTTTTTTTTAAATAACTTTCGAACAAATAAAGTTAGAGTAATGAAATTTGGACACGCGATCAAGGAGTTTTCGGGTTTTAACATACTTACTTTTTAAGAAAATTCTATATAAATTTTCAAGGATTAAAATTTTCAAAGGACCTTTTTCATATCCTTTTTTTACAAATAGATAAAAAATCAATTTTATTTAAATTCTAGAGCCTTTCCTCTTTCATTTGATTTACATATTGCCATATTCTAACGAGGTTAAGTATTTTTTATATTTTTTTTATTTTCTATCCCCTTCAAAATTTTGAAGTCCTTTTAAAAGGACAAAGGATGTAGAAATGAAAACCTGAGTACGCAGTATTACTATGATTGGTCTGTAGTAGAAATGAAAACCTGAGTACGCAGTATTACTTTTTTTCTTCTATCTATCTTTAAAACTACCACTTGGATTAACTGTTGAATTTTTAGTGTGATTAACGGAAAGTTCTCCCTTAAGATAGTCTATCTTTTAGTCTATCTCTAGAAGATAAAAGAAAGTTCTTCTGTAAGAAAGAACTTTAGACTACTAGACTACTTGAGACCATCACTCAGTCTATCGCTTAGAAGATCTCTTAGATTATCCCTTAATTTGTACTTAATACCATCATTTGTACTAACTTAAACTATCTCGTAAACTATTCCAGGAACTGTAATTAGAACCAACTCTTAGACATTCACTTCGAATATCATTAAGACTACAGCGTCAATTGTAATTCAGACCACATGCACAAGTCTGAACGCCACCAATCCAATACATCTTTTGTAATTGTCAAATTATTTGCGTGTCCTTGCTCGGCCAACTCTATCTCAATGCGTCGAAGTAAGTTGAAAATATTTTGAACATTTGCGCCATAAAATTGTAAAATATCGCACGAGCGTGAAGTGCTGGCCGCCAACAACACAACAATTGCAGCAGTGATATATCATAATAATATGATGTACGTGACATTTTTATGGTCACATTTGAAAGCGTCAAACATTTGCTCTGCGACAACGCAGATCCGAGGGCGATGATAAATTTCAGCATTCTCTTATTAAAAAGTTCAAACTATTTCCACTAATATATGAACGACAGCAGCATCATCATCATCATCATTGTCAGCATCAACAACAACATTGACATTAACATCATTGACATTACTGTTAGGAGCAACAACGACAACGAACAACGACAGCACATTTCAGCCACAAAATTGCCCAGCGTAAAAATGAAATTCGTCGCGTAAACAATTTCATTATTTACGACTGATGGTCGTTTCGTTTTTTTTGTTTATCCTTTTTGTTGCTTGGCCTTTCGAGTGCCATTCAACGTCAAGGGTGGGCAACAGTTTTTGTCGCTGATAAATTCGAAATTAAATGCAATAGCAAACAAACCAGAACGCCGAGTGCAGAGTTGCCAAGTATCCATTGACAATAAATCATGGGGAGAAATTGTGGTGCACCATTGGCCGCTTGAAGTTTTCAGTAGTTTTCTTGTAATTCAACCGTTTCACTGCCTCTTGTTTCGTTCTTTCTGTGTTCTGGAGAAATTAAATGCAGAGCATTTCTGAAAATTTACTTTCCGGTCCTACCTTCATGCCCTCTCCCCATCAACTAAACAATGTATTACACCGTGCGACAGCATTTTTCATACCGGAAAAAATCCATATGGGCGTGCAACTAGAGACCAAATATAGTAATACTGCGTACTCAGTTTTTTATTTAAAAGGTCCTTTGAAAATTTTAATCCTTTATATCCTTGAAAATTTATATAGAATTTTCTTGAAAAGTAAGTATGTTAAAACCCAAAATCTCCTTGATCACGTGTCAAAATTTCATTACTCTAACTTTATTTGTTCGAAAGTTATTTAAAAAAAAGGCGGAAGCTGCAAGTCTAATGAAGTACAAAATTCTAATTTATTTGAGTATCAGTATTTTAAATAATAAATAGATACAAATTCAATGAAGTGAGAATAATGAAATTTTGACACGTGATCAAGGAGATTTTGGGTTTTAACATACTTACTTCTCAAGAAAATTCAATATAAATTTTCAAGGATATAAGGGATTAAAATTTTCAAAGGACCTTCTTCATATCCTTTTTTTACAAATCGATAAAAAATCAATTTTATTTAAATTTTTGAGCCTTTCCTCTTTCATTTGATATACATACGTATTTCCATATTCTAAGAAGGTTAAGTATTTTTTCTATTTTTTTATTTTTTATCCCCTTCAAAGTCCTTTTAAAAGGACACAGGATGTAGAAATGAAAAACTGAGTACGCAATATTACTATGGTTGGTCTTTGGTTTCACGCCCGTATGGATTTTTTCCGGTGTGACATTTTTTTTTTATTTTTGTCGCACGGTGTTAGCCAATGTTGCAGGCGTGCGGTCAGCGCTGACTGTGAACAGTGGCGCAATATGTGGAAATCACGACAGAGCGCGCCACGAGTATTGCAGATTTTTTATTTGAGTATCTTCGAAGGAAGTCAGTTGATAATGCTCAGTTCGATGAAGCCTATGGTTATGGCAGCATTATCAGCTCAATAGTTTTCTTGAACGCTTTCAAAACGCAACGTACGCAACACATCTTTGTAGTTTAGTTCATGTCAGTTGTTACTCGAAAATACTTCAAGTGGAATCAGTTCCACAAATTCGGCGAAAAACTCGAGTAGTCGGGTCGTCGCAATCGCTAACCTCTCTTTTCTGCTGTTCTTTAAATCGAGTGTTAAAAAGATTCTTCTTCGACGTCTCAATCCTGGGACTCTTTGCCTTGTTTAACCTTAGCTTCCTATTTAGCGGGGCATTCAATCTCTCAAATTGCCAGCATATGCCATAAATATTTTTTCCAAATTCCGTAGAGGCTTCATCATTAATTCGTCTCAATCAAAATACACCTGTAATGCATTGGAAATTTCATCACAATGCACAGTGATTCGTTCCATAGACAAAATTCAAAAAATTGTTAGTCTCCGAATTTAATGATTTTGATGTCATTTGAAAGGTAAAACTCCAACTAAGAAAACCCCAAAAACTCTGTGCAAAAAATTAATTAGTGTGTGTGCAAAAACGGCTCAAAGTTGAAACTTTTTTCACAAAAAAATGTAAGCACATATTTTCTGTTTTTTAGTCTATTGAGTAAAAAAAATTTTAAAAATACATGGTAACCAAGAAGTTGCTAAAACTTTCCATATAGATTAAGAAATGATGTAGCCATTTTCGCTTTTAATGCAAAGCTGAGGCTTTTACATCACTTTTAATTCAAAATATTTTTCTAAATTAAAAATTTGAAAATTGGCAAAACTAAGAGGAAAATATCTAAAAAGTATGTGAAAGTATGTTCCTGGATTTTTTTGTATTTTAAGAAGCATTCTTTCTTTGTCGGATAATGTAATTACATCCTCCGATATGTTCCGATCTCAGAAAATAATTATAATTGAATAGTGGTCTAAACACCTATTTTTCTACAAAACTTATGTTTTTCATCCCTAAAAGTATGCAATTAGCATGAAAAATTGAAAAATCTGCATAAATACAAAATATACACCTATTATTATCGTTTTTATTTCAAAACTAAAGGGTCCTCATACAATTTCTATTGCTCCTTGCAATTATCAATGTTGATGTAACTGATTAAATGTAAAATCTGGAAAATCTAGCCAATACACTTGTTGCTATAGCTTTCCAAAAATGACGAAAATGTCTAATTTAAGTCTCAGGCATTGCCACACTACAAATGTTTAAGAAAAACAAAATGGAGATTTCAATTCAGCAGACCATGATTAACTAGTATACCAAAACCAAAAATTTATGAAGAACGGACCACTCCTTCTAATTTTGTCCCTCGGTTGTATGGAGTCGAATCACGGTGCAATGGCACTTTCTATGCTGCTTTTACCATCTGATGTGATTCTCTAGCAATTCTGATGCTAAATTTAATTGCACCAACCTTTAGGTTCAAACTAAAATTCCAACAACACATTCCGATTCACAAATAGTTCAAAAAAAACGTTCGTATCGCTTCGGTAATTCGTAATATTAAATTTGTGTCATCGCATAGCCCGAGAGCCGACATCAAAGTCCGCGTACAAATTTGAGCACCGCCAAACTAACCGCACAACCGTAGTTAATGGACGCCAGTAGGCAGTGCAGGAAATAAATTTCGGTCAGTATTCAACTTAAACGTAATGGCCGTACACTCGACAGCAACCAGCGAGGTAGAAGAAACCAATGCCGCTGCAGCCGATGCGGCCCAGTGAAGGCGTAACGAACGAAAAGGATACCAGCGGCAAAGTGCAACACCAAAATTGTGATTTATGCCAATTTTATTTTTATTTTTTTTTTAATCTCGACACGTTCAGTTTTTGTACAAATATGCGCCCACGTGCTCCCACTCAGCCCGCCGTCGCTATTTTTATTATTCCACGCTGCGTGACACACTTCAGAGCTGCCACATTTGTCTTATGCACAACTACATATGTTCTGTATGCATGTATGTGTGTATGTATGTCAAAGTCCCCGAAGGCCATACACACATTTACACGATTGAATTTGCCACTCTGCGCGGGTGTGCGCCTCAGTGCGTGCGTGTGTGTGTTTACACTGGGCGCTCGCTCAAACCCGATCAACTACACTTCATTGTGCGCTGCCTGTGCACTCGGCTGCTAGCAATAAATCATAAAAATTGCCCTTTGCCTGTGCGAAATATCTCGTCGCTGGTTATTTCCAGCGACTGCAAGTTCGATAAATTATTATTAGTTACCTCAACTTGAGCGGAAGTGTGTGCCGGAAGTGGGCAGTCGTGTGCGCTACGCCCGCATGTTCCCACAGAGTGAGTATGTGTGTGTGTGTGAATGAGTGCGGTTAACTTTCATGTGGGGCGTGCCAGCGTGCGTCGCCATCGGCCGCATTTGGGCTTTGGCACGAGCCTGAGCGGTTAAACATTTCCTCAAGTGTGTTGCCGTTCGAGTTTCGTGTGCGATAAGTTCAAGAGCTTTTTAACTTTGCAACCTTCGATGGCAGGCCATGCCCCCTTGCTGCCGCGTCGAGCTGTTGCATGGCCCAGCCATAGCGCCGCCGTCGGCAGTCAGGCAACCGGCAGCTTCGTCCACGCATGAATTGTTACACTAAATTGTGTTGGCAGTGTTGTTGTTGCTGTAAGCTCTTGACTTTTGCTTAAGTAAAAGATTTACATTGCGCAAATGATTAACATTGGCAAAATATGAACTCGAAGCATGGTCGTAGCGGGTTAAGGACTTTGCTTTGCCGCGTGGAAGTAATTGGCAATTTTCTAATAAAGAATTTAATGAAAAATGTTTCACATGACTTTTTGTCTTGTGTACAGGAGCGTATTCAAAATAGTTTCAACTATAAATAGGAGAATATAATGTCTTTGTAATGTGCCACCCCTGCTCGATTTTGACGTTCCAGCAATCCAAGCAAAAAAATTCCTACCGTCATTTAAGGTATATTTGACAACATAAATTTTAATGTGGTTTTTGAGGGAACAGACGCAATAATACGGTCTGGGAAAAAAAAGGTGTCAAATTTGGTTAAGAAAAAACTTAAAAATAAAAACTGAAGGTTTTTCTTGCGGTGAAAAAGACTCAAATACGTGTAAAAAACTAATTTTCATAATCCGAAATAATATCCGAGCATATCGTAAAAGGAGAAAATTTATTCAATGATTCCCAAAATGGCATGAAAATGTAAAGTGCCACCTTTTTTTCTTTGTAAAGGCCCACCCCTCTTTTTTCATTGTTTTGTGGTCCTATATCGGTAAAATGCCTTTTTATTGCTCATTCAAATGAATTTAAAGTGGTCTTAGTCAATTTTTCTCTAATCCTATCATGAGGAATGAATTAAGTAGTTCAGTTTTGTTTATTAATTTCCATATAATTACCGTTTTATTCGTTACCATTCAATTTGCATTTTGCTTTCGGTCATTTTCTATTAAATTCAAATTAAATTCAATACTTTTTCATAAATTTTCTAAATCATGCATTTTTACTTGAGATTTCTACGTTATTAGCGATTTTTTATGGGGTGGCACTTTACATTAAAAAATTTTAGCGTGTCGATTCTTAACGCTTTGGGAAATTGGCTGTAAAATACGTATTTACGAAAAATTTAAATGAGGTGTTTCCTTAGCTCTTAAAACCTCCTTTCCAACGGTATATTAACATTGGCGATAAGTAAATTTTCTAATGAGTTATACGCAAAAAAGCTATGGGGTGGCACATTACAAAGAATTCCCCTATAACATTGTAAATTAAAAAGTTATTTATAATAATAAAAAAAATAATAATAAAATTTATTTGAACAGAATCCCGTTCTTTGAAACGTTGATTACAGTAAAAATGTTTAACCATACAAGTATATATATACAAGTATATATAGTATATACTCGTAAGTGTCGGGACATTAAGCCACCTTCATTCTGACCATAACCTTGAAAATTTTGTTCCTTCAAAACGCTCAGTTTTTTTTAATGATATGTGAAAAACAGAATGTAAAATGTTCGCTGTATGATAAAGAAGTTTTGAATTTTCGAATTATTTTATTTGTTATATATTATATATATTTATATACATGTATATATTTATATTTATATATATTTTTTTATTTTATTTTCATTTTGTTTTCTTTTATTTTTATGGTTTATTTGTTTGTATTGTTCTATTTATATAAGTTGAATTTCTTGTTTTTCTTATTGTTTTGATTGCATATTGACGTTATATGTATATGTATGTATGTTTTTTATCTTGTTTGTATTTTCGTAAAGTTTTTATATTTTTATTTATTTTATTTTATTTTTATTTCTATTTTATTTAAAATCCTTTTTGTCCTGTCGTTTTTTTAATTTAAGGGGTCATTCTCATGTGAAATTTTGTAAAAATCAATTTTTTTTTTAAACATATTTGGAATGTATCATCCTTGAAGAAGGTGCTGTCAAAATTTTATTGGAAAATTTCAAGTATTTCGGCTTTTACAGACATTTATATAACGAGCGGTCAAGGATTCTAGCGGTTAGTCAAAACTTTAAACGTGTTTTTCTCGGAACGCTTTTTTTTGAAATGGTGGGGATGATTTAAAAAAAACCATTCATCCGATCTCTCTGCGATTTTGTCACGTCATTCTACATACTGTTAGCTATCGTCCCTAGCAAATTCACTCTGATATGTTAAAAATTTCATATTTTTTTTCATTGATAAAATCTTCAAAAACAACAATTTTTTACTGCTCTGACTTCCAATGCCTGTCATTTTGTGAGATTCTTATGAAAAAATTTAAATTTGCTACGGACGAGAGGTACGTTCATACTGATTAAGAATTTCTTTGAAATTTATGTTTCAGATAATCCTGTGACTCAAAATCATTCCCACCAGCTGACCATGACGCGGCAGAAGCCGTGTCTTTAATCGAAAAAAAGTGTTCGAAAAAATTAAAAATTTTTTTTTTATTTTTTTTATTTTTGTACCATAACAATGAATAAATTAAAGTGGCATATCTTTTTTTGATAATTCCTCGTATTCACAAAGGAAATAATCTCTGAAGAATGTCCATTTTTCCTGTCCGCGCATGAGAATGACCCCTTAATTGTTTTTCTTGTGTACATTTTTTTAAATTTTGCGTTTAATCTCTTTTGTACTTTAATTTTTCTTTGTTTAATTTTTATTTTATTTCAATTATTTGTATTTAATTTTATTTATTTAATTTTTCTTTACTTTATTTTGATTGACATTTTCTTTTGATTTTATTTGAGTTTTTATTTATTTATTATTTTTAATTACAGTGGACGTCTAATATAACGAATCTTATGTTGTACTTCCAATTTGTTAAATAGAAAAATTCGTTAAATCGATCGAAATTTTTTTTGTTTTAAACCATCCTTCTTAAAGAAATACGTCTCACTTATTCAGTTTTTAAACAAATATCTTGTTTAATTCCAGCATTTTCAAAATAAGTACAAATATGTGTGTGTGTACAGTGAAAAAGTCTTCGATGCGCGATTGCTTCTTTACCGCAAAGAAACTTTTCTGTATGGCAATTTCTCGTGAATGATTATTGAAATTTTAATTTTTAAAAGAAAAAAGCCGACCGAACGCAAAACAAATCGTGTGAAAATGATCAGCAATGAATACAAACAGAATTTGAAAATGTTGGTAACTTGACGTAAATTTGAAAGTTTTAACGAAACAAAAACAAAAACAATTGAGGTACCGTTCACTTGACAAAACCAAACATTCATTGTTATTGTAAAGAATGTGAATGCTCAAATAAAAACAATTCGAAGGTTTCTTGACGAGCGTGAAAACCCACAAAAATATTCGTTATATCGAATATCAAATTTTACTTTCGTTCGTAATATAGAACCATCAATGGAAAAAATTTGGCCGTACGTTAAATCGAAAATTCGTTAAATGAAAAGTTCGTTATACTGGACGTCCACTGTATTATATTTATTAAATTTTTTTGGTTTTAATTACAGTCGTGTCTGGGTATAGTGAACCCCCTATATAGTGAACACCTCGATATAGGGAACACCCAAATTTTGACATCGAGCCTCTAAATATAGAAACAAATTTTCAAGCAAAAAACAAAAAGTGTATTTTAAGCAAAAAAACGAGTTTTTGACCAAAAATGTTAACCTTGATATAGTGAACAACCTCAATACAGTGAACAGGCCTTGCAATAATTAGTTCACCATATCCAGACACCACTGTATATTAAAAACTTGTGGTTGAAAAACAAGACACGTATGTTTTTTCTTTTTGCGTAAAAGTTAGTAGCTAGCACCGCATCGTCGTATTGTGCACATTTATATAAAATTTTTAACTCATTAGATTCCAACTTTAGAGGACTTTTTCTGCGCCTTTCAAAATTTATTACAAAAATATTGTTCGCAAAAACTTTTCAACATCGAAATATTCAACAAAAATATTTTTCAAAAATTTTGAGTAAAAGTACACCGTTAATAAATACTGAGCAAACAACCAATGAAGCCACTGCCACCTCATATGGTGCGCACAATCGCAAATTTCTCAGATTTGTTTTTGGTGCAATGGTGGCTTTTATTTCAATGAATTCGCTAATATTTATTTACGAAATTCAAGCGCCGTTAGAATATTAATTTATCACCAGGAACATCAGCTTAGCGCCGCAAAAGTGCCGAGAAAAAATCGCAGTGGAGGCACTCGAACGGCGAACGAATAATGATAAAATTTTTGACAAATCATGCATGATATCCTGTCATCGTAAAATACCACACAACAGCCAGAAATCAGCAATGAAAGAAGGCAGTCGAAGCAGGCTAGAACAGGAAGTGGGCTGCAGTCGTCTCTCAACGCTTAGAAACCAGCGCAGATACCGTCACAAATCATGTGCAAATATGAGGCGACTTGTAGGGTGATATGTTGCAAATCACCCAGTCGCTGTTGCAGCAACGCACAATAACAACAACAAAAGCAGCGACATCAAATCGAGAAAGGAAGTAAGCAAAACAAATGGAGTGTGCAATGTGCTGTAAAGAATGGGGGGAGAGAAAAAAAAACATAAGACGCTTGAAGCCAGTGGAGTGTTGTGTGAAATCCATCGCTGCTCGGTGCTCATAAAGTTGTGATTACTGGTCGCAAACGGGGTGGCTGATATGCCACCATAGACACACACACACACACACATACACCAGCATGTTCGCATAGAGCCACTGTCGGTATAAATTGTGTTTTTATGACAATCAATTTGTTACAACTCAATAGTCACTCAGCTCAAAGACGCCGCCGTCGCTCCACTTCATTGCGACTCAGCCGTCGCCAATCTTTCATGCACGCCCGCCATAAGCGGCAAATGAATTCATTCCCTTCGCACTTTTATGTGTCTCTCTATTTGTGTATGTGTGTGCATGTCAATGTTTTTTTTTTCTTGCTGTTGTATGTGTGAAAACTTTGACAGTCGAGCGCGTTTTGTTTGACATTATATTGCAAATTTTATGAACTAGAAAGCTCATTAATTTAATTCGCATCACACAGTCGCGCGCTGCACACACACACACCCAAACTCAAAAGCAGCAATCACAGCGCCTGCTCCCAATGTTTATTGTGATGTTAAAAAATCCGCATACATTTGTATATATTTTTATTGTGTATGTATGACGTCCGTACGTGCGCATGTTGACTGCGTATCTCGCGCAATGCCTCAGCGCGCGACGCGTCTGTGTGCGTGTGTGTGTTGGGTTTTTCGAACTATCATAAATAAATATTTGGCAACAATAAATGTCAAAAACGTGTTTTTGCGCATTTTGTTTGTGTACATTGACATACGCATACACTCACACTCACACTCACCCATGCACAGGCGCCGCATGCATGCGGCATGTCCCCCAAGTACTTTGCAAGAATCGCCGAAAAAGTTAATAAATAAAGGACATGAAATTCATGCGTTTATTATTTTAATGAGTTTCTATTTGAATTACAATCACACAAATACGTACAAAATAAAAATGCCTCGGCGTTGAGTTTATTATTTTGCTATTTCTTTGTCGTGTTCGGCGCGTGGTGTCCTTGGTGTTTAATTCGATTCGTTGCCGAAGTAGTCGTTTTTGTTCGTTTTCTACGCTCCATGTCGCATGTATTAAAATTTTCTGTATTTGTGTTGCAATAAATTAGCAATTTGCATAATTTTCCCTCCCAGAAGACTTAGAGTTATGGCCAAACTTTGGTCATGGCCATTGAAAAGCAATACGAAATGAAATAAT
This sequence comes from Melieria picta, assembly GCA_964056695.1. NCBI lineage: Eukaryota > Metazoa > Arthropoda > Insecta > Diptera > Ulidiidae > Melieria > Melieria picta. The sequence goes on from OZ057399.1 coordinate 29,927,177, forward strand.
GTGCCCATACATAATTAATTTGGTGTCATTATTATTATTAAATGATTGGACACAATTCGTATAGTTTGGCAGCCCCTGCTCTGCTCATATGCGGCAACACGTCTCGATGCGTCACAATAAAAGCCGCCGTGGCTTTTCAATTAGTTTTGCGCTTCTCAGTGTTGGATAAGATATGAAATTTTCAATATTTAAAAATAATTTCTTACTATTTTTGTTCTAAGATGTATAAATATTACACATATTTATGCTTTAATTCAAATCGAATACCCAAATACCGACTTTCCATTTGATTGTTTGGTTAGAGCGGCAGCTCAAAGAAGCTCACCTAACGCTATAATACTCGGTCAATCCAACCCTCCTTAGATGCTTAGATGAAAACAAATAAAAATGGCCATAAAATTGCAATAAAATTAATTTTATATTATACTATCTGACCCGGCGAACTTCGTCTCGCACGACATTTGTTGTTTTTTATAATGAAATACGCGAGATGGCGTATCTATGGCGATGCAAATTGACGAAGAAAACCAACTAAAGGAAGAGGAGGAGCTACTGATTAACGCAATCGAGGGCCACAAATCAGCAATGTTGCTGCTAAGTTTCAGTAAAGAAATGGATTGCACTTGAACCAGATTAAAATGATATGGGCGGTGTCACGCCCCCTTATTCAATACCCGCACAATGCCCTCTGTTGAAAGAGTCACAAAAATGTACCACGCCCCTTGACCAACGCCCATCAAATGTTACCAGTAGAATGACTTATCTATGGGAAGACGGGGTACCAAATTTCAGTGTTGTACAACTTACAATTTCGAAAATATTCTATATTAAATATTTGGCTTCTATGGGCGGTACCACGCCCCCTTGTTCAATACCCGCACCATTCCCTCTGTCGAAGGACATGACTAAATAGTAAGTTCGTAGTGAATTTAATTGATGTGTGACTTATGGTTCCAAAGTTATCTTTTGAAAATTTTCAGAATTCACGGTCAAACATGACAGGGATTTTCGACTTTTCCAATAGATTTTCCGGAATTTTCTTTTCGCACGAACCTGAACTGACTCAATACGAATCCAACAAAAAAAACTCTATGGAAATCGGCCGGTCCGTTTGAGCGTGATGCGCTTACACACATACATCCACTTTCTTTTATACAGTGCGATTCAAACTAAAGCGTTGCTAATAAAACTCACAAAAGAAGGTATACTAATGAATTATATATATTTTCTGAAAGGCTGTACAAATATCTTTTTCGCATTATTATCAATACTTTGTCCAGTCTCCGTTGTTGTCAATAATAGCTTGGCATCTTTTGTTACAATTTTGGCTTAACTTTTTAGCGTACTCCAAAGAAAACATTCTCGAAATCCGTTAATGCCAAAATGAGTTGTTTTGTTGTTGATATTCTTTTTCCTCTAAGCTTTTGCTTCATTAAGGACCAAACATTTTCGATTGGGTTTGCATCTTGACTTTGAGATGGCCAATTTAGTGTTTCCACCCTAAATTTTCTCTAGCCCATTTCAGACGATTTTCCACATGTTTTTACCCAATAGCGATTTTGACATGGCACTTCTATGAGGAATGCCCGATTTCAGAAGCCTGCGTTGGATAGTGGCCGTTGATACTTCGACTCTCTTCTGCGAAAATCTTTCTTTCGTTTGCTTCAGGCTAAGAGTTGGAGTGTTATCAAACACCCGGACTATCGCCTTATCCACTTTGTTCTAAGTGGTTCTCTTCCTGTCTCTCCGTGGCTCGTTGTCAACATTTCCGAACTCTTTGAATCGACTGACCCACTTCCTAACAAATGAAACTGATGTTTTTGTGTATTTTGTGACTTGTGGATAATTCATTTTTAGACCATTTGGATGGTTCACCAAAAACAATACTTCGAAACGTTTTTTAAATACAGCACTCATTTTTAATTCTTGATATTTCCGCGAAAACTTGTACCCAACTAAAAAAACAGAAACACATGCGAAAACGGTATTTTAATATAGAAGATGATCTGATATTAAAACCATGGCAAACTTCTACAGTTAAAAAGATATGGCGAACACTTAATTTTGAAACGCACTGTATATATAGAAGATTAAATAAATTTATTTTTTAAATTTTTTTAAAATTCAGTGAGTTTTAAAAATCAGTGAGAGAAATTAGTGTTTGTTAGTAAAATTGTTGAATTATTGATATATTTTTGCTATTTCTCTCACATTTTGCAGTACTTACTTACTAACTAACTTAACTGGCCATAACGAAAACTTTAACCCGTTATGGAGTTAAAGTTCTCTCTCTCCTTTTCCAGGTGCTCGCACCAAGAGATGATAGCGCATCCTCAACTTGGTACTTCCACCGCAGACATGGTATCCCTCTTCGCCATCTTGCAATACAGGTGCACTTTCAATTAATACCATATCGACAAAAATTTTTAACAATAAAAAAATTGCATTATACTAAACATTTTATATAGGGAGCCAAATGGCTCAGTTTTGGCATATAAGGTAGATTTTGCTAAATTGGGATACAAATTTGTTTCACTAAAAATTTACTTGATTTTGAATTAGTAAAAGACATGGAAGATTTTCTTTCAGAAAGCAATCGTTTTAAAGCTATTTATAATAAAAGACCTCACTGGAAATATTTCGATTCGCTGGGGTATTCTAGAGTTGAGCTATGGTTGACCCTTTAAGAAGAAGAAATCCAACACCACCCGACAACCTGAAGAACCGTGCCATGTTAGCTATGTTTAAGCTATGTAAGCTTTGTTATTTTCACAGTAATAATGAAACTTGGCAATTGAAATATTTGTTTGGAAAGTATTTTGTTGCAGCCGCGGAAGAATTTCACTTATTGTAAACAAAAGACTTATCGTAAATGCATAGCAGTCGAGCAACTGTGCCGGGCATGTTGCACAACACAGCTGGCTGCATTTGTTTTTGCTGCCCCGGTTCGGCTTGTGAATATGCAACAACCTTGTGGCAGCCCTGCAGATGGATATGCGTGTGTGTGTGTGTGTTGTGTGTGTGAAGACTGCCAACTGCTTTTGACTGACTTGCAATCAATAATGGCCGTGAGGTAGAGATAGCAGCTGCTCGACGCGTTTGTGGACTGAGCGAGCGGGACTACTAACTTAACTAATTTAGCGTGTAAATGCCTTTAAGCACCATCCCATATACACCAACACTTACATCCCCACTATGCGCATAGGTGCACACACACTCACACACATACATAGATACGCATTGGTGAAGGGTTAAGAGCGAACGTCACACCGCAACATGACAAGCAACACTCGAAGCAATGCGTACATGCAACAGTCGCTAACAACTGGCAAGCAGCCAGCAGCCGGCAGCACCGCAAGCACCGACTTTATACACACACACACACACTCACACGGCCGCTTAGGCATACACCAGCACCTATGCGACAACGACAAAGTGGTAGAGATAGCAGCCATATGATGTGCCAGAGTTTAGGCCAAGTAAGTCCTGGTAATTACGAGCGCACTTCAAGAGCACGCGTCGGTTGATTGGAGAATTGTAGTTAAATAGTTTTAATTGCATTGCAGCGTTGCACAGCACATGCGGCAGTCGCAGCAGCAGCAGCAACAGCACAATGCACCCTAAAAGCTTATTTCGACGCTCTGGCTTTCGCCTTTAATTCCGAACGAGTTAGCAGCACTTTAAGTGAAGCGTCAGCACGCAGCCGTACGTGCATTCCGCCAACAGCTGCTATCGCTGTTGTTAGTCGCGCAACTGATGCCGACAGGCGTTGCTTGATTTTTGCTCCTTCTTGTTTGCCATTACAAAAATTTTAAAGTTAAATACTATCCCCTGTGTGGTTCATTAATTAAACTCTTGGACGCTTTACATATTCACGTAGGCATTTGTACTGCATTCGCTGTAGTCGGCCGCTCGGTGAATGATTGAGGTGACGACTTTCATGCAAGATGACTTACAGAAAGAAAAGAAAAGATGAATTTACAGAAAACCAATGGTTACATTCACAAATAAAGAGTAATGTCAAAGCTTATGTTCAACGGATATGAATAGCAATAAAAATACAGTAATCTATTTTACAGTAATCTACTTTAGAATCAAATATTTTATGATTTTTTTAATTAATTAAATTGATTCTTTTAAACTTAAAAAGAAATATTTAAGTAAAATATTTAATAATATAATTTGAGAAATATTTTCTCAAACGAAATTTGTAACATAATGATTTTGTTTGCTTAAGGCCAGCGCCTGGTTTAGACAGTGTGTTTTTGTTTATTTTTGTTTTCAAGGAAGCAGTAGATTGGTTGTCAAAAACTCTTTTGGTATAAATGTTTTATTGTTTGAACATGTAAGAAAAAATTTTTTTTGTCCGCTGTGTTACAAAATGGCCGCCATATCGCGGCGTGAAGTTGGGGTTCATTTTGCATGGTTCCCAGCGTGCAGTTCGCAAATCTCGTCAGATCTGAAACAATCGAATGGCATTCTGTTAAGAACTAATTTGTCTGTAAACTGAACCTAAATTGAGTGAAAAGTAATGAAAATTCCGGAAATGGTGGCATAAGTCGGAAAATGGTACTTTTTGGGTACGCTCACAATGAGCGTACTTTTTTTTTTGTTTAACGATGTGCCTCAAAATGGTCCAGTTTACGCGGACCTATCTGAAGAGTGTGTGTGCCAATTTTTATTAAATTCGATTCATAAGTTTACGAGTAATGATGTGAACCGATGGAAAAACGCTAACTTTTCAGGAAGCGAGTTTAAAGTTTCGGAGGCGGAGGAGTTGTAGGCGGAGCGCGGTGCTTTGTTCCTGAATTTGGACGTGAAGGAGTTCGAGTAGAGACAAAATATTTTAGGACATAATTCCAAACATATTAAACTATCATATTCTGGAAAAAAAATTTTCAAAAATTTCAAATTTCTAAACCAGGCGCTGGCCTTAACCCTAATTCCCAGAAGTAAGCCTCAGAGTCTCACTAAAGATTTCAAATGGTGATAAATCCAAAAGATTTTCGATTCCATTATTTTATGTAATCCTCTAATGGAATGTTAGATTTATATTGCATGTATAAATTTAACATTTTAGACAGTTGTTGTACTTTTTAAATAAATGTTTTCAGTAATTGAGCTCATACTTATAAGCCTGACAGTCTCACTTCTGGGTTTACGTTACTTTTAAAATTCTGGGAATTAGGGTCAAAAATGAAATAAGTTAGTCATTATATGTGTTCAAAATACTTTATTTTAAGTAAATAAACGTAAAAGTCGGCAATAAGTCGTATAGAAAAAAACCGTATTACTTAAATTAGTTTATCGCGACATAACTGAGCTCGTCTAAAACAGTCTCCAAACGTTTGAAAGCTTTCAACGTTAGGAAAATAAACTAAACTATGACTGCTAACAAATTTAAATATTCCTAAAAATCAAATAACTATTCAAAATTAAATATACTTAGATTAGATATAATATATTACATATAATGAAGCCCGTTTTCAAAGTACATAAAAGAAGCTAAAGTTCCTAGGCGTGCACTAAATCCATTTTGCAATTTTTAAATCCCAAAATTTCAGAATATTCAGAATATCAGAATGTAAATTAACCCTTTCGCTACAGATTTTTACTGAGGAAAGTTAAAATTTAAAATTTTACGTTTTAGCCTTCTATGTGGTTATATTAGCAGCATTCCATAAGAAATTTTTTAATTTTTATACTCGGACCCTGTATTTTAGAGTATTTTTCTATGAGAGTAACCACATCGTTGTGGCTGTAATAATTACTTAAACATTAAACTTTTTACGCATAACGAAAATTTTAATATTTCTTCATTTACTTCAGCCAAAATAAAAAAAAAAAAGTATCTAAATTGAAAGAAAACGTCAAATTAAAAAGTTCTCTAATTTTTTCTGCTTCTTCCTCCTTTACTATGTCAAGATATACCATTACAAAAATGTGTATACTTCTCTTCTTTAAACCTAAATATTCAGTTTATTAATTTCGTATTTCTCCTAAAACTTCAAACTGTACTAAAGACCAACAAAAAATGTATTCTTGAAACCATAGAGGATGCAGACGTCCACAAAGTAGCATGTTGCCATATGGCAACAAAATAGCGAACGGGTTAAACTAGCAGAGCCCCGCGGCTTTGCACGCAAGTTTGAAGTCAATGAGCTCAATAAATCAAGTTCCTTCATACAACACTTGAACCCATGTTTTGCCCCTTTAGAACCCGAATTTCAAAAATTCCGTCTTAACGGAAGTTTATTTTCTTAAATGTATCTACAGTTCAAATTTCATGTTTGTAGCTTTAGCGGTTTCGGCTGGGCGGTGATGAATCAGTTAGTCAATCGGTAGTCAGGACAAAAAATTATATGTATATATATTTGAGTTATATGGGTGGTGCCACGCCTTTTTATGCAATGTCCAATCCATTCTTCCAGTCGAAGAGTGCAACTCAGTTTCATTGATGTGCGACTTACAGTTCCAAAATTACGCGAAAAAATTGAGTCACAAATCAGTACCAGTACCAATAGAATGACACATCCAAGCGACGACGGTATACAAAATTTAAATGCTGTCCAACTTCTAATTCCATAGCTATTCCATATTAAAAATTTGGGTAGTATGGGCAGTGCCATGGCCCCTGGCCCAATACCCACCCCATTAACCCTATCAAAGGACACGTCTAAATTTTAAGGTTGTGCCAAATGTCCAAAGTTATTAAAAACATTTGGTTCGCTGAAAAAGTGCCACACCCCTTGTCCAACCCTTATGCAAATTTACCAATGAAACGATACGTCTAAGCCATGACACTGTACTAAAGTTCAATGCAGTCCGACTTATAATTCCGAAGAAATTCCATATTAAAAATTTATGTTGTATGGGATGTGCCACGCCCACCTGTTGGGTCGTATTCGCTCTATGAGATTTTTCAATGAGGCCAGAGACTTGCATTGAGTATTCAAAACGAACATTCCGTGAAAGATTCAGCTCAATCGGCCGTCTAGTTCTTGAGTTTTATTGTCGTGTGACCAACAAACAAACAAGCAAACAAACATTCATTTTAATAAACCTTATGATCAAAAACGAATTTTGAATTTTCAATATCCGCGCTTATCCAATCGGTAAATTTTTATTTTCTCAACGTTGGCAATACTTTTATTGGTGTTCTGTCAAATTTTGACGCATATCGTAAGATTAGTATTCGATTGACGTCTATACGAAGAAGTCGAAAAATTGTTGTGTGTCGATTTTTGATGTGGCTGTGCGTCGTGTTGATGTGGCCAAAGAAATGATTTCCAACGCAGATAGTGATCCAAAATTCATCGAACGCATCATTACTGGTGACGAAACATGGGTCTATGAATTTGATATGCCCACCAAACAACAATCGTCCGAATGGTGCTTCGAAAATGAGCCAAAATCGAAGAGAGAGCGCCAAAGTCGGTCCAAAATCAAAATTTTGCTGACGGTTTTCTTCGATATTCGTGGTGTGGTGCACTACGAATTCCTTCCGGAAGGCCAAACGGTCAATAAAGAATACTATTTAGGCGTTATGCGTCGTTTGCGTGAAGCCATCCATGTCATCAGCGAAGTACCATACAGTCCGCACATGGCCCCGTGTGAGTTTTTCCATTTCCCAAACTCAAATTGCCATTGCGGGCAACGCGTTTTGAGACCGTAGAGGTCATAAAAGAGAATTCGCTTCGTGAGCTGAAGGCGCCCTATAAAAAATGTATGGAAAATTGGATCAAACGTTGGCATACATGTATTGACGCAGGAGGAGAGTATTTTGAAGGTTTTTTGTTTTAATTCCTAAGATATATGGATGTCATTACCTACGCAAAATAGAAACATAAAGACAAGTAGATCAAACCAATTCCTGCTTGGGGCACAATAGAAATTAAGGTAAATTTGAATGCAATCACTAACATATGCAGTGGCGCATCCAATATTTTATTTTGGGGGATTCGTACACAACTTTTGAACCCAATTACAACTGAAACCATATTTCCGACCTAAACTTCTTGCGATATGCAGGGAAAGGTTTGAACCCCCAAAACGCTCTTTGCGTGCGCCACTGAATGTAAGTATATGTACGAGTATGTTATCATATAAGTGCGCGGGTGCCACGTAATACAATATTTCTCACAAACATCGTTGCTGCACTAACATTTCAATGCCATTAAAATTGTGAATAGATTATGAGAAGCTCAACAATTAAGATGTAACTCGCGATATGCCCTGACAAACATGTTTAAATTAATATAGCAAACACAAACGATGCACACGTACATATGTAAATACATACATACATAAGAGGACTTAAATAATTGTCAAAGCACATGGAAACATTTGTGCGAATTCCCACGCTTGGTCGCCGCACATTAACAATGGAGAACAATTGGGCACTGTCGGCGTTGAAAGTACGCACATACAGGGTGATCCAATTTGAGTTACCTTCGATGGTTGCCAGCACTGTAAATCAGGCAGCTTTCAACAAGTTTTAACTGGGAACAATTTATTCAAAAAATGAATGGCAGACGGGAGATTAACACTGTTTGAATTGATATAATCTTTTATCTAATATTTTCTTCTTGTAAAGATAGGAAACATATGAAAATGCGACTCATTAAGGCAGAAAATTCGTTCAGTACACACAGATTTTTCAATGAGACTTGCATTGAGCAACTATTTGGAGTTTATTGGGCGTTACTACTTTGACAGCTATGAATGCGCCGCTTTAACCCTTTCGACCCCAAAGTTGCCTGAGAGCAACTTCACCTATTTGTCATCTTATAGCAAAATCTACGATTGATTTATGGGTTTAATTTAAGTAGGCACCAACAAATTAATATTTTTAGAAGTGAATTCAAAGCAAATTACAAAAATTTTACTGCTATCCCCAAAATAATTTCCAATAATTTGCAGCGATATCAGGGAAAGTTTGTGTTCTAATTGAAGTCTACGAATTGGGCGCTTTTGATCAAAACCCTTTTTCTTTAGTAATGGTTAAATGAAATCAAAAAGTGATAATTTTGTATTTTTCCATAAATACTAAATAATATTTCTGTGATTAAAAAATATTGATACAAAATTTATTTAACCCGTTTTAAGCCAAAATTGTTCAAAAGTAAACTAGCTCTAGAGCTCTAACAAAGAGACGTGGCGACTTCAAATGTCGTCAGCACACTTCTTAGGCAAATGTTTCATGATATAAATACCAAAAAGTAATATCGAGACACAGGTTAAAATTCGGGGTCGAAAGGGTTAACAGACTGTGGACTATTTGTGCGTTTTCGTTATCAGTTTTTACGCTATAATTTTAAAGATTTTTAATTATTTTTCTACTGCCTTTAAAATAAATGTACCTAAGAAAATTCTGTGAACATATTACACCCAAAAAATTACACCGTACCGGATTTTTGAAATTGTGTCCTCATCATTCGTAGACACCTTTGCATTATGATTTAGAGAGTATCATGTATGTATGTTTATACATACATTCTACATAATAGTAGGTCGATATAAAAAATATTAAAAAAAGCAACGGTAATGAAAAAGCACTTGTGTACAAAATTGATTGATTCGCTTAGTGTTGATTGCCGCAAAAGTAATTCATTAATGCATTACACGACTCGTTCAGTTCAATTCAATTATCAATATCTACTGGCGCAACAACAATGGCTACATTTGTCAGCGCCACAGTGGTCAAATGTTTACACACACAAGTGTAAACTTTTATGCATAGAAACAATGATTTATTCACACCACAAAACAACCTTAATATGTATGTTACTTGCATTTGGTGTCGATGTCGTGGGCACACACACGAGTATTTTATATTATATAAATATGTACATATATGTTAATATGTGTGCCACTACGTGCATAGCTCGCATTGTCGCACTCATAACGGTATTATAATTATAACAAACCATTAAAGCTACAAAATAAAAATGGCAGGAACATGTTTGAAGAATTTAAAAAAAAATTAATTTAATGAAATTAAAACCACAAAATGCAACCAGCTCGAATGAAAGAGAGAAAAAGAGCGTTCGTGGTTATCAAGTTGCAAAAAACAAAAATCGAAACAATCTCTTGATGCTTTTATGCAGATAGAATAACTTTTCAAATAGTATTCAAGCTTAAGAGGCATGTAATAATTTATAAAATGTCAAATGTTGAACTACTTAAAAATTTGATTGTACTTAGGCAGGAAAATGTCCATATCTCTTCTGGTTTAGGAATCATACCAAAGAGGCTAATAGGAACACTGATGTATACATGTTTTCGTCGATATTCTGGGTTTTCCTTCAAGGTAACGAACAGATCGACCCAGCTGAATAGTTCTACTAAAAAAAAAATGCAAATTTAAGAACCATACCGATTAGGCCGATAGAAACGCTAATGTGTACATTAGACATGATTTAGTGTTGCATGGAGATTCTTAATAATAGGTTCTCGCTCCGCAACCTCTCATTCTATGCGGTTGGGTGAAAAAGTTCATGAGCTTAAAAATTTTGGAGCTAGAGTGGGGCTAAATGGCGTTGCATTGAGGTCAAAGTTCACAAAAAAGCTGGGGAATTCGACAAATTGCTCCACAGCTGGTCAGAAGTTGCTCTTAGAGGGTTAAAATGTATAACTGACCCCCACTAGTTTTCTCTACTGAATATTTCTTTCAAACATATTTATACCTCATCTCCAACCCTTAATGGGGCTCCCATACAAAATGGTCGTTTTTACAAAAGAGGCTCCCACTGCTCCCAGGTTACCCCCAGACGTGTCAAATGTATGACCGACATCCATTTATTTTCCCTTCCGAATGTTTCTTCCAAACATACCTACCCGCTATCTCCAAGTCTTAAGGGGGCTGCCATACAATATTGGCCATTTTCTATGCCATTGGCTCCGCAGTTGTAAATGTAGTAGTTAAGTAAGCGAGAAAACATCGTATCTCGAAAACTACTGAACCGATTTAAATGATTTATTTAGCGATCGCCAACATTATTGAGTATAAAAAATACAAAATTATTTAAGGTTCTGAAATTCACCACAAGAGGGCGTGTCCCATACGATCGGAGTTGTGAGGTTGTCATCTTTTGGGTTTCTACAAAGCAATAATCAAAATGTACTATCGAAACCCCACTAACCTCCCCTCCCTCGAATATAATTGCAATTGTAATTAAGTGTTATGAAGAAATTGTTTGATTTTTGTGAGAAAATGTGAATTTTTCATCAGCCGGTAGGCAGCATTATAGTCTCTGATGAGTTTCACGCCCCTTCCCACAGCGTCGACATCGAAAAATCTTGCACTAAATCATGTCTAGTGTACATGTTTTCGTTGATTTTCTTGGCTTTTCGTCGAAATATCAATTAGATCGAAAACTAAAAAGTTCTATTATATTATAAAAGATGTGCAAATTTAAATGCTTTAATTCAAGATCCGAAGAAAGTTTTAACAGAAATAAAACTTCAAAGAAATTTCTAATGAAACATATTCGGGCAAAATAATAACAGAAAACTTGTTTAAGTTTAACTCTTTTAATCTTAAAACATGTTTAATTTTCAATCTTGGAAAAATAATTGTGTGCTCAATTTTTGTTTGACAAAGTCATTTCAGGGTCTGGCCTAAACTTAATCCTTGAAACCAGAAAATATACCAAACAACCACAGCAAAGATTTTTGGATACGTTGTTTACCAATTGAATAAAACTCACAATAAAAGATCTTGTTTCCATACCTCAGTATGTGTAAAATAAACAATCTGAAAAGAAATATTCTAAAATTTCCATAGTCGCAAAATAAATCGTTAAAGTTAAGCTTTTTTCGGCCGCCAATTTTATGCCTTAATTAATTAATTGATGCTAATTGCGATTGTGATGAGGAGCAATCGTTGTTTGACGAAGATGACGGCGATGTGGATTATTTTCCTAATAAGGCAAATTAAGTGAAAGTAGAGGTAAGCGCCGAAAGCGGATCGAAAGCGAATCGGTCCGCGATTTTTTATTACCTTCCTCTGGTGATAGTCGGTTTTTCGAAAAAATAAAATAACACTCGAGTGGGTATAAGTAAAGCGAAGGTTAACAAACAGAATCTAATGCTTTAAAATGAATTTTTTTTAAGTCTTGAATATGAACATTGCATCGGTTAGGCCTGTGCAAGCGCTAAAAAAAATGATAAAATAATTCGAAAAAAATAAATTAAAACTCGAGTGGGTATAAGTAAAGCGAAGGTTAACAAATGCTTTAAAATTAATTTTGTTTAAGTCCTGAACATGAACATTGCATCGGTTAGGCCTGTGCAGGCGTTAAAAAAAAATAATAAAATAATTCGAAACAAATAAAATTAAACTCGAGTGGGTATAAGTAAAGCGAAGGTTAACAAACAGAACCTAATGATTTAAAATGAATTTTTTTAAGTCTTGAATATGAACATTGCATCGGTTAGGCCTATGCAAGCGTTAAATGTTCTAAGATCAAATGCAAATTTGCATTCCTGAGTTATTAGAAATTTCAAAATTTTTTACACTTTTTGTTTTTCCTTTTCCCTAACTCCTGACTTACATCTGCCTGATTTGCTGCTCGCTCCCCTACCACCGGACATGCGTCGATATTTGCCACAAAAGTATTTGCCAATCGTTGAACGGTGTCAATCTAATCAATTATTGGGATGAAAGCAACAACAATACCAAGAAGGCTTCGAGCAGTCTACACCACACAATTAGCGCAGCAATTAATTGTGGCGAATTAATGGCTCAGTTTGATTAATGACAGAACGATGGACGCCATAGCATGACTTGACCTCCGCCAAGACTCTCACGCTCGCGCCCACACACACACATGCATACGTTCACGCACATTGTTATGTAATTCAGACAGCTACACATACAAATTGCAATTGTCAATTGTGTTTGCTATTCGCAGTCCACGTGGGCATCGTTGCCATTGTTGCCTTTTGTACTGGCCCTACCAATGTCTGAGTATGTGTGTGTGTTTGTGTGCGGGAATGCGCAAGTGACAGTGCGTGTGAGTGCACTCGCACGCACCCAGCGCACACGTATGCCTGACACTAGCGGAAGTTATGCAGGTGTCATGTGTATTTGACAGCACGCACGCAACTCTGCGTCAGCGGCGAAAGGCGACAATCGTGCGTGACTGCAACGGCCCCTGTGACTTTCTACAACAAACACACACACACACACACACATGCGACAAAGTTTCGCCCGTTGTCCCTTGCACCGGGGTCGGCAGGTGGATGCTGCATGACACTGCAGAAAGGCGGCTGCCACTTGGATTATGAGATGCTGTTTTTTTCCGGGCATTTTCCGCCCATTTGACAAATTGACTAACCGAGAAATTGACGTAATTGTGTTTGTCGCTGGCGAGCGAATGTGGCCGCATTTTTGCACGTTGCCGCCCCATCACTGCATGGCCGCTAACAATTCCTGCAATTTATCCAATTTGTCTATGCAACTTGTGGCGTCTGCGCTGTCAAATGTCGAAGTGTTTCGCATTTGACATTTGCCATGCACGCTGCAAATGATGCCGACGCGTGTTCAATTTGTTTCTATTTTTAATGCGCCGCTCGCTGGTTTTTTGTGCCGTTTGTAGTTCGTTTTGAAAAAAATGCCGCCAGTGCACAGTGATTCGACTCCATAACATCGCGGGACAAAATTAGAAGGAGTGGTCCGTTCTTCATAAAATTAGGTATACTAGTTAATCATGGTCTGCTGAATTGAAATCTCCATTTTGTATTTCTTAAGCTTTTGTAGTTTGGCAATGTCTGAAACTTAAATTTGCAAATTTCGTCATTTTTGGTGAGCTGTAGCAACGAGTGTGTTGGCTAGATTTTTCAGATTTTAGATTTAATCGGTAACGTCAACATTGATAATTGCAAAGAGTAACAGAAATTGTACGAGGACCCTTTAGTTTTGCAATAAAAACGATAATAATAGACGTATGTTTTGCTTTTTCGCAGTTTTCTCAATTTTTCATGCTGATTGCATACTTTTAGGGATGAAAAACATAAATTTTGTAGAAAAATAGAATTATTCAAATATAATTATTTTCTGAGATCGGAAGATATCGGAGGATGTAATTACATTATCCGACGAAGAAATAATGGTTCTTAAAATGAAAAAAAAAAATCCAGGAACATATTTTCACATACTTTTTAGATATTTTCCTCTAAGTTTTGCCAATTTTCAGATTTTTAATTTAGAAAAATATTTTGAATTAAAAGTGAAGTAAACGCCTCAGCTTTGCAAATTTTAGAAAACATTAAAAGCGAAAATGGCCACATCATTTCTTAATTTATATTCAAAGTTTTAGCGACGTCTTGATAACCATGTATTTTTTAAATTTTTTTTACTCAATTGAAAAAAACAGAAAATATGTGTTTACATTTTTTTGTGAAAAAAGTTGCAACTTTGAGTCGCTTTGCACACACATTAATTAAGTTTTTGCACAGATTTTTTGGGGTTTTCTTAGTTGGAGGTTTACCTTTCAAATGATATCAAAATCATAAAATTCTGAGACTATAAATTTTTTGAATTTTGTCTATGGAACGAATCACTGTGCAGTGGCCTGAAAAAATGGCAAAAACAAATGCCGAAATGCGACAATGACATTATTTGGTTAGTTGGTTGCTTTTGTCGCTGTGCAATCGTCAGGCGTCAGTCCGACACACACGTGACTTCATTTTAATTAGACAATCACACGTATCGCTGGGCGTGCGGCGCAGCTTGCAGTGTTCACTCTACTACTGCTTCACTAAATTAACAAAATAGTTCCAGTTGACGTTGCAACGAACCACTCTCTGTCCGTAAACGCGCTTTTTCGGTTAAAAAACGTTGCCAGATCGGTTGAGAGAAATCCAGTATTGAAATTCAACAATGAGTTGTAATAATTATTCAGTACGTTATTTTTGGGTGACGAAAAATCATATAAATAATAATAATAATAAATCATTGTTATAAGTAATATTTCTTTCAATTTTTCTAATACATACATAAGGTTTTTTTGAATAAAATTACGATTTTTTTTTTTCAAAATTATGGCATAATGTAAATTAAGAATTATTTGATTTCACTTTCTGCGTGAGAAATTGCATGTCTGAGTAGTTATGATTAGAGTCCGACCGATTAATCGGCATGGGCATCGGCTAGTATCGGCCAATAAAATTGGTATCGGCATCGGCCAAAAAAATAGGTATCGGCATCAGTATCGGCCGTTTTTGGTCGATGGCATATCGGCCATCATTCGGCTTTCATTTTTTGTTTTCATTTTTTGTACCAACGGGTTCTTATACCCCTTTTCAGTAATGTATTTTCAAATACTGTTTATTATAAATGTTTCCTAGAAAGGTTTTTAAAAAAACTAGGTATTCTTAAAAACACATATTTTCTCAAAATGTCTATGCATTTCGTCTATTAATATAGATATCAAAAGAAAGGGCATTTAATTTTACAATCTTATCCTTTTTTAATTGGAAGCATTTTTTTAAATGGGCCTTTTATTTTTCCAAATCTGTTTTCTGACTTCTTTCCACTGCATCTGCCCAACGGGTCGCAATTTGAAAGTACAAATTTTAATATAAAATTCGTAATTTTAAGTTGAAGAAGAAACTGAATTTGTATGCAATATTTACGTCAGTATTTCTGTTTCTCTCTCAGTGGAATAAATGTGATATATTATTTTTTTTTAATACATGTTAATGTATTAGAATTCTGAATTTTCTTGTTATTTTATTTAGTATTTATTTAGTATTTTAATTATTTCTTTTCTCGTTTTTTTGTTATTTTGTGAAGAATATTACAAACAATATGTAATAGTTTCTTTTGTTATTTTATAAAATATACTGTGTTTTTGATTGAATTCATTCATGTTATTTTTTCTATGTAATCGGCATTGGCATCGGCCGATTCTCGCCCTTTCGGCCGATTTATCGGTATCGGCCAAATCTCGCCCTTCTGGCCGATTAATCGGCATCGGCCAAAAAATTTGGTATCGGTCGGCAATTTTTGAATTTTCGCAATGTTTTTGAAAGCAGTTGTAGCGACCGATTTCTGACAGATATAACTGACACAGCAATATGTTGGTTGCCACCAGGCAATACTCTAAAAACCAAAGACCGGTAGAAAACCATTGTTAGTTTAGTAAATTAAGTAAATTAAGAAATATTTCGTTTTTCCTTATTCGTGAAAATTTGTATGTCTAATTATTACAGCCGCAGCGATATGTTCGCCACATGGCAACATTAAAAACCAGGGTCGGCTAATAAATTATCATGAAATGTTATTAACACTAGAATGCCCAAGGTAGTCATTTTGACTACCTTGAGGTCTTTTATTGTAAATAACTTTTGTTGCATCGCTTTTTAAAAAAATATCTTACGTGACTTTTATTAATTTTTAAAGCTAAATGGAATAAATAAATTAAAAATATTGTAAAATAATTTTTTACCCCAATTTTGCACAATTTACCTTAAATGCCCAAAGGTAGTCATTTTGACTACCTATATACAATTTTCAGTAAATCTTACTGATAAATAGATAAATATGCATCTTCAATTGCGAAATACGAAAATTTCAAATAATTGCAAACATTTAAAAAAATAATATCATAGTAGACTTTGACAATTCCCAAGTTTTTCAAATTAAAATTCACTCATAAAATTCATTCACAAATTCCAAATTTCAAATTTCATTCCATTTTATCTCATTTATGTGTAAAGTGCGCTATTTTATTTAATTGAATTTACTTTGTAAACCATAAAAAAATAAAAACTAAATGCTTATTTTATTTTAATCTCGAGTACATTTATTCATATTTGCTACTTAAAAAACAATAAAATTAAAAAAAAGTCAGTAAACAATAATGTAGTCAAAATGACTACATATGGGCATTTTAGGTATGTCAGATTTTCGAGCATTCTAGTGTTAAAGCCACACAGCGCAATGCCTCGCATTTATAACGGTATCACCTGCGCGTTGGCTCGTTAAAAAAAACAAATAATTAAACCAAATCGATAAATTTGGAATTTCAACATATCCCAGCAAAAAGTCGTAGCGAAAATGTTACTAGAACTGAAATTGAATTCAAAAAAGATGAGATTGAACAAGTTCCAAGCAAAATCTTATAATATGGTAATACGGAATTTTTACACTACCGATCAATTTTTCAATCTTACAAACTACAACTTCTACTTTTATACGATTGCATTAATTCAAGACCTTTTTTTTCATTGAACACTATCACACATTACCATCGCTCCACTTTAGTCGCCAATCATATGTTACATACGAAAATATAATCGGCCATTTACAATCCTCTTAAAAACGCATCAGTCTTGCATTAGGCGTGGCAACTACGCCGCCGATAAGCGTGTTGTCACCCTGTCGCGCCGTTCACACCCTCAGCACGTTTCCGCACGCAAACACACTGCCAACTCTTCCTTTCCACTTGATTAATGAATATTTAAGATGCCGACTTGGAAAAATTATACCGAACGTGCCACCTTAACAACGACATCGACGGCTGAAAGAGCAACCGTGACAGGCAGAGCAGCAACACTGGCAAAATGGCTTAACCAACCGTTGCACGGCAGCGAACGTAGCAAAGTCAGAAACGGAAACTGAGGGCGCAATAGCAACAACAACAATGTTAGCAGCAACAGCGCAGCAGAAAAAAGGCGCATGCAACAGGACGAACGAGTGATTTACACACTCGATCGCCCGCTCGCCCGCTCGACTGCCGGTCCGGCTTCGATTTCGTGAGCGCGTGCGACGCTAACGAAAAGGGGGAAACGAGTCGGCTGCACTAAATTAGGCGGCTGTTTGTCGAGCGCACGTTTACATTTACCCGGCGGCCAGGGGGTCGTTGTTGCTGCAGCGAGCGGCCGTCGCTTGTCAATTGAAAACGTGCCAACAATTTGCGACGACGATTAATCGTCCTGTGCGGCCGCGAGTTATGCCCATCACGCTCAGCCGCGACGGCAGTCGGGCGCACATTGCCATCTTATGCGCCGCCTTCTTCTTCTTTTACTGCTGTTGCTGCTTCTTATGTGGTAAATGCAACTTCTTCTACCTCGGCCTATGTACTTTCCTGCCTTTTCTCTAGAATTGCTATGCTTGTGATTGCTGTTGTTGTTGGTGTTGTAGATGCTCCGTTTGGCATAATTTGTGCGCGCTTAATTTGTTGACTTTTATTGTTATTTATCGCGCTGCCCGGCCCCCCGCTCATAATTCTTGGGCACCAATTTGGCTCTTTATTTCATTTTAAGAAGTTTTTAATGTGCGCGCCAGTGCGCTGCGTCATTTTCGGAGAAGAAGCAGGAGAAATGAATATATTTTCGCTTACTTTGTGTTGTGAAAGGAGTTGAAGGGATTAGTGGATGAGCAGCGGATTATTGTAGTGTGTACAACAATGAAATGTAGATCTTGTGTAAAATTGTATGGAATACAAATTTCGAATGCTAAATTGCTACGCCACAAAAGTGGCCAAGGGCGAGCTTCTGAATTATTGTAAAAAATATATAAAGTGGCCGACTTGTCCTTGGAAAATAATTAAGACTGCTGAAACATTTAATTGCGATCTTAAAACGACAGTTGCAATTTTAATGTCAGTAGAGTTGTTGTAATTGAACTCTGGTGGACAGGTGGGACTACTGCTCCTTTGTCAAATCGCAATTTTGTTGCCATTTGGCAACTTCTACATAAACTATAAAAGCGCTTAAGAGACCTTCTATGTTCCAAGAGTCGTTTTTTGTTTCAATAAGTAGAAAAAAATCGATAGAACCGTGCGACAGCATTTTTCACACCCGAAAAAATCCATATGGGCGTGAAACTAGAGACCAAACATAGTAATACTGCGTACTCAGTTTTTCATTTCTACATCCTTTGTCCTTTTAAAAGGACTTCACAATTTTGAAGGGGATAAAAAGTAAAAAAATTATATAAAATACTTAAACTCGTTAGAATATGGCGATATGTATATAAAATGAAAGAGGAAAGGCTCAAAAATTTAAATAAAATTGATTTTTTATGTATTTTTATAAAAAGGATATGAAAAAGGTCCTTTGAAAATTTTAATCCTTTATATCCTCGAAAATTTATATAGAATTGTCTTGAAAAGTAAAGTCAGCAAAGGCAGTCATTACTCTAACTTTATTGGTTCGAAAGTTATTAAAAAAAAGGCAGAAGCTGCAATTCTAATGAAGTACAAAAATTCTAATTTATTTGGGTATCAGTATTTTAAATAACAAAAAGATACAAAATCAATGAAGCGAGAATAATGAAATTTTGACACGTGATCAAGGAGATTTTGGGTTTTAACATACTTACTTTTCAAGAAAATTCTCTACAAATTTTCAAGGCTATAAAGGATTAAGATTTTCAAAGGACCTTCTTCATATCCTTTTTTTACAAAAAGATGAAAAATCAATTTTATTTAAATTCTTGAGCCTTTCCTCTTTCATTTAATATACATATCGCCATTTTTTAACGAGGATAAGTATTTTATATAATTTTTTTACTTTTTATACCCTTCAAAATTTTTAAGTCCTTTTAAAAGGACAAAGGATGTAGAAATGAAAAACTGAGTACGCAGTATTACTATGCTTGGCCTCTAGTTTGACGCACATATGGATTTTTTCCGGTGTGAAAATTTTTTTTTTTATTTTTGTCGCACGGTGTAGTAAGTGGTAATAAGTATTTCTTCTTAGAGTCTTTTTGCGAGGCTCGTTTGTAAATCTTACACATACCTATATACATATTTGTATTTGAAATCGACGCAAATAATAAAAAAAATTATTAATTAAAGGTAATTGTTTAATTCAGTTGGATCCAAAATAATTTATCGAAAAATTGTCGTGATTAGGAGATATAGCTTGTCAAAGTCAGATATATCGCATACGCACAACAAAAGTGGCACAACTCAAAATTTGTGATTTTTCAGGAAACGCAAAAAACTGTTTTTGAGCTAAATAAACATTTTTTTTAATAACGAATAGACCGTTCAGTAGAAAATCCTTACAGATTATGCTTTTTGATAAGTTCCAAGAATTTTTTTTATTTTACACTAGAAAATCCAAAATTTTGAGTTGTGACTGTTTTGATGATATTAGGTCTGTTTGGCAGAGAATAATTTGTACGAATTTGTACAAATTTGTACAAATTTTTACTGGATCCTGTTTGTTCACGCCAAATCTCCAGTAACGAGAGAGAAACTGAGAGCGTAAAGTGACAGTTCATTTCGTGAGAGCTTGCAAATTTTTACTGGAGAAATTTTGTCCAGTAACTTTTTGCCAGTAAGAAGAAGAACAAGAAAAACATATGACTGGCTGCCATATGACCGACTGCAAAGAATCATAAATTTTGCAAACATTTGGAGGCAAATGGAAACAGCAAAGAAATTGTGCGTTCGCAAGTCTGCTGTCCCACAACCGTCTTGTTCAGCTTTACCCGCTGAAGCTGAAAGGGAAGAATTGCAGATTGAGCGCAACGAACTATTTGCATTTTGCATTAAATGTCTGATTTAACTTAATTTTCCCTACCACTTCAAACCTCAAATGAAACTTTTAGATCAGCTGTTTCTTTCTTTAACCCTCCTGTTTACACCCTTTTTACTGTGTATTGTGGGTGTGCGAAGCACCACTGGTGTAACCAAGAGTTAAAACTTGCAAGTTCTTACAAATTGCTGTTTGTTCACATTTTTGGATAGTTTCATTTTTGGGAGCGTAAGCTCGCTTACTCTCCTGATATTTTTTACTGGATAATTTTTACTGGAAATCTGGCCAAACAGACCTATTTTAATTCAATAACTACGGAACTATTTCAAGTTATGCCACTTTTTCTGAATTTAATAATTATAAATGACAGTTAAAAAGTTGACAGAAAAATTTTGAAAATTCATAATTAATTTTAAAAATTAAAAATATATAAAAAAATTGTCAGAATTTTGCTTAAAATTAACTTTAACAAAAATTTATTTCGGCAAAAGTGACACAATTTGAATTAGAACTCTTTTGCATTGAGCTGCAGCAATCAAATAGCATCAAACTTCTGACATGAAAAGAGACCTAACTGTATTTTTGTAACAGTTAACAATGACAAAATATACTGAGCTTTTGCTGATTGGTAGATTTATGCATTGTGCACAGTATTAAGGGGCCCGAACACTGTAAACTGCGATTTTTCATATGTTTTTTATTTTATTTATTAAAAAAAAACGGACGTTCCGATTTACATGAAACTTTACACATATGTTAATAAATGTTTAGATTATCGAAAAAAATTTTTTTTTTTTTTTTGGTTGCCCCTTTCAAAACTTAAAACGCGATTATCTCGAAACCATGTTTTTTGACCGCGTTGACAGCATAACTGAAAAAGTTTTTATCCGATCGACCTGATTCAAATTGCATTCTATTCGGGAATAGTGTCGCTTCTGCTCGACGTAGCCGTTTTTCGATATATGCCAAACTTTTTTTTTTATAAATAATTTAGTGCAAAATTTTGCGCGAAAAAAACAACTTTTTCTTCAAACAGCCGCCATTTTTTTTCTAATCAATATTTTTAAAATCCCCTACGTCAAACAGTAGCCAGTAATGTATATTTCAAGAATCTTTTTTGTTTTTTGCTCTAGGAGGCTCCGTTATGCTGATTTGCTGTCAACGCGACAAGGGTCATTTTAAAAAGACGACATTTTGGATCAGCTACAGAATACAAACATGGCCGCCAAAAAAAAAAAAAAATTGTTTTCGATAATCTAAACATTTATTAACATATGTGTAAAGTTTCATGTAAATCGGAACGTCCGTTTTTTTTTAATAAATAAAATAAAAAACATATGAAAAATCGCAGTTTACAGTGTTCGGGCCCCTTAACACATAAACCCGAAAATGAAAAATTTTGAGTTGTGTCACTTTTGTAGTGCGAGTGCGATATTTTTACAACAATTTATAAAGGTGAAAATTAAATTTAAGTGCTTTTATAAAAAAAATGTTAGAAAATAAATTGTTGTAGATAGGCCGCCAATTTCTTTAAACAGTACAACTACTTTAATAGGAGCGGGACCGCCGATCGGGTTTTTTTTGTTTAGTACCTATAAATATTTTATTTAGGAATTTTCAAAAATAAAATTTTTTTTAACAATGAAAATGAAAAATAACCAAATTTAGAAAGGCAATTAAAATCGAATGACATGAACTGACATAAATCCTTCATATGACTTTTTTTAAATGGAGAAGAAACTCTCTTAAATTCGGAAAAAAATTGTGCGTCTCTTTGCGCCTTTGGAAAATATTCAATTTTTTTCTTAACTTCTAAAGTATGATTTTTTTCAAAGAAATTGCCTTAGTTAAAATTGCAACCAAAATGTGTAATCAAGCCAATGCCGCAAACTATTAATGTTCTTTTTAAAAATAAACTTAGCACGCCTACTTAACCCTTATGAGCCATTCTATCTAATTTGTTTTCCATTATTATGGAATATGTTTGCTAAAATGTGATTTAATATTTAAGTGTATTAAAATTCTAAAAAGAAGGAGGAAGGTCTAATTTTGATTAATAATTTCTTTGATAGTCTCGCCGTTATAAATTGAACTGCAAATCAAATAAAAAAAATCACATAAAAAATAAAAAAAAATTATTTTCTTTAAGCAACCACCCTGTTTGCACCCTTTAACCCTTCGATGGGCAGTAATTAGTTACTACACATTTGCACTTTGTCGTCTGGCCAGACGAAATCTGGGTGAGGCTTTTGACAAAGGCAAAGCGCAATGACAGATGAAGTTTATTATGTTTATATGGTAGGCAACGTATGTAAGTATATAATATATATATACAAATTTTGTTCATATATACTTACTTAGTTACCCACAAATACACTGTAAAAAGGAGATGAATCTGTGATATTTTTATTTTTTTGAACCGTTTCGTCTGGCCAGACGACAAAGTCCATCCGAGGGTTAAAGGTCGAGTTCAGAAAAACGCTGAAATACGTATTTCGTTATTGTTTTTTTAGTACATATACACATAATTTTAAAACAATCCGACCAAAAAACAATGTCCGTCCATATAAGGGGGTGGCCCTTTCCTCCTTTTAAAATACAACTAGTGACCAAATTTCATTATTATAGCTCCAGCGGTTTGGGCTCGGTGGTGATAAGATAATCGGTTATACATATATGTTCGGCTTTTTTAATTATATTTTTTTTGGAAAACAAGCAATATCTTTGAAGTCAGCAGCCCAAAATGGCTTAGACTGCAAATTTTGAGCGAATTTGAAGTACTCTTTTTTGCCCCAATTTTGTATGAAAGAGAAAAGATGCAGGATCGTTTCTTATTCCTCCTCAACCCTTTTTTTTTTAAATCGTTCCGTTTGCTTGGTCCATTCATATTATTCAATGTCAAGGTTGAAATATAACAAATATTTCAAGAACTTTACACATGCACATATTTTTATTTTTATATTTTCGCTGATACATTTTTTAAAGCGTCCGACACGAAAATTTTTCAGCAGACATTATATATTTTTCCAGTTGATTTTAACGCTTTTAGGTAGTATTAAAAATTGGCTTCACCACACAGCGGATTTCACACCAAATTAGCCGATTTCGATATGACAGGCAATCAATTTTTAGCGCTGCACCAGACCTGAAATTGTGCGCCATTTTATTGTGCAGTATCAATCAATAACTGCCGGCGTCCATCCACATCTACCGCACAGCGACTATATTGGCAACAGAAATGTAAATAATCCAGCTATTGTGCCGTACAACATTCTCCACCACACACACACACACCCACACACACACACACCGTAAGCCGGATATTTGTTTGTACGTTGCCAATGCAACCGAGTCACCTTGTTTATAAACAATTTCCCAGCAAGGCGCTTGATTTTCATTTATATTTTTACGTTCGTCCACACTTTTATTTTTCATTGTGTTTTTGTGTTTTACTACTTCACGGCTGCCTTCAGCCTGACATGTGTTTCGATTTGTTGAAAACAATGTCAGAAAAAATCAGAAAAATATTGAAAATATGAATTACTGCCGTCGAGGCAAATAGAAAATCATTTCAATATATGCGAAGCAGTACCGCAAAAAGGCATAGAGTGAAAAGCAACAACACAACAACAATAATAACAATAAAAACAGTGCAAAAGTAAAGCGTCGCGTAGAAGCAGTGACAGCGCCAACTTGCAGAAGCGCTGCAAATTGAAATCGTTCCGCAGTGCAACGAGTCGCCGTCATGAAAAAAGGAAAGATTCAACCGGAGGCACGACCATTCTGTAGCCGGCCACGGCCTCCGAAGCACCAGCGAAGAGGCATCTGCGAGGGCCACAAAGCGACGACGCGCCGCAACCTCGTGGACTGTCCCTTCTATGCATTAAAGTATGAATTTGACGACTTGCCGTTGGATCCGGTTGAGCCATACATCCTTGAGAAAATTTGTAAATGCCACAACAACTCCTAGTGGATCCAAATCGAGTTGGGTAATGCTTACACGCTCTGTTGATACTTTGCAGCACATCTGCAAACGGACAACATCGTTGGACGGTGCAATTTTGAGCTGAATCTACACAAATACGACATGGATAATGTGAAGGACGAGTATGACGAGTGCGACGACGATAGTCTGCAAGAGCTGCAGCTGGAGGACATTGTGATGCCACAGAAGTTCGAAATGATGAAAGACAAAAAGGAAAACACATATGCATTCCATTTCAATGGTAAGTCGATGGCCTAACCGTCATCTGTGCGGCAAGGAAATCAGCAGACGTTGTTAGCCCGATGCAAAACTGCTGAGCTTTCAAGAAGGGTATGCCCAGACCTCGAACGTGTCAACGGCAAATGCTGCGAGAAGCTGAACTTCGCAGAGTATGAACTGATGAAACTCGAACTGTCGAATGTTGTACGCTTTTACAAAACCCTGGATGGATGGATGGATGGATGTGAGGGGGAGCTGAGGAAATAACCTAAGGGAGGTCATTACCTCAAGCACTCAGGCTTTATAGCGCATTGTACTTAAGGCTCAGGAAAAAGGTTGATAGAGAGGATTGGAATGGGAAAAAGAAAAGAGAAAGTGGGTGGAAAGGGAGAAAGGGTTATGAGATCTTTTGTGCAAATTTCCCGGACTCATTAATGAATCTCAGGAGATCACACAGGGTGAGAGAATGAACTTCGTCCATTCTCATAACATCTGAACCCAGCGTGCGCAATCTCGTTCTAGAGAAGGCAGGACATGCACAAAGAAAGTACTCTCTACTATCTACCTCCTCCAGGCAAGACATGCAAGTCGGATCTTCGATGATGCCCATGTTGGCCATATGTCGCCCCCATGGATTGTGTCCTGTGATTAACCCGACCATTCGACGGAGGTCTTTCCTCCGCAGCTTCTGGAGGAAATTCCCTGCTTTCCTGTTCGGGCTTTTCACAAAACACTTGGCAGTTTTACAGCTTCCCTAGCTAGACCAACGTTCTTTATGTATGTTATTTACACAGGACTTGATCCAGTCCAGTGTTCCTGCTAGACTGGTGCCGATTATTGGTTCTGGTCCCATGGGTGTACACTAGACTGGATTTAGTGCACGATTTTTTCGATTTCGATGCTCCGTAACCTCTCATTTTATGCAGTTTGGTGAAAAGGTGCATGAGCCAAAAAATCTTGGGGCTAGGGTGGGGCTAAATGGCGTCGCATCGAGGTCAAAGTTCACAAAAAAGCTGGGAAATTAGACAAATTGCTCCACAGCTGGTCAGAAGTTACTCTGAAAGGGTTAAAATATATGAATGACCCCCACTAGTTTTCTCTATTGAACATTTCTTTCAAACATATTTATACCCTATCTCCAACCCTTGATGGGGCTCCCATACAAAATGGTAATTTTTATAAAATAGGCTCCCACTGCTCCCAGGTTGCCCCCAGACGTGTCAAATGTATGATTGACACCCATTTATTTTCCCTTCCGAATATTTCTTCCAAACATACCTACCCGCTATCTCCAAGTCTTAAGGGGGCTGCCATACAAAATTGGCCATTTTCTATGCCATTGGCTCCCCACTTGTAAATGTAGTAGTTAAGTAAGCGAGAAAACATCGTAACTCGGAAAATACTGAACCGATTTAAATTATTTATTCAGCGATCACAAACATTCTTGAGTACAAAAAATACAAAATTAATTAAGATTCAGAATTCACCACCACGCCCTCCCATACGATCGGAGTTGTGAGGTTGTCAACTTGTGGGTTTCTACAGAGCAATAATCAAAATGTATTGTCGAAACCCCACTAACCTCCCTACTTTGAATATAATTGCAATCGTAATTGAGTATTAAGAAGAAATCATTAGATTTTTGTGAGAAAATGTGAATTTTTTTATTCAGCCGGTATAGGTACTCCTTGCGTAGGCAGCTTGGAGCAAAACTTGTTTTCTATGTCACAAGGCGTCATTATAGTCTCTGATGAGTTTCACGCCCCTTCCGACAGCATTGTTGGACACATGTGATGATCAAACTGTCAAACCACTACTTTTTTAACGATTCACATATACTTGATTCAGAATCTCCAATAATCTCGTAATAAGTCTCTGCGTGATTATTAGGTCAGAAAATCAGATCAAACTGAACTATCTTTAATTAGCGATTCTAAAAGGCCACACAACCGGTCGTTTAGATTTGGTGGTCTACAATGAGAACAGTGGCGCACGCAGGATTTTGTTTCGGGGGGGTGGGGGGGGGGGTTTGTGTAACTTTGTTGAGAACTTTGAAATATAATAAAATTTAGATGTATGAATCTACAGACTGAGATCCAAAACATGTATGTTTTCCCCACCTGACATATTTTGGTCCTTAAAGTTCAAAATAGAAAATTTAGTTAAAAGGAGAAAATGTTCCTCTTTCATTTGATACCCATATCTTCATCATTGCATAACCGCAAATATTAAAAAAAATATTTGAAATGTGTATGTCCTTAAAATGTTAACGTTTTTTAAAAACGGACTTTCGGCCAGAAATGAAAAACTAACTATGCCAGGTTTCTACAAATGACCTCTAGTTTCACGCCTATATCCATATTTGGATGGGTCTCGGTAAAAAAAAATTTTTTTCGCACGATGTAATAAATGTAAAGTTGGTGTTTTCACTCAGTGCATCATAACTTTGCCATTTTTCTTTAAATTCTATTGATGTTAAGCTTAATATTTGGTCAAATAATATATCTTTCATGTTAGATTTTAGAACCAGAGGACATAATTTATTTAATCTATAAAAAACATTCAAAAATTTTTAATTTTTGAAAATGGTCGACAAATTCACTTTTTTACAACTTTCACCGTCAGTAATTTCCCCAAATCTCATCCGATTTGGGCAGTCTATATATTGCTAGAAAGGCTAAAGTATTATCTTCTGACCGGCGGATAACGTGTGTTAGTCGGATGATTCGTTTACGAGATATGTGCTCATAACTGAAACAACAGGGGGAAAAAATGGTTTTTCGAAGATTTTTCGAAAACGCTTTTTACAAAAATTTTTTGATCTTCAGTTTCGTGTTCAGCGGCCAAAGTTAGTCTAGAAAACACTTTTATTTTTAGGTGAATTTTTTGTGTCGACTAGTGTTATTGACGATTTTTTGATATTGATGATTGAATATACATATATGCGACGGTTATAAATTAAATTTCTGTACTAACTTAAAGATATTTCGGGGGGAGGGTTTAAACCCCAAAACCCCTCCCCTGTGTGCGCCACTGAATGAGAAAAAATTATTTTTTTATTATTTTGTTCAGAAGACTTTTCAATGTACGAAGGCCGAATTTTTAATCATTCACAATTAAAAAAATTAAGTGTTTTCATACTATTCCCAACCGTATATTAAACAGTGTAACGTGTCGAATGACCAATGAAACACAATTTTCATTGTACTAAACATTATGCAACGAAAATTAAATGCTTTCACACTTCTCCACGGTGAACTCGTTACACCTTACAACCATAAAAACGATTCAAAAAATTTCAATATTTCTACACACCGAAAACATGTTAGTGGCAGTAAAAAGACTGAGAAACTTTAAATGACACATTGCCAAGCAGCGAAGCACATTTATCTGGCATAGCATGTCCCAGCGGAGTGTGCTCCATTAAAATTATAATTCAACCGCAATATCGCTCACGGGACACACTGTGCTCTTTGGGCAATAAAATGTGTGTTTACACATGTGTGCGCCGCACAGGCCGCTGGCCAAATTCCACTGTATATGTGACTTTTTATAGTTTTCAATAATTTATATCCAGCCAGCGGTACTTTGAAACACCGGAGCTGTAGACGCTGACTTTTGCCCAACTGTGCAAATGTGTGTGTGTGTGTGTGTGTGAGTGTGTGTTGATGTTGGTGTTGGTAAATAATGCTAATGAAATGTTATTGCTTTGTATGCAAATCGATAAGCATTAACATAAAAATGTTGTTTCCTTGCAAACGGCCGTAGAGGACAACGTGGCAATGGATAATGTATTGGTTCGGCCAAATGTCCTCTGGGAATTTGTGCATTCTCTCTGCGAAAGTTTTCGTTTTTATAAAATTTTGTGACAGTTTGTTTGCTCTTGAATACCCGGAAATGCCCAGCAGCGAAATGCTGTAATAGCTTTAAATGCGCACTAAAGGACACGCGATGTGCTATTTGAAATTCTATGAATACATCGGGGTGTTGCTACAACACAGACACTTTTACGTTGTAAAAAATTTAATTTTAGTAAAGCAAAATTATTTGAAAAAACTATTATTTACTTATTTATTTATTTATTTAACCGTCTACTGCCCCATACGGCCTTAAGGCACGGTCCACAAAAACCTAGAAAAGTCCACATAAATATTAATTTTTTTTAATGAAATTTTTAGGGCATGTTTTAGATAAATTAAGTTGTCATTTCTTTAATGTTGCACGGCTGTAAGCATCACATGTTTCCCAATATTATCAGTTGAAAGTTGAACTTCGTGGAAATTACTAGAAATAATTATTTCGTGAAAAGTAAAGAAAAGAAAAAATTATTAAAAATACTTTTCGTTAAAAGATTAAAACAAGAAAATTATGAGTGAGTACCTTGTAATGTAATTTATGGATTTAAAGTGTTTTATAGTGAAAAAAAGGATTTGCAGTAGCTTTTTCGGCTTGGGAAAGCAGACTGCCTTTAGGCAGCATCAGGCACCAAAGCGAAAAGATTTAATGCATTTGGTCACTAAGGTACACTTGTATGTGGTTTCCGTTTTATAGATATCAATCGGCATTTAAAAAAAAAAAATTGTCGGTTTTATGGGACAAAGAAGTACAGGAAGTTTTAAAAAACTTGGATTTCGATGTTTTCAAAGAAACTGATGAAGAAAATGATGAAGAAACTGATGACGAGACCGTTAATGAAGTGTTAGCTAGGTTAGATTCAAAGTTCAAAATAGGAAATTTAGTTAAAAGGAGACATTTTTCCTCTTTCATTTGATACCCATATCTTCATCATTGCACAACGGCAAATATTTAAAAAATATTTGAAATATGTATGTCCTTAAAATTTTAAAGTCCTTTAAAAAGGACTTTGGGTCAGAAAATGAAAAACTGACTACGCCAGGATATTATAAATGACCTCTAGTTTCACGTCTATATCAACATTTGGATGGGTCTCGGCAAAAATGTTTTTTTTTGTCGCACGGTGTAATAAATGTAAAGTTGGTGTTCACTTACTGCTTCATAACTTTGTCATTTTTCTTTCGATTCTATTCATGTTAGGCTTCATATTTGCTCAAATAATATATCTTTCATCTTAGATTTTAAAACTAGAGCAGATAATTTATTTTATCCATAAAAAAATCATTCAAAAATTTATGATATTGAAAATGGTCGAATTGTCAAATTTATATAGATTTCACGCCCACACAGAATCAAATTTTTTTATTTTAAAAATTGTCCCTTCTTATATGATTCTAAAACTACATGGTGAACAATCTTTCGACTTAAAAAAAATTGGGGCAGTAGAGGGTTAAAATTAATTACAATAAACATTATAATTAATTATGGAAGCGTTAGCTGCCAGGGCTATCGGCTCATATTTGAAAAAATTCTAATTAATTTTTTTGTATAAAGTTTTATATAAAGTTATCTTTTTCTTTACAGCCTGTACTTTATTTCCTTGGATCACGCCCTGCGATCGTGATTGTAAATATGGCACAATTTGTAATCATATCAATTTGAAAACTATTGTACAATTGTCTTTATTTTGTCTATGTGTTAGTGCTGCCAACTGAAGAATCTGTCCATCGTATGACCAGCCAACTGCTGGAAATCTACTGTTCGCGTCGTGTGCGCATTTTCTACCCCGACATGCGCACCAAGAGTCAACTCCTCACCAACGAGCTACGCAAACAGCACGGCAGCCCTTCGGATGTTATTGGTGTGCACGGCGCATTATTGATTGATTGTAACGGTTTCATTAATGTCACCGCAATCTCTTTACAGGTGGTTTTTACACGCAAACGGCCAAGAGTCTACGCCTGGAAGCGCTGCAGAAGCCAAAAAGACCGCCGAAATTCAAGCCAGGCGATCATTATGCTCTGCGCACGCCCGAAGGTATGCAACAAATTTTCTTTCTTATTTTTTCTTCGCTATTTTGACTGAATTTCTGTACTTTTCGCTGTCATCAGAATGCCGCAACGAATTGGCGCGCATGGGCAAAGTTATAGACGAATTAATTGAACCAACACTGCGTCGTGCCAGAGAGTCCTTGAAACGTCAGGCTGCGGAAGCAGAAGCTGCAGCTGCAACTCGCAAAGCAAAGGCAAAGAAACCCAGCAGTGAGCCGCCGAAGCGACCGCCCGCCTGTGAATTCGGCAAAAAGAAGCGAGTATTGAAAAAGTGCAGGTGCGAATGTGTCTGCAAGTGCACGTTCTACGATCCGTGCAATCCGCTCGCGCTGAAGATCAAACCCAAGGACTTTCCCACCATTGAGGCGTATATGAAGTGTCTGAATCGGCTAGAGCGCGAGTAAGTGTTGCTAATTTTATAATGCGCATGAAAGTTGTAAAAGGGAAAACTCGGAAAACTATAAAAACTAATGCAGAACATAAAAGCAAAGCAGCAAAGTTCACATCCCTCCTCGAAAAAAACAAAAAAAAAGCGAAAGCAAAAAATTTTAAATTTGCGCAACAAATTGTAGCGATTTTCAGCTACGCGCCAACTGCAACATTGTGGCACTCGGGCAACTTTCTAAGCCGCGTCCCCCCCGCAGCGCTGGTGTCCAAAACCATATTTTTGTTACGCTTCACTCTTTACAAAAATGCATACAAAATACTTAATTCCCGCTTGGTGCTTTTTCACTGCTGCGCGCAAGCAAAACAGCCAAAACGGCGCGCGTTACATGCAACATTTCCATACATTTTTCACTTTCGCAACATTTGAAATAATTTTCAAATTTTTTGCTTAGCTTATTTCAGTTGATTTTTGCCGCTATTAACTAATAACCTCCCATGTTCAATTGCAGAAAGTTCAAATACTTAGAGGGCCTCATGCCCGTGGACCCAGAGGAACAAAAGGCCGCCATTTTACTGGACTACCAAAAGCGACTCGACGAGGCCACAGACAAATTTACATTTAAAATTCAAAAAAGATACAAATGTCTCATGAAGAAAGTAAGTGCGGCGACTAACGCGAGCCACGATGCGCTCGACTGGCTAATTAGTTGATGTTGAGTGCATCCAAACAAAGACAAAGTTGATAAGGTTGTGTTGGTTCGTGAGCAGTGAGTGCTTAGTGAGAACTTTGTGCATATTTTGTTTTTATCTCAATTGTTTTTTTGTTTTCTTTTACTGAAAGTCCGGTGTTAATTAGCAAAAGTGCATGTTCGAATTGAGTAAGAAGTTCATTGAAAAAACTTAGCTGAGCTTTAGTGACCTAAGGGCAGCAGATGACTTAAGTTCCATGAAATCATGCCATCACAACTTCATTTTAAATTGTTACAAAACCGAAGAAGATTTTGGTGCTTCAATGATGGCGACACACTTCATTACCAATTAAGAAATGTTTTGGTTGTTTAGGTCGCAGTTTATACTATTTTAAAAGCGGTTTACATGTTCAGAAAAGAAGTTTGGAACATCAAAGCATTTTTGTACGAGGGCTGAAGACGTATCATAGCGGAAAGCGGGATGTTTCTTATAGCATTAAACTTTAGATTATTGACTTTTGTAAAATTAAAATCGATGATTTGATTAATAAGGCAGTGTCCAACTATGATTAGAGTAGTGTGTTCAGTGCCAGTGTTGCCAAATTAGATGTACTTATAAATTTCAGAGAATCTCGCTCTCTTAGGTGGAATTTTAGATGAAATAATCAGGGACTTAACTATTATAAGTTTCATTAGAAAATAGTTGCAATGTAATTATTAAAATGTAACATACATTTTTTTTTTGGTTATAATTATTATTTGCGACAGTTAATTTTTACGTTGCATAATAACTGTTATGAGAAATAAATATTTTTTCGTTCTCGATAATTATTATTTTGGGATTTTTTTGTTTTTACGTTGCTTTATAACTTTTAGTTTTGACTTTTTTTATTTACGTTACCGATAACTATTATTAAAAAAATTTTTTTTACGTTGCTTCATAATTTTTATTTTTGTTTTTTTTTTTATTTACTTTGCCGATAACTATTATTTCAAAGAAAAATTTTTTTAAGTTGCTTCATAACTTTTATAAAAGAAATTGTTTTTTTTACGTTGCTTTACCACATTTTGAGTATGAATTGATTTTTAATTGTTTAGTTGTTGGTGGAAATTGGTTTTCTGCAGTTAGTTTGCGTTCGTCAATTTGAAATAATTAAAAATCAATTCAAACCCAAATATGGTAATTCAACGTAAAAAAAAAATTTTTTTTAAATAATAGTTATCGGCAACGTAAATTTAAAAAATCATAAATAAAAGTTATGAAGCAACGTAAAAAAAATTTCTCAAAATAATATCGTTATCGGTAACGTAAATTAAAAAAAGTCATAAATAAGAGTTATGAAGCAACGTAAAAAAAACAAATCCCAAAATAATAATTATCGACAACGAAAAATATACTTGTTACTTATAAGAAAAAATATTTATTACATGATAATAGTTATAGGCGACGTAAAAAATGTCTTATTGGGAATAATTATTATAAAGCAATAATTATAGAAATTTCTTAAATTAGGGCAATTTTTTTATTTCCAAAAATATGAATAATAATTATTTTAAGTCTCTGGAAATAATTGTTCAGCACAATGTTGACCATTTTGTCACTCGTGAGTAGCCGAAAAGTAAGCACTGGTTTAGGAGATTTTAGTTTTCTATTGGTGCGTTTTTCAAGTCTCCCTCAAATGAACAAACATTGTAAATCATGAAACCTTTTGTGAACTGTATGGCACATCTGTTATTTTTAGGTATTCGGCTAATGCGTTAAAGCTCCGTACTGTCTATTGCCAGCTCGTCGGCTATACAATTCTCCTCTGCAAGTGTAATACTCTATTAACAGAATTATTTCGCAAAATATCTTAAGACTGTAGTGCTGAGCCCTCGTGCACATCGCACCAACGAAACCTTCTAACAACTTGTTGAGTTTGAAAAAAATTGAGATAATAATCCGCAGAGCACTTTGGCCCTAATCTTTTGTTGCCGTTTGAATACCATTTGCAATGATTTCTTTGTTCTTTCTCTATATGTGCGAAAAACATTTTTGCTTTATTTCGCCACTCACGGCCGGTAAAGAAAAAATTAACGCAAAGTCGCCAATAAAGCTGCTAATAAAAATAAAAAGCACGTCGTCAGTGGCACTCAAGTGACCACCAACCGACTGTATGCACAGTATTCTTCATTTAACGATTTGACCAAATAATAAAAAACATATTCGCACACAAGCGAACCTATGAGCGAAAAAGCCACCACAAAACTGGAGGCGGACAGCAATCATAAAAAATGTTTACGAGCCAATATAAAAGAAATTACCTTTTTCGCGCTGCATTTTGAATTATTAAAGTTAAAGGAAAAAATTAAAAATTCATGCTGCGTCGAAAACTTTGGCCGACTCGTGACGTGTGTTCGTGTGAGTCGACGAGGATATCACTTGAATCAGCGCACACCTTGCCACCCCACACCACCGCGCAAGTGTTCATAATTTGCACTTTTTTCATAATTATTCTGGCACAAAAAATTATGTATGTGTTTATTTTTTTATGTATCCTGCAGGAAGGATTCGCTTTGAGGTTGTATGCATGTGAAACTCAAAGTGCAAAGCTGCAGAGATTATTTGAGCGTTTTATTAAATTCTGAGAATTTTTCATGCTTCGGTTTACTGAGCAACATTGAGGTTTTCTAAAATGTATTTTTATGAAATATTGATTATTAAAAGGCCTTGCAAATTGAGTTTTTATGAAAGTTTTGGGAAAACAAAATCAGGAAAGATTTGTTTCTATTTTCTATGCATAGGACGGATACATTGTAGATGCTCATAAGCTGACAGATATATTTGTAATGAATTTTAATAAAATTTTAAATCTTGTACTGCATATTGTGATTTATGGCACAACTTGATCTATGAACATAAAAACGGCCACTACTAGCAAATAAGTAGTGCTTGTTTATAAGATTTTATGACCAAAATATGAATATTTTGAGCCAATTTAAAAAAGTTTGTTAGCGTGGAAATATATGAAATGTACATATTTGAAGAACTATACCTTAGTCATTTTTTTGTTAACCAAATGCCAGAACTTAATACGTAGCGAAACAAGTTGTGATCTGTCACATCATGTACAATTTTTCATCACTAGACAGTGTTGCCAGATTAGGGGGTTTCCCCCTAGATTTGGGGCTTATTTGTTTGAATTGGGGGACATTTTACGATAAATATTTTAGGGGGAAAATTTAGGGGGGGAAATACTTTACAGACATTTTTAATTTACGCTTTTTGAACTATCTGTGGCCAACCAGGTTGAATTTTTGTTACATCAACACCTTGTTCAGATATGGCTAGTGGGTCTTTTTTTAATTTCATGTACCAAATAAAATAAGCAATTTTCTTGAAATATTAACTTTATGTGTACATTATCAATTTAGGAGGAAATTTTAGTTTTTATCGGGAAATGGACTTCATTTTAGGGGGATTGCTTGAAATCCATCTGGCAACACTGTCACTAGAATGGCCGGCCAGTTTAAACTTCCTTAAATGTTGCAAAAGAGGTATACTTTTTTTTAACAATTTTTGTATTCAATTTGGCTTAAAAAGTAATAGAACGACCGGAAGATTCCCCTTCAGGAGAGGACGCAATACAAAAATAAAAGACACGGTCTGATTTTGACTCTCTTGAAAGACTTGCATTGTTTCAAGCCAAAATTGGTTAGAAAACCAGTAATTATTAGCACATTTATTTTTTCAATATCAAAAGAGTATCAATTAGAGCAACATTACTTCATGATAATGTGATAAAGAAACTTCATAACAAAAATCATCTCGGAATAAATCAATTGAGCAAAATCCTCCCAATATTCAAAAATTTCAAATATTTGAACCCTTAAGTAACACCGTCCGACAGCATTTTTCACACTGGGAAAAATCCATATGGGCGTGTAACTAGAGACCAAACATAGTAATACTGCGTACTCAGTTTTTCATTTCTACATCCTTTGTCTTTTTAAAAGGACTTCAAAATTTTGAAGGGGATGAAAAATAAAAAAAATATTAAAAATACTGAACCTCGTTAGAATATGGCGATATGTATATCAAATGAAAGAGGAAAGGCTCAAGAATTTAAATAAAACTGATTTTTTATCTATTTGTAAAAAAACGATATGAAAAAGGTCCTTTGAAAATTTTAATCCTTTATATCCATGAAAATTTATACACAATTTTCTTGAAAAGTAAGTATGTTAAAACCCCAAATCTCCCTGATCACGTATCAAAATTTCATTACTCTAACTTTACTGGTTCGAAAGTTATTAAAAAAAAGGCGGAAGCTGCAATTCTAATGAAGTACAAAAATTCGAATTTATTTGAGTATCAGTATTTTAAATAATAAAAAGATGCAAAATCAATGAAGCGAGAATAATGAAATTTTGATACGTGATCTCGGAGATTTTGGGTTTTAACATACCTCCTTTTTAAGAAAATTCTATATAAATTTTCAAGGATATAAAGGATTAAAATTTTCAAAGGACCTTTTTCATATCGGTATTTTTACAAATAGATAAAAAATCAATTTTATTTCAATTCTTGAGCCTTTCCTCTTTCATTTGATATACATATCGTCATATTCTAACGAGGTTTAGTATTTTTTATATTTTTTTTTATTTTGTATCCCCTTCAAAATTTTGAAGTCCTTTTAAAAGGACAAAGGATGCAGAAATAAAAAACTGAGTACGCAGTATTACTATGTTTGGTCTCTAGTTTCGCGCCCATGTGGATTTTTCCGGTGTGAAAATTTTTTTTATTTTTGTCGCACGGTGTAATGTTGCAATGAGTTTCAGCAATATTTAATATCTTATTACCACATATGAATAGATATGTATCTCATATAATTAATTTTTTTTTATTCCGGCCCTCAAATATGTGTGTAAAGCGCGTGTGTTCTAATAAATAAAGGGTTTGCATGCAACTACGTCAAATTGTGTTATATCCCCAA
The DNA here is from genome assembly GCA_964056695.1 of Melieria picta. Taxonomy (NCBI): domain Eukaryota; kingdom Metazoa; phylum Arthropoda; class Insecta; order Diptera; family Ulidiidae; genus Melieria; species Melieria picta. The sequence goes on from OZ057399.1 coordinate 29,963,841, forward strand.
CACGTGCTGGTATTAACCGAGCTCTGAACTTTTGCAGGTCTGCCTATTTATTTTAGTACATCTTCCTGCTTACTTCTTTAACTTTATTGGCTGCTTTATATATAAATTCAACTGCATTTGGTATATGTTTGCAGCTTCGCACTCTCAGTCTGGAGACTTTTCCCTCGCACTTGATTAAGAAAGTTTGGACGAAAATCGATCCGCGTCTAACATTCCTGCAAGATGCCTGCTTGTTCATCCAGAAGGAAGAGGTGCGTATGGACAAACTTCAGTGTGAATTTGTGTTCTTACTTATTGATGGCAGATTATGAAATATGCGTACGCCGAACGCGAAATGTGCGCCACATGGAGTGCATAATTGTGTGTATGTGTGTGTGTGTGTTAGCGGCGAATTCAGTTGTCCGTTATATTCGTGTGTGCCGTACAACGAGATAAGCCAGTTTACTTAGTTTGTTGGCGGGTTGTTCGACATATTGCCTTTTCATGATTTGGTGCTGTTGGTATTTAGGTCTATAAATACAAGCAAAACACAAGTCAGTGAGTAGTTAAAAGCTGCAAGGATTAAGGCGATAAGTGTTGAAACACACTAATGTTATGTATGTACATTGACTATCTAGTTTTGTGAGGTAATAGAGTGCGTCTCTGCTGGAGATATTGTTGCTGTAATAATGATTAACGTAACTAGTGTTCTACACATTTGTGTTAATAGGAAAAAAGACACTGAATAAACTAGTTAATTTACATAGAAAATACTCATTAATGAAGTCAATTTAGTCATTAATTAAATACTAAGAAATCACAACTCAAATATATTTGAGTCAATGAAAAAGATTTCTAATGACTAAACAATATCATAATTTCTGAAAGAAACACAGGAGCAGTATTTGAAAATAGGCTTGCAATGATTTAAGGGCCAAGCAGTGTTGCCAGTTACCTGAAATGACTTTCTCCTAAATCTTAAAAAAATACTGAAATTTCCTCGCAAAAGTTAAAAAAATCTCATTAATTTTAAAGAAATTAATATAATAAAAATATATACATACATATAATTTTTTTAGTGCAGCCTTTTTTATTCATCTTCAGCTAAACACACAAACTTGACAGAAACAAAACATATAACAAATGAATTAGGAAAAAAGTGCCATATTTGGCGGGATTTCATTGTGACAGCAATAAGTGAGAACGAGATAGATTGAGCGTACATTTTGTAAGCTTACAAATTTTTAACACAATAGGGTGCTTTTAGGGTGCTTTGTTGCCAGTGTTCATACTTCTTCTTCTTCTTAGCTGGCGCTACAACCGTTTATCGGTCTTGGCCGAATCCAAAAGAGCGCGCCAGCTGGTTCTGTCCTGTGCTGGCTGGCGTCAGTTGGAGATTCCAAGCGCCGACAGATGAGGACGTCCTCTTCCGCGGCGTCCACCTGAGGGTACCGTCTCGTAGACTCGCCTTGCCGGAGCATCTTCAGACATACGGGCAACATGGCCAAACCAGCGCAACCGCTGTATTCATACTTCTTTATACAAAAATATCCCAAAAATCCACTAAAGATCCGAAAAATCCCTTAACACAAAATATAAATCTCCTAAACTTTCTCCTAAACAATTCTTCCTCCTACAAATTCTCCCGAAAGGCCAAGAATCTCCCAAATCTAGAAGGAAATCTCCTGACCTGGCAACACTGGGGCCAAGATATCTAGACAAAATTTATATTATTTAATGCAAATATTTTTGAATATTTTGAAAAAAATATTTGAATAAGTTTATACCGAAATATGGTGCTGCGCATAAATAATGTCTCCCCAGATAGATAACAACTTTAGCCCGACCAATTAATCCGCTTCGTTCACATTCGGCCAACAAACGCACATTCGATCAATAATTGTCTTCGGCGAAAATATACGCCGAAGGCCGAATTACTCACGGAAGGTGAATATAGTATGTATCGCTTGATATGGAAAGGCAAAAGCAACGATGTCAAAAGTGCTAGTTATCAAAAGTGTTGTGCTTAATTATATTGTTACGAAAGTCAGTTTGTGCTGGCCAATGGTTCGTATAGCTGGATTGCGTCAAAATATAACAAAACAACTGAAATTCTTTAGTACATTTAACCTAGTATTCACTTTATTCACAATTGCACAGTAATTTATTTTACTTCACTTATCCATTTAACCCATTTTCGGCCGCTGGTCGATTTTTCGACCAGCCACTTTGAAGGAGAGTAGCTCTGCACTTAGACATTATATCTTTGAACTTTTGATGCATAAAATAGCTTTGGTCTTTTGGTAACCCCTCGAAATAATAATTTTTTTTAAAAAAGATAAATTTAGAGGTGTTGGCGAAGGCACGAAAAAAGCATTTTTTTAGTCATATTTTGAATATTCTGAAAAATATATAACATTTTCAAATTATTGATTTATTATTGATTTACGAAGCCTAAAGACCAAATTACCACACTCAATTGATATCCATAAGATTATGAAAATATTTTTACCTCTCAGCACCGCGTACTTTTCAGTGGTCGAAAAATCTACCATTGGCCAGAAGTCGTCATGTACGTACATATGTAAGCCAACAATTATTTGTTTTCATGGTTGATTATTATTTGACCAAAATTATATACATATATATTTGTTTTTATTTGAAATTAAATTTTTATTAATTTATAAAAAAAATATTTAAAAAAAAAACACCAAAAAAATCCAAAAATATTCTTGATTAAGGTCCTAAATGTAATTCCTTAAAAGGAATTAAAAAAATATTGGCTATTTCTGGTAGCGGCCGAAAATGGGTTAACTCTCTCGCATGTCAAAACCAAAACTGCCTGGCAGCATCATTTCCGGCTACCTTATATACTTTTTTGCATAATTCATTCTCGAAACATCTGGCATCCCCTCGCCTTGTCTATGCGATAGTTCCCAAAATTAACATGATCCCTAAAAGTATGCAATATACAACAAAAGCAACACTGAACGATCATATTTTGGTGCACATTGCATACTTTCAGGACTTAAGGCTTAAGTTATTCACCTTCGGCTTCGATTTTAGCCGAATGTTAGTCTTGCAGAAGATTACTTGGATTCGGTTTCGGCCAAAATATCACCTGCGGTCAGACTCTAACGAACAAACTTTTAATTGTTGAGCCTGCTTTCTATTTTCAGAGACTTTGGCCCGAAATCTATCCCGAAATCATACTTATGGATTTTTTCTTCAACACCGAACGTCCCATAAGCACCACAGTGGCAGTTTTAATCATATCCTGCATTATCGATTTGCAGGAAGATTTTCGCTATTATGTGAAACGTGCTTTTTTGCGTTATCTGTTGCGGTAAGTGTGAACTGCAGTCGCTTTATTATCTACGTGAGTTCATTTGGATTCAACTATTATTGGAGTTGTTTGTATGGGCTTTTTCAGATCACCGTTGGAGCGTAAGCGCCTGCAGCTGGAAATGGAGCCACCCGATTTTCCCCTCCTAACCATACGCGCACCAGTGCCGTATAAGGTGAATGTGCAGCTGGCGCGCAATCGCCTCGATCAGGTTCTCATGACATCGCATCCCGTCATTATAGCGCTGAATGTAATCTGGCATCAACTGTACGTAATCGACATCACATATACAAATCTCTGTGTGAAGATTAATTGAGTGGTGTAATTTTTCTTTTACAGCTACAATGATCTCGTCATTGTGGACGTTTCCAAAATATTTTTTCGCGAGCAACCCATGACCTCTGATGAATTAGTGGACTTTGTGAAGGAGAGTTGCGACACCGTGCGCGACGTTAGTATCGCTAATATGTCTTCATTATTACTAAATGTGAATGCAGATCCGTGGATCCATTGTATCTCGGCAAAAGTCTACCACTTTAGTTGGATCGTACTCTGACTCGTCGGTGAAAACCGGTAGCGTCCAGAAAGGATACGTACAATTTAGATGCTTCAAGGCTCTGGATCTCGGATTGTCGATTCATTGCTTGCGAAATGCGACAGTTCGAACTCCAGGGTTTCGCTCTGCCGACTGTTACCTTGTCGTTACGGGCGTTACGGGCACTCCTCTATTCTAAATTATTTCAAAGGCATACCTCAGAATGTTGACTACATGACACCCAGCCTGTCCTTTGATAAGGACTATCAGGTTGTTATCCCATCTAGGGCCGAATGGGAGCTGGGTGTTCCCCCTGCCAGCGGTGATGTCCATATCTATACAGATGGATCGAAACTGCTTGGTCAGGTGGGCTGTGGTATCTACTCAGAAGGATTAAACCTTAACTTAAAGCTCAGGCTGCCAGATTACTGTAGTGTCTTCCAGGCTGAGGTCACAGCAATCTGCGCAGCCTCCGATTGGCTCAGGGTAAACAGGATATCGGCTACTGGTATCCTGATACTATCGGACAGCCAATCAGCTCTTAGAGCTCTGGATGCGGTCAAAATAACATCTAAGAATGTTCTCAGCTGCAGCAAATCTCTCAACGAGACTGCCAAGCAGCTTTATATTCGCCTATGCTGGGTTCCAGGTCATAAGGATATTCCAGGGAACTGTAGAGCGGACGAGCTCGCAAGACAGGGTACTACTGAGCAGTTAGGCCATGAGTTGACCACGCTCGGTGTCCCTCTTTTAACATGTAAGCTTCGTACCCATGCGAGCTCTATACACGATACGAATTTAAGATGGGTTGAGGGCAACACAAGCCTCCTTGCGCGCCAACTTTGGCCAACCTTAAATCTTCGTCGTTCTAAAGAACTCCTCTCATTAAACAGAGCCCAGATCAGAACCATGATCGGTGTCCTTACGGGTCACTGCCTCATCGGCACCCACGCAAAAAGGATGGGGCTGTTTTCGAACGACTTCTGTCGCAGCTGCTTGGACGAGGAGGAAGAAGAAAATATTCCTCACTTACTATGTAACTGTCCTGCTTTATCCAGAAGAAGGCTGACCTACTTAGGCAACTTCTTCTTCGGAAGTCTAGATGATCTAGCTGACAAGACCATACGCCGTCTACTAAGCTTCGTTAATAGCTCAAACTGGTTTAACGAGTGAGCGACACGATGCTCGATCTCATGTGGTATCACAATGGGCCGCCTGGCCTAAGTGTGCTCCTCGGAGCAGCCACACACTACCTACCTACCTACCTTGTCAAAGCAATTGTCTCTGATTTGGTTATGTTTCTTAGGAAGTGTCCAGTGGGTTGGTCGTGTTTCAAGGACAAAAAGATACATTTTTGGTCCTTGTGATAGTTTCCTAGTGACAGTCCATAAATATACGGTTTCTAAGGAAAACGAGTTTTAATTAGTATAATTTAATTAAAATATATATAATTATATATTATATTCCACCCAGTTGCTAATCAACGATTGGCTTCCACGCTGTGCCGACATGATGGATGTGATGAAGAAAACTTGGAAGGATATGGTGGCCATGAACAGCAAGTACGGCGGACGCGCCGACATTCTCTTTCGCTGCGTGCACGCGCTCATGTCGCACCATCTGGAGGGGCTCATTACACGCAGCATAACCTATCTCTTTAAGACACTGCACTCCTATTCGGTGAGTCGAGCACCTGAAAACTTTTAGGACGAACCTTTCGTAATCGCCAAACGGAATTCATTCTCTTGTTAGGATGGCAACAACATCGAAAAATACAGAATGTATGATCCGCACCTGAAGCGAAATCCACTCATGACGTTGTGCGTATCGGTTGTGGGTTCGCATTTCGATAATCGCCCCACCGAGAACCCCAAAACCACGAGTATTTATACGTTGAGCGACGACGATGCTGATCCATTTTACCGTCGACCCACCTTATATCTGGGCGACCTGGTAATCTCAATTCAACTACAACTCCATCATTACGGCCAGTAACAAATTCTCCATTATGCATGCACAGTTCAATGTGGATGTGGATCCTGTCGCGGAGTTTTGCCTTCAGCACTGGGGAAAATTCTTCGCCTATCCCTATTTGAAAGAGCTGCCCGCTTTATTCATCGACCTTTTCAAGACCATACTGCGTGTGGGATACGACATTCCGCGCTTGGAGTACGTCATGTCAAACGGTAAGCCGACACGTTTCGGGACATGAAGCAAGCACTGCTGCACTACTCACACTGGGGTGCACTCTCTCTCTCTCTCTCTCTCCTCGCACAGACCAGAGCACACTGGGCTACCTGCATGTCGTGCACGAGAACCACATCGATATGCTGCGGCTGTACGAGAATGTGCGCAAAATAATAATGAAGAACTGGCGCGGTCCGAAAGTGTATCTCCTTCCAGTTTATAAATATTACTATCTACTTTTGTCGGGAAAGATGTTTGCCCTTACAGAGAAGATCTTTACGCAGAATATTCTGCCAGAGTTGGAAGTAAGTAAATTCTATATTCAAGTCCCATTAATTTCCGCCAAAAGTTGTATTTTATTAAAAATCCAAAGAAAACAATTATTTGTATGACTACACCTATTCTGCGGAATGAGGCTAATCTTCCTTGTTTATAGCTTTAAAGCTTATACCCCGAACGACAGTCCAGCGGGTAGCGCGCTGGCTTCTCATACCGAGGCCCTAGGTTCGATTCCTAGCTCGGGCTGGTGAAACGCTCATCTACTTCTATCGCTATCCACATGAAGCAGATGAGAATTACAAGAATCGCACAAGTGCGCTCTTGGCAGGCAACGGCAAAACCTCCAAGTGTGAAAGAGAAACTGTCAATCGCCGTTCGGATTCGGCATTAAACTGTAGGTCCCTCCCCCCGCCCTTTCCCCATCAGCTTGAAATGTGTGCTGTAACATACATATGTTGAAAAAAAAACACATATTCATACACATTTCAAAACTGGTGAAATATGAGATATCAATCTCCTCTCCTTCCCTATGGAAGGAGACTACTCCTATGGAAGGCTTGTAGTCTTCCTGCCCACCCTCACATCACACATACCCCGAACGCATAGACGATGACAGCGAGACGACTGCATCTGTCGAAATATAGAATCAGAACATTCGTATGGAGACGATTACTTTTACGACTGTCGCTGTCGCTAATAATAGAACTCTTTACTATTTCGTAGATAGTTTTAATGCCATGTTTCTTACTTTATTGGTGTACTTTGAAAAACAATTTGCGAAATTGTTAGGATTTCAGTTTAAATCTCCTAATTCTAAAAATTATTACACATTGCCATTTGTTTTAAATTGAGTGTACAACGAAAAATCGTATAGACGAATGCTTAATAGAGGAAGCTCAAAAAATATGATTGTGATAATGTAGCTGCCGCTGGTCTTGTAACCACGTAGTTGACTACACAGCGACCACCAAGTTTTGTGGCCGTGTCGCTGCCACAGGGAAAATCAATTAAGCAGTGGTGAGAAAACCATATGATTTCTTAAAATGCATTGACTGACCAATGCGATTTCCAACCCTTTTTAATTAAAATTGCAATACCCTATAAGTGAAGTTAAGGGGTTAGGTCCACTTGTAAGGCAAAAAAAGAATGCTTTTTTGCAAATTTTTTCTGAAGACGGGTTTTATTATTTATGAATAAATCTTTTTGTACATTAAAGATACACATTTCAAGAAGTCCATAATATTAAGAGATATAGTCAATTTGCTGAGACACCAAAAAAAAGACGTTTTGCGGTGATCACGATTGCAGCAGTCTGGATCATTTGAAACCAAAAAAAACGAACGGGGATCTTTAGTAACTCAGTTAATGCTCAGGATGGACGAAGGGTTTGTTCATATTTTGATTTGTCGCAACATGGCGGACGTTCAAAGTCAACATTTTTTTTTACCCACATTTTCGTCACTTTTTCGGCTATAAAAAAAAAAAATTGCATCGTACAAAAAAATCCTTCGTCCATCCTGAGGACAATTATATGTAAAATAAGTCGTTAAAATTTCAAGAGGGTCAATACAGCCGTTTTCGAGTTACAGTGATCACCGACTTCGAAAACGTGGTTTCGAGAAAAACGCGTTTAAAATTTTGAGTATAGTTTACATGCAGATAAAAATACAATAGAGATGTATTTCAATGCAGTACATCTCGGCGAATAATAGTCCGATTAATCTAAAAATTTCAGGGAATACTTTTGAAATGTTATACTTTTAGAAAATGTAATAAAAAAAATCGATTTTTTGAAAATCATGAGTGGACCTAACCCCTTAAGTTAACCCATCTTTTACCGCCCCTAGATCCCGTGGACCGATTTTGAAAATTTTCATAACACATCCACATTTTTCACGTTTAAGTTACTGTTTCTTTTTAACTACGCATCGGAAGTAGTTGCAACCAAGGAGAAAGTTGAATATAATGCGATTCCCGTGTCTTTAAAGACACACCAAAATATTTTAAGTTAGAACACGCTTAAAACTTTAGAAAACTGAAAGTTTCATAATTTGTATGCCAACTTTGTTCTTTTGGTAGGCAGTATTAAGTGTTTTATTAAAAACAAAAAATTCATTTTGTATTTAAAAAAAAAAATTTTTAAAACCCTTAAAAAAGGTGGTCCTGTTACACTGAGTGAAACCCTAAAATTCGGAAATAGTTGTTCGTAGTTTGAAAGCCAACGAATGTAGCTTTCCGATAATGTAAAAATATTTAATATGCGTTAGAAACTGTTATTTTCAGAATTTTTCAAAGTTGCCGTGTCTTTAAAGACACGGCGGTAAAAAATGGGTTAACGCCCTGAAGAAGGCATGGACGGTGTAGACAAGTTTTTTTATATATTAATGATCAAAATTTACAGCAAAAATTTACTTACTCATGTTCATCTGTTCGTCATCTGATTGATGCAAACGATAACTAGCAAAGTATTTGAATTCAAATTTTGTGTAGATGTAGGACTTTAGTATGACCTAATTTATTTATTTATTTACGATATATTTATTTATTTATTGGTTGATTAAGGTTACACTACCTAAGAACATGGTTCTTTTATAAGTGCATCAACTAATATTAAGTAACAGTTGCATCGAGCTTAAAAAGAAAAATACAAACTTAATACTTAAGGCTATTACAGAAAAAGTACAGTATATAGGAGTTAAGATACAATGCAAAGAGTAAGAGATATGAGAAATAAGTTTTGATGATCTGCAATCGAAAGGCACACCCATTACAATAATTTATTGAAATAGTCGAAAATTCGCGCTTTATAGTTGTTTCTATTCAGTCCAGCTTTCAAAGTCTCCGGAAGAGAGTTCCATAGTCTTACGGCGTTAATGAAAAAAAGTCTAGAAGAGGTCAGGTACACATACTTTGGAACGATAAGGTTGTGATGTCTTCCCGACTTAGGAAATGAGCCTATTTCTCCTACCTGTAAGAGTTATCACGCAAATGTAGGAGTTTTCATATTAGCCAATGTACCCGAATCTGTTAATCTAAAAATTGCGTGCAGGTTGTTACATACGATATGTATGTAAGATAGTATTATACACTGTGACCTTTTATAACTATTGCGATCCTTTATGACCATGAGACCAGGACGGTCTTTTCTATAAAATCTATGTCGACCGATGTCTGCTGAAAACTTGTGAATATAGCAAAGATCAAGTCGACTAAATTGGCTCTTGTTTAAGATGTACGATCCCAAACATTCGTGGGACCAATGAATTAATTTTGTATCTTTTCTAATTTTTTATACTTTGAAACGATATCAACCAAAAATGCGCCCAAAAAAAGGCGTGATTGTAGTGAATGTTGTAAATACACCTAATTCTGTTTTTACACGGTAGATTGGTTCCAGGAAAACTCGTGTAAAAAAAAACCGTGTAAAAAAAGACATTAATCGTATGAAAAAATAGGTGATTGGTTCCTTATCTCTAAAACCTATTAAAATTAGTGAAAAACAATGATTTTTTAGGAAGAAGTATCCATGTTTATTTTATTAAATCACATATATAATGTAACAAAATATTAACACATTTAAATTGCTCTGACAAGTAAATTTGCTTGTATCCACAAAATGGGAATTTTCCTAAATTTGTGATATGAACATATTTCGCAAAAATTAAATTTGACAAAAAAAATTAAAGCCCAAAAGATTTTGAATAAATTTTGCTCAATGGAATAAAATCCTGTAAAAAATTAAAATTTTTTTTTATTTTCAAACCGTGTTATTTTCAAATTTTTTAAAAATATCTCGAAATGATGAATGCACTTCCATGTCAACAGCCACGTCGATGTGTCTGTTCAGTGATTATAGTTTCACCGCGCCTTACATTTAATTACTGAGTTTCATTATATTTTTTTTTAAATCTGACTCTCGATAATTGCGGCTCTTCGCGTGCTTATTAAGCGAATTTAGCATATTTTTTCCCCAGTCGAATCATTTCGAGGTGCTGCGTTAAAGAACCACACAAAAACACTGTCAGGTTGCGGCGCAATTTCGCCGAGCACGCATGCGGACAGACCAGGAGACTGCTAAAAAAAATGCATAATTGCGTTGCGGGAAAATGAAATTAATTATTTTATTTTGATTTGATTAAAAGCAATGATGCATAGAATTAACATTAAATTTCATTATGGCGCGTTGAGTATAATAGCCGGCAGACGGAAAGACCAGCACAAGCATAGACATGACGACAAATTGGCAGCCGAATGCAACGACGAAAGGACCAAACGTTGAGTGGGCGAACGGCTGTGTAAGCCGATTGATGCGTCAAGCCACAGTTGACTGCTAACGTGAACCTTTGTGTACGTTTTTTTTACACTAAAAATTGCAGCAATGAGTGAAAGCGTGTGTCGCCTAGCGACATGTGTGGCTGCAGCTTATTTTTCAATATTAATTTCACACTCATTTAAAATGCAATCTAATTATGTAAATACACGAATGAATGTGCGCTCAGTGCAATGTGTGTGCGAACGAAATGCACTTTTGAAACACATTTGTGGAGTTCACTCTTCATGGGATTTTAGGTGTAAAGTTGCTAGCTTAGCAATCTGTTGCTACAACTGCTTTCGAAAACATTGCGAAAATTAAAAAATTGCTGCGATAATAAATTTACACCTAAAATGCTATGAAGAGTGAACTCCGCTAATATTTACACGTACTAGTATCATACAAACTAAGCCGACTTTTTTACACTCTACATTTTATGCAAACCCTCTTATCAGCCTCTATGAATTGCGTTTTCAAATTGGTAAAAAAAAGTATAGTAAAAAAAGTCATAAAGTACAATAAGAAAAGTTGAACATTAATGTTTGTCACCAGATTGTTTTGTTAACCCTTCGATATTACTTTTTGGTATTTAAATCATGAAACACTTGCCTAAGAAGTGTGCACACGACATTTGAAGTTGCCACGCCTCTTTGTTAGAGTTCTAGAGCTAGTTTACTTCTGAACAATTTTAGCTTAAAACTAAAATAAATTAAAAAATTAAATAAATTTTGTTTCAATATTTTTTAATTACAGAAAAATTACCTAATATTTATGGAAAAATACAAAATTATAATTTTTTGATTTTATTTAACCATTATTAAAGAAACAGGGTTTTGATCAAACGTGCCCAATTCGTAGACTTCAATTAGAACACAAACTGTCCCTGATATCGCTGCAAACACTGTGCGTGAAATTTACCCTCAAAAATTCAGACATTATTTCATTATAAAGGGAATTCCACAGGCTACAATATGGTAACAAACTTATTGTACCTTAATAATAGTTTTTTTCGAGAAAAAAATCCGTTAAAAAAAAATTTTATAAAAAAATGTTTTTTTCGCTTAAAACTTTTTATTAGTACATCTTTCGTAGCTAATGTTGCACATCCAAAGAAAGGTATGAAAAATACCTTTTGTTTGATACCCATATCGTGTAAATCAGTTGGAGATTAATTGAGTTTTTTTGATAAAAACTTTGAACTTTGACCCCGAGCCACGCCTTTTATGGGCGTTTCCCAGGCAAAATTTTTAGTTTGTTAGATGCAGGAGCCAACCCTCTATATAAAAGCATACTCATTTATTTTTTCCACGAGGGTTCGCTATACTGTTTTTATGCCTCGACGAAAGTGGGGTTTTTGGGACATTTTTGTCGAAAACATAGTTTGAATGTATTTTTTTTGGATTGGTGTCTCAAGCAAATTTGTTGGTCGTTAAAATATCTACAAACTTGCCGAAGAGAGTATGGCGATATTCGGAACAATTTAGGACCTATTAGCATTTACACGTTCGAAGACTTAAGCGACGAACTCGACTAAAATGAGCAAACTTCAAAGTCGGATTTCTCTTAAACTAGAGCCAATCCAGCCAAACGGCTGGTGGATCTCAACTCAGTATACCTATAGCAAGTCGCTCAGTAGGTCGCCCCATGTCTGAATTTTCGACTTGCACAGTGAAATCATTGGAAATTATTTTGGGGATAGCAGTAAAATTTTTGTAATTTGCTTTGAATTCACTTCTAAAAATATTAATTTGTTGGTGCCTACTTAAATTAAACCCATAAATCAAACGTAGCTTTTGCTATAAGATGACAAATATGTGAAGTTGCTCTCAGGCAACTTTGGGGTCGAAAGGGTTAATATTGAAGGTTAGGTTAGGGCTTGCTAGGCTGCCTCGTTAGTAAAAATTAATTAATTTAATAAGGATTTGTTTTTAAGAATCGTCACTTTCAGTTTTAATGAGCCATGCATCGAAAATATGGAACTGTTTTGCTGTTTTCAGGTCGTAGAGGAATTAATGGCAAAGTTGCGCAAAATCATCGACACCACCTACTATTTGCGCGACTTTGTGCCGCTGAATCTTTTCATGCTCGACAATCGACATGTGAAAAACTCAATCATAATGCATGTGGACCACATTTACGACTTTATCATTGACTACTACAAGGCGCTCAATGTGAATGATAATACCGCGTAAGTGTCAAGTTTCATTTAATTAAATTCAGTTTGCTGCACTGTGAAATCGTAGCTTCATAAATTAGTTGAAATATTTATGGTTTAGAAAGTGCCAAAAATAAGAAAATCCATTAAATGAGTTTCTAAATTGGCTGAGATGAATTGATAGGATTCTGAAACTGAATTGATTTACGAGATGAGGCAACTTTAATACTTTTTCAATGGATTGCAGCATATGCGATGCCTTGGAGGAGATGTCTATGAAGGCCGGCGAACGACCCGAAGAAACGCCCGAAGTTGTGGCATTGCAAAATTATCTATCCGAGTGTCGGGATGAGAAGATATTCGCCATAAAGGACGAAATCAAAGTTGTTGCGAAACGTGTCATCTTTCTGTTGACACATACGATACTAGACGGTAAGACATTTTAGTGATTATATCAGTAAATGTTGTGACAAATTGGCTTTTAAAAACCATTATATCGAAGTTAGTTTTAAGTTTTTGAAACACTTTGTAAATTTTGCGGTTTCCATTATCGATAAAATGTGAGCCCCATATGAAGAGTTTACTTAGGTGTTATCTCTTATGATCATTGGAATATGACAGAGAGAACAGAAACCAATTAGAGTGATGCATGCTATCTGAATAGTGAAAACGAACCCATGGTGTTCCTCCCCAAAGCAAAATCGTTTACTGACCAAAACGCAACATTAGCACAGAAGCTGAAGATCACTCATCTGTTAATAATTGCACTGAAGTTTCAATCTTCGTACCTGACATGAAGGTTGAACTAATGAGCATTTCCGCGGTTGACTGAAAGCCGGAATTAGATGTAAAAAATGTACGTTTGCAGAGAATACCAAAGCCTGAAGTCTGGTTAAGTTTAGACCCACAAAGTATTGGTCTTCTAACCATTTATGCCTACTTGAAATTTAAGTTTCTAGTGTACTTGTGTTCAAGATATGAACAATAGATGTCATAATCAATGTCCTTTAGATTCCGAAATATATTAGCCTATGTTATGTTAATTCTCATAAGAGAACTCCTAACCTACCGTTTGGAATTGACATACAGTAGGTCCCTTGCATTCAAATTTGCACGCAAATTATTCAAATTTACTTGTCACTTTACTTATCACTTTAAGGACATTTTTTGGTGCTAAGTATAGCAAAAAGTGTCTTGTGAGTGTACAACAAAGGCCCCTAGTTATGTATATGATGTCTTTTCTTCACGTCCTGTCTAACAGTTTTTTTTATATTTATCAATTTAACAATATTTTGATTTCATTCCCCATTACTGAAATTTTTTGAAAGCATTTGAATGCAACGAAACACTGTCCTCGTTCACACTTAAACCGCATAGTGTTTTTTATTGTATAACACCGTGCGACAGCATTTTTCACACTGGGAAAAATCCATATGGGCGTGTAACTAGAGACCAAACATAGTAATACTGCGTACTCAGTTTTTCATTTCTACATCCTTTGTCCTTTTAAAAGGACTTCAAAATTTTGAAGGGGATAAAAAATAAAAAAAAAATATAAAAAATACTTAACTTCGTTAGAATATGGCGATATCTATATCAAATGAAAGAGAAAAGGCTCAAGAATGTAAATAATATTGATTTTTTATCAATTTGTAAAAAAAGGATATGAAAAAGGTCCTTTCAAAATTTTAATCCTTTATATCATTGAAAATTTATATAGAATTTTCTTGAAAAGTAAGTATGTTAAAACCCCAAATCTCCTTGATCACGTGTAAAATTTCATTATTCTAACTTTATTAGTTCGAAAGTTATTAAAAAAAGGCGGAAGCTGCAATTCTAATGAAGTACAAAAATTCTAATTTATTTGAGTATCAGTATTTTAAATAATAAAAAGATACAAAATCAATGAAGCGAGAATAATGAAATTTTGACCCGTGATCAGAGAGATTTAGGGATTTAACATACTTACTTTTCAAGAAAATTTAATGTAAATTTTCAAGGATATAAAGGATTAAAATTTTCAAAGGACCTTTTTCATATCCTTTTTTTACAAATAGATAAAAAATCAATTTAATTTCAATTCTTGAGCCTTTCCTCTTTTATTTGATATACATATCGCCATATTCTAACGAGGTTAAGTATTTTTTTATATTTTTTTATTTTATATCCCAAAGGATGTACAAATAAAAAACTGAGTAAGCAGTATTACTATGTTTGGTCTCTAATTTCACGCCCAAATGGATTTTTTCCGGTGTGAAAATTTTTTTTAATTTTTGTCACACGGTGTAATATTACAAAACCACTCACATAATTGCGGTCGTCAAAATGTCACCGTTTAGAATCGTGACCAATAACTCGCTTCTAACGAAATTATGGCAGTTGCTTTTGATGAATAAACCAAACCGCAACTCAACGCTTATAACACAACGCAAAGCCGAACAAAAAACCATGCACAGGTGTGCGCATGAGCAAGATTGTCAAAATTAAACACTAATTAGCAATGCAATTACCTGAGATCATTAAAGCGAGTAACTCGTCAAACATTCATTCATCCATACAATGCACTCGCCCGCACACACACACACACACACCCATACACACACATCACAATCAGTCGCGTATGCATATCCATGGACTCTGGTTGCTTTGACGACAGCTACGCAAAATAGCGCACACTACCTCCCCGCCTCTACCCCCTCACACAACCCACATATCCATTATTACCCTTTTGCCTTTATTACGAGACACATGCAAACTGTTTGTGGTGCTGCTACCGTTGCACTATGTGTGCGCGTGTGTGTGTGAACGTTTTTTGTGCACATTTTAATTAATTAAGACCCTTCGCTCTCCCTCCACACCCACAACAACGACAAATGTGGCGCCAACTTTTTAGAAGAGAAAAGTCTAATGTATGAATGTGTTTCTTGATTATTTTACAACCAAACAGACGACGATATTCATCTCAATTCACGCACATTTATACTGCCCGGCGAGCTGGAAGAAGTTCTGGACCTGAGCGCCGCCCGTCTGAATGTGGTGCGCGAGAACCTGGAAATAGCATTGCGGTGCGTTGCGGCTGCTCTTGGCCACCTACTGTACTTTTTTTCCGACACCTCTCATTCCCAGAGTGTGTCCTGTGCTGCTGCTTTCATTTCAATCCTTCAATTGCATCTTGCACGTGGATTTTATTGGAATGAGATTTGTTGGTTTTCGTTTCTGTTTTCAGTGAACGTCGCATAAAATTCGAAGAGTTTATTTTATACGAGAAACGCCGCATGGATGGTTTCCGGATAAAGGAAATACTTGAAGTTTTGACACTGGAAGAACTGAAGGAACGCGTTGACACGGTGGACGAATTATTTGAAATAATTGAAGTAAGTTGCGTTGCCACAAATGGGGAAAAGTTGCTGATAGTGTAATCGGAAAAATTTTCAAGAGCTGGAGGTATTTTTGTATTTGATTCAATCAGTGGCGGATTCAGGGTTTCGAAACCCCCCGAAATATTAGGGTCGACTTTAAAACTACATACTAATTAAAACATTTATGTATATTAAAGAATTACTTTTTTAAACCCCTCCCCAAAATATTTTTCTGAATACGCCCCTGGATTCAATAATTAAGGTTTGTTTTTAAGACATTTAAGAAACAAGATTCAACCAAAGAGTTTTAAAAAAGATTTGAAAAATCATTGCTGGTACTTTATAACCCAAATTAGTTAGTACCCAAAAAAGTGATTAAAATCATATATTCCAAAGCTGAGTTCGTAGCAATTAATTAATTTGAATTAAATTCAAATTATAAAATAAATTAAATTAATTATGTGATTCGCCTTATAGAAGACTTAACTTTCATATAAATTTTAGGGTTATGTTCCAATAAGCTTTTTCCAAAATAAAATAGGTACTAAATTAAAGATGTATGTACATTCCAACTCAAAATCAAAATTCATACTTTATTTAAAAAATTAAAAAACATAATGAAAAAAACTGTTTTTTTTTAAATCGCGTTATATCGAAAACGCGTTGTAGAAGTACCACGCTATACGAGGGAGACCTGTATATAAAAATGAATGTATGTTTGTTTGTTTGTTTGTTGGTCACATGACACTAGAAATTAACAACTAGAGGGCCGAGTGAGCTGAATCCTTCACGGAATGTTCGTCTTGACTAAATTTCGGTAAACCACATAGTGCTAATATGACCCGACAGGTGAGCGTGGCACCTCCCATACGACCTAAATTATTATAAATTTATCTTCGAATATCTTCGGAATTATAAGTCCGAGATCATTGAAATTTTGTATTTTTTGGGTGTTTGTGACTCAAATTTTCCGCATAACTTTGGAACTTGTAAGTCGCACATCAATAAAACTGGTCTACTGAAAAAGACGTATCGAATTATTTCGCATGTTAAGTGCTTTCACTAAGTTTGAAGTTAAAAGGTCCATACAATCATGTTTCTTCATACAAACTTTTAGGTCACCCTAAAGTTTTAAGTTTTGATTTACAAAAAAACAAAATTAGAAACACATGCCAAATTATTTTTGATTTTAAGTGTTTTTACAAATTTTAAAGTCAATAGGCCCATCGGTTTTCGTAGTCTTCCCGTATACGCACCTTAACCCATTGTTGACCCATTGTTGCTGATTTTCGGAAAAATAGAAAATACATGTCGAATTATTTTTTATTTGAAGAGTTTTGAAATCAATAGGCCCATTAAATCGCGTTTCTTCATACAACACCTTAACCCATGTTTTGCCCTTTTAGACTACGAATTTCAAAAAATCCCGTCTTAGCGAAGGTTAATTTTTCAAGATGTGCTAGACGATGATGAATCAGTCAGTGAGGACAAGCAATTATATCTACCTATATAGATGTATCCTGTAGACCATAGCTTTTGGTAGTTAAAAACTCTTAATATTTTATTCTTCTTAATATTTAAGGTTCACTTATTTATTTCAATCCCCTCCCGTAACTACTAACAAAATAAAGAATATATATAGAAAATATAAAACAATCGTTCATCCGGCAACCGCCCTCTCAGCCGATAATGGCCAAACTTAAAAGTTGCCTATGGGAGAGCTCTCAATTCCCGGTATAGATTCGGCATTAAACTGTCGGTCCCTTTCGGACTTAACAGCTGACATTTTGTCAAAGAAAATAATTAAAGTTAGTGACCGACTAATAAGCAATAACAACTAATAATAAGTAGGTGGACAACTTTAGGTTTCCGAGTCATCATTCCATTTTTTGAACCTTAGAATATCACAATCTATGACAATCAACCACAATCGATCTTGTGCCTACTTTACAGGGCTTAAGTCGTGAAGCGAAGGCTATCAATGTAGAGGAACAGCTGCTGCAGATTGACATATCGCCGTTTACAGTATTAGGAGAAATCATCGAAAAAATGGAGCCCATCGAAAAGCTGTGGAAGACAGCATACGAATTCGAAAAGGATCACGCAATCTGGTAAACACCATGCAAATAGTACTTAATTTATAAAGCCTTGTTGTTGTAAAAAAAATGTAAACCTTACGTGAACTATGAAAATGACGATTATCTGCCTCGCATTTCACTTACACAATCTGTTGTGGTTGTTGTTGTTCTTCCATGCTTCAATCTGCTTATTCAATTGCGACTTTGGCTTCCCTGTTGCAGGATGTACGGCAGATTCGAGTGCTTAAATGCGGATGTTATTCGAGAGGAAGTGGAGAACATGTACAAGGTAAGCATTCGTAAATAGGAAACCCTAACTGCTGCAGAGCGTTCTTGCTGCCAGCTATTCCATCCCCACACTTTCCTTTCTGACAAATGCCAGCGCGGAACAGCGGAGGGACGACGACTGCTTTCGCTATTTGCTACACCACTAACTTGTTGTGTTTCGCATTCCGTCTACCCCAACAGATAATCCACAAGCTGACACGTCAGCTGGCCAACAATCCGCAGGCCAAACGCGTCGCCGAACAGATGCGCGTGAAAATCGAAAAATTCCGCGGTTATTTGCCCCTCCTGGATGCGATTTGTCGGCAGGGCTTGCAGAAGCGCCACTGGGAGACGATATCCAGCCGCTTGGGTCAGCCCTGCAACCCGGAGCTGTATCCCACGCTGAAGGACATGCTCGACATAAACATAATGGCCATTTTGCCGCAACTGGAGGAAATCTCGAATGCGGCTGGCAAGGAGTGGGAGCTGAATTCCGCCCTCGATGCCATGCAGAACGACTGGAAAGGCGTACAGTTCGAGGTGTTGCAATATCGCGACTCGGACACGCACATATTGTCCGCTCTGGACGATATACAGACGCAGCTAGATGACCATATCATGCGCACGCAGGCAATGAAGCGTTCGCCTTTCATAGTGGCGCTGGGCGCAAAGGCCGACGATTGGGAGAGCCGTCTGATAATGATACAGAACATAATTGATGCGTGGACGCAGGTGCAAGTGACGTGGATGTATCTGGAACCGATTTTCAGCTCAGAGGATATTATGCGGCAAATGCCGGTGGAGGGACGCAACTTCAAGGCGGTAAGAACAAGAAAGTGCAATTTTCACGAGAAAGATATTTCAGGAAGCTCTCACAATCGCTGCAGTTGCGATAGCCGCTTTTTCATCATATTCTAATATTATTATTATTAAAGTGCACGGGGCGTCCAGAAACGCGGGCGCGTAGGCAAAGGTCTGCCCTTTGTGCCCTGGCTTGCGCCTCCCTCCTTGCGAGCAAGTAGCGGGCCCACTTCCGTTGGCGACTCTCATCGCAAAGCCAGAAGGAGCCATTTCTAAGAAATACTCAACTGCGCCCCCGTCCGCCGGTCACGAGACAGAACCTGTCTCCAGTGACCTATTGCATTCAGGTTTGCAGTTGCCCTAAAAAGGTTCCCATAAGCTCTGGATCTCAGTTAGACGGAGCGTGGCTTTAGCAAAGCTGAGCACGTCCAACAACTTGAGGTACCTGAGTTCATCCTCGCGGAGGATCATACTGCCGAAGCACATATGCCTGAGCCGCCCGAAAGCCGGGCACTCACAAATTAAGTGCACCGTGGTTTCGTCGTCCTCAAGGCACATATCACAATAAGCCGAGTCTTTAACCCCAATGCTATTGAGGTACTCGTTAAAAGGAATAAACCCTGTGACGAGCCCTATGATAGTTCTCAAGTCACTCTTGCCTAAGCAGGTAGCCCGTTCTGTTAGGCCTAGGCGCATCAATGAACATCCTCGACTGCCTACATGTCGTAAGACTACGCCAGTAGTCGAGGTGTCTGCGTGCTAATGTGCTACTGAATGCAGCCTTGTGCTCAGATTCCACGTCGAAACGATGTTCCTGCGCACTACGCACTACAGAGAAAGTTCGTTTCTGGCCCGTACAGCGCGGTTGTGGAATGGTCTCCCTGCGGATATTTTCCCCAGCACTTATGATCTTGATGGGTTCAAGGCAAAAGTCCATAACCACTTCACTCATAACCCTATCTCCTAACCTTTATATCCTTCCTGAACCGACGCAATGCTTCGCATTAATAGGAGTCATCCCCTGTGCGTTTGTTCGTGTTTAAAAAAAAAAAAAGATAAACCGCAGCCAATCGCTGGTTCAGGTCCTAGGAAACGAGCCAAAGATCCAGCCCTGGCGAGCTCATCCGCTCATATTCTAATATGTGTTGGATTTCTTGCAGGTGGACAAAACATGGCGTAAAGTTATGAAACACACTTGCCAAAACCTGGAAGTGCTGGTTGCCACCGAGTATCCTGATATGCTGGAAATCTTTTTGAGTGCCGTCGAAGATTTGGAGACCGTACAGAAGGGTCTCAACACCTACTTGGAACAGAAGCGTCTATTCTTTGCGCGTTTCTTCTTCTTGTCCAACGATGAGTTGCTGGAAATTCTGTCCGAGACCAAAGATCCGCTGCGCGTTCAGCCGCACCTGAAGAAGTGTTTCGAGGGCGTATGTTGAAATATGATATTAAGTCGATTGATAAACTGTATCAAGTTAAGTTTCCCTTTTAAATTTGCAGATTGCAGCGTTGACCTTCGATGACAATTTGGATATTACAGAAATGATATCGGACGAGGACGAACGCGTAACGCTAGTGCGCAAAATTGTGCCGCAAGCAGCTAATGTAATAACTTAGTTAAACCGATCAAGTAATTATTGAATATGAATTTGTTGAACTATACTCGCAGGGTTTGGTGGAGATTTGGCTGAAAGACGTGGAGATGGTAATGCTGCAGAGCATTCAGAGGCAAATGCAATTGGCTTGGGAGGATTACGGCATGGTGGAGCGTGTAGTGTGGGTGACGTCCTGGCCGGGTCAAGTGGTGCAAGGCATTTCGTGCATGGCCTGGACCTATGAGGTACGCAATCGAGTAAGGCAACATTGACCAAGCGAGAGCAAACGAAACAAAAAGCATGCAACACACAGCGATACGAAACAACTGCGACCAACCAACCCGTACCACCGACGTCGAAACACACACTGCCAACGGCAGTCGACGGCCCGCATGAAAATGACGTCGGTGCGGAGCGGCGGTCAAAACTCGAGTTGGCTTATCTTTTACGCTACATTGTTCCATTATAATTTAATTTCGCTATCGGACGTTTTGTTGTCTTGTGCTTTTGAAAATTCCATTTTCATTTGAAAACTAAACAAACGCCACCACCGACCGAGTGACCACAGTGGCCCATTCGAATGGCGCTGCTAACGCCACGTGCTGCCACTCGCTGGTGGTGGTGTGTGTATGTGTGTGTGTGTGCATGTGACATCCGATTAATATTTCGTTTCGCTTGTGGCTCCGCATTCACTGAAAAGTTTTCTGCGAAAAGCGACAATTTTTCTGTGTTCTGCAGTTGCCACTTTCTATCACGATGCAACTTATTCTGTACGCTTGTAAAACTTTGACCCGTCCAATGTAGTTAATGTTAAAATGTTAAACGCTCTCTCACTTTACTAACAAAACAAAAACAAAAACACACACAATCAAATGCGAAGGTCGAAGAGGCTATCCTAGCGGCACAAGTACCCGAATATCTGCACAAAAGCAACTTGCAGATTGGAGACCTGGTGAAGCTGGTACGCACAGACCTGCAAAGCGGCACACGCATCACCATTGAGGCGCTGATTGTGCTGGACGTGCACGGTAAATACGCGAACGAATATAGCCGATTTGTGGACGCTTTTCGATGATGATGATGACTTTGGTCTTTTCAGCGCGAGATGTGGTCAAGTATCTGGTCGACTTGAATGTGAGCAGCATCACAGAGTTCGATTGGATTTCGCAGTTGCGCTACTACTGGAAAACAAATGACAGTGAGTCATTGAGTTCTTTTTCAGTTATGATTGATTATTGCCATCGATTTTGCAGAGCACGAGGATTATGTGTGCGTCAGCATGGTGGTAACGGATGTCAAGTACGGCATGGAATATCTGGGCAACATACCCCGACTGGTGGTGACGCCGCTGACAGACCGCTGCTACAGGTACGATCAGTTCATATTTGTGCTGATTTGCAAATTTGGCATTTCATATCTGGGGGGTGCCTACAACTTTTGAGCTCGATTCCATTTGAAAACATATTTTACTTACTTACTTACTTAACTGGCCATAACAACCCGTTATCGTGTTACGGCCTGCCACAAAACTTCTCTCCAGGCGCCTCTGCTTTGCGTGCGCCTTCTCCAGTTGGTCACACCAAGAGATAACAGGGCCTCTTCAACTTGGTCCTTCCACCGGAGACACGGCCTCCCTCTTCGCCGTCGACCTCCAACCACTGCATCGAACACCTTTTTCGCCGGAGCTCCGTCGTCCATACGGCAAACATGACCGAGCCAGCGCAGCCGCTGGATGTTAATTCGCTGTGCTACGTCCATGTCCTTATACAGCTCATACAGCTCGTTATTGGTTCGTATACGATAGTCGTCGCCAATACGAACAGGGCCGAAGATTTTACGAAGTACCTTCCTCTCGAACACTCCAAGGGCCGCTATGTCGTTTCGCGTCATTGTCCATGCTTCAGCGCCATAGAGGAGCACGGACAAGATAAGCGTCCTATAGAGTGCAAGTTTTGTCGGTCGAGAGAGGTCTGTACATCTCAATTGCCTACCGAGACCGTAGTAGCACCTGTTGGCAATAGTAATCCTTCGCTTTATCTCCAGGCTGACATCATTGCTGCTGTTAACGGCGGTGCCAAGGTAGACGAATTCCTTGACAACTTCAAAAGTACAGCTGTCGGCCTGGACGTGAGACCCTAGCCGCTGCGAGTCCCTGCGTATAGACAGCATATACTTCGTCTTGCCCTCATTTACCACCAGACCCATTTTGGCAGATTCTCTTTCGATAGCCACAAAGGCAGCGGTGACGTCTCGCTTGTTACGCCCGAAAACATATTTTGCACCAGCAATTTTTGTATTTGAGGGGGTGGTTTGAACCCCCGAAACTTCCCCCTGTGTGCACCACTGTATGTATATGATTCGACCAAAACGGGTCGCTCGAATATTTGATTTGATTTGATGTGTGAACAGACGAGACCCCAATGCATGTGATGCTTTTGTCTAGGAATCACTCTTCTCTCGGTTTCGGGCCACTCAGGAGTACCTGTGAATAGAGCTTCAGACGAGCTGAAAGTATTAGGTCTTATTTCCTCTTTGGATGCGTAGCTCTTGTAGTCAACCTCATAGAGAGTGCTACAGAAAAAGTGCCGATGGGGTGGTATCCCTGAAAAATCTCGCTAGAGTGCGTTTAGGTAAAAGGATCAAGGTCATCTCCTGGTTCAGAATCAGGCAAATAACTGGAAGCAAAGATATGAAAACAAACCGAAACTGTGAGGATTGCGACAAAGGGAACGCTGACATGAGGAGTTGCCAGATGAAAAGTTTGCTTGGGTAAACAAGGGGATCTTGGGATCATGGTTAAATCACATCCCCATTTGTAAAGCCTAATTATGCCAAAACATCAGAACCAAAAAGATTGCATCTTTTCGCCCTACAACCCACACCTATAAATACTTTTAACGTATTTTAAAAACCCCAATTTCGTAAAAGTACGAAAATTAAAATTAAAATTAAAAAGGTAAAACCCACAGGCCTTTTATTATAAAACAACTAGCTGGGCCCCGCGGCTTCGCACGCAAGCTCTCTTGTTTTCCCCGATACAAATTTTGAACCCATTGTTGACCCCGTCAGATTTTGATTAAAAACAAAACATATGAATATTATCTTTGATGTCAAGTATTTCCAAAAATTTTGAAGTCAAAAGCCCTTTACATAAATCATGAGTTTTCACATTTACCCTAAACAAATTCTTAACCCTTAGTTTACCACGGTAGATTTCGATTTTAAAAAAAATGATAAGCACATTTTAATTATTTCCCAATTGAAGTGCTTTTGCTAAGTTTGAAGTCAAATGGCCCAATAAATCGTGTTTCTCCATACAAACTGTTAACCCATTGCTGACCCCGTTAGATTTTGATTTTTAAAAAAGTGAAAAACACGTGTCAAATTATTTCTCACTAAAAGTACTTTCACCAAGTTTGAAATCAATGGGCCCATTAATTCATGTTTTTACAGTTTCGCCATACAAACTTTTAACCCGTCGTTGACCCCGTCCGATTTTAATATTCGGAATAATGAAAAACACGTATCGAGTTATTTTACATTTGAATTACTTTCACCAAGTTTCAAGCTTTCACCAAGTCAAAAGGCTCAAAAAATTTGTTTCTCCATACATACTTTTAACCCGTCGTTGATCCAGTTAGATTTCGATTCTGAAAATAATGAGAAACGCGTGTCTAATTTTTTTATTTCAAGTATTTTTACAATTTTTGAAGTCAATAGGCCTATCGGTTCATGTTTTTTTCGAGTCTTGCCGTAAACAAATCTTAACCCATTGTTGGTCCAGTTAAATTGTGATTTTCGAAAAATTATAAAATACGTGTCAAATTATTTTTGATTTAGAGTATTTTCAGGAAGTTCGAAATCAATATGTCTATTATATCACTTTTCTTCATACAACACCTTAACACATGTTTTGCCCCTTTACACCCCGAATTTAAAAAAATCCCGTCTTAGCGGAAGTTCATTTTTCAAGATGTACCTACAGTTAAAATTTCAAATTTGTAGCTTCAGCGGTTTGGGCTGAGCGATGATGAATCAATCAATCAATCAGTCAGTCAGTCAGGACAAACAATCTATGTATATAAAAATGGAGGCGGTACCACGCCCCCTTGTCCAATGCTCACACTTTCTTCTAGTCGAATTGTGCTACCAAGTGAAAAGTTCGTACCAAGTTTCACTGATGTGTGTGTGTGTACTGCGTAACTGTTGGGTCATAAAAAATATGCCACGCCCTTTTCCAACGCCGATCAAATCTCACCAGTAGAATGACACATCTATGAAACGACGGTACACCAAATCTCAATGCTGTGCGGCTTACAACTCCGAAGCTATTCCATATAAAAGGTTTGAGTTGTATGTGCGGTGCCACGCCTCCTTGTTAAATACCCGCCCCATTCCCTCTGTCGAAAGATATGACTAAATGGTATGTTCGTACTAAGTTTCATTGATGTGCGACTAACAGTTCCAAAATTATGCGGATATTTTGTATCAAACAAATGTGCCACGCCCCGTGCCCAACGCCCATTTAACAGTAGAATGATACTTCTATGAAACGACGGTACACCAACTTTCAATGCTAAGCGACTTACAATTCCGAAGCTATTCCATAAAAAAGATTTGAGTTGTATGGGCCGTGCCACACCCCCTCGTTGAATACTCGCAATATTCCCTCTATCGAAGGACATGATTAAATAGTAAGTTCGTACCAAATTTAATTGATGTGTGACTTATGGTTCCAAAGTTATTGTCTAAAAATGTATTCTGGTGGTGTCACGCCCCGTTTTCTCAACTTTTCTGTTTTTCTAAACCTTACGAACAAACCCGCCCAAGGAAGTATCCACTTTGGTCCAGTCGTTTTCAAGTTTTAAGCAGCCGAACGAACCAAGATTCATTAGATAACTTTAAAGTTTTTAGAGAAACGGAGGACATTTACTCTGGTAAAGGATACCATC
Source organism: Melieria picta (assembly GCA_964056695.1). Taxonomy (NCBI): domain Eukaryota; kingdom Metazoa; phylum Arthropoda; class Insecta; order Diptera; family Ulidiidae; genus Melieria; species Melieria picta. Next base: position 29,989,686 of record OZ057399.1, read on the forward strand.
TGGTAAACCCAAACCTTTTCTTGTGCCGTCTTCTCATGTATTACAGCTCAGACATTTGTCCGCCGTGAAATGGTAACCAACGAAATATTCTCACTGTCTTCAAGTCGTAAGATAGACTAAATACTTATGTCAGCGCACTTGCGCACATCTGTTCCAACAGTCATAAATCCAAGAACTTTCATATATGTACTTCACAGAACCATCCTTAATCAATTTTCAAAGTGAAAAAAGAAATACTACCAAGAACATACCTAAAAAGGACGCCATTGCTCATAAAATCAATTTAAATTTAAATCAAAGCCAATAAGAGACGCAAAATCCACTCTGTTCTAGGCTTTTATTAAACAAACAAAAAAACTGCAAACGAAATGATAAAGAATGTAGAAAATGTCTGAAATGGAAAAACGAGCAACACACTATTTGGCATAAAGCCTTCGAATATCTACTCAGCGACTGGTAGAACGCAAAAACCTTTTTTAATGGCTTCACAGATAACACTTTTATATTAAACCAAATAAATCATTGTTTGACAGCATACCAGCATACATTCACCCCCTACCTACTGTCCCTCGCCGGACAGGCCCCCCTCCCCCGCCCCAACATACCGACCCATGCGCTCATAAACCGAACTGCTATACGGCTGCACGGCATTGCGCTGAGAGTGTAAAAAATTGGAATACCCATTCAAAAATATGAAATGCCGCGCATGACTATTTCGGCTTATTATCTTCCGTCGTCTCTTGTTGTTTGTTTACTGCAGAGTTTTAAATGTCCAAAGGATGACCAAAAGTGAGCAAGAAAAAAGTGCTTACTATTTCGTTTTTGCAGGACACTGATGGGCGCGTTAAAACTGTGCCTGGGTGGCGCGCCAGAGGGGCCGGCCGGTACGGGCAAAACCGAAACCTGCAAAGATCTGGCCAAGGCTGTGGCGAAAAAATGTGTGGTCTTCAATTGCTCCGACGGCCTGGACTACAAAGCATTGGGCAAATTTTTCAAGGTAATAAATTAAGCAAAACGATGCAGCAACGGCAAGTGGACGTTCTCTTGTCACTTTAACGTAAGGTTAGAGTACAAAACGCCTTAAACCTTTGCGCACACGGAAAAGAAAGTCAAATTTATGTTTTTTAAATTTTATATTTATCGTAAATGTTCATAAGCGTGGTCCTTGGTTATATGGCTACAATCGTACTAAATGAATGAATTGAACTAAGCGCGACGGTGACGGTACTTCAGCCGGCGGAGGGTCTTGTAGCGGTAGCCATCATCAGCCAAGACAGCGGATTCCTGGGGCTGAACGAACACTTGTTGCTCAACAACTGGAGCGCTGTCAACTGGGGGCAGATATTCGTTGGTGGGCAGCTCGTTGACATCGCGACGGTGACGGTACTTCAGACGACGGACGGTCTTGTAACGGTAGCCATCATCAGCCAAAACAGCGGATTCCTGGGGTTGAACGAACACTTGTTGCTCAGCAATTGGAGCGCTGTCAACTGGGGGCAGATACTCGTTGGTGGGCAGCTCGTTGACATCGCGACGGTGACGGTACTTCAGACGACGGACGGTCTTGTAGCGGTAGCCATCATCGGCCAAGACGGCGGATTCCTGGGGTTGAACGAACACTTGTTGCTCAGCAATTGGAGCGCTGGCCACTGGAGGCAGATACTCGTTGGTGGGCAGCTCGTTGACATCGCGACGGTGACGGTACTTCAGACGACGGACGGTCTTGTAGCGGTAGCCATCATCGGCCAAGACAGCGGATTCCTGGGGTTGAACGAACACTTGTTGCTCAGCAATTGGAGCGCTGTCAACTGGGGGCAGATACTCGTTGGTGGGCAGTTCGTTGACATCGCGACGGTGACGGTACTTCAGACGACGGACGGTCTTGTAGCGGTAGCCATCATCAGCCAAGACAGCGGATTCCTGGGGTTGAACGAACACTTGTTGCTCAGCAACTGGAGCGCTGTCAACTGGGGGCAGATACTCGTTGCTGGGCAGTTCGTTGACATCGCGACGGTGACGGTACTTCAGACGACGGACGGTCTTGTAGCGGTAGCCATCATCAGCCAAGACAGCGGATTCCTGGGGCTGAACGAACACTTGTTGCTCAGGAATTGGAGCACTGGCCACTGGGGGCAGATACTCGTTGGTGGGAAGCTCGTTGACATCGCGACGGTGACGGTACTTCAGACGACGGACGGTCTTGTAGCGGTAGCCATCATCAGCCAAAACAGCGGATTCCTGGGGTTGAACGAACACCTGTTGCTCAACAACTGGAGCGCTGTCAACTGGGGGCAGATACTCGTTGGTGGGAAGCTCGTTGACATCGCGACGGTGACGGTACTTCAGACGACGGACGGTCTTGTAGCGGTAGCCATCATCAGCCAAGACAGCGGATTCCTGGGGCTGAACGAACACTTGTTGCTCAGCAATTGGAGCGCTGTCAACTGGGGGCAGATACTCGTTGGTGGGAAGCTCGTTGACATCGCGACGGTGACGGTACTTCAGACGACGGACGGTCTTGTAGCGGTAGCCATCATCGGCCAAAACGCCAGAATCCTGTGGCTCAACAATGACCTGCTGTGCCTCAGCAGCCTGAGCGCCAATCACAGGTGGCAAATATTCATTGGAGGGAGAATCGAAAGTGGTCGCTGCGGCGACCGCAAGCAAAGCAAAAGCAACCACGAAGAATTTCTGCAAAGTACAAAATCAAAAACCCGATTCGATGAATTCAAGTTGGAGTTGATGAAGCGGAGAGCCGCATAATTACCATCTTTTCTGCCGTTTGTAGCGCGTAATCACCAAGCACCACTCTGTATGAACCAAACTGCTAGAATGAAATTCTTAGTCCAATAATTTGGTATTTATACAGAAATCTAGTGGCACAACGCGCCGTTGGCGCTAGTAGAACTTTCATTTCTGGTTCCACGTTTGCCAGCGAAACAAAAGGCAGACGCCACAAGAAAGAAGACGCTTGCCAAAAAACTAATCCAATTCTCAGCTCGACTCGACTTATTTCATTTTTATGTTAAACCGTTTTTATGAAACTTTTGTGGTTGTGATTGCTGATTTTTTTTGTTTGAACGCACCATTTGGCTTTTTCCATACATTCACGTCGCGCACAACGCATGTGCCCGTTTGGGGCTCATCAGTCAGCGGCGAGACGCGTTGCGGCAATCAGCTCGTTGTCAGTTTTAATTGATTACCGATTTTAGCATCGCACAACATTAATTAACCTTGCCTTTGACTCTTTGTTTGGGCTTGTTTATTTTTAGCCAAACTGTGGCCGATCTCGAGAGACACTCTGGTGCCACTCGAACGGCTAAGCGGCAAACTCGTGAAACGGCTCAAGCCGCGGCGAACCTGTTTCGGCCGTCCGTATGACGACGACAACGTGGCTGTCGCAACAGATGATGCCACCGGGGGTCACTAACCAAAGCGCCAAATCGGCGTTGCCGCTCAAAAAGAGTTCGGACTGTTTGGCCGCGTGTGTGTGCGTGTGTGTTTGAGTGCTCAGTTCATCCAGCACCAAATGCAAATTTCGTTGTTAAATTTATGTTAAACGTGCTGTTTTTTTTTTTGTTTAATTGCTTTAGAAAGTGGGAGTTGTCAGCTGCGGCACTCGGTCGTGTGCCTGATGAAGTGTAGACGCAGTACGCGTGCGAGCCGAAAATTAATCGTGTTGGGGACACGACGTTGGGGACACTTGGGGAAATTTGAATAATTACTGTAAATAGTGAGATAACATTTAGTTACCCACTTATTAAGTACGCAAGCGGGCTAATGGGGTTCAATTCGAAAAGAAACATGGGGCCATAGTGGAAGATGTGAGTGCTGATAATTATGAAGCAAATGACACCTGCGATGTGGGCTGGCGCGCTAAAGACATCAGCCGGTTGGGTGTTGAATTATCCAGAAGTAAATTTAATGACATCATTTTGCGGTGGCTGGAAAGAATTGGGGGGGGCAAAGGTGTGCGACACAAATTAATTCTCATCCGTCTTACAATAAATCAATTTTGTGTAAAACATCAAGTCGACTGCCAGCGGCTGAATTTGTGAAACAGCAAGAAGAAGTCATTAACGAAAGTCTTAATTTAATCATATTTAATTTTGTCGCTACAACAAATTGCTTTACTTGCATGACTCTTCCGAACTCATAAAAAAGCAGAAGCAAAACAAAAACCTAACAAAAATATTCGGTTGAGCAGCAACAAATTTTCTGTTAGCCTGAATCGGTTCCCATACGCGGCGGCTGTTTGTGTCGCCCCCGCCACTAACAAACAGATTGCAGAAACGGCTGAAAATGCGCAGAATTTTCCAAAACATATTTCAAACAAATTAAAAGTAAACACAACTGAAGCAAAGCGAAACAAGAAACCCGGCGAAAATGCGGCGCAAACTGAAAGGGAAAAAAGGCGAAAGGCGGAAACACTTAAGGATCGCATGCAAAGTACCGCATACACGTTTGGGGGAGGAAAGTTTGTAAAAATGATATTTTAAAAAATTAAAATAATACAAAAACCAAAAAACTTTGAAACAGCTGCACAGCGCCAAAAAATATAACTATAACCAACAATCGAAAGCATCACGACAGAGGCAAAGCGGCAACAACAACTACAAATTGCATTTGTTGCAACAACAGGAACAAGTTTGTTAACAGAGGGAGTTTTTGGGGTTCAAACCCCCCTCTCAAATACAAAAATTGCAAAGTATGGCTTCAAATTGGAATTGGGCTCAAAAGTTGTATGCAACCCTCCCCCCCAAATGACTGTGAATACCGCCAATACTTACGTAAAAATAAAAGCCAGCACAATAATCGAGCAACGTAAGCATACTTGCAAAGGTCCGAGCAAACTGACATGCGTATCTTTTGCAGATTTGTGTGTATGCGAACAAACGCACAACAACAACACCCACTACCTGCATCTGTATGAGACTCGAAAAGACGCACAACGTGGGAAAGGGCGGGGGGTCGGCAGGTCTAGTTGCTACAACTAGCAAATATCAAGTTGCCTTATTTAAAGCTTCCAACTAGTCGACTGGACGCAGACTACACTTTGATACCCAAACAACCAAACATTCTGGCAAGGAACGTCGAACAAGTTTTTTGAGACATGTGGCTTATATTTCCAGTCTGAATATTGCAGAGTTGAAGAAATGGAATGTTGGTCATCAACGCTGCCAACACCACCTCAGAGTAGATCAAGATACCGCAACATAACAAAAGTTTCACAGAGAGCGTACAAGAAGTGTGCTATACATTGTGACAAAAAAGTACCCGGAAATTGTAATTTAAATTCCCCGGGTATATGATATTTCAAACAAATTTATTTTGTTAGGTTGGCAGGACTGTCTTTAATTACTATGCCAAATATGAGCGCGATCTGTCAACCAGTTTTTTAACAGCAGCTGCTTAAGTCGGTACACCTCAATAGTGCGTTGCGATTGCGACCGTGAACAGGTCTCTTTGGACATGCTTGATCGTGCGGATTCTGATCCCATATTCATGGAGAGCATTATAACTGACGATGAGACATGGGTCTATGAGTTTGACATGCAAACAACTCAACAATCATCGGAATGGAGGGGAAAAACGAGCCGAAACCGAAAAAACCACGCCAAAGCCGCTCAAGAATCAAGGTGATGCTCATAGTTTTTTTTCGATATTCGTGGTTTGGTGCATCATGAATTTGTTCCGGAGGGACAAACGGTCAATAAGGAGTTCTATTTGGCCGTATTGAGGCGTTTGCGTGAGAACACCCGTCGAAAACGACCGGAATTGTGCACCATCGCATCGATCCACGATTGTGACCGAATTTAAAGCCCAAAACGAATAAATACCATCGATCAACCACCGTATTCACCAGATTTGGCTCCGTGTGATTTTTTCTTGTTCCCCAAACTGAAATTGGCGCTCCGTGGAACCCGTTTTCAGTCGATTGAAGAGATAAAACAAAATTCGCTGAAGGAGCTGAAGGCCATCCTAAAAAACTGGAACTGGAAAAATCGTTGGATAAGTGTATTGCATCTCATGGGGATTACTTTGAAGGCGACAAAATAAATATTGATGAATAATTAAATATTTTGTGTTTTATTTACAATTTCCGGGTACTTTTTTGTCACAAAAGGGAGACTATTTGTGCTGTCGATTCTTACGCGCGACACGCTAGAAGACTTAGTTTCGGGGCATCTAAGCAAAAGAGGAACAATAGTCATTTGTCTTTTTTAGGGGTGTGCACCTTACGTTCTAAAGAAAACGAAACAGTGGCGCCAGTGTTGCCGTTGTGCGACTAAAGTGTCAAATTGACCATTTTTGGAGACCGATGCCACCTGACAGCGACTTTTTAAAAATAGGCTTATTTTTACACTTTTCTTCAAAATCATGTGACTTTTGCCCCTTTTTTTTATCAAAAAGTTTATATGTATTGGGTGTACAAGTAGAAAACCGCCGTTTTTTTTCATAATTTGAGGCTTTATTGCGTATAAATAGCTACATACTGATTATTCAAAATATTTTCCATCGCTAGCCACAACTTTCTCCCATCTTTCTGGCAGCATGTGAATTCCGCGTCGAAAAAATTTTTCGTCTTTGGACGCGATCCATGTATCCAGCCAATTTTTGACCTCTTCGTAAGACTGGAAGTGCTGTTCAGCTAGACCATGCGTCATCGATCGAAACAAGTGAAAATCGGAAGGAGCGATGTCTGGAGAGTAGGGCGGGTGGGGTAGGATGAAGAAGAATCTTCATCCAACAGAGTCTCCAAAGCTGCATCTTCAAACTTTTTCACGGGACCCGGCCGATCCTTGTCTTTCACGTCATAATCACCATTTTTGAATTTCACGAACCATTCTCGACACGTTCTTTCACTGATACACGACTCAATATAAGTTGCTACAATCATTCGACGCGCTTCAGCTGCAGATTTTTTCGAATGAAACGCGAAAAGCAAAATCTCCCGCAAATGACGCTTATTCGGTTCAAATTTCGACATCTTCACGCACCAACAAAAAAATGGACAATAAGAATAAACAAGCGAGATGATGTGGAGTTGTTAACCGATATCTTAGCTTGCCATGTGATGTTTCTGATCGGAATTCTCTCACCGATTTCCAAAGGTGGCACCACCCACTTTTCAAAGGTAACACTTAAGTACTTAAAAATTACACCTCTGGCAAGTTTTAAACTACTTGCAACCCTTATATTAAGTACAAAATTACAAAAATGTACAAAATTAATCTGAATTAACGCGCTTTTTTGTGGCATTGCCTAAGTTATAAATTAAGTGCTAAATTAATTTTAATGGCTCCCAATGGATAAATAGGTATATAACGCATATGCTTTGAAATGCAAATGTTTTCATAATAAATACAAAACATGCATATTGGGACTTTTTAATATATCCCTCATCAATTAATTTAAGGAGAAAACAATTTTTTTCGCAGAAAATTATCTCCTTTAGAAATTTATTAAAAATAATGAGTTTTGAAAGGTGAAATTAAAAAATTGGATCACTTGACACTTTTTTTCGGCTGTGACATTTTTATGCGGCTTTTTCAAATTTTTCAGCGGCAACACTGAGTTGGGCACACAGGTTCAAACCTCTCCCAAATGAAAAAATTGCCGCTGCAAAATATGGTTTCAAATGTAATTGGGCTCAAAAGTTGTACGCAAAACCCCCTAAAATATATTAAAATCCTGTGTGCGCCCCTGGCGCAGAATGAACTCAGGGATTGTTTGTGATTGTTAAATCGAACGATTTTGGTGGCCACTGGTCATCGGAACTTTGGGAGATAAATCGATCTGGAAATTTCGACAAATTTCGATTACCATCAATTAGTCTAGGCTTAAAAACCTCAAACGCCAATTGTAGTCGTTATTGACAACTACAATGTGGAATATAAATCAATTGATGCTGACTTACCATTTTAATGAGTTTTGGCTGACTGGGTGATATATTCATCGAAGTATATACATATGTATATGGGTACAATTGTATGTTCGTACTTATGTATGGATGTATGTTCGTATTCATGGAGATGAATTGGGTGTCTTGTAGCCGCCTCAATACAGTTGGTTTGGTTATTTGTTCCGTCTGTCCAACTGTCTGCTGGCGTCCTTAGTCCCTTGTTTGTTGCACGCACACAGTCTGCTATTTGATTTGCGTTGGTGAAGCTGGCTGGGAATGTACTCACCGTCTGCGCGTATGTTGATTTTATTTGACTCTCCCGCCCACTACCCGATTGCTCTCACGCACTACCCTCGCCAATTGACAGCGGCCCCTTTAAGTTTACATTCTTGCGAAAATGTGTATATTGTATATTGGTGCATTGTTGTTGTTGTTGTTATTTGTGGTTTTTTTTGTTCATTGCTCACATTTATGCTTTCATGTGTTTTCGCTTCTGTTTGTCTCGTTCATTTAGGGTTTGGCGCAGTCTGGCGCCTGGGCCTGCTTCGATGAATTCAATCGCATCGAATTGGAAGTGTTGTCTGTGGTGGCGCAACAGATTCTAACCATACAGCGTGCGATTGCCAGGAAGGTGGTGAAATTCTTCTTTGAGGATACGATGCTGCGGCTGGATCCCACATGCTCCATATTCATAACAATGAATCCCGGGTAAGGCGCACTCACTGCACACAGCTTACACACGCACACGAACACACCCACCGTGCCGTTGTGTGGCTCGGAGGCGCTGGCAGTTGGGTCCGTTGTGTGGATGGGGGCCAAGCTGCCTCGATATCTGCTTGAATGCGTAACTTGCACTGGATTATGGCTTTCGTCCGCGTATTTCTCCTTTTATTTTCGCATTTTTATTCTTCGCATAGCCACAGCCAGCGTCAGTGTCAGTGCCTTTGCAGCCGGAATTTGTTGTTGCATGTGCGGGAGACGCAGCAGCGGGCACGACAGCAGCGAATTGTGCTGTGTGTTGCTTTGGCTGCGAATTGTGGTATTGTTGCTCGCGGCTGGCAAACAATGTTCTACATTTCAAAAGTGCTTCGGTTTTTCGTGGCTGCTGCTTTGTTTTGCTTTTTCATTTCGGATCGTTGCTTTGGTGGGTTTTCGCTCTATTTGTTTTTTGTGTGTGTGTCGTGGCTGCGCACTTCCTGCCCGTCGCTGCATTAGAGTTGCATGATACGAAGCATGTTGCATGCAGCAACCCAATGCGTCCGGCGCGCAACAACAACAATGTCCGGCGACTGGAGCAGCTGCGGCGTTGTTGCCTTTTACACCGAACTCACCGGCGCTGCTGGTCACCGACGCGCCCACATTCCAGTGGCAGCAAGCGCTCGCCGACGGGTGGCACCAACTGCATTGTGTGCGTATGTGCATCCATTTCCATTCCAAATTGGCATTATGGATGCCGTGCCGTGCCGTGTGGAGCGGTGCGATGATTTTTTGTTTGGTTTTGTTGTTGGTCCTATTGCGTGCTGGTTCGGTCGCCTCGCTGCGTTATTGGAGATTTCCCCAAAGGGATATTTATCGCTTTCGAATGCGTGTAAAACATCTGGTGACAAACAGTCGTATTAGTAACCAACAACAACCAGACCAACAACACAGTAGATATTCGTTGTATGTTGTGCGGAACCTTGAGCGTTGCCTGCCTTTTTCCTATTCTATTTTTGTCTTGTGCGCACGCAAACAGGCCAGGAAAATCCTTTTTTACTTAAACCACTCAATGCAAAAACGTGTGCTTTGATATTCGAATTCCGTTGCACTGACCAAAGTCTCTTTGAAAGCGAGCAAATTTTCAATAATTGTGAATTTATGCGTCGTGCCAGGAACAAAGATATAAGCAAATCCAAAAATTTTATGTTTTATGAGAATGTTTTAGAAAAGAAGTGAGTTCGCTGTGTGGTCATAATAACAACACATTAACCCATTAAAACCTGACCCCAGAAAGGCTTGTGCGATTTCCATAAAATTTTACACAATCTTATTAATTGACCTAATCAAGAAAAAAAATCAAGCAAAAAATTCATACCATGTTTTTTTTTGTCATGTTTTTCGCAAACATTACACAAATAAACAAAATCAAACATTTGCGGAAAATAAAATGTGCCAATAAAATATCAGCTGCTTGGATTTTGACATTTTCACGCGTTGCGTTATATGAAAATTGGCAGTGTTTAGGCCCAACGTTGCATTCGCGCAACACAAAACTTAAAGCATATTTTTTGTTTAAAAAATTAAAAAAAAAAATTTTCAAAACTTATTTTTAAATAGTTTAGCATTGCAAAATGCAGCCCACTAAGGGATTTTGATAGGTTTGAAGAATAAGTATTTTTGATTGAATTTCAAAAATTCCCCAAAAAAAACCTTTGACTTTGGATCGAAAAAAACGTATGAATATTTAAATAATTTTGAAATTTGAGTATCGCAGAATCTACAACGATCAATTCTAATCCAATTCTACCCATTTTCAAGTCTTATGTCTTTATGAATTACTTAATATAGCGAAATTCCCAAACGTTGCGCAAACGCAACGCTCAGGGCTTAATGGGTTAAAATGCCTTCTTTTTATTATTGTACCGAACCTTTTTTAAAGTGCTTTGGCAGCAACTAATGTTGAAAAATTACTAATCAAAATAAAACTTACCTTAAATAAAACTAAAAATAAACTCACTCAAAATAAAACTTAACTTCTTATAACTTCAGGAAAAATTCGCATATTTGAACCAGATTGATTGTAGTGTACGTATTAGTCCTTAAGATATATTCTTTTCAAAAAAAACTATTGGAAATTTGCAAGCACATTCAAGGATAAAGTTTTAAAAGGACATTTTCAATACCTCTTCGTCCTTTTGCACCAAAACATTAAATTTTCTAAAATTCTAAGGATTTTTCTCTTTCATTTGATACCCATATTGTTATTCTACAATGCGCTCAATTTTAAAAATTATTTTTTGGAATAAACATGCCCTTGAAATTTCAAAGTCCTTAAAAAAAAATCCTGACGTCAGAGAGAAAAACTAAAAACGCAGTTTTACTACATTTGGCTCCTAGATTCGCGAGCATATAGATTTTCTCGTGAGTTTTGAAATTTTTCGATTTAGTCACTGAGTCCAAAAGAAAACAACTTTGAATAGAAAACCAGAGAGATATGCCACTTTAAAGTCAGGTTTTCATCGAAAATGACCCTAAGGTAACAGAAGTGTTAAGCACAAAATGTTTGAGGTGTTAAAGAAATCAAAAAAGTACTTTTTTTCTTATTAAAAAAATTATTTGAAGTATAAGCTAAAAATTTAAAATGTGTTTAAACATTTTTTTTTTACTCTTTCGCTACAGATTTTTACTGGGGAAAGTTAAAATTTTAAATTTTACGTTTTAGGCTTCTATGTGGTTATATAAGCAACATTCCATAAGAAATTTTTTAATTTTTATACTCGGACCCTGTATTTTAGAGTGTTTTTCTATGAGAGCAACCACATCGTTGTGGCTGTAATAATTACTTAAACATTAAACTTTTTACGCATAACAAAAATTCGAATATTTCTTCATTTACTTCAGCCAAAATTGAAAAAAAGGATCTAAATTGAAAGTAAACGTCAAATTAAAAAGTTCTCTAATTTTTCTGCTTCTTCTTCCTTTACTATGTCAAGATATGCCATTAAAACAACGTGTATACTTCTCTTCTTTAAACTTAAATATTCAGTTTATTAATTTCGTATTTTTCCTAAAACTTCAAACTATTCTAAAGACCAACAAAAAAATGTATTCTTGCAACCATAGAGGATGCAGACGTCCACAAAGTAGCATGTTGCCATATGGCAACAAAATAGCGAAAGGGTTAAAACACTTCCATTGATACCGGAGACAGTATTTGCCATGATAAATTTCCGATTTGAAAATCAATTCATTTTGTCGTATTTACTACTGAAACATACTTAAACACTTTCACCTCATCAGATGCGAAAGGGTTAATTACTTGTTTTTTTTATTTTTTCTTCCAAGTGAAGAGATGACATTCAAAAAACGTGTATAACATTCAGTTGCCTTACTTCAAAATACTTTCAAGACTTCAAACTATTCTAAAGACCAACAATTTCATCGCTGGCAACAGCAAAGAGTACAAATTTAAAGCAACTATTGCTTCGACCGATCAAGCAGAGAAAAACGTCCTTGCGTCGAGGTAGTGACCGGAATGACCCATTTCTGAAAGCATTTACTTCATAAAATTGCATGCAGTCATATGACGACAAAGTAGCAAAAGGGTTAGCGTTGTTTTCAAAGTTTTTGTTTCAAAAAAGGCTTGTGAAAGGCTGTGGCTCAATGTTCCACGTTGAGTTTTATAACGGTTAAAGTTATGATATTGTCTTAAAATTATTTGCACAAAAAATTATGCGCATAAATTAGATTATTATTAAGTCATTTCTAATAATGATCATCAATAATGATCTTTTCTATTTACTTATTCTCTACAATTTGTTCTGCCCACTGTGATACAGTGTGGCAAAAATTATTAGATGAACATATACAAATTTTCACCTTATTTAAATGATTGATGCATTATTGTGTCAACCTGACACCTGATGTGCGATTTCGTTCTCTGAAAAAGCAGCCCGAATGGTATTGGAAAGACTAAAAATGGAATTAAAGTTTTTTTTTTAATTGCTTTCAACAGCTTTACTTAATGATCAATTGGAACGTAAACCAGAATTTGGCATTAAAATGAATTGATTTGCCAGCTAATCGTCGATAAGCCTAATTAATAAATCGCAAACATAAAATAAAAAACAAATATCCAGTAGGCTACAAAAATAATTTATTAATTTTATAATAATAAATCATTTAAACTATCTTGTGAACGTTCACTCTTCGGAAAAACTGGATTGTTAAAACATTTTTGGAGACTGACAAAAAATGAATGAAATTGGCTAAAGTTAAATAATCGTCTTTGCGTTGTTCGCGAAAGGCAACGTTCTAGCCGATAACGCTTTGAAGTGCCTACGCAAGTTGCTTGATTTGATTATTGGTTTGCGTCTGCTCAAGTTTCTAAAAATTTGCATTAAATATTCTAGCGGCTTAGAAGCAATTCAGCTGAAACTACTCCGGCCGCTCTTAACATCGACTGATCTTAATAGTCGCTTGCCGGCCTATAAATAGAATGCTGAGCGGCGCGTTTGAAACAATGGCTTTTAATTTTAAATTAATTTTTTTAAATAATTAGAAATGGCATAAATTACGGTTTACGGTTTTGATATTTGTCAAACGAAAACAAATTTATTCTCATACATTAATAACACAGGCCTACACTCATTATGGGGCCAGGGATTGCAGACCTGATCTTTAGTACATCTGGTCTGGAGGTAACAAATACCTTATTCGTTTTCATCTATCAGCTCTAGTTTTTGCAACAAATAGGCGTGTCACTTTTTCGGATTTTCCGTGGATTTGTTGCCGTTTTCAATTTTAATTTCTAAACCAATAAACCGGTTGACATGATTGTCACTTTGTAGCATTTAAAACAACTCACGGCTTCTTTTCGAATGTAATTTATTTTTATTATTTTTTTTTTGTATTTTATATGCTCTTTTATGTATTCCATTTATAGCCTCGAATACAAGCAAAAGCAAAAAGATTTTGAATTGCTCGAAAAAAAATAAAAAACTTTGCATATTTGAGGCTCTTAGTTTTTAAAGGAAAAAAGGTGAAAAGTAAAAGCTATAATTTTAATGAGAATGTGACTTACGCCAAATAATTTGGATGTGTTGTATTACACCGTGCGACAAAAATTTAAAAAAATTTCACACCGGAAAAAATTTATATGGGCGTGAAACTAGAGACCAAACATAGTAATACTGCGTACTCAGTTTTTCATTTCTACATCCTTTGTCCTTCAGGACAAGGACTTCAAAATTTTGAAGGGTATACAAAATAAGAAAAATATAAAAAATACTTTACCTCGTTAGAATATGGCGATATGTATATCAAATGAAAGAGGAAAGGCTCAAGAATTAAAATAAAATTAATGAAATTGTGACACGTGAGCAGGGAGATTTGGAGATTTAACATAAAGTGTGATCCATTTCGAGGTTCCCTACTTTTTTAAAGAAAAAAACACAGAAAATTAAAATTTAACGGGGAATGTTTATTATCATTCGAAAGAACTTTCTTTGGCATTTATTTTTTGAAGATTATCTCTTTCAAATGTTGGCCGCGGCTACGTCTCAGATGGCCCATCCGTTGAGTCCAATTTTCGATGACTCGTTCGAGCATTTCGACTGGTAACTGGCGAATGACCTGCGTGATGTTTTGCTCCAAGGCCTGAATCGAAGCGGGTTTATCCGTATAGACTTTAGACTTTACGTATCCCCACAGAAAAAAGTCTAACGGTGTGATATCACACGATCTTGGTGGCCAATCGAGCCAGAAATGGGCCTCATCGCTGAACAAAATTTGGCTCGAAAACGTCGGATCTTCTTATTTTTTTTTTTTTTTTTTTTGTAAACGTTGTTCAGGCGTAAGTCTTTCCATGATGAAATGCCAAACAATACTGAACAAAAATAATATGACAGCTTGACACAACTCACCCGTGATCTGTCAAAAAAAGGTTATTGAAAAAAGTACCTCTAGTTGGATCACCCTTTACTTACTTTTCAAGAAAATTCGATATAAATTTTCAAGGATATAAAGAATTAAAATTTTCAAAGGACCTTTTTAATATCCTTTTTTAGAAATAGATAAAAAATTAATTTTATTTAAATTCTTGAGCCTTTCCTCTTTCATTTGATATACATATAAATACCATATTCTAACGAGGTTAAGTATTTTTTTTTATTTTTTTTATTTTGTTATCCCCTTCAAAATTTTGAAGTCCTTTTAAAAGGGCAAAAGATGTAGAAATGAAAAACTGAGTACGCAGTATTACTATGTTTGGTATCTAGTTTCACGCCCATATGCATTTTTTCTGGTGTGACAATTTTTTTTTATTTCTGTCGCACGGTGTAATTTCTATTTTTTATTTTAACAATGTAATTTATTTTTATTTTTTTTTAATTTTAAATGCTCTTTTATGTATTCCATTTATAGCCTCGAATACAAGCAAAAAACAAAAAGATTTTTAATTACTCAAAACCAAAAAAATATTTAAATCTTTGCATATTTTGAAGCTATTAGTTTTCAAAGGAAAAAAGCTGAAAAGTTTTGAAAATGACTATGGTACATTTTTGCTATTATTTCAATGAGAATGTGACTTACGCCAAATAATTTGGCTGTGTGACTTGATGTTTCCCGTTTTTGTTTTACTCCCAACTCATTAATTGATTTACGAAAATTGTGTATGTTTTTTACCATCAAAGCAAACGCCTTAAAATTCCATATTTTCCGACTTTGAGGTCCAATTACCGCGGAATCTTACAACTTATACAAATAAATTACATTGAAAAAGAAGCCGTGCGTTGTTGTTAATGCAACAAGGCAAAAATCATGTCAATTGGATTATTCTTTTAGAAATTACGATCAAAAATCCATCAATCGATCAATCGCATTGCGCAACAATACCACACGTGTCCTTTGTGCATTGCTTATTATTAACTTCATAACCGCACAATAAATACTTGTGGCAGCTGCTGCCGCGCCGACCCGCCACTTTCCCTCTCCACACTCGTAGAAACATAATTTCATTTTCAACTACATATTTGAGATTTCTTACTTGCATGTCTCGTGTGCCCTCCGCCACTGTTGGCCCGCAGCTATGCCGGACGCACGGAGTTGCCCGACAATCTAAAAGTGCTCTTCCGTACGGTGGCCATGATGGTACCTGACTACGCCATGATTGGCGAAATCACTTTATATTCGAACGGTTTCGATGATGCACGAATGCTGGCGCAGAAAATCGTGCACACGTATAAACTCTGCTCGGAGCAGCTATCATCGCAATCGCACTACGATTATGGTAAGTACGCGCCGATGCGCCGCCGTTAGTACCGCTGCCGCTGCCGCTGCCGCGCCCAGCTGCAGCCTTTCAATTGACTGCAGCGCGCAGTTGCCAGTAAGTATTCGAGCAGTTGGCGTGTTGGCATGTCCGCATGTGTGAACGAACGACTTGAGTTGCGCTGCGCTCCTGCTGAGAAATGGGAAGTCACAATTGATATTGAACGAACAGCGAATCGCTTTCTGCGCTATGAAAGCGGAAGCGTACGTTTCGTTGGCATGTGGACAACGCGCGCCGTCTGCTGACTGCTAACTGCTGACTGGGCGAAAGTGTTGAGTGCACTACAAATGTGTGTCAGTGTGCAATTTCAATAGTATTTATTTATGAGAGAATGCTACAGAGATTTCAATGCTGCCAATGGCAATTGCTTTTTTTTCAATCTTGCACAAAAGTTTCCTGTTAGTCTGAAATTTAAGGCAATAATCGAAAACATGAGGGTTGGTACAATGCGAAGAAGGTTATGACTTAGCCAACTTATTTGTGGCTATTAGTTATATAAATTGATTTAATTTCTTATGATTTAATTCAGTGAAAAGAATCGAAAAAAAAATTCCAACTTCGGTTATTCGAAATGTGATCAACTGTGGATGTTAATTATCCGAGATCGCTAAAGAGCAACACATTTTTTGCTAACCCGATTAAAATTTTACCTCAATCGACTGTAAAAACGAACTATTATTTTGTTTTCTCCACCGGCAATTCCCGGCAAACCCAAGTTAGACTAGAACTGATAATAATCTAAGTGTTTAAGTTTAAGTTTAAGTTCAGGTTATGTTCTTGTTATAAAATTTCCAAACATGTTTCAACTTCATTGCGAGTTGGAAAACTCGAGGTTTGAAGATTTTTTTTCTAACTTGTAGGTTACTTAGAGACACAGCGGTACGTCAATTATTCAAAAATTATATTCGGTGCACAAAGAAGGCTAATTGTATAAGTTAAGTTTATCTTCTTCCCGGTACAATCAAGCCAACCTGAGCTCCAAGTTAACCTAACCAGCCCCTTCAGTGGCAGATAAGCCACTATGCCAAGATCGATCATCCAATGTTCTATTACCAAGAAAGTGGTCAGACTTGTTTCTACTTTTATATGTAGCACTCAGGAACGCGCGCACTATAAGTTGATCAACTGAGGATGTTAATTATCCGAGATCACTAAAGAGCAACACATTTTTTGCTAACCCGATTCACTTAATAGAATATATAAGAAACTATAGTAATTAAAATTTTACCTCAATCGACTGTAAAAACGAACTATTATTTTGTTTTCTCCACCGGCAATTCCGGTTAACCAAAGTTAGACTACAACTGATAATAAACACTTAGATCAGTTTATTTTCTAAAATTTCCAAACATGTTTCAACTTCATTGTGAGTTGGAAAACTCGCGGCTAACGAGGATCGTAAAGCTTCCCCTCTCTTAGATCTTATGTTCAACAACATAAAAATGGTACTGGAGTTCGAAAAATATCCATTGCTGTCGTTGATTAAAATGAGATAAAACAAAGAACTGTGGATACAGCGTTGGAAGACTGCAAATATAACTTTAAAAATCTGCAAGTGAACAACATTTTTTGTGCTACTATTGATTGATTACTAGGATTGATGACTAGGATCGAGCTCAATGCTTTTTTTTACTCGAACAAACGCGCAGGGGATGACCTCTATTAATGCGAGGCATTGCGTTGGTTCAGGAAGGATATAAAGGTTGGGAGATAGGGTTTTGAGAGAAGTGGTTATGGACTCTTGAAGGGAATTCCACAGGGTACAATATGGTAACAAACTTATTATACCTTAGCAATGGATTTTTTCGAGAAAAAAATCCATTAAAAAAAAATTTTATAAAAAAATGTTTTTTTCCGCTTAAAACTTTTTATTAGTACATCTTTCGTATCTAATGTTGCACATCAAAAGAAAGTTATGAAAAATACCTTTCGTTTGATACCACATAATTGAGTTTTTTTGATAAAAACTTTGAACTTTGACGCCGAGCCACGCCTTTTATGGGCGTTTCCCAGGCAAAATTTTTAGTTTGTTAGATGCAGGAGCCAACTCTCTATATAAAAGCATACTCATTTATTTTTTTCACGAGGGTTCGCTATACTGCATATATGCCTCAACGGAAAAGTGGGGTTTTTGGGAAATTTTTGTCGAAAACACAGTTTGAATGTATTTTTTTTGGATTGGTGTCTTAAGCAAATTTGTTGGTCGTTAAAATATCTACAAACTTGCCGAAGACAGTAAAGCGATATTCAGAACGATTTAGGACCAATTAGCATTTAAACGTTCAAAGACTTAAGCGACGAACTCGACTGAAATGAGCAAAATTCAAAATCGGATTTCTCTTAAACTAGAGCCAATCCAGCCAAACGGCTGGTGGATTTCAATTCAGTATACCTATAGAAAAGTCGCTCAGTAGGTCCCCCGCTTGTTGCAATTTTCGACTTGCACAGTGTAATTATTAATTTAGAGTACATTTAATATTGCTGCAATTAATTATTGCATAATTTATTCCGCAGACATATTCGCCACTGCCAACGAAAAGAGAATTCGCTGCCGCGACCATTTGCCCATTTCCTTTGCTACGCACACACATACAGACATAGCTACAAGAGCACATTGGTGGTTCTTGTGCACATCGCAGTGCAATATTTTGCTGCTTGTTGCACTAATTACATTTTGTGCCAAAGGCAAACGTGTCATTTCAAATAGAATTTTATGGCATGAGGCCAACAAACCCTATTTCCGCCATTGCATATAAATAAATCTGTATTTATTTATGCAGCAAAAAAATCCAAACGAAAAAAAGAAGCAATAAAGAAAAATCCAACGCTCGAATGAAATATATATTCTGTATTAATATTTTTTAATTATTCGAAAGTTGATATTGCATTTGGTCGTTTGTCTCATTTAAAGTTTAAATTGAACAACTTTTGAAAATTGTTTACTACAATTTACATTCGCCAACAAACTTTAAATTGTGTTGAACATTTACACGTACCTACAGAAATTCTCGTAGCGATGAATTAGAAATGTTTAAAAAGAAAAAACAACTACAATACGGTCAGCATTCCATAGTAAAATTGCCTTAGCAAAAATATAAATTGTTTCATATTTAGTTAACAGTTCCGAAGAATTTTTAGCTCTACCTAAAAATCGAAATATTTCATGAAACTCGTGCCAACAGTTTTAAATGCACAAATTCAAATATTTGAAATCAATTTTCATGCAGTTTTGATTGAGTTTTTGGCAGCTACCAAAAAACAATCTCTTGTTTATTTGCGATAACACTCAATGCGGTCATTAGCTATCAGCCGCCGTTAGCCCGAAGCTCTTATTTGACTGCACAAAATTCACATGAAATATTCATACTCTACATATAAAAATGTTATTGAAAACAATTTGTATTTTTTCAACAGTTGATTGGCAGTTAGTGCGCGCCGTCGCATAAATATTACTGTGTTTTCTAACCTCACTTTTTTCGCACTATTTTGACAGGTATGCGTGCCGTGAAGTCTGTGCTTTTGGCATCCGCATCGCTGCGTCGCTTATACAGCACACTGCCGGAGGCGCAGATAGTGTTGCGCGCCATCGTCGATGTGAATTTACCCAAATTCCTTGAACAAGATGTCTCGCTATTCATTGGCATTTATATGGATCTATTTCCAGGCGTGGAGTTGCCCCAGGTGTGTGCGTGTGTGTGTGTGCTGTTACTCACTGAGTACAAAACTAATAAACCAGAGGGAAATGAAGGGAACAAAATGACTAGGCAATTCTGAATTAGCGTTGCCAAATGCTTACAAGAGAACTTCTATTGCTGACCGACAGCAAATTAGCAAAGTCGGTACACTATTAACACTGTGTATTTGTTGTTAAATATGAAGATTAGAAATTGGAGGTTAAGACTCTTGTCGCAGCTGCTGCAATAAGGAGCGGGTAGCTCATCCGCCCTGACATTGTCCGGCCCTTTCCAGACGAAAATTAAAAACACTGGGATATCCCCTTTTCTGAGATTTGAATCATCTCGAATAGGTCAATGTAAGGATTCTGCTTCGTCCAGAATGGCACTCAGTAGCGCACAAAGGAAAGGAAGAGCTAAGCAGAACTAGGTTCAGGTCAATATTTCAACAAGACAATTTTTGAAAAACCCAAAATAATAACTCAATAGTAGACAAAGAAGATGGCCTAGAAAGAATTATATAACATTAGAACAAAAACAATACCTAAACGAAATACAAATCTTGGAGAGCTCATTTTCGATCGGCACCTAAAAATAATCAACATTGTTTATGGTGCCACCTTTCATTTAATTAATTAATGCAGTCTTTGAGGTGAAAAACTCTCTGCATAAACTTTCTGGATGACATTTAGTTAATCAACATTATTTATTTTTTTATTTATTTATTTATTTATTTATTTCGGTCTACAGAATGATTTAATGAGTTACAATGATTCATTTAAGTTAGTTAAGTTTCTGGATGACATTAAGTTAATCATCATTATTTATTTATTTATTTTTTTATTTATTTATTTGTTTATTTATTTATTTATTTATTTCTTTATTTATTTATTTATTTGCTCTAT
The DNA here is from genome assembly GCA_964056695.1 of Melieria picta. Taxonomy (NCBI): domain Eukaryota; kingdom Metazoa; phylum Arthropoda; class Insecta; order Diptera; family Ulidiidae; genus Melieria; species Melieria picta. The sequence continues at coordinate 30,010,197 of OZ057399.1, forward strand.
TTATTTATTTATTTATTTTATTTATTTATTTATTTATTTTTTTATTTATTTATTTGTTTATTTATTTATTTATTTATTTATTTTCTCTATTTATTTATTTATTTATTTATTTTATTTATTTATTTATTTATTTATTTATTTATTTAACTACTTAATTATTTATTTATTGATTTATTTATTTATTTATCTATTTATTTGTTTATTTATTTATTTGCTTGAATGGTGCACTCGACAGATATTGTAGGGAGCCCATCGCTCTTCAAGCTTTGAGTGCTGTGTTTCTTTCAGCCTGATTGGAATATGATTCCTAAGCTAAAAGAGATAACTGCCTTAAGCTTGAACTCTTTTGTGTAGTAGAACTCTTCAGTTTTCCAAAAATGGGTTGATCTTAAAACCCAGAAAATCGCCGAACACGTTACAGTGTTTCTATCAGCCGCATCGAAAGAATTTTTTTCTGGAGATGTTCCTGCACCAGAAGAAATAGCTGCCTTCATTTTGCACTCATTTTTGTAGTAAGTAGAACTTTTAAACTTTCCAAAAATGAATCGATCTGGTTGTTACCTTGACTTTTCTTTCGTGCGCGATTTCTGAACCAGAAGAGATAGCTGTCTCAAAATTACACTGTTTTTTGTAGTAGTACTCTTCAGCTTTCCAAAAATAGGTCGATCATGTCTACATCAGCGTATGTATCAGCTCAATTTGGCAATTCTATGCTTTGACATCAACTTCAATGCCAAACTAGCTTTTAACCCATTGCTGCCTAATGGGTAAAATTTTACCCATGAAAATTGATTTTTTTTAAAAACCGCAAAAAAGTCAATGTTTGAGATCTCTCAAAACCATTGATAGGGATAGTTAGGGTAAAGATGGAACTAATATACCTTAACCTAGTGAAGGTCACCCTAAGATTTCGCCATCTAGCTAGAGTTACCAGACTCCAAAACTCGTGAATTTTCCGGAGGTGGAAAATGTGGCGAAACGTAGTGGCCTTAGAACTTCACAAAAGTCTGCCTCCTAACTCACCTGTAAAAAATACAACTTTTGTTCACGTGTTTAGCTGATCACTTCACAAAGTATGGAAAAAAGCGACCATTGCTGTGTAATGGGTACAAAATTCCTAATGAATATCTCAGCAACGTGCAGAGATATAAAGCTGAAATTGTGTTTCTGATCATTTTGGGTCACTTCTAGGTCGTGTATGAAATTTTATCAAATTCGTATGGGCGGAACTGGTACACGGCAGCAATGGGTTAATCAGTTAACTCCACCTCAACCCTACCCCACCTTTAAATGAACCCATGCAACTCAAAGCGTCATGCAGACATATTTTCAACAACACACACATTTGCATTGCATAATATCTGTTGCAGAGTAAAAAATCGTTTAAAAAAATCACTTCAATTCACGCTGCATCAAGTTTCGAATGACTGCAATTTCCTGCCGTCTCTTGCTCTGACATTAACTGACGCATTTTCCCCCCTCGTCTGCAGCCCACACGCGATGACATTCTCAAGTGGCTGTACATCAATATGAATGAGCGTAACTTGCAGGCCACGCCCTGGTTTGTGGAAAAAATTATGCAAATTTATGAAATGTTGCTGGTGCGCCACGGATTGATGATTGTCGGCGGTTCGATGGGTGGCAAAACCACCGCATACCAGGTGAGTGAGTGAGTGTATCGTTGACGTGCTGGAGCACAACCGAACTATAAACACGGCAACGCAGCGGATAAACATTCGACATTTATGTTATGTGACTTTGTCAGAACTGCCAATTTTGCAGCATGGAAGAGTACTTTCAGCAACATTGGCGGATGATTTTGCAACGGGCGGTTCTAAAAAACTTAAAATAGAAGTTTAATTAGTTTTACGATTACACTCAATTGCAGAAATTCATTGCGCCATCGTCTAGTTTAAATTTAATTTATACTATTTAAGTTAAATTCAATCAAAACACTTGCACAGCCGCAGCGAATTTATAAAATTATTAAAGCCAATTGAAAATAGTGCGCGCTGTGCCAGTAAATGTGGCAAGAAGGTCAGTGCAAAACACAACACAAAACTGCTACTTCGAGTGTGGACGTCCTTAGGAAGGCCAACGAAATTTACTAAATTTCTTATTTTAACAGATGCTGGCCACGTCGCTGCGCTGCGTGCACTTCGACGAGGCCTGCACCCTGAAGGAGTATCCGGTCAACTATCGCATCATCAATCCGAAGGCCATCACCATGGGCCAGCTGTACGGCCGCTTCGACCCGATCTCGCACGAGTGGTACGATGGCGTGCTGGCGAAGACGTACCGCGAGATGGCCAACGGCCCGCTCACCGAGCGCCATTGGGTACTGTTCGACGGGCCGGTCGATGCCGTGTGGATCGAGAATCTCAACACGGTGCTCGACGACAACAAGAAACTGTGCCTGATGTCGGGCGAAATCATACAGATGACGCGCACCATGAACATGATGTTTGAGCCGGCCGATCTGGAGCAGGCCTCGCCAGCCACCGTGTCGCGCTGCGGCATGATCTACATGGAGCCGGCACAGTTGGGCTGGCGCGCATTTCATCGCAGCTTCTTGAATGTGCTGCAAAATAATATCGGTCTGAACGATATCTATATGACGTTGTTCGAGGACATGGTCGACTGGCTGATACCGGCCGCATTGGAGATACTACGAACTTGCAAGCAAATGGTGGAACCGTCGCCGCTCTACCAGTATCAGGTATCGTATATCGTATCGGGTGTAGCGCGTCTGTGGATTTTACTGGTCTTGGTATAACATATATTTTATACTAACAGGGCCCGGCGGCTTAGAATGCAAGTTTAAAATCAATGGATCCAATAAATCAAGCTTATTTTAACCCTTTATTGGCCCCGTCAGATTTTTATGAAAAAATACTTTTCTAATTATTTTTAATTTGAAGTACTTTCCTTATATTTGAAGTCAACAGACCTATTAAATCGTATTTTCCCATGAAAACTCTTTAATTTTTGTAAATTCCTGAATAGATTAGCAAATTGCTCAAGAAACATGGAGAAGTAGTGCAGAAAAACCAACTTACGACAGAGGAATTCTTAGCGTTTCATTGTTTGAAGACCACCTGAACTATTTTCCAATAGAAATAATTTTTTTTTTAAATATTCAACATTTTTCTCAACTTTTCAAGTAGAGGAATAAATTTATGAAGAAAGTATTAAATAAAGGTTTCGTGTTGAAAGCTTTTTATTTTTTCGGTGGATTTTGAAAAAGTTTTGTTTTTTGAAGACGCCCCCTCTTAACCCATCATCGACCTCGTCAGATTTCGATTTTCCAAAAAAAAAGAAACACACGTGTAGAGTTATTTCTCATTTGAAATGCTTTCACCAAGTTTGAAAACACCCATTAAATCATGTTTCTCCATACCAACTTTTAACCCTTGGCTTACCCCGTTAGATTTCGATTTTAGGAAAGTGAAAAACACGTGTGTTTTTTAATTAATTATTAATTTAATTAAAAATTTAATTATTTCCCGTTTGAAGTGGTTTCACCAATTTTGAAGCCAATAGGACCATCATAAAAGCCTCAACATCTTACACCGTGCGACAAAAATAAAAAAAATTTTTCATACCGGAAAAAATCCATACGGGCGTGAAACTAGAGACCAAACATTTTTTTTTTACCCCCTTCAAAATTTTGAAAGGGCAAAGGATGTAGAAATGAAAAACTAAGTACGCAGTATTACTATATTTGGTCTCTAGTTTCACGCACATATGGATTTTTCCCGGTGAGAAAAATGCTTTCGCACGGTGTTATTGACCCCATTAAATTTTAACTGTCGAAAAACTAAAAAATGCGTGTCGAATTATTTTTGACTTAGAATATTTTCACCAAGTTTGAAATCAATACGTTTCTTCATACAACACTTTAACCCTTTCGCTATTTTGTTGCCATGTGGCAACATGCTACTTTGTGGAATTTTTTTTGTTGGTCTTTAGAATAGTTTGAAGTTTCAAGAAAAATACGAAATTAATAAACTGAATATTTAAGTTTAAAGAAGAGAAGTATACACGTTTCTAATGGTATATCTTGACATAGAAAAGGAAGAAGAAGCAGAAAAAATTAGAGAACTTTTTAATTTGACGTTTTATTTCAATTTAGGTACAATTTTTTTAATTTTGGCTGAAGTAAATAAAGAAATATTAAAATTTTCGTTATGCGTAAAAAGTTTAATGTTTAAGTAATTATAACAGCCACAACGATGCGGTTGCTTTCATAGAAAAACACTCTAAAATACAGGGTCCGAGTATAAAATTTAAAAAATTTCTTAAGGAATGTTGCTAATATAACCACATAGAAGCCTAAGACGTAAAATTTAAAATTTTAACTTTTCCCAGTAAAAATCTGTAGCGAAAGGGTTAACCCATGTTTTGCCCTTTTAGACCCCGAATTTCAAAAAAATCTCGTCTTAGGTGATGTTCCTTTTTTTAATTTACCTACAGTTCAATTATATGTTTATAGCTTTAGCGGTTTGAGCTGGGCGATAATCAATCAGTCAGTCCGTCAGTCAGGACAAACAATTATATGTACATTATATAGATAGATATGTGTTTATAGATCTTTGTAGTATAATTTAAGCAAACTCTTTCAAACAATATTTTTGGTATGAAGATTGGAGCATTTGACTTTCTATTCGATTTCGTTACTCTTGCAGATGTTTTCGCGCTTCTTCAACCATTTCCTGGAAAAACACAAGACCTTCAATCAGACTTGGTTCCAGCAAATATTCCTCTTCTGTTTCGCCTGGGCCTATGGATCAGCACTAACGGGTAATTATTCTAGCACAAGCAAACATTTGCAGTTCCCCATGAACACAAAAGCCACTCCTGCATTGCGCAGAACAGCTAACAACAAATTGTTAAACATTAAATCACACACATACACACATAAGTATGTACACACAAAGTGTAAAGCAAAACTTTCCCACCTTTTTTTTTTTTTGGTTCAACCACTTTGCGCACACAACGGAGTAGAATAACGCCAGCAAAATTCATAGCATAATTTCATAGCAAAAATTATTTTTTATTACATACCGAAAACTTGTGCATTAACTCCAACCCCAACTCGAACTATTTATGCACTCGATAGAGCAGCAGCAACGCAACAACTACAACACTAATATAAATCCAACACAAACCCATTCAAACTCGACGCCACTCTAATCAACTGGAACAACGCCCATCCCCCCCTCGCCCAGTGTGCGTTGCATCACTAAATTTCTGCCTGCTACATAAAGCAAAATGCTCATATAAACTTTACTTGCATGTACTGTCTGTTCTTATCACTCGTTTTTTTTTTTCGAATACGGCAACAGTCAACGGTCAGAAGGCGTTTGATGCGCTCATACGCAAAATTCTGTACGGATCCAACGAGGATTATCCACGGCCCAAGTACTTTTCGCTCAACCGCGGCCAAATGTTCCCCGAGAAACTTTCGCTCATGGATTATCGTTTCGATGAGGCCGAAAATTGGTGGACGTGGCAAAAGTCCAGCGACGATCCAACGGCCTCCTCGACCAGCAACTTTCCGGAGCGGGCACAGATTAGCGAGCTCATTGTGCCCACCAAGGAGTCCGGCTACATAACGTACTGGCAGGACTTTTGCGTGACCAAATCGTATCCGATACTGGTGATAGGACCGACGGGCACCGGCAAAAGCGCCATCATCACAAGCAATTTGCTGGCGCTACCAAAGCACGCAAATCTCATTAATGTCGTCAATTTTTCCGCACGCACCAGTGCACAGTTGGTAAGTGAGACAGTTGTTGTATTTATTATTTACTTATATAACAGTACATACAACTGAATTGCGCATGTGTGTGAGATCAAAATCCAAAACCAATCAAGCCGAACTTTCGACTTGGATATGGCATCCACTTTAAGCGCTCATCGTACGACGTCGTTTTGCGCCTCGCTGCCTCGACGAGGTTCATTCAACTGAACGCTCTATCATGCCATCACCTAATCAACATTTATTGCCAACCATTCTTTTTAAAGTTTTTTCTGTGTCTCGCCGACTCGTCGTGTTGCCATCTGTTTAATTTCGGTGCCTTCACTCCCGGCCGGCATGGCTTGTGTGTGCACATGTGTGCGGCGGTTATGTTAATCGCCACAGGCTATCATTAAATCAAACACTTATTTATTATAATTCACAATCATGCAAATTTTCGGAACAATATTCACTAAATGGGACACTACGTGACAAATGTCCCAACGATTAATTATGGCACGTTGCGGTTTGAGGGCTTTAAAATGTTACGTTACACTTTTTTGCGCTTAGCCGGGTTAAATGTCATTGAAATTACGGCGCTGTTGCTGATCGATGGAAAGTGTGCCAGCATTATTTGAGACAAAGGAAACATGGAGCAGATTCAGTGCCATTTATTGCATCGATTTTAATAAATAATATAATTTGTAATCAATATAGTTCACAAGGCATCTTTTTACTTTTAGCTGTAGTGAAAATTTGTGTACAATAAAGCCAGACTTCTTATTAGATGATCTACAAAACAGTCATTATCTGAATACCCATTTGGCTGAGATGAACGCCTTACTTCAGTATATCACTAATAAATTCAATTAATATTACTCAGAATTCAATTGCTCATAATCAGAGTTCCATTATAAGTGAAACTCTGGGTAGATTAAAGAAAAATATTACATTGATTCGTAAAAAAGTCTTACTTTTATTAGCCATTGCTATTCAGATCTATGGCTCAAAGAAGGAGAGTGGAAATCGGGGCATCAACAAACTAGACAGTCTACCATACCTCTATGGCGTCTTCCAAACAGAGTTCTTTGAAATGTAACAATCAGCTAGTTTTCCATTTAGTTTAGTTTAGTTCAAGCAACGAATATCACTGTCTTCCAAGCTGTCCACTGTCTTCACTGACATCCAGGCTGTCCTGAAAGCTTTAGAATCAAAATTAGTGAAATTGAAGATTGTAAGCAATTTTCGTGCTTCACTGAGGCCCCAAAGTCTCTCTGGGCTGGGTTCCGGACATACTGAAGGCATCGATATAGCAGACGATATGGCAAGGTGTTGTTCGGAAATATATATGAACGAGGCAGATATCTTTTCATATCCCCCCCGAAATATCTTTAACCCATTTTCGGCCGCTACCAGAAATAGCCAATATTTTTTTAATTCCTTTTAAGGACTTACATTTAGGACCTTAATCAAGAATATTTTTGGATTTTTTTGTGTTTTTTTTAATTATTTTTTTTATAAATTAATAAAAATTTAATTTCAAATAAAAACAAATATATATGTATATAATTTTGGTCAAATAATAATCAAGCATGAAAACAAACAATTGTTGGCTTACAGATGTACATACATGGCGACTTCTGGCCAATGGTCGATTTTTCGCCCACTGAAAAGTACGCGGTGCTGAGAGGTAAAAATATTTTCATAATCTTATGGATATCAATTGATTGTGGTAATTTTGTCTTTAGGCTTCGTAAATAATCAATAATAAATCAATAATTTGAAAAGGTTATATATTTTTCAGAATATTCAAAATATGACTAAAAAAATGCTTTTTTTCGTGCCTTCGCCAACATCTCTAAATTTATCTTTTTTAAAAAAAAATATTATTTCGAGGGGTTACCAAAAGACCAAAGCTATTTTATGCATCAAAAGTTCACAGATATAATGTCTAAGTGCAGAGCTACTCTCCTTCAAAGTGGCTGGTCGAAAAATCGACCAGCGGCCGAAAATGGGTTAGGTTAGTACAGAAATTAAATTTATAACCGTCGCATATATGTATATGCAATCATCAATATTCAATCATCAATAACACTACTCGACACAAAAAATGCACCTACAAATAAAAGTATTTTCTAGACTAACTTTGGGCCGCTGAACACCAAACTGAAGATCAACAATTTTTTTTAGAAGCGTTTTCGACAAATCTTCGAAAAACAAGTTTTTTCCCTGTTGTTTCAGTTATGAGCACATATCTAGTAACGAATCATTCGACTAACACAAGCTGTCCGTCGGTCAGAAAATAATACCTTAGTCTTTCCAGAGATTTACAGATTGTCCAAATCAGATAAGATTTGGAGAAATTATAGATGGTAAAAGTTGTAAGAAAGTGAATTTTTCGACCATTTTCAAAAATCATAAATTTTCGAATGTTTGACTTTATAGATAAAATTAATTATATCCTTTGGTTTTAAAATCTAATATGAAAGTTATATTATTTGTGCAAATATTAAGCCTAACATCAATAGAATCGAAAGAAAACTGACAAAGTTATGATGCACTGAGTGAAAACACCAACTTTACATTTACTACACCGTGCGAAAAATTTTTTTTTTGCCGAGACCCATCCTAATGTTGATATAGGCGTGAAACTAGAGGTCATTTGTACTAACCTGGCATAGTTAGGACTTTAAAATTTTAAAGACATACACATTTCAAATATTTTTTTAAATATATGCGGTTGTACAATGATGAAGATATGGGTATCAAATGAAATAGAAAAATTGTCTCCTTTTAGCTAAATTTTTTATTTTTAACTTTCAGGACTAAAATATGTCAGGTAGGGAAGACATACATGTTTTGGATCTCAGTCTGTAGATTCATACATCTAAATTTTATTCGAAACAGAATCCTGCGTGCGCCACTGTACCCATATATATGTATTACATTGAATAATATATTTTATACCATGAAAATTCATTAAACTTAGGTGCAAGAGACCGTAATGACAAAGCTGGATCGACGTCGCAAAGGTGTGTTTGGTCCGCCGTTGGGTAAGAAGGTAAGCACCAAAAGTCAATAGCGGTATTCACGATCTAGCGAATGGCTTTTTTTAACGTTGTAATAGCTATAAAATGTAAAGCTATGAAATCAGATTGATTTTTATTAACTTTAAGCAATTCCAAAAATCTGCACATTTTCAGTTTTTGTTTGAATGATTGTATGTCGTGAATACCATAATTTTTTAAGTTTTTCAACATTAATATACAATTGCAATATGAACCGTATTTTTAATAAAATGTTAAAAAATATATTCTGTTCAGTGCCTCATTTTCTGCGATGATGTAGCAATGCCATCGAAGGACACGTACGGCTCACAGCCGCCATTGGAGCTTTTGCGTCAGTGGTTGGATCACGGCTACTGGTCCGATTTGCAGGATACCACAAAAGTCGAATTGGTTGATATGGTAAGCCACATTCGTGTATTTTAGTGCGCAATGCAACTGACGCGGTGTCGATTAGTGAAATAACGCCATTCAAATTGTTTAATGACCATTGACCAAAATCAATCAAGACTTAACTGCAGCGGGGTGAGATGTGTAAAGCCAGGCAAATTTTTGCAATATTTAAAAGTTTTCACTTTGGCTGCTTACAAAAGTTGCCACCATTACCTGACACACATTGCCTCCCCAAATGCCGTATTGAAAAAGTTTACATTTGTTGTTTATTTATATAATTTTTTTTCATTACAAAGTTGTTGCTAACATTTCGACAGAAACCAACAAATTGCTAGCGAAACAAAATTCAAACGAGTTTCATTCTCTCTTATGCATTGTTTATTATGATAGAGCTTCCTCGGCGCCATGGGCGTGCCAGGTGGCAGCAACTTCATTTTCCCACGTCTGTATCGGCACACCTTTCTCGTTGCGGTGGACACATTCGAGGACTCGACCATCATCAAAATATTCACAGCGATCGGCGATTGGCACTTTGCCAAGGGTTATCCCGAGAAGGTGTCATTGCTTTCGAGGGTACGTCCAGTAACAAGCAACCAATATTGCGACATACTACATATACATATATACCTACCTATATATACATTGTATATACTTGGTATTGAACAAAAGCCATTAAAACATACATTCACCGAGCGGCAACAACAATCAAATTCGCACACAGTTTTACAACTCAATTGGTAGAGTTTTGTAATTTTTTGCGGTTTCATTTCAACAAATGCAACCCAACAAATGCGTTTTGAATCAGTATGCACTGTTGTTGCCCTCGGTTGGTGTGTTTGTGTGCATTGGGTGTGGCTGGTGGCCGCCGGCCGTTTCATTACTTATACGTGAACCATTTCGTTGCAGGGCTTAGCCGAGGCCATGGTCAACGTTTATAGACAGGCGAGTCGTGTATTCCTGCCAACGCCAGCAAAATCTCATTACACATTTTCGCTACGTGACATCACTCGCATTTTTCAAGGCATTGTATTGGTGCCGGCGAAGCGATTGGAGGAACCCGAAAAATTGGGTCGCTTGTGGGCACATGAAACGTATCGTGTATTTTACGACCGGTATGTATCTACTTTAAGTACATATATGCATACATACGAAACTGTTTATACATGCTATATGTGTTTTTTTTAATGTTTTATGTCTGTTGTTTACGGCGCAACTCCATAAATTCTTCACCCAACATTCTTTCTCTCAACCTATATATCCTTCCTGAACCAGCACAATGCCTCGCATTTATAGGGGTATCCCTGCGCGTTGGCTCGTTTTAAAAAAACCAAAAAATTTTTATCTCATTTATATGCGTTTCACTTTTAAGTTTTAATTCGAGAACTATTTTATGTACATGCGTAAATATGTATGTATAGATGCAAAGTACATTTGTGGAGAACTATAGAGGCAGTGTGCCTAAGTCGACCCACGGTTTCTGATCTGATTTAAAAAAAAAAATTAATTTTGTCTTCTAAAGATTTCAATTTGAGTCTGATTATTCCAAAGCTTGACAAGAATTACTTCTTTGCTGAAGCATTTTTATACATTACACGTAATTTTTATTGTTTACAAAAAGCTACACACCGTAACCGTAGACCTACGTTGGGGTCGTTTTCGACCAAAATTTTTTTTTGTACTTCTAACTTTTTTTTAATTTGTTATTATTTTTAGCTGTTTTTCTTACTTGGACTATTATTTATTTTTATTTTTTGTAATTTGTGTAATTTTTGTCAATCTGGGTCGTTTTCGACCCATTATATGTCGAAGCGTTTTTTATTAGAATTTCATCGTGATTTCATAGCAAACGCAAGTAAATGTGTAAATTATTATTTATTTTATTTCGAATAGAAAAGTTTATTGTGATAAAATGTCAAATTGTCAATGTCAAAAAAAAAAACAGAGCTTGTCTGCTGCGAATGCCTAAAAAATATCTGCAAAAATAAGCTCAACCGTAGTGTGTGTAAAATGCCTTGAAAGTGTTTAAAAACTACAAATAAATACTTCCATTGTATTTTATTTGAAGTTTCTGAATAAACCGTGCCAAAAAGTTTTGTTTTTTTTATTAAACGTTCATTTTTGTACTAACTCTGAGGGTTGATAACGACCTTAACGTAAGATTAGTCGTTTTTTTTAACGTAGGTCTACGGTTAAATCATAATTTTTTTTTACTGTATGAAATGAAAGTTTTAACCCATATAGGCCCATAGATATTTATTTTGTTAATATTTGAATGAATTCTTTTTTTGCGTTAAACGAGGTCGGAGAATTCAAATTTGGGGTCAAAAAATTTTCCGATTTATAGTTTTCGAGATATTTGGAGTTGGATTAATCGAACGCTGGGCACCACTTGGCATTTTTTTTATGATTGATGTATGCATTGAGTTGATACTAAATAAATAACTGACCATTGACCATTACTATAAATTCACAGTTTATTCCATATTTTTTTCTAAATGATATGGTTCAAAACAATGAGTGTGAAGTGCAACGTTACATCTCTTACACAAATACGAACAGGGTTTATGGCAAGCCTTGCATCTCCATTTCTTATTGAGGGAGTAAGCAACCTCCGTCCGAAAGTCTTTTTGATGAAGAATATTTTTCTTATGATAACGACGATTGAAGCAGTCTGGCTGAATTTCAAACAGATATATGTAAATAATGGCCAATACCACTTTTTAGATCGAATAGCAATATAGTAGTTCTGCGCAGCATTCTCATAATCCACCCCACCCATCCCTCTGCTATAATTTGTCAACAGTTTCGGTTGGTTATAGTTGACAAAGCGACCAGGTTCAAAAATTTTCCCAGCATTATTTGTTTTCTGCTTCTTCCATCTTTTTGTAGGTACTGTTGGTAAGATTTGGTCGAAGTTCGTTGCAACCGTGACTTCGCTGTTGTCCTGCCAACGACAAATCAAAATATTTTTACGGTAATCAAATTGGAAATCATGGTCGTGTTCACTTTGAAACTGTTGCTGCAACAAAGATATTTCAAATAAAATCGTTTGATTCGAATTTAAAAGAAATAGTAACTAGCGCCCAGCGTTCGATTAATTGAACACCTGACTATACTATAAATATATATTCTGACTATAATATTGGTTTTATGCGAAAAATGTAAATATGTTTTTAAGAGTTTGATCAATTTTTAACAAGACTGTAGAATTACTTTTTTAAATATTGTTACTTTTTGTGTTTTTCGATACTTATAAAATTATGTAAAAAATTACCTTTTCTTTGGGGAATTCCTACAACAGGAAAGAAGTGTGAGAAATGTATATATTTATTTCGTATTATACAAAATACATCATACCATCATATCATGCAAAAAGTTCGCATTAAAAGTTTAAAGAACAGCCCAAAAAAATTGATGGAAAATGCTAAAATTTACTGTTCGATTAATCGAACATTGGACCGATATGGGTTAACCCTAAAAGTTGAGCATTGAGAAAATTAAACTTCTAATTGTCCCAAAGTGAGAGGACTCTCAGCCACTTGCTTCAAATTCTTTATTGCATCATGGTTTATTTCATCATGATTTGAATCCATCTTTTTCGCCAGCAATTTTTGTATTTGGGTTAGTTTGAATTAAAAATACGCTACTGAATTCGGTTCTCCCGTAAACCGTCGTTCAGGCCAATGATCTTCAATTTACCACACGATACGGAACTTTGTCGTTAGTCCGGGTAACATTTCCATATCCGAGCTACACACACATGTACATAATACAGGGTTTTCCAACAAGAGGTGTTATTTTGGTATTCAAAGAAAAATGCCATTTTTTGAGATAAATGATCGGATGTTAATTTCATAATAAAGAGAAAGGTATGCCGTTAATAATGAAAAACAACATCAGCCAAATGGCCACCACGACCACGCTTACAGGACCATATCCTTTTCATGAAATTTTCCATAACCAAATCGCAAAGTGGCTGCCCTATGTCCTCGTTAGCCTCACGAATTCTATCTTTGAGATCTTGAATCGACGCTGGGCTGTTGGTGTACACCTTATCTTTCACGTGGCCCCAAAGGAAGAAGTCGCAAGGTGTTAAATCACAAGATCTCGGTGGCCAATTGTGATCACCTCTTCCAGAGATAACACGGTCCGGAAACTTTTCCCGTAAAAGAGCAATGGTTTCGTTGCTTGTGTGGCACGTAGCGCCGTCTTGTTGAAAGTAAACGTTGTCCAGATCAATAGCATCCAACTCCGATCATAAAAATCATTAATCAGATTCACCGTAACTGTTGATCCAACCTCATTTTCGAAAAAGTAAGGTCCAATGACCCCGCCGGACCATAAACCGCACCAAACAGTCACACGTTGAGGATGGAGAGGCTTCTCAACAATAACTCTTGGGTTTTCCGAGCCCCAGATGCGACAATTTTGCTTGTTGACGTAGCCACCGAGGTGGAAATGGGCCAAGATGATTTTTCGATGGAATTCCGGATCATTTTCATACATTTCAAGGACCCAATCAGCAAAGACACGACGTTGTTGATGATCGGTCGGCTTGAGTTCTTGTGTTAACTGAACTTTATAAGCCTTAAGACCCAAGTCTTTATGCAAAGTACGGTGTAATGACGTTTTTGGAATGCTCAATTCCAAAGACGTCAGACGAGGAATCGACAAACCTGGGTTTTCTTCAACACTTTGGGCTACAGCAGCAATATTCTCAGTTGTTCTTGAGCGACGTGCACGGGTTTTATTCTTCACATCACTAACTTGTCCCAACAGCTCGAATTTGTCCACCAATTTCTGTATTGCGGTCCGACAAGGTGCTTCACGACGACCCAAAAATGGTTTAGTTTTGCGAACTGTGACTGCAAGATTTTCACCATTTTTGTAGTGAATTTTAATAATTTCAATGCGTTGTTGAAGCGTGTATCGTTCCATTTTTAGTAATGGCGTAGTTCCTACTTGTCAAATGTCAAAGAACAAAAGCTTCAAAAGTGACAGCTACCGAAATACCGGGTGATTCAAAATAACACCTCTTGTTGGAAAACCCTATACATACTTATAATCAGGTTCAGTAAGTAGATGGTCGTAAAAAACACCACCGCCTGCACCCACTGTCCACTTGACTGTCTAACAACTATTTTTTTTTGCCGCACAGTGTTCGCAACATTTGCTGTGTGTAATGTGTAATGTGCGCATTTTTCAATTTGCGGCCGCCGCACATCATAAATATTCAGTGCGCCTGATGGTCGGCAGTGCGCGGCCTCTGCTCATTGACTAAACGCCTCCGGCGCAAAGCGCCAATGACCACTGAACCTAACAGCCGCATTTGCATTTTACAGCCTGATTGAGCAGAAGGATCGCGATGCGCTGCTGGAAATGACATCGGCGGCGTGCAAAACGAACATCCGCTTCCCGCTGGAGCAGGCGTTCGCCGAACGCATGGCCGACCCCAGCGCCAAAGTGACTGATGATGATTTGCGAAATTTATTCTATGGCAATTATTTGGAGCCAGATGCGGATCCCAAAATTTACGACGAGGTCGAGAGCTATGACAAATTGGAAAAGCTCATGCACTACTATCTGCGCGACTACAACACGTTCTCGCACACGCCGATGGACTTGGTATTGTTTCGCTTCGCCATCGAACACATATCCAGGTGCGTACAAGCGCACAGCCCGGCGGCACTCGTGCCGGCTGACAGGACAGCTGCCTGACAGGCTGTGTCCGCTGGCCGCCGGTGGTGGTGTGCCTCAATGTGGCGACTCTATTAATTTCATGTTTTTGCGGTGCGTGGCGCGCGCTGCAACCGCAACCGCTCGTCAAGCCGACACAACATTGAAATTCACTTATGCGGATGGTGGACGCTCAATAATTTACATTTCATATATGTATGTACACAACGAATACAATGCACATTTTCGCGACAGGGTTTCACGTGTCCTGCAGATGCCGCGCGGCAGCATTCTGATGGTCGGCATGGGCGGCTCGGGCAGACGCAGCTCGTGCAAGCTGGCCGCCAGCATTGCCGACTGTCGCCTGATGACAATACAAGTGACAAAAACATACTCGCACACGGACTGGCGGGACGACTTGAAGAAGATACTGATGACAGCCAGCTTCAACCTAAATCACACAGTCTTCCTATTCTCCGATTCGCAGGTGAGCGAGAAGTAATTAAAAATGTCGCCAAAAAAAATTGGTAAGTAAAAATTCTTGTCACTGCATACGATGCTAGTTTGAATCAAGTTACATAAAATATGCATTCAGTATTTTTGGCTTTAGATCCAATGCAATTTAACCAAAAATTCTAATTTTTTATTCAGCTAGGCAATGGAAAAAAATGGTCAAGTTGACTTGACATATAAATGAATTTGTTGATGGCCTTTACTTTAAAAAGAGAACAAAATGGTTATAAAAGAATTATGGACAAATCTATTGTTCCACCTCCACTGACGACGTTTAAACGGAAGACTCATGACCAGGGAAAGGATTTTGAGGACCTAAAAACCTATAAAAAAAGCAAAATCAAATAACAAAAAAGACACGGAAAGGCACTAAAAACTGCCAAAAAGGCAGAAAAAGGCACTAAAAACTGCCTAAAAAGGCAAAATAGGGCATTAAAAACTGTTAAAAAGGCAAAAACATGCATTTAAAAATAAGAAAAAAATACTAGAAAATCTAAAAAAAGGGGAAACGGTATGTTTTTTTTAATAATTTTATTTCATCTGATGTATGCAACATACAATATTTATACCTCGTTTTTTGTAAAAGAAAAGGAACATCAAGGTTTTCAAAGATAGTTAAAAAACTAAAACTAAGATATTTTAATTGAAATGTAGGCACATATTTTAAATTTATATTTTAACTTCTCATATAAAAGCATAAAAGCTGTACTTGTATCACATTTGGCATGTTTTTTCTTTAAATTGTCCACTGTACAACAAAAAATAACGGCTTAGGAATGATCAAATCAATATAAAAGCATCGATAAGTTAACGAAATTGCAATGTTGCCACTTAATTTTTTTTTAGTTTCAAGGTATTTTTGCGAAACAAAAGGGGGAAAATATTAAAAACGAAAGAAAAATAAAAAGGCGCTCGACAAATCTTGAAAAAGGTATTGTATTTGTGGCATTTATAGGTAAAATAGGCACTAAAAAAGGAATTTATGGGTGAAAAAGGTAAACTGCCTTTTTAAGGCAAAAAAAGGCAAAATAAAAGTGTTATATTTCTAATCAGGAGGACCTAAAGAATTCGTGCTCATTTTCAATCAGAAATGCTCTATCTAGCAGCAAACAAAAAAGGCAATTTCCACAAAATCCTTTCCCTGCTCATGACGGTAGACAGGTGACGGTTTCAATAGAACATCTTTTCTGTCACTCAGTCAACAGACCAGGTTCTGGCAATGTTCAGTGGCAAGGTGGAACTACAATTCATCCACACTGCCACTGCTTGGCTCTCTCTAGACGTCGGTGGCGACTACTTGGTTAGGGTAGTTTTATCCTTGTTTACTCCGCTTGGGAGCATAAAGACTCAACAAAGCTAATGCTTAGTGTTGGTTATATTAATCAATTAAGGTTTACTCTCAGAAAAAACTATATTTTTAGGTTTTTAATTTACATTTTCAAAAAAAAATACCTTATAGTTTTTCCCTCAAAATTTACAATTATTTTCAAATTTTTTATTTTTGTCCCTCAAAACTTATGACAACTATCTGATTTCCCTTAAAAGAAACGATTGTTTTCTGATTTCTACTTTTTTCATAAAAATTATAAAAATTTTCTGATTTTTATTTTTGTCCCTCAAAACTTATGACAACTATCTGATTTCCCTTAAAAGAAACGATTGTTTTCTGATTTCTAATTTTTTCATAAAAATTAAAAAAAATTATCTGATTTTTATTTTTGTCCCTCAAAACTTATCTGATTTACCTTAAAAGAAACGATTGTTTCTGATTTCTACTTTTTTCCATAAAAATTATAAAAATTTTCTGATTTTTATTTTTGTCCCTCAAAACTTATGACAACTATCTGATTTCCCTTAAAAGAAACGATTGTTTTCTGATTTCTACTTTTTTCATAAAAATTATAAAAATTTTCTGATTTTTATTTTTGTCCCTCAAAACTTATGGCAACTATCTGATTTCCCTTAAAAGAAACGATTGTTTTCTGATTTCTAATTTTTTCATAAAAATTATAAAAATTATCTGATTTTTATTTTTCTCTCAAAAACGACAACTATTTACCACATTTAACAATATTTAATTTTCATTTTCTCTACCATGCAAAACACTAAGTTTTCGAACCAATACCAGATTAGGTTTTTTTTTGCATAAATGAGCTATAAATATTATGATCTATAAATGCTATAAATGAGCCATAAATATTATAGCTCATATTATAAAATGCAGCATTAAAATTCGCATGCATATTTAATCAAGCAGGGCATTTGATTTTGTAAGGAAACACGTAGTTTTGATGTTCACTACATGCCAAACTGTACTTCAGACTCGAATTAATCATTGGTTGAACAATGAAATCAATGGAGTGATGAAATATTTAATTGATTTTGAAGTATCCTTCAATAACTAACATCAATCAGGGAACGAATGTTCACAGCGCCGCTGGCACATCGAGTTAAACTTGCGCCAACTCACTAACACACACACACACAATATTCACCTAGGCACGCAATCTAACCTAATTTGCGCACATTCTGAGACCGATTGCGACAGCTCGAACCGTACAACTTGCACTTTGCATTATACCAATTTTAATATCTATAATTATATCTAAATATTTAATGCTTGGTTTAAGAAATTCAATTAAACGCCAAACGTTCTGTGCTGTCAGACGCAAAATAAATAACCATTACCACAGAAGTCTGCAGCTTTGCAACGCAGAGCTGAAAAGGACACACTGACACTCCCACACATACACACATACATCGGACGGACACAAGTGCTGTGTTGAGTACGTGTGGCACATTTGCGAGTGTCCGACAGGCACAATGCCAAATCAAATTTCAGTCAAGTAACCGACCAGCAACCGTTTGGAAACCATGGCTAATATATTCAATACAACCAACAATTTAACTAACAATAAATATTAATTTTACACTGCGTTTCACATGCAAATAACAACGTGTACGACATAATTTCCAAACCATACCGAACCGAACTGAACTGAACTGAACCCAAACCCACCGCACGGACCGGCACTGGGCCCAACCGGAATTGCCCAGCATGACAGGGCGGGAAAGGGTGTGATGGAGTTGGACTGCTGTCCTAGAACCAGTTGTGCGTTGCGTATTTTCGGACAACTGATACGAAGTCGTAGGGACACAACTCATAAACTATACACCAACATACCAACGCGCAAACACGCACATATACGCACACAAATACACAGAAGCAAATTGTGCAGTGGCAACAAATGTTTGAACAAAATCAATTAAATCTATAGCAGAGCAGCGACCATAAAATATTACGTACAATAGCTTTTATTATGTTGGTGTGTTGGTGTCGGTTTTGTGTGCATTTACTCCAATTCATGTCACTCCACCAATTGTCTGCGCATATATATTTACATACTTCAACACCAACATCTACAACTCAAACCTTACACACAGACACATACATTTTGACTGCTGTATGTAAGTATTAGTGGAGTATTTCATTTTCGCCTGCTGTCGCACTACGTCGCTCACGTTCCATTATGCGGCCGAGCACTGGCCAGGGCGCCGCCCATCACAAGCAGTTGACAATTTGTAATTTAATTGTACACTTGTCCTATTAATCGAATTGAGTGCAACAACTTCGCTTGGCTGTCGGCGTCTTGGGAGGATGGCAGTCGTACGGCCGCTTGGCCAAAAGTTTCGAGCACGATTTTGCGCGTTTCATTTCGGCTCTGACTAGATGCTAAATTTGTATATTTGCAATCACAGCAGTGGTCAATTTGATTTCAGTTTTGAATTAATTAATCGCTTTATGCGGCACACAGCAGACAATCGCATTGTTATATGATATCGAATTCGTCAGTGCACTTTTAATGCATTTCAATGATTTCAAAATCACTACTCACACACACACACACACACACACAGAACAATTGATGTAATTAATTATTTCACACCAAAATTAGTGCAAATAAGTAGATAAATCTGTATAGCTTATTTACAGTAACAGTACAGTATTCAATTATATTGCACAATATTTACTTACATATACACTGGTGGCAATTCCCATAAACTCACTTTGAGCTGAGGTATGAAAAGTCTTGTAGGAGTAGAGGAGATAATTTAAAAAACAAAAAAAGGTTGTAGTTTACATTTCCATAGTTTGCTGTAAGAAACGCCAGGTGTACCGTTATGCACTCTTTTATAGTTTGCGTGATCGTGCAAAACATTAAGAGCGACTAGTGTTTTCTCAGAGTCGAAATGTGGCAGTTCACATAAACTCAGCGATTTAAATTGATCAGTGAAACAAAAATAAAATAAGTAATTTGAGGTAATGTGCCTTTATAAACGGATTTAGTCGATTTTTGTACTATTAAAAAAATACAATTTTTATTTTCTTCAGACCTGTGAAAATGCCAAGCGGAAAGTAATTGCCACCTGAAGAAAAGGGAAATGGTAATGAATTCAATCAATAAGAGTTTTCGATACAGAAAATAGCGGATAAAATAGGCAGGTCTTAGACACCAGTGTGTCATTATTCAAAATTACGCGGATCTTATGGGAAAAACGTAAGATATGACCGAAACACGAAAATGATCGTAAGACAAAAACGTGTGATAATGGCATTGGGAATAAAAGGAAACCTAATGTCGACGGAGTTGGTTCGCAGAATCGATCTGTCTATAAAGCCCCGACATGTTCGAAAAATTTTACAAAATTCAAACCGCGATGTTTACACTAAATGCCTCAAAAAACCCCCTTTGACTGTTAGTCTTAAACCGAAAAGAATGGAATTCGCGGAGAAGCTATTCAGAGGCTTGAACAGTTGTCAACAGTTTTGTTTAGTAACAAAAACGGTTCATTTTAGATAGTACTGGCGGCTTTTAATACTTTTAGCTCGATAAGTTGGTCGAAAAGGAACTGGACATTATCAGGTGGTGATATAATGGTTTGGGCCTGTGTTGCCATGTATGGTACGACTTAATTTGCGTGGGTTGCTGAAAAAATGTACTTCTACATTTACTGCGAACTTTTAAACGTAATGATATTAGAATAATCAGAAGAATTGTATGGGCCTGAATTTATTTTTCAGCAGGAAAATGCTGCAATTCACAGTTCTAGAAAAACAATGAACATTTTCAAGGACAAAAATATTCAAGTTTTTGATTGGCCAGTTCGAATTCTTGACTTAAATCACATCGAGCACCTTTGGGTTCTTGCTCGAGGTGTTTACGCAAAAGAAAGACAGTTTTATTCAAAGATTGACTTTAAAAAAGCGATTAAATAGGTTGGGGGTGGCATACGGACAAAAACTCTTCAGAATATTATTTTATTTGTGCCTAAAATATTTTAAACCGTAATGGGAAATAGACAAATTATTGAAAAAAAAACTATTTAGAGTACCTTGAGCTATGAAAATATTTTTACTTTATGCAATTTTATATTTTTTTATGTACTGAGTTTATGTGAATTGCCACCTCAAATTGTGCCATTTTTATGAAAACAATAAATAAATTGGCAGAACAGTTACTACGATTTTTTCTTTTAGTTCTTAAAGACTATATTTTACAATAAATATTTCAGTAAAACTATTTTAACTGCATTTTTTAAAATGAGTTTATGGGAATTGCCACCAGTGTATAAATATTCAAATAACGAATCAGTAACCAATATATAAATCAATTTATTTGTGATATATGTGATATATGTATCTTTATTATTTTTTATGATAATAAACTAAGACTCCTGCAACTCCTTAAAAATCAAAATACTTTTCATTGAATTCTGCAAGCTTAGCTATTTTGTAGAACAAAGCATCAAGAAAGAGCTAAACGACATTGTAAATGACAAAAATAAACTGTAGGACTTATTGGAACTATCGGAAACCTGCAAAAAAGTTCAATTCAATTAAGTTTCAGTACTGGCAGTTAACCCTTATTCTCATACCCAAACTTACTAACGTCGTTTGGCACCCGGGGTACCCGGGTACCCATTTCATGAAATTTTTAAGTTTTCAATATAGAAAACAAAATTTTTTAAATATATGATTTGTTCGCTTTTCACCTAAATAACGAGGATCCGGAAGGTCAAAAAAAATTTTCATTATTTGTCAGTTTTTTTCACGAAAATACATCGCAGTGGGCACCCGGGTACCCGGGTATGAGAATAAGGGTTAATATAAACGTTTTTATAACTATGACACATTAGTAAGTTTATATATGTATATATTCCGTCTATGCGTTCAAGATAGGGAAATGTTAACCCTGAAACACTACACATGGTCAAGTCAATTAAAAAAAATATTAGATTAGATTAGATTTCTTATCTAACAGAGACATTCATACTCCTCTACCTATGAGAATGAACTCACAGTGACCTTTTTTCAAAACTCCCAATGGAAATGCGGCTAACGCTTCCCATTCCCATTCTCCCATTCTCATTCTTGCCGACGATGAAAGTTCCAGATTAATATAGTAAAGACTAAAACTGGTTTGGCCTTTAAAGTTTTTAGTTGTTTCTTCAGTTCAATTTGATGCTTGCATGACGATGCAGAAATAAACTCTTAGAACCCCATATTTTTATGTTTTTTTTTTATTTTTTTCCAAAGTCGGTTTTTCCATTGTCGGAATAGCATAGCAAGCGCAGCACTTAAATCCATTGTACTGCGACTTGAGGTTGCCTGTTGTTTTGTTTTAAATCAACCCGACCTCTGAGAAATCTAAGTAGATTCTATGGAGTAGATTCTCACTTTTCTCAAAATGGTCTTATAACTTCACCTTTCACTGGTATTTCCTAAAAAATTCTTCAAAATTACTGTCCATATAATTTCTTAATAATAATAACACTGTACAACAGCATTTCTGCAACAGAGTAACGACCGTATATTTCTGAAAGAGGACGTCATACAGATCATTTTTGCCGAACAAAGTAATAGTCCAGCACGTCTGAGTTTTTTGTAATTTGCACATAAAGGTTAAAGGGTTCCCTACAGACCTTCACACGGAAAGTATGAAAACTTGAAGAGCTAGAGCTTGGATTTCTAGGACAAAGTTGTTTGCATTAAAAATGTGAATATTTTTTGTATGCACATGAACCCTTCTCCCCCTTTCCTTACCCCCCCTTTTTTATGTTTTTCGGAAAATTTTTTCATAAAAAGCTTGTTGAGTAAAATATTGCAAAAAAAATACTATACTGTCTTTTTGGAAAATATTCCTCATTAAAAATTAAGGGGGTTTTCAAACAACAACACTTTCTCAAAACTTCGCCTAAAAAAATAAAACGCCTTAAAAGCGAAACGTGCATTTAATACTTTTTTCATTAATTGCTTGCTCTGCTTGAGATGTTGAGAAAAACGTTCAATATTAAAGAAAAAAATATTTTCCATTGCAAAATAGTTCAGGTGGTCTCCAAACCTTCCCCCTTCCCCTCTTAATAAAATAAATAAATTTTATGATTGTTGCACAGAAAAAGTTCGAAATTGTTGTACTGTGTAATTAATAATTTCTCGTCCCAAGACAAGAACTAAAAAAATTCACAAACAAATAAAATAAAGTTAGTCTTCCATTAGAATCATCCACTTCCCCAAATTGGCATTGCATCTTTCTCTTAGATCCTTTCGAATAGACAAATACCATTGCATTGTGTTTCAACTAGTGAGTTCATATTCACGCAAAATGCCATTGAACCTTGATCAACACAATCCGAACTTTACGGAAGAAATAAAAAAGTAATTGCTAATTAACATTCCTTCATTTCCTTGCATGCATTACCAATGGCAGGCGATCAACGAGGGCTTCATCGAGGACATTAACGGCATACTCAATACGGGCGACTTGCCCAACCTGTATCAATTGGAAGACAAAGCAGCAATTATGGAGAACATGACAAGCGTTGCCAAGCAGCTGGTGAGTGCGCCCGGCGCTGGACTTGCTGCAATTTATTACCACTAGTAAACATAAGTAACTGCTTCAACACATAAAACTGCCAACCGAGCACAACAATGCACACAGCAGCAACATTTGAACTTATCTTCCAACTAAAATTGATATAACAAGTTGTTACTCTATGCTTGCTTTATTTCCGGTAACACATTCATTTCCTGTCTGTTGCGCACTCGTCTTCTTGGTGCTGCTTGAACTTTTGCTGCTGCACCCATCCCATTTGCACTTCATGCACTCGCTGCACGCTCCGACTGGCTGCTGCTGCTGCTACATTGCACACAATCAATCCATATTTCGACTGCATTATTGAATGATCCACAACTGTAACGGACGGCTCTGCGGCTCCCAACGGCTCCATCGACATGTCATCGTCGACTAACTTGTGCCGTCGACGATGTGTGTTGTCGTAATGGGCGCCTTTCGTTGGCTTGCAGGCGAGAGTGGTTGAAAATTCGCCCGCCGAAATGTACGCATTCTATATCGAAAGGATACGTGAGCAATTGCATGTTGCACTCGCATTTTCACCGATTGGCAACGCTTTCAAGGAGCGTTTAAGAATGTATCCATCACTGATAAACTGTTGCACGATTGATTGGTAAGTGCCAGCGGCAATAGCCACACACACACACACACACACACTTATACAAATGTACACATGTTATGTATGCATAGCAGCTGTAATTCTATAAGCTTGCAGTAAGGTAAGCGGAAACGTAAGCGTGAGCTCAGAAAAGTTCGAGCAGGATATGAAAAAGCGGATTGACTTCGTGTCTATCTGCTGTGAATATTTTGCACAAAGCACATCACTAACGAGTCTTGTGCCATGTGCGCATTTTTATATCGAAAGAAAAAGCGTAATGAGAGAGAGAAAGATTTTCAATTTTTTATTTCGTCTTAAACTTATCTACTGGCTACTAGTTTTCAGTTTAATTACTAGTCAAAATTTTTTTTGATTTAATATTTTTTAAACCTGAGGCCCTGAAACCACTAATAGCCCATCTTAACTTAAAGAACTTGCAATGACAAATTTTCTTGAATAATTTTCGCTCATTGCACCGTGCGACAGCATTTTTCACACTGGAAAAAATCCACATGTGCGTGAAACTAGAGACCAAATATAGTAAAACTGCGTACTCAGTTTTTCATTTCTACATCCTTTGTCCTTTTAAAAGGACTTAAAAATTTTGAAGGGGATAAAAAATAAAAATATAAAAAATACTTAACCTCGTTAGAATATGGCGATATGTATATCAAATGAAAGAGGAAAGGCTCAAGAATTTAAATAAGATTGATTTCTTATTTATTTGTAAGAAAATGATATGAAAGAGGTCCTTTGAAAATTTTAATCCTTTATATCCTTGAAAATTTATATAGAATTTTCTTGAAAAGTAAGTATGTTAAAACCCAAAATCTCCTTGATCACGTGTCAAAATCTCGTTACTCTATATTTATTGGTTCTAAAGTTATTAAAAAAAAAGCGAAAGCTGCAATTCTAATGAAGTACAAAAAATCTAATTTATTTGAGTATCAGTATTTTAAATAATAAAAAGATACAAAATCAATGAAGCGAGAATTATGAAAATTTGACACGTGATCAAGGAGATTTTGGGTTTTAACATACTTTTCAAGAAAATTCTTTATCAATTTTCAAGGATACAAAAGATTAAAATTTTCAAAGGACCTTTTTCATATCTTTTTCTTACAAATAGATAAAAAAATAAATTTTATGTCAATTCTTGAGCCTGTCCTCTTTCATTTGATATACATATCACCATATTCTAACGAGGTTAAGTATTTTCTATATTTTTTTATTTTTTATCCCCTTCAAAATTTTGAAGTCCTTTTAAAAGGACAAAAGATGTAGACATGAAAAACTGAGAACGCAGTATTACCATGTTTGGTCTCTAGTTTCACGCACATATGGGTTTTTCCCGGTGTGAAAGTTTTTTTTTTAATTTTTGTTGCACGGTGTTATTCAACAACCCGCTTTTGTAACATTGCCACGTCGCAAAGAATTCATTCAACTCATGCAGTTGATTCTCATATCCAGGTTCATGCCTTGGCCGGACGATGCTTTGGAGCGCGTTGCCGAATATTTTGTCAGTTCGATGAAGTTGGGTCAGTCGCACGAGGAGAAGCCCGAAAAACAAGCATCTTTGGAGTCGGTCCACTCAACGGAAACCCGTCGCGAAAGCGAGGTGTCGCTGGTCATTGAGCTCGGTCCACTGGAAAGGTCGCTCGTGCACATGGTGATGCATTTCAACAGGTCCGTGGTGGACGCGAGCGAACGGTAAACGATATCAATTGTGAAGCAATTGCCTGATCTATTAAGCCGCTTATCCTCAGCTGCTACCTGGAACTGGGACGACGCAACTATGTGACACCATCGTCATACTTGGAGATGCTGAAAGCGTTTAGAACGTTCTATGTGCGCAAGTTGGAGGAAATAACACGATTGCGCGACCGGTAAGTGAACGTTACGCGCGGTGGTTTGGTGCGTATCAAAGGTCAATGAGTCTTTTCGCTTGCAGCTACACCACCGGCTTGGAGAAACTGGACTTTGCTGCGGGGCAAGTGGGCGAAATGCAGGCGAATCTCTACGAGCTGCAGCCAAAGCTAAAAGTGCTGTCCGAGGAAACGGAGCGCATTATGGTGAACATTGAGCGCGAGACTGCGGATGCGGAGAAGAAGAAGGAAGTGGTGGGCGCCGATGAGGCGGCGGCAAATGAGGCCGCTGCAGCGGCACAGGCCATCAAAGACGATTGCGAGAGCGACCTGGCAGAGGCCATACCGGCAATGGAGGCCGCGCTGGAGGCGCTCAACACGCTCAAGCCGGCTGATATTGTCGTAGTGAAATCCATGAAGAGTCCGCCCTATGCGGTCAAGTTGACGCTGGAGGCGGTGTGCGTGCTGCGAGGACTCAAGCCGGAACGCAAGCCAGACGCAACAGGACGCATGGTGGAGGACTACTGGCCGGCAGCGCAGCGTATGCTGGGCGACATGAAGTTCCTGGAGTCGCTCAAGGCATTCGACAAGGACAACATACCGCCGCCCATCATAAAGCGCATCAGAGAGAAGTAAGCGAGCAGCGTTAATGGCTTTCACGGCATGTGTCGCTCATTGTGCTTGTGCTCGCAGATACATTGTGGACCGTGACTTTGTGCCCGAGAAGATCAAGAGCGCCTCCACCGCCTGCGAGGGCCTGTGCAAGTGGGTGCGTGCCATGGACGTCTACGACAAAGTGGCGCGCATTGTGATGCCCAAGCAACAGGCGCTGGCCGAGGCCGAGGCCGACTTGTCGTCGCAAATGGAAAAACTGAATGCGAAGCGGGCCGAGCTGCAAGTGATTCTGGACAAGTTGCAAAAGCTGAATGACTACTTTGCGGAAAAGTCGCGCGAAAAGAAGCGGCTCGAGGATGATATCGACAACTGCGAAAAGAAACTGAATCGGTGGGCGAATCTGTGAAACATTAAGACGGGAAGATTAAGACAAACTCCATGTTTTCAGCGCCGAGAAACTGCTAGGCGGTCTGGGCGGCGAGAAGACGCGCTGGTCCGAGGCGGCGGAAAACCTACACAAGTCCATAAGTAACATTGTGGGCGACGTGCTGCTGGCCGGCGGTGCGGTAGCCTATTTGGGATTCTTCCCAACCGAGGTAAATGCACACACACACTAACGGCGAATATTGACTATATTTTTGACGACACACAATCGACTGCAGATTTGCTTTATGCGGACTAACGGGTTTTGGCATTGTCAATCAAATTGAAATTAATCGCTGCCATATGCCGGATATGAGCGAGCACGCACGGGCCGAGATTTTTTACATAATAAAAGTAGAGCTGAGCAAATAGTGTGCAAAAAATATATAGAAACAACAATATGGCAACAATGGCGATATTCACGTACGCTGGCAATTGCAAATTTACACCAAACAACAATAAATTAAACTAGCTGAGCAGATTTAGTGTTTTTTTTTTGTTTTTGCCTGGCCTGATGTGAAATCAATATTTATTTGAAAACAATTTATGGCCAGTAGTAAACAAACTATGCGGTTTAAAAAATGACTTTACAAAGTATTAAACAAATTAGATTACATTTAAAAAATGTAGTTATGCACAGGAACCTGTTAGATCGATGATGATCTCTTTATGGTTCATATAACTGATACAGTGGCGCGCACAGGGGGGTTTAAGCCCCCAAACACAAAAATTGCTGGTACAACATATCGAGCCCTTCCCGCATTTTTATCGTATGAGCCAAAAACCAAATTTTACAGGAGACGTTTTTTTTGTTTTATCTGCATTGGCGCAACATAGTTGCATGATTTTTGGTATACACACTTTATTTAGGGTTACACACATGGAATAGGTAATTTTACTGACTTTAGCAAAGCGCAACGGCGTTATTTTGGACATACGATAATTTGTGCGGGCACTATTAGAGCGATTCAAATATTGCAGTGGCACATACGATAAAATCGTTTCTAAGTAAAAAATAATTTTTTCCCTGGTTTAATGTATTTTCATTTATTGAATACAAAATATTGTTACTTTCAGATTGATATAGTGTAATTCATAGATGATGTAGTGTAGTTTTATTTATGAAATACGAAACATTCTTTCAGAAAAAAATAAATTCTATCTTCTTCTTCTGTTTGAACTAGTACATCTTTTGTCATTCCATCAATTTTTAAATCTAAATATTCATGACTAGCAGGGCCCCGTGGCTTTGCACGCACTTTTAAAGTCAATGAGACCAATAAATCAAGTTCTTCTTAACCCTTTGTTGATCCCATTAGATTTTTATGAAAAAATACTTATCTCATTATTTTTCATTTGAGAAATAATTTCACCTTTCACCATATTTGAAGTCAATTGGCGCATTAAATCATGTTTCCCCATACAAACTCTTAACCCATCGTTGGCCTCGTCAGATATCGATTTTCGAAAAAATGCAAAACACGTATCGAATTATTTCACATTTGAAATAAACAAACATTTAACCAAGTTTGAAGTCAAAAAGCGTAAAAACATATCTCTTCATACAAACTTTTAACCCTTGGTTCACCCCTTAATGTTTTGATTTTGAAAAAGATGAGAAACACGTGTCAAATTATTTTTGATTTCAAGTGTTTTCACCAACTTTGAAGTCAAAAGGCCTGTCGAGTCATGTTTTTTCGTAGTCTTTTCGTATACGAACCTTAACCCTTGGTTCACCCCGTTAAATTCTGATATTCAAAAAAATAAAAAATAAGTGTCGCATTATTTTTGATTTGAAGTGTTTTCACCAAATTTTAAATCAATAAGCCTATTAAATTTACGCATTTCTTCATACAACACCTTAACCCATGATTTGCCCCTTTAGACCCCGAATTTAAAAAAATCCCGTCTTAGCGGCGGTTGATTTTTCAAGATGTACCTACAGTTCAAATTTCATATTTGTAGATAGATAGAATCAGTCAGTCAGGATAAACAATTATATGCATATATATTCACTTTTTACTATTCAAATGTTCTCAATTGTACGATTTATTTAGAACAAGCACTTTTTGAACTCTCTCTCTCTAAATTTTAACACACTTTTTTAATAAAGTTAAAAATTAACTTTTTGCAATTAAAGCAATTTTATCGTTACGCATAGCTAGTCGCAGGCACACAAAATGAGGGAAAAATTTAAAGTGGGCATACGATAAAATTGTTTTTTCTCAAACTTCATAACGGTTCATCGTAGAAATGTGAGATTTTAGGGACTGATGACAAATTTATAGTGCTATCGTTACCGGTAAAAAAATGAATTTCGGTAAAAATGGCTCATACGATAAAATCGCGGGAAGGACTCGATATGGTATCAAGTGGTATTGGCTCAATCCAGTGTGCCCCACTGAACTGATATCATATGAAAAGCTATTTTTCATTGCGCGAAATTGTGAATACCTCCAACAAAACGAAAGCGATGCGCAGCTGCACAGAATATATCTATGACTGCACGATTGGATGATGGGATTCGGTAGATGGGGGGGGCACAAATAACTTTTGTAAACATGGCGGAAATCTAAAAAATTTTCCAATAACGAAAAATCTCGAGTCTCAAAAAGAAATGTTCGCTGTTGATTTGCAGTGGAAATATTGAAATTTAATTAAATCGACCGAACACGTTTGGCATCGCAAAACTACAATGCAAAATTACAATATTATAAATAAGCGAAAATTGAGTTCGATGGGAAAAGAATTTCAAATTCCACACATGACGCACTGCAAATATTTGCATAAAGTCAATTGTGAAATTTTGAAATTATGCTTGCGGTCGCAGTGAACTTGTCAAATGTAGCCGCTGATGAACTGTGATATTTTCGCTTAACCATCCACAATTATGCAAATTATGTGTGTGCGCGCAGTAATTGAAAACCAAAAATTTACAACGCCACATCGAATGCGGTGCCCACTGCACTCCACCCGCAATTCGGCGCGTAGCAACGGCCAATGCCACTCGACAGGGCACTTATAGTTTCAACAACAACAACAACGAGTCACCACCGCAATGGCGCTTCAGCGGGCCCGATTTAAAAACAGCACCGAACAAACAGTAATTTCAAGCATATAGCCACCTGATTTCCGGCTGCTAATTACAGTGCAGCGGCGCCCAATTGACGCATTGTTGAAATTCCAACGCCCGACATCAGACGGCCGATGCCCACCTTTGGTGCATTTGAGTTCAGTTCAATTCATTTCATTCTTTGCAGTATCGCGTTAATATACTGAACGAGTGGAACGAGCTGTGCGTGAAGGAGCACGTCCCCTGCTCGGAGCGATTCTCGCTGGCCACCACCCTCGGCAATCCGATGCAAATTCGCGCGTGGTCGCTGTGCGGCCTGCCCGCGGATAATTTTTCAGTCGAGAATGGCATCATTGTTGCGAATGCGAATCGTTATCCGCTGCTAGTAGATCCGCAAGGTATGTATGTGTGTATCGATGAGTGTGTGTGCTGGTTGATTGATGTATGATTTCAAGTATCTTTTCGTATGTGAACATCAAATTTGATATGACTGCGTGGACAGTGCAACATTTTTACACTTGAAGAAATTCGACGCCAATTTGTCCCAAAAAAAAGGGTTTTTAAACTATTAATGCTGGACATTATCTATACTCAATGATTGAATGTAACGATTCTGTATAAGTACTCAGAATCGAAAATTGTAGTACTAAAAATTTACACTTAAAATAGCAGCCGATATTTTTCGAAAATAGTTATGCAACATTCTGTAGAAATTTGTTTTCGATCTTCGAATGCGGGCAACAACACTTAACAACAAAATTTTTCTAAGATAGTAACGATTAATGCAAAAAATACCCGATACTTAACCCTTTCGACCCCAAAGTTGCCTGAGAGCAACTTCACCTATTTTTCATCTTATATTGATTTATGGGTTTAACTTAAGTATGCACCAACAAATTAATATTTTTAGAAGTGAATTCAAACCAAATTACAAAAATTTTACTGTTATCCCCAAAATAATTTTCAATAATTTGCAGCGATATCAGAGAAAGTTTGTGTTCTAATTGAAGTCTACGAATTGGGTGCGTTTGATCAAAACCCTGTTTCTTTAATAATTGGTAAATAAAATCAAAAAGTGATCATTTTGAGTTTTTCCATAAATACGAAATAATTTTTCCGTAATTAAAAAATATTGATATAAAATTTATTTAACCCGTTTTAAGCTAAAATTGTTCAAAAGTAAACTAGCTCTAGAACTCTAACAAAGAGGCGTGGCGACTTCAAATGTGCCAAATACCAAATAAATACCAAAACGTAATATCGAGACACAGGGTAAAATTCGGGGTTGAAAGGGTTAAAGAGGCACTGTAGTACTTTTAAATTTTATTTGAGAAACTAATACAGTGTGACCAGCCAAAACGGCCTAAAAAAAGCTTAAAGAAGCTAAACGACTTACCAGAGAGTTTGCAACTAATTCATTTTTAGCACTTCACACTTTCATCAACACTATAACATATCGATCGAAAATGGAATATAGCGCAACCAGCAATTTTCAAAAAAGAGGCTAACACGGTTGTAAATTATGTTAAAAAACAAACCTATAAATAGATCAGTCAGTTTAAGTGATCTTTTTGAGATCATTAGTTCATTCAAAACAAAATAACATTTGCTTATCGCGTTCAAACTGATGACTTAAACATGTTCAATGAGCTTAAACAAGTTAATATGGCAAACTGACAGCTTAAACATGTTTAATGAGCTTAAAAAAGTTAAATGAACAAAACCAATTCGAAAACCTGTTTATTCACATGCAATTGTTGTTGGAAATTAAACGTGTTAAACAATTTAACAATTTCTGAAACGCTTTCAGCGCAGGGTTGTATCCTAAAGGTTTTTATGAAAAAAGGTTTATTGTCAACTGAACATCTAATCTTTCTAGTGAAAATAGTTAAAATAATGTACTGAAAATTGATATTGAAAAGTTTTTGAACTTCAGCGTTACTTATTGGTAACACAGAAAATAGATTTTCATACTTATAATGTGTTTAGAAATGTCTCACTTTCATCGAAAAATCGATTGTTTAAAATAGATTTTCCCAATGCCTAATTCTTCATTGAATTTCGATTATCTGGAGTTTTTATTGACACTATTGTGACTTTTCATTATTAGTGATTATCATTATTCATTTATTATTTCATTTAAGTGACTTTTCAATGGAAAAGAAATGAATGTATAAATAAAGCAACTACAGTCGTGTCTGGATATAGTGAACTAATTATTGCAAGGCCTGTTCACAGTATTGAGGTTGTTCACTATATCAATGTTAACATTTTTGTTCAAAAACTCGTTTTATTTGCTCAAAATACACTTTTTGTTTGTTGCTTGAAAGTGCTTTCAAAATTTTGTTCAATATTTAGAGGCTCCATGTCAAAATTTGGGTGTTCACTATATAGGGTGTTCACTATACCCAGACACGACTGTAGTAAAAATCTAATCAAACGATTCGGGAATAAAAAGACAAACAAAAATTGGAATCAAATATTGGCTAAAAGAAAATAAAATTTTTTTAAATTACGTCAATTTCGATGTCTGAAATTTGTCAGTTCAAAAATGTTCAACCACAGTCGCCACTTCATGCAAATAAAATCGTACTAAAAGCAAAAGGAAAATTCTTAAGTATATTTTAATACAACTTTGTTTACCCTGTCCACAATTTGAAGACTCTGCTGATGACTTTTTTGACAATATTTGGCAATCAAAATAGAGGTACATTAAAAAGGACGGTTTTCTTCGATATTCGTGGTGTGGTGAACTACGAAGGGCCAAACGGTCAATAAAGAATACTATTTAGGCGTTATGCGTCGTTTGTGTGAAGCCATTCGCAAAAAAAGGCCCGATTTGTGGAAGAACAATTCATGGATTTCGCACCATCTCATTCGACCTTGATTATTTCGGAATTTTTGGCCAAAAATTCGACCAATGTCTTCGCGGGGAATGCGTTTTGAGACCATAGAGGCCATAAAAGAGAATTCGGTGCGTGAGCTGAAGTCCATACCTTTGGCGGCCTAAAAAAAAAATGTATGGAAAATTGGATCAAACGTTGGCATACACGTATTGACGCAGGAGAAGAGTATTTTGAAGGGGATGATAAAGAAATTTTTTTTTTAAACTCCCGTTCTTTTTTGATCATAAGGTACTTTGTATTTTACACTTTGAATGAATTTTAGGAAACTGGTATTTTTCGGCGGCTGCACTCAGCTAGAAACGAGTAAAATTTACCAAATACGAGTAGCTCACACCGGCTTGAAATTGTAGCTCCCTTCTACCTGCATATTTACATTTGCAACAATCCTGGTTTATCTCAGTCAAAAGCTTACAATCGAAAGTAAACGATTTTAAGCCATTCTCGAAAACACTCTGGCAACAAACATGCGCTGGAATACTGAATCGAACCTTTTACCTATTTTCGTATTACTGCTGCCACTTCTCATTCGAATTCTTGTCTTCTTCTCATTTGTGCCTCTTTATTTTTACGTTGATTGTCTGGCACAGTACAAGCCAACAAGTGGATAAAGAATATGGAAAAAGATAATTACCTCAAAGTGATCAAACAGAGCGACGCCAATTACATGCAAATACTTGAGCTGGCCATCACGTACGGCAGTCCGGTGCTGATTGAAAACGTTGGTAAGTTTATTATTTACTTCTAAGTCCACAGTGTATGCTATGTCTGTCCATCTGTATGTGGGGGGCGGCTTCACATCATACGCCAATGTCTATTATTGTTACTGTTGTTGATTCTACGTTTTCATGGCTGCCGGCCAACAATGGATGTGTATGGATGGCAACAACCACAACAATGGATTAGTTTCATATGATTTTTCTGCTACGAGTATGTTGTGTTTTGCTGTGATTCGGGTGATTATGAATGGTGGTGGCAACATTGTCATTATCAGCATTGTCGGTTTTTGTTTGTGCCAACAACATAGTAAGTAACGATACCGATAACAATGTTGCTGCGTACGAGTGCGAGTACGAGTAGTTTGCTGTTTGGTTTGCCTATTTGCCGAGATTAATGATGCAACGAAATTAGCCAAAAATAGTGCAGCAACCGCACATCGTTGAACGGTGTGCCTTCGCTTTACAAATGTTGTATCTGCTGCATAAAAGTTGTGGTTAAACAAAAATAAGTATTACGTAGTTTGTTATTTTTTGTTAAGGCTTCCGGCTGCGTAAGGCTTTCAAGTGCTGTAGAGAGAATTTTAATTGCCTGCAAATTTAACTCGAAACGCAACGTTCAATTC
The DNA here is from genome assembly GCA_964056695.1 of Melieria picta. NCBI lineage: Eukaryota > Metazoa > Arthropoda > Insecta > Diptera > Ulidiidae > Melieria > Melieria picta. The sequence goes on from OZ057399.1 coordinate 30,044,319, forward strand.
AGGGGCTTCCAGCCGTATCTGTCTGCACTGTGAAATTGCCCATGATTTCAGTTGAAACTTATGCTCGTCGACGTAATTACTTTTGTTATTAGTTTTTGTTGCATTTTTATTTAGACATTATTTTCTGCATGCAGATTTCTGCCGTTGCTTATTAAGCTAATTTTTGTACGCATTTGATTACAATTTTCCGAAACATTACCCATGACAGCCATTTATTTTATTCACCTCTAAAGTTTCATTATACATAATTATAATTGTGCAACTTGCAAAAGTGAGCTATGTGAGCATAAAAATACATTTTTTGTATATAAAAGTTGAGCATGCGAAAGGCGGCTGGAAACACTTGGCATGCATGTAGTGCTCACTACACGAATTGGCTACTGCTCCCAGTGCTGATTAGCAGGACGAATCAATCAGTTGCAGTGTAGGAATTCTGTAATGAGAAAGTCATAATGAAAGAATGCGTTTTAGTGGCTCGAAGAAGCAATAGTTCAATATGACATGAAATTTGTTGTTTTTTTTATAATGAAATACGCGAGATGGCTAATCTATGGCGATGCAAATTGACGAAGAAAACCAACTAAAGGAAGAGGAGGAGCTACTAATTAACGCAATCGAGGCCCACAAATCAGCAATGTTGCTGCTAAGTTTCAATAAATGAATGGACTGCGATTGAACCAGATTTAAATTATATGGGCGGTGCCACGCCCCCTTATTCAATGGCCGCACAATACCCTCTGTCGAAAGAGAAAATGGTAGGTTCGTACTAAGTTTTATTGGCGAGCGACTTATAGTTCAGCAAAATATTTGGGTCACAACAAATGTGCCACGCCCCTTGTCCAACACCCATCAAATCTTACCAGTAGAATGACTCATGACGACGGGGTACTAAATTTCAGTGTTGTACAACTTACAATTTTGAAGATATTCCACTATAAAGATTTTGCTTGTATGGGTGGTGCCACGCCCCCTCGTCCAATACTCGCCCCATTCCCTCTGTCGAAGGACATGACTAAATAGTAATTTCGTAGTGAATTTAATTGATGTGTGACTTATGGTTCCAAAGTTACTATCTGAAAATTTTCAGAATTCACGGTCAAACATGGCAGAGATTTTTCGACTTTTCCAATAGATTTTCCGGAATTTTCTTTTTGCACGAACCTGAACTGACTCAATACGATTCCAACGAAAAAAACCCCATGGAAATCGGCCGGTTCGTTTGAGCGTGATGCGCTTACACACACAGATCCACTTTCTTTTATATACATATATAGAAGAAGAAGAAGATAAGAAATCGTTTCAAATAGAGTTACACAGGTTTTACAAAGTAAGGCAAACGCGAAGATCGGAGAAGGTATATTTGTTCGATTTTAGAAGCGCTTCATAATATGGCTAACATCAAGTATCATCTAGTAAAACCAGGCCCACTTTAAGGCTGTAACAGGTAGAGAGAGCTACGCGTGTTTTATGTAAAATTCAGCTTTTGCGGAAATAAAACAACAAAACTACCCATAGAAAAGGATGATTTATGGAACTATAGCCACACAAATCTATTCCAGAGAGCACTTACCATAATTATGAAAAGGGAGAATAACCCGAGCAGACCGCTGTATGGATAATAACAAATAGGGGGACCAAAAGCCACCCGTACGAGTGATCTATTTCACTGTGCGACAGCATTTTTCACACCGGGAAAATTCTATATGTGTGTGAAACTAGAGCCTAAATATAGTAATACTGCATACTCAGTTTTTCATTTCTGCATCCTTTGTCATTTTGAAAGGAGTTCAAAATTTTGAAGGGGATAAAAAATAAAAAAAATATAAAAAATACTTAACCTCGTTAAAATATGGCGATATGTATATCAAATGAAAGAGGAAAGGCTCAAGAATTTCAATAAAATTGATCTTGTATCTATTTGTAAAAAAAGGATATGAAAAAGGTCCTTTGAAAATTTTAATCCTTTATATCCTTGAAAATTTATATAGAATTTTCTTAAAAAGTAACTATGTTAAAACCCAAAATATCCTTGATCACGTGTCAAAATTTCATTACTCTAACTTTATTGGTTCGAGAGTTATTAAAAACAGGCGGAAGCTGCAATTCTTATGAAGTACAAAAATTCGAATTTATTTTAGTATCAGTATTTTAAATAATAAAAAGATACAAAATTAATAAAGCGAGAATAATGAAATTTTGACACGTGATCAAGGAGATTTTGGGTTTTAACATACTTACTTCTCAAGAAAATTCGACGTAAATTTTCGAGGATATGAAGGATTAAAATTTTCAAAGGACCTTTTTCATATCCTTTTTTTGCAAATAGATAAAAATCAATTTTATTTAAATTCTTGAGCCTTTCCTCTTTCATTTGATATACATATCGCCATATTCTAACGAGGTTAAATATTTTTTATATTTTTTTTATTTTGTATCCCCTTCAAAATTTTTAAGTCCTTTTAAAATGGCAAAGTACCTATGTAGAAATGAAAAACTGAGTACGCAGTACTACTATATTTGGTCTCTAGTTTCACGCCCATATGGAATTTTTCCGGTGTGAAAAATTTTTTTAATTTTTGTCGCACCGTGTTTCAGCTAGTTCTGCTTCTCTACACGAATATGTACACGAGGCATGTTCTAAATATTCAGCTTTGAGCAGCCTTTCAGCCCTGCAGCCAACCATCTAACTATGCATGTACGCTTTCAGTGCGTTCCTAGCTCATAATATAATACAACAGCTTTTCAATTACGTGTTTACATTGCTGCATGTTGTGCGTGCAGTTATGTCTCGCTCCTGCCCGCCCCCTCAACGACATTGTCCGTCGATGAGCGCGTACAGAGCAAAGTGCACCCAAATCAAAATGAGAAGTTGCTTGTTGCTCACTGTTGTTGTTGTTGTGTTTGTTGTTTTTTTGTCTGTCTGTCGATTATTTGCGTTAACACTGGTCGTCATGAGCATCTAAAAAATGTGTTTGCCGTTTTTTCCACGACCTTCGGTGGTTTGCCGTTATGCCGTGCTCAGTCTGGCTTTTCATTTCTTTTTTGCTTGCTATTTTCTGGTGCTATTGTTGTTTTTATTCCATTTCATTTCATTTATTTCAGTGCTATTTTACCATATTCAAATTTAATTTGCAAACTTTTTGGTATTTCCCTCGGTTTGCCTTTGTTGCCGTGAATACACAGAAGTAAAGTTTTACGCTTTTACATTTCAATACATTTGAATAGCAAAACAGCAACAACAAAAACAACAACAGCAACGTTGATAACAAGAACAGGAATATTTATGAATTTCAGCAAAAATATATGCAGTACGTGCGAGCGAAATTATTATTCGATCAATAAATTGTTGGTTTTTTTGGGCATAGCCGAGCGCACTATTTGTAGATGTGTTCTATGCTTTTGTGCTGCTCGTTACATCAACGAGATCGAATTAATGCCAGAAGTGAATATTCGTATTTTTTTTTTTTAAATATTATCATAACAAAAATATCAAGCCATTATCGTGCCGGCAATGAATGGCTAACTTTGAATGTGCGCGTTTCACATTCAAATTAACGGAAATTCAAACATTTGCTTGAACATTTTAGAGAAGTTCAAACTCAAACCTCAATAAATTGAACAATTGGGGAACTTGGATGAAATTTGGTCCGTTTATGATGTTGAACGAAGACTAGTAAAATTGTTTGATTATATGGTTTTTCGCTTCGTATCTAAATTTGTGTTGTTATCCTTTGTTGGTACATAAACGAGTAAATTTGGTGCAAATGATATATGTATTCTTCTGAGTTTTTAGAAGAACTGAGTTCTTCGATGGTCCCAACAGAAATTTCAGGAATCCAAATCTAAAACGAAAACATGGCGCAGACTAACTCTTAGACAATTTCAAGCAAATGCATATTTTTTAATTTTTAACTTGCTTTGTTTGGACTTGTTCCTCAGTTATTTAATGACCTCTGGCGTTTAAAATATTATCTATAAATGTTGAACAGAGTCGATACTTGAATTAGTACTCGAGCCTCAAAATAAACCACAGTAGCGCATTTTTTTATGTATCGATTCAGATCATCAATAAATATTTAAAACCGAATTAATACAAAATACCTAAAACTACTCAATGTTGAATCAATACATACATTTGATATCGAGATACACTGTATCAAACTGATATGTATCCATACTTGTACTCAGTTCTGCATAGTACGCAATGATGAACATATTTTGCTATTGAGTACCGAAATGTACCTGGTTTTGGTTAAAAAAGGTATGCAGTATTGAACTCAATATCGACAAGTACACTCGGCTCAATGCTTGGACATTGTATCGAAAATTACACAGTGTTGAATTGATATTTGTCCTCTGTATCGAAAACTACTCAATATTTAATGCATACTTGTATTGGGTATTGAAGAGTATTCAGTATTTAATCTATATTTGTACTCAGTCTCGAAAAGTACACTGTGTCGAATCAATGCATTTACTCTCTATCAAAGAGTACTCTGAATCGAATTCATACATGTATTCCATATTAAAAAGTATTCAGTTTGGAATCAATAATACCGAAAGAATCTATAATGTATTTGGTACTGAAATATATTCAGTATTTTATCTATACTTATACTCAGTGTCAGGGGCGGATTCAGAAAAATATTTCGGGGGAGGGTTTCAAGAAGTATTTCTTTAATATTCATAAAATGCCTTTTAATTTGTATGTAGTTTTAAAGTCGATCATAATATTTCGGGGGGTTTCAACCTCCCCCTGAATCCGCCACTGCTCATTGTCGTTATATACTTAGTGTCGATTCAATGGTTGTACTCAGTACCCGGTGGCGCACAGAAGATTTCATTTTGGGGGAGGGGGGTGGGTTTGCATACCATTTTTACGCCAAATGCCATTCGAAACGATATTTTGTACCAGCAATTTTGTGTTTGGTGGGTTTGAACCCCCAACCCCCCTGCATGCGCCACTGTCAGTACCTATGAAAACTCTGTCTCCAATGAATACTTGCAGTCTGTATCGCAATTTAGCAGCAGCTGTTTGAAAAATACAGTGAAACCCGCTTAAGTGACTCACCTAAAAATACAAAATGTTTCAGGCACTTAAGTGGAGAAACCGGATAAGTAAAAATTAACTTCTTTTTTTTCATAAAAAAAGTATAATAAAATTTCTTAAATAAATAAATAAGAACATGAACATAAAGAACGAATATATGAATTTATTAAACATTTTTAACTGTCGATGTTACTAAGCAAGAAAACAAAAAAAAAGTGTATGCATTCATTTTTGGTTGCCAGTTCCATTGAATTGGGGAAAAGTATAGTTAAAAGTAAAAGTATAGGTAAATGGGGAAAAGTATAGGTAAAATTAAAATGAGAGCACAATAAATTGAGGTACTATGCGGGTTAGGTATTTAACCCTTTCGCTATTTTGTTGCCATATGGCAACATGCTACTTTGTGGACGTCTGCGACCTCTATGGTTGCAAGAATACATTTTTTTGTTGGTCTTTAGAATAGTTTGAAGTTTTAGGAAAAATACGAAATTAATAAACTGAATATTTAAGTTTAAAGAAGAGAAGTATACAAGTTTTTTTAATGGTATATCTTGACATAGTAAAGGAAGAAGAAGCAGAAAAAATTAGAGAACTTTTTAATTTGACGTTTTCTTTCAATTTAGATACTTTTTTTTTTAATTTTGGCTGAAGTAAATGAATAAATATTCAAATTCTCGTTATGCGTAAAAAGTTTTATGTTTAAGTAATTATTAGAGCCACAACGATGTGGTTGCTCTCATAGAAAAACACTCTAAAATACAGGGTCCGAGTATAAAAATTAAAAAATTTCTTATGGAATGTTGCTAATATAACCACATAGAAGACTAAGACGTAAAATTTTAACTTTCCCCAGTAAAAATCTGTAGCGAAAGGGTTAAGCGGTAAAAACCTGTAGCGAAAGGGTTAAGCGGGGAAGTACTTATGCGGGGAGCTTTCTTAATATTTTATTTAAAAATGCATAGTGCCCACAAATGTTGGGCACTTAAGCGGGGAAAGCACTTAAGCGGGTTTGACTGTACATAAACAGCGCTGCCATGCTAAGAGCTAATTTGAAATGTGAAATCGCATTTGAATGAAATCATATTACATTGAACAGAATAATAACAACCGAATAGTACAACCGAACGCATTGAGTACAAAAATAGTAATTAAAAAACATTCGATATTTTTAAAATTCTCGATAATTGAAACTTTCAAAAGGTATCGCGTTCTTCATGACTATCGAAATCAGCTTCAAATTGATATCACGCCAATTTACCATAGAATTAAATTAACTTTGATAAAAGTTAGCAGCTTTATTGCATCTTTTCACACGTTTCCTTCCCACTTAAATATACAATTTTCTCCACAAACAAAAACAAAAGGTGAGCGTCTGGATTCGAACTTAACACCCATTTTGGAGAAGAACATAATTAAACACAAAGGTGGCCTTTACATCAAGAGCGGAGACACAATGATTGAATATAATCCCTCTTTTCGTCTGTACATCACAACGTGTCTGCGCAATCCGCATTATCCGCCAGAGATAATGGTTATGGTGAGTAAATATCCCCACGATCGGGAGTACACACATTCGCAGCCAGCAGCTCATATGCTGTCTGAAATGAAAGGAAGCAGCAAAAAAAAAACAATACACATACACAGAAAATGATAATCAAGCAAAAGCGTATCATGCAGCGTGCAAATAATTCCACGCTCGTCCGGAATATGCAAATTCTCCATTGAGGCGGCGAAACGTTGGCGACAATGCCGACAATGCCGTCGCCACGGCGCTGACGGCGGGCACGCAAAGGACCACAGCTGCCTGCCGGCAAGAGATTTCTCGGAAGTATTTTGCGCTTGTCAGCGATTTTTGTGGTATATTTTTTATGTTACCCTGCCTGCGCGTTGCCTTATTAATTCCGTGTCGTCCTCTTTGCTACGTTTGCTTTATGCTTTTGCTGCTTTCTTTACGCTAACCAACTCGTTTTTGTAGTTATTTTTGTATCTGTACATTTCTTAGTTCCATTATAAACGTTTCCCATTGCAATCGCGTGGCTTTTTTCCACAGGTAACCGTTTTAAATTTCATGATAACCGAACAGGGCTTGCGTGAACAGTTGCTGGCCAATACGGTGGCGCGCGAACGCCCCGACCTGCAGGAGAAAAAGGAGCAATTGATTATTGAATCGGCAAAGAATCGCGATGCTTTGTACACAATCGAATCCCAAATTCTGGAGGTAAGCAAGAGTGCGCGCGCGTTCTTTCAAATCCAATTACCATATCCGGCCAAACTGGCCAACCACACTGCCAACGCTCACCGCAATCGTATACATACGAATGTCGGGTGAGAGTGGGCGATTTCTGATTTTGCATTGGTGTGGAACAGAACCGAATAGTGTGAGCTGATATGAATTTTGCTTGCGGTTGCCATCGCTTCCTGGGCGCACGAAATTGCTTTTGCACGCGCACCTGTGTGTGTGTGTGTTTGTTGTGCGCTCTCATATTTATGTTACTGACAATTCAATTACCTGAAAGAACTCGAAGTTTTGCTCCGCTGGGCATCACGCGCTCACGGTGTGAGCAGATCGCATTTTCACTAACCAAGTTATGAGCGTGTTTTGGATGCGATTTGCAAAGGCTGTTTCGAAAGTGTTGGTACGTTAGTATTGGTAAACTTTAAAGTAGGTGTGCTTTCGCCTCAAATACGCACTGCTAAAAGACAAATATTGTTCGGTATTCTTTGATTTCAAAAGTTCAAATCATTGATTATGAAAAGCTCGCAACTTGTGGTTTGTAATCGGATTGGAAGTTATGTGATTTCGAATATTTATTACTTGCAGAAAATGCAGCATATCGCTTTCTTGTGACATCAAAACGTGTCCAATATGGCTTCATTTATTTGACTTAACGATCTGTGTCTCAACATTACGCTAGTCTAATTTAATTTAATTTAATTTAATTTAATTTAATTTAATCTAATCTAATCTAATCTAATCTAATCTAATCTAATCTAATCTAATCTAATCTAAATCTAAATCTAAATCTAAATCTAAATCTAAATCTAAATCTAAATCTAAATCTAAATCTAAATCTAAATCTAAATCTAAATCTAAATCTAAATCTAAATCTAAATCTAAATCTAAATCTAAATCTAAATCTAAATCTAAATCTAAATCTAAATCTAAATCTAAATCTAAATCTAAATCTAAATCTAAATCTAAATCTAAATCTAAATCTAAATCTAAATCTAAATCTAAATCTAAATCTAAATCTAAATCTAAATCTAAATCTAAATCTAAATCTAAATCTAAATCTAAATCTAAATCTAAATCTAAATCTAAATCTAAATCTAAATCTAAATCTAAATCTAAATCTAAATCTAAATCTAAATCTAAATCTAAATCTAAATCTAAATCTAAATCTAAATCTAAATCTAAATCTAAATCTAAATCTAAATCTAAATCTAAATCTAAATCTAAATCTAAATCTAAATCTAAATCTAAATCTAAATCTAAATCTAAATCTAAATCTAAATCTAAATCTAAATCTAAATCTAAATCTAAATCTAAATCTAAATCTAAATCTAAATCTAAATCTAAATCTAAATCTAAATCTAAATCTAAATCTAAATCTAAATCTAAATCTAAATCTAAATCTAAATCTAAATCTAAATCTAAATCTAAATCTAAATCTAAATCTAAATCTAAATCTAAATCTAAATCTAAATCTAAATCTAAATCTAAATCTAAATCTAAATCTAAATCTGAATCTAAATCTAAATCTAAATCTAAATCTAAATCTAAATCTAAATCTAAATCTAAATCTAAATCTAAATCTAAATCTAAATCTAAATCTAAATCTAAATCTAAATCTGAATCTAAATCTAAATCTAAATCTAAATCTGAATCTAAATCTAAATCTAAATCTGTATCTAAATCTAAATCTAAATCTAAATTTAAATCGAAACCGAAATCTAAATCTAAATCTAAATCTAAATCTAAATCTAAATCTAAATCTAAATCTAAATCTAAATCTAAATCTAAATCTCAATCTCAATCTAAATCTAAATCTAAATCTAAGTCTAAATCTAAATCTAAATCTAAGTCTAAATCTAAACTAGTCTAATCCAACTAACCTATTCTAATCTAACATAAATATCGCTGTAAAGTTCTTCAAATGACTATCAAAAACTTTGAATATTTTGACAAGTCGCTTATCTAATCCACACACCTAACCTTCCTTCTGCTTCCTTTCGCCTTTCCTGCACAGGTGCTATCGTCCTCGGAGGGCAATGTGCTGGAGGATGAGAACGCCATTAATATTCTCTCCTCGAGTAAAATCCTATCCGAGGAAATTCAAGAGAAACAAGTGATTGCTGTCGCCACCGAGACGGAAATCGACGCCGCTCGCCAGCAATACGTGCCCGTGGCGAAGCACTCCGCCATTCTCTTCTTCTGCATCAGCGAGCTGGCGAACATCGATCCCATGTACCAGTACTCGTTGGCGTGGTTCCTGAACCTCTTCGTCAACGCCATAATGAAGGCGCCCAAGTCAAACGTACTAGAGGAGCGTTTGGGGCACTTGAACAATTACTTCACCAAATCGATATATCAGAATGTTTGTCGGTCGCTCTTCGAGAAGGACAAGTTGGTCATATCGCTGGTGATGTGTCTGGGCATTCTCGTGTCGCGGGTGAGTTGTGATTCATATCAGACAATTATAGATGGATTCACATCTTTGCAGGTACACAAATAATCTTGAGTTGTTTATGAATTTGTGAAAGAATTATGTTTTGTAAATATTATTCAGCGGCGAAATTCATGCAAAGTGCAATGCAAAGTAGTGAAAATTAAATTGCAGTCGCTTCACTTGCATTCCTTCTTCATTCTCAAACATTTCACTTTTTTGCTGCACGCTTCTCTGTCGCATTTTTTAGGCAGTGGCCGCCGCCCACACCCGGCAACAACGCCCTTGACTCCAACTTAATGATGATTAATTTTTTCATTTAATCCTATTTTATTTGCATGAACAAATATAAAACTGCAATCATCTAAATGGAATTTGCTATTTGCTAATTTTCAACTCCAACTGCCCCCACCGACTCGCCGCCCAATCCATTCCACAACACCAACGATTGCCATCTGCTTTCTTATGGATTTTAAACACTAACATCAACATCATCAACAACACCAACAACTATGTCGACAACAAAACCAACATACGAAATACGAATAAAACGCCTTGCACTTTCCAACACACAACGCAATGTGCACTGGATTTGATGCCATTGCTGCGAATACGAACGACAATGGCGGAAACGAATAAAGGAGAAAATAAATAAATCGCATTTGTTGTTCTTCTTGACTGGAGGCGTTGGCTTGGGAAGTGTTCCGCCTAATCCAGCCAGCGCTTGGCTGCCGGAGAAGGCCTGGACGCAACTAGTGCGCGCCAGCGATTTGAAGGGGTAAGTGGCGGGCAGAAGAGGGGCGCTTATAAACGTTTTATATTTGCATGTATTGCAGGCTTTAAACTAATGATTGATCATTTCCTTTAAGCAGCAGCAAACGTATTTAATATAATTTTATAAGTGGTGTATTGTGTATTTTATAATATACAGCTGCGGTCAAAATAATAGTAGTATGCATATAACAAAAAGAAAATTGAAAAAAAAAATCGGATTTTTTTTCAAACATTTATTCTGTATTTTTTTTAACAAGTTAAAAGTGTTAGCAATTAAACCATAAAATAAAACTTCGCAATAAATTTCTGTTTAAAACTATTTAAAATAAATATGCCAAAAGCTCCAAAGTTCGGACGGTCAAAAAAATAGTAGTATTCTTTACTTTGATAAAATAAAACAAAAATTAGAGTACAGAAGATTTAGTAATTAAATAATAATAAATAAGGTAAAAAAGCAAATTGAACAAGTCAAACTATGTTAAGTTATTTTGACCGCAACTGTAGGAGTTGTAACAGACAACTTTAACGTAACTTTACGTGATTTAATTTCCGTAGAAGAACATTTTTTTGTCATATTTTTGGAAACAGTTTTGCCGAAATTTGTGTTATTCTGCTGAGATTGCAGCCATCAATTATATCTATATTTTAGTATTGTCTACCATGGGTACTCGAAACTAGGTCGAGCGTCATTGTATCCTTGCAATCCAATCCACTAAACAGCTGAGCGACATCGACCGCCATATCACCATTGCCATCAAAAAACAAAATTATTTCACCAAATCGATTCTTTCTTTTTCGACTCTTTTGCTCATCTTTCAATGTTATTCGCGAAATTCCGTTAGAAATCAAAGGTTTTAACATAAAGGACACAACTGAAGAATTAACTTTTCCATTCATGCAGCGAAGAGTTAAATATTTTATACATTATTCTAAGTGCTGATTTATCAATTCTTAACTGCGCTCAATATGCTAATGGGTCACAGCTGTCTTAACACTAGAATGCCCAAGGTAGTCATTTTGACTACACTGAGGTCTTTTATTGTAAATAACTTTTGTTGCATTGCTTTCTAAAAAATATCTTACGTGACTTTTATTAATTTTTAAAGCTAAATGTAATAAATCAGGGACTTAACTATTATAAGTTTTTTAAGAAAATAATTGCAATGTAACTATTTCAATGCAATATAAATTTTATTTGTTGATTATAATTATTATTTGCGACAATTAATTTTTACGTGGCGTAATAACTGTTATGAGAAACAAATTTTTTTTTGGTTCTCGATAATTACACTGTGCGTGAAATTTGCCCTCAAAAATTTAGACATGGGGGGACCTACTGGGTGAGTTTCCTATAGGTATCCTGAGTTGAGATCCACCAGCCGTTTGGTAAGATTGGCTCTAGTTTATGAGAAATCCGACTTTGAAGTTTGGTAATTTTCGTCAAGTTTGTCGCTTAAGTCTTCGAACGTTTAAATGCTAATAGGTCCTAAATCGTTCCGAATATCGCTTTACTGTCTTCGGCAAGTTTGTAGATATTTTAACGACCAACACATTTTCTTAAGACACCAATCCAAAAAAAAAAAAATTAAACTGTGTAATTGCGATATGTGCATTTTTGAGCGCAGCGCAACGTGGCGTATGAGTGTCAATTATACGAGTGTTAATTATAATTAATTAATTAATTTTATTTATGATTTTTTGTTATTTACGTTTCCGATAACTATTATTTGAAAGAACATTTTTTTTACGTTGCTTCATAACGTTTATGAAAGAATTTTTTTTTTACGTTGCCTTACCACATTTTGAGTTTGAAGTGATGTTTAATTGTTTAGTTGTTGGTGGAAATTAGGTTTCTGCAGTTAATTTGCGTTTGCCAATTTAAAACAATTAAAAATCAATTCATATCAAAAATATGGTAATTCAACGTAAACAATTTTTTTTTTAAATAATAATTATCGGCAACGTAAATGAAAAAAATCATAAATAAAAGTTATGAAGCAACGTAAAAGAAAATTTCTCAAAATAATAATTATCGGTAACGTAAATTAAAAAAGTCATAAATAAAAGTTATGAAGCAATGTAAAAAACTAAAATCCCAAAATAATAATTATCGACAACGAAAAATATATTTCTTACTTATAAGAGTTATTATGCAACTCAAAAATATTTATTACATGATAATAGTTATAGGCGACGTAAAAACTGTCTTATTGGGAATAATTATTATAAAGCAATAATTATAGAAATTTCTTAAATTAGGGCAATTTTTTTATTCCCAAAAATATGGATAATAATTATTTTAGGTCTCTGGAATAAATAAATTAAAAATATTGTAAAAAAAATGTTTACCCCAATTTTGTAACATTTACGTTAAATGCCCAAAAGTAGTCATTTTGACTACCTACATATATACAATTTTCAGCAAATCTTACTGATAAATAGACAAATATGCATCTTCAATTGCGAAATATAAAAATTTCAAATAATTGCAAACATTAAAAAAAAATAATATCATAGTAGGCTGTGACAATTTTCCAAGTTTTTAATTCAGAATTAATTTACAAATTCCAAATTTCATTCCATTTTATCCCATTTATGTGTAAAGTACGCCATTTTATTTAAATAAATTTACTTTGTAAACCATAAAAAAATAAAAACTAAATGCTTATTTTATTTTAATCTCGTGTACATTTATTCATATTTGCTACTTAAAAACCAATAAAATTTAAAAAAGTCAGTAAACAATATTGTAGTCAAAATGACTACACATGGGCATTTTAGGTATGTCAGATTGTCGGGCATTCTAGTGTTAAGCTCTCAAATCAAATCCGTTTGCTGTCCATATTCGAGTCATCACCTCCCCACTTTCCCTCCTTCGCAGGCTGGAGAACTTCTACAAGCAGTTTACAACTGACATCACTGCATGGAAGCAGTACTATGATTTATCATCGCCTGAGGAAGCCAAAATGCCCGCACCATACAGGAATGTCGAAGAAATGTTGGCACTAATTATACTCAAATGTCTGCGACCCGATAAAGTTGTGCCTGCCGTTCGGGTAAGTAACAACCACACATCGAATGCACCCACAAATTTTATGCAACCAAAAAAAATGCCTAACAAATAAACAAAAAGCAAACAGATTCTGTTATGCGATATAACAAGACAACAAAATTGCATACAAACTGCAGCGGACGGATGTGGCCCGCTGTGCGCGGCTGCACACATAACCGACGTTATGCAAAACGGGCCAAATGGCAAATGTCAACGTCAATGCGAAAAAATGTCAAAGGGCCAAATGCAGCGCAAGCCATCCAGCTGCATAATGACGGATGTTGTTAGGAGCATAAACAGGCACACATGCACACGACCACTGGGAGTAACTATCAAAGTTTTGCCGCACCGCAGCGCCGACAGAAATGGACTCACTCGTCCGGCACATTTGGCCTTTTGCATTTGCAATTCTTTTTAGTGCTCATACAGAGCCACACACAAGTGCACATGGCCTTAAGTTTTCATTTAAAAGAATTTGCACAAAGTGAAAATTTGCTGCGTTTTGTGTTCATGTTTGCGCGCTGAATCTATTATTTTCATTTTTTATTGAATGGATTTTGATTTGGAGCTCATATTTCTGCTTTCTGTCTCTGCCGCATTTTCATGACTGTCTACGACTGCAGAATTTCATTACGCGCAACATGGACCAATCGTTCGTGGAGCCGCCGCCTTTCGATTTGAACGCCTCATTTGCGGACAGCTCGCCAAGGATACCATTAGTGTTCCTGCTCTCCGCTGGCTCCGATCCAATGGCCAGTCTCTTCATGTACGCCAAACAGCGCAACATGTATGACAAGTAAGTTAATTAAAGAACGCTGCGCCAGCACAGCCCAACGCCGCCTCGAACCTTTTGGGCAGCTTTCGAGCGCTTGATGCCAACTATTGTGCCCAACGATGCGAGCTGTTGCCATGCCATTTCCGTTCCTTGCACTGTGTGCGTGGCATCAGTGAACTTTTTCCTTTTTAATTTTCTTCTTCCCTGCTCAATTATATCATAATTATTATTGAATGCAATTGCCGTTTGAACTGCTGAGTATGTGTACTTAAATTTTAATTACGGGCCATCAATGGCCAGAATGCGCTATTCAATTGAGCGCTCACAATTACAAAGTTTTAATTATAAACAGCGAAGACAACTAAAATTTTTCCTGCAGCTGACACTGTGAGCGGTGAGAAGTTTAATTGCTCGAAAATTCCACATTAGTCAGAGCATAGATGCCGCTGTACGACTTTTTGAAAGTGAATATGAAGCATGTAAAAGCAATAAATATTCGAGTACTCAACTGACACCTTTGGATTATTAATATATGTAAATAATTTGGTTTTAGATGGCGTATTTGTCATAAAAAATAAACTCTTAATATTAAGTAGCAACTGCAAAACAAACTCATTCCCAGGAAATGTATGCATCCCAGTATTTCCTTAAATGTTATATTTGCTCTCAATTGGGTCCATCATATTCATTCATAATTCCTCTTAAAAGTTATCATCCAGTTGATCAATGGTCAAACAAATATTATAAAATCCAATTTTTTGTTTACTAAACAGTTTTTTGTACAAATTACTTTTATTAGTATTTGGTAACCACTTATGCCAGTTGGTTATGTAGTCAAATACCCAAATTAGGAGATTTATTGAATATGTGAATATGTTTTTTTCTTTTCTATTTGATAAGGAATAAAATATACATCCCTAGAAACTAGAGACAAATAGTCCACAAATGTTGTCTTCGATTTTGTATAAGTACATTCATTTACTCATTTACTCATCTCTGACCCGAACGATATTTTGTCTTAATCTTAAACACTCCAATCTTTTTCTTATTGCTAAGCAAAAGTCATCATAATCACTGCTGTATATGTATTTAGTCTTTATATAAAAATTAATTAATTAATTAATGGTTAATTAATTAATCAATTAATTAATTAATTAATATTATTATATTAATAAATAAATAAATAATTAATATTATTATATTAATTAATAAATATACATATATAATTTATTATAATTAATTAATTAATATATATGTATATTATAATATTAATATTATTATTTAATTAATGGTTAATTAATTAATACATGTTTAATTAATTAATATAATATTGATTATTAATTAATTAATTAATTAATATCAATTATTAAAATATTAATTAACCATTAATAAATTAATAATATTAATATTATAATAATTAATATTAAATAATTAATTAATTAATAATTAATATTATATTAATTAATTAAACAGTAATTAATTAATGGTTAATTAATTAATTATTTAACCATTAATTAATTAATTAATTAACCATTAATTACCCAATAATTAATTAATTAATTAATTATCAAAAAAACCGGCCACAAGCTCCCTTCATTTTCCGTTTCAAACATTTATTTTAAATGTACTTTCTATAAATTGCAACTACTTTTACTGAAAAATCTCAAATTTGCTTGTATAAAAAATGTTCTTCGGTGGTGAATTTTGAGCATTAACCCGAATGTGCCGGAATTTATTTTTTCCAATTTTGCAAAAACACGTTTTGAGCGATTTAATATGAAGCATTATTGAAACATTACATTTTTTTAGTGCATGTTTAGTGTGACCATATTTGAATTCTTTGTTCTGTAGATGAAAGAATCATTCCCTCATTCATTCCCTGCTTTTAACTTACCACATTGAGTCGATATTTGTGGTAGTTTTTGATAAATTAATTAAAATTGTTTTTAATTTTAATGACAATTAATATCAAATAATAATTGCGAACCTCAATCTTATGCATTGGATTTGTCAAATTTTCCAATGCCTAAATTCTAACAATAAGAATGAAACAAAATTTTGCACCCTTCACATTGCAGAACGAAAACTATCTCATTGGGTCAAGGTCAGGGACCACGTGCCGAAAAGATGATTATCGAGGCGAATCGCTATGGCCAATGGGTTGTTTTGCAAAATTGTCACGTCGCCGTCAGTTGGATGGGCGAACTGGAGCGCATTTGCAATGACAGCACACTTGCGGATGCAGCACACGCGGACTATCGGCTCTGGTGTACGTCCTATCCGAGTTCGGTGTTTCCGGTGTCGGTGCTGCAGAATTCGGTGAAAATGACAAATGAGCCGCCGAAAGGCCTGAAGGCCAACATGCTGAGGTCATTCAATTCGGATCCATTGGTGCGGGACAAATTCTTTACGAACGCGTTCCTCTACTCGGACATGGCGAACAAGTGTTGGCTGCGCGGCGTCTTCGCGCTGGTCTATTTCCATGCGGTGGTTCAGGAGCGACGCGAATTCGGACCACTCGGCTGGAATATACCGTACGAGTTCAGCGAGGCGGACTTGAAGTGAGTCGGGGGTGTGGGAATTTCTATGGGATCCAGTTAATGGCTATTTTAGTGTTAATTTTTATTGCCACTACTTTTTAATGAAGTCTTTTAACAGTGTGACTGCTTTTTTAATTTTAAGCTTGTTTTTGGTTTTGTGGTCGTTTTCATTTCTATACATTTTTTATATTTGGGTGTGCGTTTTTTATTTTATTTCATTTTTAATTTTGTTTTTGGTTTTATTGCTATTTATTTTCTAGATGTTTTGCTTATTTAAACTTTTTTTATTCTTATTATCTAATATTTCGATTTCGGAAGTTAACTTCACATTTTCATTGTTTTATTCAATTTCAATTGTTAAATATTTGTTTGACATTTTGTACAATTAATTATGATTCTAAATATTTTATTATTATTTAAAGTAGGTATTTTTAAATATGGAACTTTAACTTAAATTTTTCATTTGTTTTTTTTTTAATGAAATATAATTTTGAATATTGAAATATTTTTAAATATATAATTTAATATATAATTCATTTAATTTTAGTATATAATTTATTTTCAATCAGTTATGAATTAGTTATGAATTAGTTATGAATATTGTTATTTTAAAATTTTAAAGTATTTAAAATGTTGGAACTTTGATTTAAAAAGTTTGACTACTTTTTTTAATGAAATATAATATTGTATATTAAAATATTTTCAAATATTTAATTTAGGTTTAACTTTTAATCATTTGGTTAGAAAAATATTTTATGAATAATTGTAAACATTTAATTTGATTTAATTGACATCTTCAATATTTAATTGTAATTTTAATTATTACTTTCGTTATTTCCAAACATAGAACTTTGATTTAAAAACTTTTATTTACTTTTATTTAAATGAAATATCTTATATTATATATATTTATATAATATGTATTGTACATTTATTTATTTTTATTATATATTCAATATAATATATATTTAACGCAATCTTTAATATTAAAAAATGTTCAAATATTTAATTAGGATTTTAATTCTAATTAGTTTTATTCAGGGACTTAACTATTATAAGTTTTTTAAGAAAATAATTGCAATGTAACCTCTACAATGCAACATAAATTTCATTTGTTGATTATGATTGATTGAATTATTATTTGTGACAATTAATTTTTACGTTGAGAAACACATTTTTTTTCGTTCTCGATAATTATTATTTTGGGATTTTTTTTATTACGTTGTTTCATAACTTTTATTTATGATTTTTTTTCATTTACGTTACCGATAACTATTATTTTGGGAAAATTTTTTTTACGTTGTTTCATAACTTTTATTTATGACTTTTTTTTTAATTTACGTTAATAGATATATATTATTTTAAGAACATTTTTTACAATGCTTCATAACTTTTATGAACGAAAAATTTTTTTTTACGTTGCCTTACCACATTTTGAGTATGAATTGATTTTTAATTGTTTAGTTGTTGGTGGAATTTACGTTATTATCTAACTCAAAAATATTTATTACATGATAATATCAGGTGTACAACTTTGCTTCCGCCGTTTTTTTCCAAAATTAAAAGCTTTATTGCGAAAAAGTGCTTACAGATGTATTATTCAAAGTATTGTCCGTCGCTAGCGACAACTTTCTCCCATCTTTCCGGCAATTTTCGGATCCCGGCTCGAAAAAAGGAGTCCTCTTTTGACGCTATCCATGAAGCAATCCATTTTTCCAATTCTTCGAAGGATTGAAAATGTTGATCTGCCAGGCCGTGTGCCATCGAACGGAATAGGTGGAAGTCAGAAGGGGCGACATCTGGGGAATACGGCGGGTGGGGCAAGACTTCCCATTTCAGCGTTTCCAGGTACTTTTTGACCACTTTTGCTCGATGTCCCTCGGTTTCAACTCGTACGGCACCCAGTTTCCTTCTTTCTGAATCATGCCCAGGGCCTTGAGACGTTTTGAAATGGCTTGCTGACTCACTCCCAACGATTCGGCAAGCTCTTCTTGGGTTTGGCACGAATCTTCATCAAGCAATGCTTCTAGTTGTTCATCTTTGAAGGTTTTTTCTCTTCCACCACCATGTTTGTCTTCGACATCGAAATCACCATTTTAAAAACGTTGAAACCACTCCCGACACGTTCTTTCACTCAGAGCAGCATCACCGTAAGTTTCTGAGAGCATTCGATGCGCTTCAGCTGCATTTTTTTGCGAATTGTAACAGAAAAGTAAAACTTCCCGCAAATGGCGAGAATTGGGCACATAAACGGACATTTTCGAGCGTGAATAATACGAAAACAAGAACAACTGTCACTGAAACGGCGATGACAATTCGTTAGGCACTGTCCTCACTCACTTTAAAGGCATTACCATCTATGTATTTCAACCAGCCTCAGCCGGTACAGCCACCTATCGGAAAACGGCGGAAGCAAAGTTGTACACCTGATAGTTATAGGCGACGTAAAAAATGTCTTATTGGGAATAATTATTTTAAAGCAATAATTATAGAAATTTCTTAAATTAGGGCAATTTTTTTATTCCCAAAAATATGGATAATAATTATTTTAGGTCTCTGGTTTTATTTAATAAATTAAATAATAAATAATTGAAATATTGAATTAAATTTTGATTATAATTTCAAAATAATAACAATAATGGCAGTCAATTAAATTAGAAAAATTTCAAAATAATTTGCTAATAATAACAAATATTGAATATAATGTTTGTTTTTATAACAATTTCTAATGTATTTCTTCCCATTTTACTGCTGTGTAAATTTTAAGCATATAACGGTTTTATGCTATTCTAACCGCAGATCTTCATCAGCTTTGTTGAGTATTTGTGTTTGTGGCATTTCTGCTATTTTCCTTATTCGGATATTTTCCAATTGTTTCATTGTTTTTTATTTTGTGATTTCAACAGAATTTCGCTGCTGCAACTGAAAATGTTTATAGCCCAAAGTAAAAGCATCCCGTTTCGAGGACACGTCTATCTCACCGGCGAGTGCAACTACGGTGGGCGCGTTACGGATGACAAGGATCGCCGCCTAATCCTTTCGCTGTTGAACATGATATATAATCCCACAACCATTGAAATGGACAAGTAAGTGTGCCAGCCAGCCAGCCAGTTGAGGGCGCAATACAATTTCCAATCGCTCGCCACGTATCGCATTTCGGAATTCTCATTTCGCGCTACACAAACTGTAGACCAGTAATCGCAAACTGGTGTGTGACAGCCGCTTTATGTCCTCGGCTGGCTGCATTTGTTGTTATTTGGAATGCCCATGCAGCATGTCAAAGAGCGCGATTTGGTTTCATTTCATTGCGGACTGGAATAAACTTCTTTCGTACACACACACACATGCGCACAACTTGAGTAATCTTGGCGTTTTGTTGTTTATTCGCGGACATGCAGCTACCCCTTGTCGCAGTCGGGCAGCTACAAGGTACCCGTAAATCCCACCCGCGTCAATTCCATCGAGTACGTTCTTACATTTCCGCTGAGCCCGCATCCGGAGGTTTTCGGGCTGCACGAGAACGCCGATATCAATCGCAACAACAAGGAAACCGACAGCGTAAGTAGCGCTTTAAGACTTCATTCTATTTATTGGTGTGTTGCTGAAGGTGCTCACAATTTAAATTGCCATATTTATGATTTGTATGGTACAACAGCTCATCGGCGGCGTCTTGCTCACACAAACCGATCTAATGGCTTCGGTTAAGGCCAGTGGCGCGGCGGGTGGAGCTCAAGTCGATCCGGCCTTCGCTATTTGCAAAGAGATTCTGAAGCGTTTGCCGCAAACGTTCGACGTGGAGGAGGTGGCCCAAACATACCCTGTGATCTACACCAATTCCATGAACACGGTGCTGCGCCAGGAACTAATACGGTCAGTGCCCCGCGCTGCCTGCCATATAGAATATGAAAACATTAATTTAACTGAATTTAATTAAACTGCATTGTATTCGATCTGCCCATTTGGGTATTTGTTCATTTGCATTCGTGTAGATTCAATCGACTGCTGGAGTACATACGCAGAAGTCTGGTTAACGTACAAAAGGCCATTCAAGGCCAAATCGCGATGATACCCGAATTAGAACGTACGCATGCGTCGATGGTGATTGGCAAATTGCCGGCAGACTGGTTGAAGAAGAGCTATCCATCACTGAAGCCACTTGGCAGCTACGTCACCGATTTTCTATTACGGTAATACTTAGTTGATACCACAGCCGCCGTGTTTGCGAAAGCACTTGAATCTGCGGCAGCAGAATCTATACAAATGTGCCAATCAATAATGAAATACAGGAAGAACCATTAAAATAGAATGACTGTAATAAACGTAAATTGACGCCGAAGTAGGGGGGAATGGTGGAATGCGCACAAGTGCGCTTTAGATATTATAATTTATGTATCTGTATATACTTAACCCTGCTTGGCCAATGTTTATCGTATCGACTACTATTACACTGCACAACAAAATCAAATTTTTTTTTAAATAACAAGGTTCTGACAACGGATTCTGGTAGAGGGGGCCAAAATTGTTTTTTGGAATATTGGTTGCCCTTCTATCTGCTATTCCACGTGTAAGTTTGGTAGGACATTTTAGTTATAATTTCGAATAAGTACGAAATAAACACTGAAACACATTTTCAGTTTTGGCTTAATCTTGGGGTTCCAGTTAATTTCTGAGCTTTGGTGTATTCAGAGACCTGTCCTGTTTTACAGGACATTTTTGGCATTTTAGAAAAAAGGGTCAAATTGACCCATACAAATAGGAGCTACAGGGTTAAAATGCTCCATAAAAATGTTCTCCGTAGTATTTTACATCAAATTGCTAAACGCATCACATACCTAAAATGTGAGGTTACATGGTTTTCGTATGCCGATTCACCATAAGAATGTGCAAAAAGGGGGAAAACTTTGACCCCCCTTAAAAAAAATTCAGACGTAAACTTTCAAAACGCCGATACACGTATATTTTTTTTTGGTCCCCTCTACCAGAATCCGTTGTCAGAACCTTGTTATTTTTTTTGTGTTGTACAGTGTTATTTACCGATATTATAATTTATGTATCTGTATATACTTAACCCTGCTTCGCCAATGTTTATCATTATTTAGCAAAATATTTAAAATAAAAACCACACTCAAAAATGTTTGTCAAGTCGACGAACATTGGTTTTAACGTATAAATAAATAAATATAAATATATATACTAATAGTAATATAAAATAAATATGGTTGGCTATGCAGGGTTGAGTGCAAAACGAAACATAATCCCGTTCTGGCAAACTGAAGATTTTGCTGTAGATTGTAATATCGAATTGATTTAAAAAATTAATTTAAGTGATGCGGAGACATCAAGCAGTGACAGTGACAGGCAGGCTTAAGGGAAGCACCATAGAAATGTGAAAGGTTGCATTGATTCAAGGGAGAAAAAACAGCAACAGCCATACACGCGGCAAGCACTGAGCATTGAGATTATATTTTAAAAAAGGTCCTTAAACTATATTGTTCAGTTTTTAAAACAGTCGCACTTCCCATAGGAGATCAGAACAGAACAAACTTTGTTTCTCAGAGTATTGCTTGCCTCATCTGAGTTCGTTTTTACTTTCCCTTAAGGGGGCTTTCCCGTTTTTTCGTCGAAAAATGAGGTGTTTTTCAAGAATTAATTTTGGAAAGACAGTTTAATAAAATGTTGTAATTCTTTTTTATTTTGTTTGTTGTTACAATAGTGAGTTGAAAAAAATTTTTTTTTTGGAAAAAAACAAAATGGCCGCCGGCTTGCCAAGTACTTATGTTGCCTTGTTTGGAAAACATACTCCCAGTTTTTTACACTTTTCTCGGGTACGGTTTATCTGAAATCAAATTGACCATCATTTTCATTAATTACATAGTTTTAGTTATCGCACATCGGAGGATTTTTGAAAAATTTCAACTTGGTGAAATTTGGCGCAAATTTGAAAAAAAAATCGATTTTTTTGCAAAATTTTGGTACTAAAAGTGTTGTTAATTTAAATCGAAATTTCACAATATTGAAAAAATCCTATGATGTGCGATAGAGAATTCATTTGTGAACACGTGAAATTCAGTTTTATCCAAATCGGTTCATTAGATCCGAAAAAAAGTGTAAAAAACGTCACAAAAACATGGTTTCGAGAAAAACGCGTTTAAAGAAAAGCGCGGAGCGTACGCGAGGCTGTGCGCGCCGAAACGTTTTTGGCTATAACTTCAAAACTATTGCATATTTCATTATGAAACTTTGGCTTCATATTGTTATAGTATTTATAAATCGATTTCTGTAAAACAAAAAAAACGATTTTTTGAAACCGAAAAACGGGAAAGCCCCCTTAATCAAGTCTAAAAACTTTAGAATTAAATAAATCCAAACAAATTTCTTAGTAGCGCTATTTCGACAATCGAATGCTTATAAAATTTAAATCTGAGCAGCACATAATATGAACCTATGAGGCCATCTTTGAAATCTCTGCAAAGTATTAATTAAGATCAAAGATACAAGTTCGTTTCTACAGTTTTGCTCCTAAAACTTCTACAAAGACGTGCTAGACGTTGGATGTCCCAATTCTTTTCACGTATATAGAATACATTGACCAATGATATTGTTGACCAAAAATCCACCAATTTAGTTAGTGACTGTTAGTTCTGTCTGCAATTATCCGATATGCACACCGCTCTAGCCATCTCGTCAATAAATATTCCACAGCTTTTCTCAGTGTTGTATATAAATTATAAGATCCCAGGGCCCTGATAGTTATTATAGTAATAACGCTATACCACACATATACATACGTACATTAATTAATACAGTGCCGCATGGCAGGGGCGCTTCTTTGTTACTAAAAATTTGGATGTCAAATATGACTTCAAATAGTACTGAACTCAAAAGACATAAGTACATAAATAAACCTCAAACGAGCAAACTTAGACCAATTACTACTTTATTACCCATATTTTTCTTTAACTTTGAACATAATTGAAAGAAGTTATAATTATATCAAATCATCTTAGAAGTCTATTAAGGTTTACCTAGAATTCTAATGGGCTCTGCTCAAATTTTTCTTTATACAACGGACCCACTTGCTCACGTAATTGTGTCTCCTGACAATTTTATGTAGCTTCGGAGTCATATCACTTACTAACTATTCTCTAACGTCTTTATGGCGATTCCAAATGACTAGTTGGGACAGGGGCGGATTCAGAAAAATATTGTAGGGGGCTTTCAAAAAGTAATTCTTTAATATTCATAAAATGCCAAAAATTCCTTTTAATTTGTATGTAGTTTTAAAGTCGACCCTAATATTTCGGGGGGTGCGGGTTTCAACCCCCAAACCATTACCAAGAATTTTACCTTTTTACTCAAAGTTATAAGAGTATAATAGGTTACTTTAATAATTTCTAGTGTCCGACGAAAACTTTTTTGGGCCGAAACCGAATTTCGTTTTGTTTTTTAATATTCGGCCGAAACCGAACAAACGAGTTTTACTTTAAGTAAATAAAGAACAAATAAACAAACCCAACATAAAAAAATAAATACTTATTAATAAAAACAATTTATTAATTTTTTAAAAACATAAACATAAAAAAATTACTCCTTCGTACCTTACTCGCTAATATTCAAAATTAAATAATTTAATATTATATTTTAAAAAATTAGTTTATTTACATTGGTGGCATCTAAATTACTCGTCCTTTCGCCATATATCTGCTACACAATAAAATGTAAAACATATTCTAGAAAGTTTCGGTTTCGGCCGTTCGACCGAAACCGAATATTCGGTCGGACACTAATAAATAATTTCTTTAGAGGTCTAAAAGTATAGAAAGTGAAAGTTTCGCGATTCTTACCAACAAAAATAATTTAACTCATCATAAATTTCGAATCATAAACAAAGTCATATAATTTGCAGCATGTATTAAAAATGCTTCAATGTCGACATCGTCAGAATCGTTTGGAATTGCTTTCTCGACTGTACAACGTAACCACACATTTTCTGCTGGCAACAAGCACAAACTAGTTTCGCCTGTTGTTGTGGCCTTTCTATTGATACATTAGTTTGATTAATGCATATCGATATGTCAGTGTGTATCTTCTTCGAAATGGAGTCAACAAGCGCTGCAATAAGCTGAGATTTTTACGAAGCGTACACAGGTTTTTGCTGGTTAAGCGCAAATATTGCCCCCTACCCCCCAACGGGCCTCGCATGTGGCTTGTATCCTGCAAGGCAAATATTGCGTCCAGTACGGTTTGTGCTACTATTGCTTGTACAACATGATGTGTGTGGGCTGAATAAATGTTATTTTGCAGTCGAAGTAAAATCTTCATAGTTCTCAAGAAATTCCTATTTGCGCTTTTTTTGCACTTCGATTTAACAAATGTACTGAAACGGTGAGCAGGCAACTCCTGCTGCAGTTTCAAACATGCTGTCTATGTAATAATCGAAATAATTGAACATGCGCACAATTACAATTCGATTTTCTGTGCTTGCAGTTTGGAATTCTTCCAGAGTTGGATCGACGATGGCGAGCCGACTGTGTATTGGCTATCGGGTTTCTATTTTACGCAGTCCTTCATAACGGGCGTTCTGCAGAACTATTCGCGCAAGAATACGTTCCAAATCGATATGATTGACATCAGGTTTGAGGTGACCAAGTTCGAACTGGAGGCAAAAACTGCACCACCGCTGGGCGCCTACATACGAGTGAGTTTTTACGGCTGCTAGAACAAGTTGCCAACTTGATTGAAACCCACTACCGCAACAACAATATTACACATTTCTGTCAACTATTTACAAACATGCACACATTCACCGATACACACCGACACGTGTAAATGCCAGGAACAACAGTCCATCAATGATGAGACTAAATTCATTCAAGTAAGACCCACCACTGGCAATTTTCACCCATTTTACGTGGCTCAATTTCTTAGTATTCAACTTGTATTTTGTACCTAACAAAACTTTTCTTGACATTTCCCTGCACAGGGTCTCTTCGTGGAGGGCGCCCGCTGGGATCGCAACTCGCAGGAACTGAACGAAGCTTACTCGAAAATACTCTTCGACACGCTGCCGGTGATATTACTGCGACCCGTTCTGAAGGCACCCGAGGGCCAACAGGCCGTAGCTACCGGACAACCAAAACGCGAAATTTACGAGTGCCCCGTGTACAAGACGAGCGAGCGACGCGGCGTGCTCTCCACCACCGGACATTCCACCAATTTTGTGATGTACATGCAGCTGAACTGCAGTCGCAACGCAATGCACTGGATTAATCGCGGTACTGCTTCGCTCTGCCAGCTGGACGACTGAGCTGCTGGCCGTACAATCAGACCTACATACAACTTATATCTTACATCATGCGTATATTTGTATTTTTTAGACAATTTTAGTTTTTCGAACGCCCTCTTATAAGGGTTTTCATTTGCGTCGATTTTTATAATAAAAATATATTTCCATAATACGAATCGCTTTACATTGTTTACTCTGGACTCTTTGGGATTGTAATCGCCTGTAAGTGTTTGCCACTGACTTTCAGGTGCGAGCGAGAAGCATCGCAATGGTGGAAGCAATCTATATATAGGTACATATATGTATGTATATATTTTATATACATATGAATATTAAATTCGTACCATGCCGCACACAGGATTTTATTTTTGGGGACACACTCCATAACTTTTGATCCCAATACCATTTGAAACCATATTTGGCAACCACAATTTTTTAACAAACAAATATTTTGGGGGTTTTAACACCCACAAGCCCCCCTTGTGTGCGCCGCTGTATTTATATATATGTTTCTTTGACTGTTTGCTTCAATGAAGAAAAATATAAGTTTTCGGGGATACTATGGTTTCCGTGGCGCCGCCATTTGATGATGTTTTTAGATAGATTGACCGAAAATAAATCGAAAATGACGAATAAAATTTTTCGATATCTCGCTTCGTTTTCGAGATATCGAGGTTCAAAGTTTTTATATACAGATAAGCGAGAAAGTAGACTGGAGTGAAAAATCGTCTCGCAATTTTACACTTCTTCTTCCACTCCATATAACTGGCACTCACAATAGCAAAAAAGCTGAAAAAATATTGACAACATTGCCATATTGAAATGTTTAAATTCGGTATAAATGTACATTTTATTCATGAATTTATGCAGAAATACTGTTAGCACTTTACTGATATGTACTCCGGCACACTAGTTGCTCCTATGAGGGTTATTTTTCAACCGCCCGGCCGAAGGCCGGCCACACAAAAAGAGTTTGGATGCAGAAGTACTGTAAATATTTTACTGAATTTGAAGCCCTACTTGCACTTAAAAAGGTTATTACCCCTCTCCCCTTCTTTTCCGTCTAACCGCGCCACCTTTTTGGCAGGTAATTACAATTTTTCTGGTTTCGAAGGTAAAATAAAAAAAATCATAAAAAAAAAACTATACATTTCCGACGGTTTTCCTTTCAAGGGGGGTATATGGGGAACTCCCCCTACCCCCACCAAATTTTATCCCCCTCCTCGACCGCCCAGATATAATAGTCCTTTCGAAATTTTAAACTTTGAACCTCGATATCTCGAAAACGAAGCGAGACATCGAAAAATTTTATTCTTCATTTTCGACTTATTTTTGGTCGATCTATCTAAAAACACCATCAAATGGTGGCGCCACGGAAACCATAGTCGCCATGTTTTCTAATACATTAACCCACTAAAGCTTAAACATACTTTTTTTTAACTTTTCAGCGACTCATTTCATTTCATGTCTTACGACATAAAATTGCCTGAACTGTCGAAATCAGCTATCAAAGTCAGCGACCGGAAATAATAGTTATTTGTGAAAACAATATTTTTATAAAAAAATTACTATGATGCAAAAGTCATACAAATAAATGAAATATACCAATAGATTTCGTTTCGCACGGAGAATTAAACTTGGCAATGCACTTTTTTTTGTAATTTTTATGGCAAAAATAAAAACTAAGAATTATTTTTTATTTATATTTTAAAAATCCTGTAATACCAATTATTTGTGATTTTTTTCGTATTAGTTCACAAATAACAGTTTTTAGAATTTTTATTTTTGTTGTCCTATGACAACAATTCTTGGTGACTTTTATTTTTTAAGTCATCGATGAAAATCATTCAGTGATTTTATTTATAAAAGTCATCAATAAAAATCAGTCAGTAACTTTTATTTATAAAAGTCATCAATAAAAATCATTCAGTGACTTTTATTTTTTTAATCGCAGTATAAAAGTCACTTTCATTAAAGCATGCAAAAGTTATGATTCTTCCCGAAAATAGAATTGTCAAGTCAGGTCTTGTTGAGTCGATCAAGAATAACATTTCGATATTTAATGAATCCAGTACTGCGATTAATGAAAATTACTTTTATATAGCGACTTGAAAAATAAAAGTCACTGAATGATTTTTTAT
Organism: Melieria picta; assembly: GCA_964056695.1. Lineage (NCBI taxonomy): Eukaryota > Metazoa > Arthropoda > Insecta > Diptera > Ulidiidae > Melieria > Melieria picta. Next base: position 30,072,604 of record OZ057399.1, read on the forward strand.
TGATGACTTAAAAAATAAAAATCATTGAATGATTTTTATTGATGACTTTTATAAATAAATGACTTTTATAAATAAAAGTCATTACAAGATTTTTATTAATGACTTAAAAAATAAAAGTCACTGAATTATTTTTATTATCGACATAAAATATAAAAGCCATTGAATGATTTTTATTGATGACTTTTATTTATAAATGAAAGATTATTATTGATGACTTAAAAAATAAAAGTCACCGAATGATTTTTATTAATGACTTTTGTATATAAAAGTCACTGATTGATTTATATTGCTATCTTTATAAATCAGTGAGTGATATTTATTGATGAATGATGAAAAAAGTCACCAATCATTGTTAGGACAACTACAATAAAATTCGGAAAAAACTGTTAATTGCGGACTAATAGAAAAAAATCAAAAAAATTGTTATTACAGGATTTTTAAAATATAAATAAGAAATAACTTATTTGTTATGTCATTAAATAAAAGTCAAAAAATACTTTTAAACACTGATGTTTATAATAAAACTTATAACTCTTACGGTCCCTGATCAAAATATCCCAAAAATTGGAATTGGAAAGTTTATGTTTATTCAATTCATAACACAATACTTGCGACCCATCGAAATATTGATATAGGAGTGAAACTAGGAGTCATTAATTGTTGGCTGGCATTCTCAGTTTTTCATTTTTTGATCCGATTTCCTTTTAAAACGACTTTTCAATTGTAAGGACTTACACATTTCAAAAAAATTATTTAAATATTTGCGCTTGTGCAATCATGAAGGTTTGGAATAAATATAAAATAAAATTAAAAAAAATAAAATGAAATAAAAAAAATGAAATAAAATAAAATAAAATAAAATAAAATAAAATAAAATAAAATAAAATAAAATAAAATAAAATAAAATAAAATAAAATAAAATAAAATAAAATAAAATAAAATAAAATAAAATAAAATAAAATAAAATAAAATAAAATAAAATGAAATGAAATGAAATGAAATGAAATGAAATGAAATGAAATAAAATAAAATAAAATGAAATGAAATGAAATGAAATGAAATGAAATGAAATGAAATGAAATGAAATGAAATGAAATGAAATGAAATGAAATAAAATAAAATAAAAAAAATATAAAATTAAAAAAAATAAAATAAAATAAAATAAAATAAAATAAAATAAAATAAAATAAAATAAAATAAAATAAAATGAAATGAAATTAAATGAAATAAAATAAAATAAAATAAAATAAAATAAAATAAAATAAAATAAAATAAAATAAAATAAAATAAAATAAAAGAGGAAAACTTTTGCCTTTTGACTAAATGTTTAATTTTTAACTTTCAAAACCAAAATATGTCAGTAGATAAGGTAAGGAAAAAGATTCATGTTTTGGATCTTAGTCTGTAGTATCATACCTCTAAGTTTTATTCTCTTATATTTATTGGTTTGGAGTAAAAAAATATGTTTCCATCTATTAGCAAGAATTAAGATTAAGATTTTACACACAGAGAATACATCATTGACAAAAAACCAAACAGAAGTGGGTCAAAGACAAACCCTTGTGAAACACCTGCACATATTGGACGAGACTGAGGCATTGATCATCATTGTCAAACCTTATTCTAATGTCATCAAGGACGAAACCCAGACTATAGAGCAGTAAGGTTGTGACACTGAATGAAAGCGGAGATTTGCGAAGCCATAAAATTTTCACACTTCTCTGAAAAAGCCGACAAGATATAAATATATTTATATTTAAACAAATTATATATATATATATATGTATTTAAATATATTTATATTTGCCAGCCCAGAGACATCGCTCAATGATTTGTGCTACTTTTAATTCATGCCTTCCGCACCAGTTTGTGTATTGTTAATAATTTTCGTTTTTAAATAGTTTTTTTCAACCAACTAAATATAAAATCTGACGACATAACAAATAATAGCAACAACAACAACAAGGCATGTGCAAATGTAATTATGCCATTGTGCGCATTGCGAAAAATTTAAATCCGTTTCATCTCAAACGAAATACAAATAACGACCAAGAATTCCATGAATTCGTATTGAAAGCAAAGCCACTTCAAATATTTCAGTTTTCAAAATGCTCAACTTGAACTTGAAAACGCGCGCTCAAGCAGCTCCAAAAGATACACACACACACACACACACACACACAATTCGACCAAAAAATAAACACAAAATGCCCAAAATGATTTCCGCTTGGAATTGGAACTGTTGACTGCCTATCAAAGCGCCAACCTACGTGTTCGCGCCACCATTCATACACAACAATTCGCTATTTTATTGTACTTTCGATTTCTTTCGTCGACTCGATCGATAGCCTGAACAATGGGCAAAACGGTGGCGGCTACACAATTAAATGAAACACATCGGCATCACAGCATCAATTGTTCGCGCCGGCCACGAGCAGCAAACTAAGCTAAGATAAAAGAATTGAAGATGGGTAGAATAACCGGTTTGAGCTCATCGCCAGTAACCGTCCATAATGGGCCAACTACAATGAACGCAAGAATTTGGCACTCATTGAACAGATCGAAGAACTTCGCACTTTTTCGTATAAATAGCGCAAACGATTTGCTGAGCAAAACATAAACAGTTTCGCATTTCAAATCATACGTTGCATACCGCCTTCAGAATGGTCAGTATTTGCTTGGATCGAATCGCATCAAATTGGATTATAATTTAATTGGATCTAAATTCAATAACTGAAATTATCACAATGTCGCCTTTAACGTTCGTTTCGTTTTTAGAGATTTTTCGTGATCGCCTTTGCTGTGATAGCAGCTGCCCGCGCAGGCTCTCTCTCCGGCGACTACCTGCCGCCCGTTGTGGATAACAATTTGCTCAGTCAGGAGTACTTGCAGCCAGCCGCCGTTGTCGGCGAGCCACAGTCCGCACTGGCCGAGGACGGCTACCGTTACAAGGTGGTGCGTCGCCTGCGGCTGCGCCATCGGCGCGACGTCAGCGAACTGCCCCAAAGTGAATATCTGCCGCCAGCCCAGGAAGTGCCACAGGGTGCGTTCGCTGTTGAAGGGCAGTCTGTGCTGGCCAACGACGGTTACCGATACAAGACTGTTCGTCGTCTGAAATACCGTCACCGTCGCGACGTCAACGAGCTGCCCGTCAACGAGTATCTTCCACCCACCGCCGAAGCAGTGCCTGAACAATCCATTGTAGTGGAAGCGCCTGCCGAATCCGCCTTATTGGCCAATGACGGCTACCGCTACAAGACTGTTCGCCGTCTGAAATACCGTCATCGTCGCGACGTCAACGAGCTGCCCGTCAACGAGTATCTGCCACCCACGGCCGAGGAAGCCGTCATTGTGGAAGCGCCTGCCGAAGAATCCGCCGCGTTGGCCAATGACGGCTATCGCTACAAGGTGGTGCGCCGCATCCGATACCGTCGCCGCCGCCGCGATGTGAACGAGCTGCCTGCCGGCGAATACCTGCCACCCACCGAAGCGCTCGAAAATGCAGTCATCGATGTACCGGTGCAGGGACAGACCGTCCTGGCCAACGATGGCTACCGCTACAAGACGGTGCGCCGTCTCAAGTATCGCCGTAATTAGAATTAATTCGAAAGACGCATGCATCACTAAATGAAAACGTTCACGAAAATTGCATCCGGAAGCGAAAAAAAAATATCTTTTAATTATAGATGTACTCTAATAGATCTAATAAATAACGACAAATATTTTACTATAATTCTAGCGTTCGTTTCTTGATCTCTGAAAATTAGAAGTTGCAGTTATGGCGCTGATTGTGTTAACCCTTTCGCTATTTTGTTGCCATATGGCACATTGCTACTTTGTGGACGTCTGCATCCTCTATGGTTGCAAGAATACATTTTTTGTTGGTCTTTAGTACAGTTTGAAGTTTTAGGAAAAATACGAAATTAATAAACTGAATATTTAAGTATAAAGAAAAGAAGTATACACGTTTTTTTAATGGTATATCTTGACTTAATAAAGGAAGAAGAAGCAGAAAAAATTAGAGAACTTTTTCATTTGACGATTTCTTTCAATTTAGATACTTTTTTTTTAATTTGTGGCTGAAGTAAATGAAGAAATATTCAAATTTTCGTAATGCGTAAAAAGTTTTATGTTTAAGTAATTATTACAGCCACAACGATGTGGTTGCTCTCATAGAAAAACACTCTAAAATACAGGGTCCGAGTATAAAAATAAAAAAATTTCTTTTGGAATATCGCTAATATAACCACATAGAAGCCTAAAACGTAAAATTTTAACTTTCCCCAGTAAAAACCTGTAGCGAAAGGTTTAACAACAAACAACTGTTAACAAATTGCAACGCCGCTTTGAGTAATTTATGAATCGATAGAGGAGTGTGAGCTTTGTTGGTCTAATCTTATCTTATCTAAAATATTACAGGGTGTTGTTATTGTAACACACCTAAGAACCTTATCGCGGTGACTTGAACACCTTCGACAAACGTTTCGTTCATCAGTTGAGCGACAATTGTTGTAAGAAACGCAACGAAATAACCGAACGAACCAAAATAAACACTTAAAAAATATTAACAAAAATAATAACAAAAACCGAATCCTGATACAAAATGAAGCTGGTGAAAAATAGCACAACATTTATAGTGACTTTCTTGGGTAAAAATATATTCGCTTTATTACTAAATATTGTTGTTTTTGTGCTAAATATCGAATTGCTTTTCGTTGTCTAAAGTCTTTTGACTTTTCTACGTTTACCTGTGCACGAGTGTGTATCGATGTGTTTCTGTTGCAAAACTCTACAAACTCTGAAAGCGATAGCAACTCTTCACAAATGACTATTCAGTGGTTATCGGTGTTTTTATTTACTTACCAAGAAGATAACAAAATAAGTGAATTACTCACATCGTGAAATGAGTATGAGTCAATTTCGTGTACAGGTGAATTCATGGAATTTGATGTACAGGAAACAACATAATCCGTACCTTCAAAGCATAAAAGGGATTTTTTTTTACAAAAATAGTCGATGCAATTTCAATTAAGTACATTCAGTGGTTGGTAGTAAGTTGGAATATGTGTTGAGTTGTAATTAAACACTTTCAATTCAGATATTCGCAATGAGCTAACTTTATGATTTTTTTCATACTCATAATGAATCGATATCTAATTTTCAATTACAACATTAAAACATTAAGTATTTCTTCCAGTATTTAATAATGATGTCAATATTCAAAAAAATAAAAAAAAACATTAAGACACACTGTGAAATATTTCCAAAACATAAATAAATATGTTAGAGATTTTAAATAAAACACTAATACTTATAATCAATTACATGCATTTGAAAAATTTGGAAGAAGTTTGCATACATTTGTGTCGCATAGTACAACGTTGTCCAGTTTAATGCCATTTCCGAACAACATTACGAACTGAGCAACATCAGAACTGAAAGTGTTTCCAAAGTGTGTTAAAAAAGGATTTTTTTCTTGGACGTTTAATTGGAATTCGAACCCAATAATCTTTTAAATCATCAAATGATCTCGTAAATCACGAAACGGCCACTGTATCAAACACAGTAAATGCTGAGTTACGACATGGGGTGTCTTTTTAGTCGCGATTAATAGAATTGAAGCAAAATTTCTGTAGCTTCCGATTTCACTAGGAAACCGGGGTCCGGTCAAGACATGGTTGAGTTGTACAGGCTGACTTGTAGTTGTCAGTTGCTGAATTTTTCTACGAACTTGGGCCAGTCTTGGATGTCAAACTGAAGCTGGATATATCGGCGTTTTGCTCCAATCAGTTATTAACCCTTTCGCTATTTTGTTGCCATATGGCAACATGCTACTTTGTGGACGTCTGCATCCTCTATGGTTGCAAGAATACATTTTTTTTGGTTTTTAGAATAGTTTGAAGTTTTAAAAAAAATACAAAATTAATAAACTGAATATTTAAGTTTAAAGAAGAGAAGTATACGCGTTTTTTTAATAGTATATCTTGACATAGTAAAGAAAGAAGAAGCAGGAAAAATTAGAGAACTTTTTAATTTGACGTTTTCTTTCAATTTAGATACTTTTTTTTTTAATTTTGGCTGAAGTAAATGAAGAAACATTCAAATTTTCGTTATGCGTAGGGCGAAAGGGTTAAGTACTCTTCAGTTGTTAATTGATCATCTAAGCCTGGAGTTGAATCGAAAAGATTTTCGTTGCCTCAACCGACTCAATTTTCAAAGTCATCATGGTTCAGCTTATGAGGCAATCTGTTTGAATTAGGTTTAACTATTAGTTAAGTTAAGTTAAGTTAAGTTAAGTTAAGTTAAGTTAAGTTAAGTTAAGTTAAGTTAAGTTAAGTTAAGTTAAGTTAAGTTAAGTTAAGTTAAGTTAAGTTAAGTTAAGTTAAGTTAAGTTAAGTTAAGTTAAGTTAAGTTAAGTTAAGTTAAGTTAAGTTAAGTTAAGTTAAGTTAAGTTAAGTTAAGTTAAGTTAAGTTAAGTTAAGTTAAGTTAAGTTAAGTTAAGTTAAGTTAAGTTAAGTTAAGTTAAGTTAAGTTAAGTTAAGTTAAGTTAAGTTAAGTTAAGTTAAGTTAAGTTAAGTTAAGTTAAGTTAAGTTAAGTTAAGTTAAGTTAAGTTAAGTTAAGTTAAGTTAAGTTAAGTTAAGTTAAGTTAAGTTAAGTTAAGTTAAGTTAAGTTAAGTTAAGTTAAGTTAAGTTAAGTTAAGTTAAGTTAAGTTAAGTTAAGTTAAGTTAAGTTAAGTTAAGTTAAGTTAAGTTAAGTTAAGTTAAGTTAAGTTAAGTTAAGTTAAGTTAAGTTAAGTTAAGTTAAGTTAAGTTAAGTTAAGTTAAGTTAAGTTAAGTTAAGTTAAGTTAAGTTAAGTTAAGTTAAGTTAAGTTAAGTTAAGTTAAGTTAAGTTAAGTTAAGTTAAGTTAAGTTAAGTTAAGTTAAGTTAAGTTAAGTTAAGTTAAGTTAAGTTAAGTTAAGTTAAGTTAAGTTAAGTTAAGTTAAGTTAAGTTAAGTTAAGTTAAGTTAAGTTAAGTTAAGTTAAGTTAAGTTAAGTTAAGTTAAGTTAAGTTAAGTTAAGTTAAGTTAAGTTAAGTTAAGTTAAGTTAAGTTAAGTTAAGTTAAGTTAAGTTAAGTTAAGTTAAGTTAAGTTAAGTTAAGTTAAGTTAAGTTAAGTTAAGTTAAGTTAAGTTAAGTTAAGTTAAGTTAAGTTAAGTTAAGTTAAGTTAAGTTAAGTTAAGTTAAGTTAAGTTAAGTTAAGTTAAGTTAAGTTAAGTTAAGTTAATAATAAGTTAATAGCAATAAAATAGTAATTCATCAGATCTACTTCATCGCATCTATCAGCATTAGATATCTGAAAAAACTGCATTCTCTCGAAGAACTTGAATGCAAAGACACCTCTTCTGCGCTTCTTTCAAGGCCCATTCACTTATGTATGCATTTATTTCGAAACAGCTGGCAATCATTTGCTCCGCAAAGTTCCCAACTAATGGGATACTAAGCTTTAAGCACAACAACAACAAATAACAGGAGAAAGCGGCAAGTGTTGTTTATTCGAACACTGGATTTTACAGCGCAAAAAAGCAGAAAATATGCGAGCCTTATAGGAAATCTAAAAAGTGTGCATAGTTCAGTGGGTGGAAGCGTTGTGTGGGTGTGTGCGTGGTGCACGCGCTATGAATGGCGCACCTAGCGGCGCGACCCACGTGCACACCAACAACAACAACTGGCCAGCGACTGCAATGCCCACTAAGAAATTCCGTGCCACGGCGGGAATATGCAACTTTTCAATTTTTAATGGCCATTTGATGCAACAGTTCAATCAGCAGATGTGTGTGAAAAATTCTGATTTAATTCAAGGTCCGCTTGCAATGGCACGGCGCCGGAATAATCCCAAATACGTTTCGGGTATTGAAAAAAATAACAAACAACAAGCATACACCGATGCAGTTTTGCCCTACTCTATAGTCACACATTGGTTAGTCTGCACAGGAATTTGGAGCACTAGAAAGAGACAGAAAATCAGAATATTATAAAATTAACTTCAGAAATGAAAGCAAGGATTCGTTCAGTACAAAACGGGCCTCGAGTTCTTACGCATTTATTTTTTAAAACATTTCATTTATAGGTAGCTATGCATAATATCTACGAAGAGTTTACTAAAGAACAGATCTGACAATTTTTGCTTATCAAAAATATAAATTTTTGGTGCGTATGTTTTGGTCGAATCGGCGTGATTCTAGGACATTTCGTCGCCTGAGAAAACAAATGTCGTATGTCTTACTAGGCTCAATGGAACATACGACATTCGTTTTCTGAGGCGCCGATTTGATAAAACAGATTCATATGCTGTTGTATTTATCTAAACAACAACATAAATAAGTTGGAGAATAAATGGCTATTTATACGTTCAAATGTCACGTCCTGCTGATTTCACTATTTATTTCTATTTATAAGAAAACAGTTTTTCTCGATCTTATAAGTGCATGTCTTCTTGACTTCCAATCTTTATAAAATCAGTGTTTTTGTCGATCGATGAATATAAAGTACACAAATGCAAAACTGGCTAATACGAATATAGGTATGCGTACTCCTCCATACCGATCTCACCTCATTCTGGGTGTTCACTTTCAAGGTCAACTGACTCGACCGTTTCAGTGTAGCGTACTAAACCGACACTGTTCGTTTGTTTAGCGAATGCGACGCACGCGAGCGGCATGACACACTTGTACGGTGCGTGTTGTTGTTGGCGTGTCCCTATAGACCGAAGAAGGCTAGAACTGTGGCCTGGTGCAGGTGGGCCGCGGTTTTTTTTTAGTTTGAACCAGTTGCAATAAATTGCATAAGAGCTTTGGTTGTATCTGGCTGTTAGCGAGCATTTTACAGAAGCACGATTTCCAGTAAAAATATCACTAGGATAGAGCTGAAGCTAGGAAGTTACACATACATACATATATACATAAATACTTACAAATCCCAGAAATTTTCACGCAAAATACAACTTTGAAATTCATGCTTATTAATATGAGAAATGAATTTTACGAGAACTTCTTCACTTCACTTTGGCAGCGTAAAGGTGTCTGGGCATCTGAATGCACATTCCACTAATTACACCGTGCGACAAATATTAAAAAAATTTTTCACACTGGGAAAAATCCATATGTGCGTGAAACTAGAGACCAAATATAGTAAGACAAATAGTGTACTCAGTTTTTTATTTCTACATCCTTTGTCCTTTAAAAGGACTTCAAAATTTTGAAGGGGATACAAAATAAAAAAAATATAAAAAATACTTAACCTCATTAGAATATGACGAGGAAAGGCTCAAGAATTTAAATAACATTGATTTTGATTTTGTATCTATTTATTATATAAAATACTGATACGCAAATAAATTAGAATTTTTGTACTTCATTAGACTTGCAGCTTCCGCCTTTTTTTAATAACTTTCGAACCAATAAAGTTAGAATAATGAAATTTTGACCCGTGATCAAGGAGATTTGGGGTTCTAACATACTTACTTTTCAAGGAAATTCGTTATAAATTTTCAAGGATATAAAGGATTAAAATTTGCAAAAGACCTTTTTCAAATCCTTTTTTTACAAATAGATAAAAAATCAATGTTATTTAAATTTTTGAGCCTTTCCTCTTTCATTTGATATACATATCGTCATATTCTAACGAGGTTAAGTATTTTTTTATATTTTTTTTTATTTTGTATCCCCTTTAAAATTTTGAAGTCCTTTTAAAAGGACAAAGGATGTAGAAATGAGAAACTGAGTACGCAGTATTACTATATTTGGTCTCTAGTTTCACGCACATATGGATTTTTCCCAGTGTGAAAAATGCTGTCGCACGGTGTTATGTAAGTTGTAATTAATAAAATTAAAATGAATAAAAATTAAAAGAAGCCCACACACACACACACATTCAAACACACTTTCAATACACACACATTCTTATAATAATAACATTCATTTACACCAACCAAATTGTGCGAAACTGCATCTTGTCAAACAGGCAAACATTGCGGTATTTTATTGAAATAAAAAACATCATTGAAAATTGTTATGTTGGATGTGCTGCTGCCCAAATAGCAACGATTTCCTAGAAATTTCTTGTAGCAAAAATTTTCTTTCAAGCCACACCAAGTTTCCAACTATTGCTTATTGTTCACGGTTAATTTTATGTAAATAACAAATAACATTTCAAATTTGTCACCTTTTGTCAAACAAAAAAGAGCTGTCATAATTTCACTATGATTAAAACAAAATGATTATTTATTATTTCAATGTTTGCCACTTTGGCATTTTACTTGTACTTTACTTTTACATTTTACTTTCACTTTACTCTACTTACATTTATTTTCGTATTTGTTTTTACAGTACTGCTGGCATGCTGTACGCAGGAGTCAGAGGCGACACGTCGCGTTATGCGCGGACGCAGGACATTAACCCGTCGATACTTCAGTGAGTAAAACTACCAAGTAAATAGTTAACCTATTATTATAATTATTAGTTGATCTTATATGTTTGACAAAATGAGAAGCTTTTTTTATACAAATTTTGTAAAAATTTTAGTCCTACATTTGACCTTCTTTGGGGTAGAATCTTCAAATATTCGAAGCTTTTTTCATAAAAACGTTTATAAAATTTTGTAAAAATGTTAGTCTCACATTTGACATCCTTTGGGGTAGAATCTTCAAATATTCGAAGCTTTTTTCATAAAAACGTTTATACAAATTTTGTAAAAATGTTAGTCTCACATTTGACATCCCTTGGGGTAGAGTCTTGAAATATTCAAAGCTTTTTTAATAAAAACGTTTATACAAATTTTGTAAAAATGTTAGTCCCACATTTAAACTCCTTTGGGGTAGAATCTTCAAATATTCAAAGCATTTTTAATAAAAACGTTTATACAAATTTTGTAAAAATGTTAGTCTCACATTTGACATCCTTTGGGGTAGAATCTTCTAATATTCGAAGCTTTTTTCATAAAAACATTTAAATAAACGAAGGGCATCTTCCTCATGGGTGCAATGTAGGGGTGTGTTAGGGAGCAATGATTGCAAACGAAAAAAAAAATGCAAGTCGATCTAATATTTGACTACTCTGCATGCACCAATGGGTGCTTATTTCATAGAAACGATCATTGCTGTAGGGCCCCACTCAAGGATTAGTGGCTTATGATCAAAAATTCACTCATTAGATTAAAGATACATGTTTATTCTGCAAAATTGATGTTGTCCCTTCAATGTAATCTCTATCGAAGGCAATGGACTGATGCCAGCATTGTAAACAAGAATGAGACTATTTAACTAGGAAATAAATTAGGCAAATTCTGTGACATAAATTATCAAAAAAAATCAAATCCGGTGACTGAGAGCACTGTTTCCATGAAGTTTTTATTCAAGAAATGAAATTATTTATTTTAGAAATGAAATTATTGGGAGTTGGTCATGCAATAAATCTCTCTAAGAGCAACTTTTGTCAAGTTGTGAGTGAACCTTTCAGTTTTCAATGCACTTTGAAATTGTTGCGACGCCACTTATTTCTGAATTGCCACACTAAACACGAACTGAAATTTATTCAAAACACTTCACATATGACAGACACTGAATTCAATATAAAACCTTTCAGCTGGGCCCTTGCCACAATGAAAATTCGAAATCTACTCATTTATTATTATTTACCTATTATAGTCGAAACTGAGAGGCGATAACCAAGTGAACTCATATGCTTTCCTTTTAATTTGTGTCCCTTTTCCTTGTTCCTTTCAGGCGGTATGGCCATACCTGGTTGGCTGCTGGCGGTGCTGCTTGGCGTATCGGAACTCATACTCGGCGCCGTGCTTTACTTCGTCATGCGTAAGGTCATCCTGTCCAAGGAGGTGGAGCAGACGAACACGTACGCTCCGGCACCGACAACTGCAAATGAAGTTTAAAGTGTTGAGACTCAGCAACAGCAACACTGGCGACGGCAGCAGCAGCTGCCGCTGTTCCTAGATGTGTGTGTGGCGCGCTTAAAGTGGCAGCTGAATACATCGACAGATCGTCGTTGGAGTACAAAGCAAAAACACCAAAGGGAAACTAGAAACATTCAACTTTTCTCCATTTTCCCCCCTATTTATTTATTTTTATTTTTTTTTGTAAAGAAGGCAAACTTTGTCGACATTTTTCAATTTTCATACAACATCCACGAATGTGAGCGGCAGCGTCCGTTGTTTTTACTTGCTAGTTATTGCCGTTGTTCTTGCTGATGATGCTGTCGTTGTTGTGTTGTGTTGCTATTGTGGGTTTTTCTATTTTTTTTCTATTTACTTTAGTTACGTACGTTTACCGTGTTTTTACTCAGCCTGTTTCAGTGTTTTTTTTTTACTTGTGTAAAAGTTGGCTCTTTTCTATTTTATTTTATCTATTATATACATTTTGTTTTTGTTCTTCATCTCGATAGCGCACTTGCAATATTACTTTTCCTTTCCCCACCTTGTTTTGTGCTTTTGTATTAGTTCTTTTTGTTAATTAAAAAACTTTAGTTTTTAACCTCAGCTGCCCTTTGTCAGTGATTTTGTTAGGCGTCTCTATGCCATGATTTAATTTATACGTTACAACAGTTTTAACCTTTCAAAATTCTCCACCAATCGACGGCACACTGGGCGCTCAATGGCCAGGCAACGCTTTGAAGTTAAGTGCCAAGGCAGCTGCACGCCACGGCGCCTTTGTGCCGGCAACTATTTTAGATATATAATTGTATTATTTGCGCATTTGGGCATTTTCGTGACGTCGATCGACATCGCATGCCATGCGCACAACGGCTCGGTTCACGTTGCGGCTGTGTGTGTGTGTGTGTGTGTGTGTGAAGGCGATTTCTGCTAATTCAAATGTAAATTCATACAAATACAATTAATTCTGTAAATTAAACATACACAAAATAAAGTTTTGTCTGAATTTGGCATGGAACAAACATCAATTTTAATTTCAATAATTCAAAAACATGTAAGTATCTATTACATGCGTGCGACAGTACTTTTGACCCATCCAAAAGACTATATAGGCGTGAAACTAGAAGTCATTCGCAGTAACATATCATACTGAGTTTTTCATTTTCTGGTCCAATGTGCTTTAAAAAGGACTTAACTTAAACATTACATGGATTTTATTTTGGATGGGTCCCGACAAAAGTGTTTTTGGTCAAAGAAAAAAATTCATAAAAAAGACGCATCTCATCTAATCATAGAATTAAAGTCGTAAAAAAAATTAAAAATGTTCGGCTACAACGATTTGCAACGTTCGCTACGTTCGATTGAGGAAAAATCAAAAAAATCAAAAAGGGGGAAAGAACAAAAAACATATTAAAAAACCAGTTTTTTGGTATGAAATAATTTGTAATTTCCACTGTTTAAATTTCCCTTTTACGGCCATTACACTATACTCGGACAATAGTTTTAGGGTCAGATCGATACATACCATACATGCCGATGCCGATGCCGATTAATCGACCGGAAGGGCGAGATTTGGCCGAAAAATAACAGTTAGCATGATAACCGTTATCGAATTTGTCTCACTGCGACAAGTGCAGAAACAGTTTTCTCAATGTGAGATTTTTTGTGAAGTTTACAGTACCATGATTTTTTTGTCAGAAATATTTTTGCACAAATCTTTTTAATTTTAGTTACTTGAATATTTTGTGCAAACTCCGGTAAGTTTTTGAAGCTTTAATTAATTTATTTTAATTTGTTATTGATTAAAATAGCTAGTCACTAAAAATTGAGTGATTCTCAAAATTGTTTTTTTTTTTTAATAGAGTAATGGGCCAGTTACTCATGACACAGAACATAAACTTAACCATAAACATAAACTTAGAAAATTTGAGCGATTACTCAAACCTTTATTTCCGTAAACATAAACTTAAAAATCAGCTGATTTTCCTTTTTGACAAAAGGAAAATAAAACAAACAATATTGCCACTTCGATTTCTCCATCTCGTGAACAATCAAATTCAAACTTTTCGCGACATTTTTTTACTTGCTATTATTAAATGTTTGAGCATCCAACGACTAAAATTATTAATATATTTACGAAACTAAAAAAATTGCAATCCATTTGGTATATTTTACAAATTATTTTAATTTGTTTACTTTTTAATTCATTCCGAAGAGAGTGGCAACATTTTTTGCGTTTTCCGTAAACATAAACTTAGAAACCAAAACGAAACAGATTTCTAAGTTTACGGTTAAGTTCTAAGTTTATGTTCTATGTCTCGGGTAACCAGTTGTACAGCTTTCGGGTATGCCAGGTCGTACTAGCTGACAAGTAAAACTAAGTTATGTCATGAGTAACTGGCCCATAAAACTTATTGAGTTCCGTAGAGTTCCATGTGATGTTTATAACCAATTTAATGAAAAATGTGCCTAGTTTCAGATTCTGCAATCAATTTTTACTCCTTTTTGCACCAATTTAGTTCACAGCCAATCAAACATGGCAGTTCCTCGAAGTGAACTTGTTGATGTTTGGCTAAAATCCAAGCAAAAATATAAGAATCATGCGGTTTTTAAATATATTTTTAGTTTAATTGGAAAAGATGTTGTCCACTTCAAATTAAAATCCTGTGTAAAGAAACTCTGCTATAATTTTCGCTCAAGATGGGCACATTCTAGCCGAATAAATAGCCGTTTCCTTTATATCACAGGATAGTGGAGTTTTTTGTCAAAAATCTTTTAAAATGTTAAATGGTTTGGAATAAATCTAATTCAAAAGTATTAAAAAATACTATTTTAACTATTTTTATTTACGTCCGTCCAGACAAACCCCATTAAATTAGAAATAATGGTCATCCGAAATTACACCTTATATGGGGAGTCGGAGAAAAACTGGGCGGATCACTCCCATTTTTTTTTCTAATACGATGTTGACCTCTACATGGTTACTGCAAAATTTTATCGTCAAGCCTACTTTGGTTTGACTGCTATGACTTTTGGCATGCTAAAAATGATAAAAGTCACACTGTGCGGCCCACATCGACACGCAAATCTTCAAAAGAATTTTTCTTCAAATTGAACACAAACATACAAATTTATTGTGAACACAAAATACAAAAAATAACACCAACGATATTTTAAATAAACCATTTAAAAAAAATCATTTAGTTTTAATGCATCTAAAATGTCTAAAAATATACCATACAAACCATATAAAATGTACCACAAAAAAATTTTCAAAGTTTACTGCTAACACAAAGAATACCAACAAAATCTTAGTTGCACATGTTACTCGTCTTCACTTCTAAAATCACGGAATGACTCACAAAATTTGCAATCAATAAATATCTGAATTTTCAGTACTTAAATAAACATATAAGAAAAATCAAGAAATACGCTTAAATATGCATTTTATTGTACGAGTATTTATGCAAAAATATGCCTTCGAAGCGAAAAAAGCTTAGAATATGCTCACAAATATGCATTTCGTTGCAAATATATAATACCAAAACATGCTTTTAATAAATATGCACCAACAATTGTATGCCATTCTAATGGAAATTTTCTGATTCGTAAAGATATTTCATCCATTTTGCTGAGAACATTCCTAAAAAAAACAACATGCACTTGCATGGAAATCCGCTCCATACTAATCAAACTTTCAGCATCTCCTGAGGGTTAAAACGTAAGCACAAAAGTATTGCATACTCTCAGGCTCGAGCCATTAGCAACCAACATACACCCTAAATATATGCAAAATGTTTGCTCACATAAATACAATCGTTTCAATTTAGTTGGCGTAAACAAGTTTATAGCAACACAATTACCAAATAATTCAAAAGAAAATTTGTTTATTTGAGCGGAAGCAACGCTCATCCCGCCACACTTCACGATCCATACAAATCCAGTGCGTTACGATAATTTTTTTTCTTGGCATTTTACAGCCAATAGTCGTTTTCTTTTTTGCTTCCTTCCGTCCGGCTCGCTACTTGTTTGCCATACTAAAGAATAAAGAAAACAAATGTGTTGCCAATGATTCATGGCGGGATTGTCGCAAAGTGCGCGCCGCAGCACATAATGCCGACTCGAAGAGATCTCCGGGCGCTGTGCGCTTAAGCGGCTTGATAAATTTCGGGCGCCGTTTAAGCCGATTTGCAACTGACACAAAGCAGACAAAGCGCTCGTTTAGGCGTATTTACACGCGCGCATACACTCGGCGACGCTCAGCCGCAGCAGCCGAAGCAGCAGCAGCAGCCGCACAACTATTGCGCAAATACGGCGGCAACTATCGCAAGCGGCTCGCCCGAAAGGGCTGTGTCGCCGCCATAATGGATGAGATAAATTTTGCGCGTATGTTGTATTCCGCTGACAGCTGCTCGTTCGCTCGTATAGACAGATATGAAGCGAAGGGGCCGTCGCAGCAGCGGCGACAGTGGATGCGTTCAACCGCATAAACGGGCTGTGCGACACATTCAACTTGATCAACACGTCAGGCGGCTGCCGCTTTACTTTTCTTGCGCCAAAGCTATAAAGACATCCGTGCGCGGCGGCGTCAAGCGCGTCGGTCGCGTTTGTTGCAACGAAGCTGCATAAATGCTGTGTGCTGTGTTGTGCTGAGCACGCAAATTGTTGTCATACTGCAAATTTCATATTTGCATTGTTTGTTGTTATTGTTGTTGTCTGTTTAACATTGTTGTGTAAACAGCAACAGGGACCAAAGGGCGAACACGAGCGCCAAAGCATGTCGCAATGGCGATGGAGTCGAGTGCAACAATAACAACAACAACCAGCACAACAACAGCCAAGTCAGTGAGCCCAGTTAAGGGGAAAATCCTTTTCGAAGATTTTTTGCTTTTGTTGTCGCTGTCTCTGCTGTTGCTTTTGTCAGTCTGTGCTTCGATTTTGTTGAGCATCCGAACGGAAACATTTAAAGTGTTGCAATGTTACGAAAATTCGTCACAATTCGTTTGCGCCAGGAAACGTTCCGTTTGTCGAAGCAATTTCCTATTGTGTCGAAGGTATTTGCATTTGCTTAGTTCGAGTGCTTGATCACATTTCCTTTTCTTCTTTGCTGGTCGAGGGCAACATTCGATTGACACTTAGTGGTCAATTAGTTTGAAGAAAATGTTTAAATGCAGTATATTTGGGTATTTCGAAAACCATTTGCAGACGATTTGCAGCAGAGCATGGCCGAATTGCTTATGGCCAAGTGTAAAACATAATGCAGAAAATACATACATACTCGTATATGTATATAAAAACAAATAGATTATATAGTAAACATATAACCAGGGACCGGAAATAACAGTTTTTTATGGAAACTATAATTGAAAATTTTACTATGTTGGAAAAATCATGCAAATAAATGAAATATACCAATAGATTTATTTTCGCAAGGAGAATCAAACTTGGCAATAAACTTTTTTTTTGTAATTTTTATGGAAACATTAAAAATACGAATTATGTTTTATTTATATTTTAAAAATCCTTTAATAACAATTATTTTTGATTTTTTTCGATTTTTATTTTAGTTGTCCTATGATAACAATTATTGGTGACTTTTATTTTGTTAGTCATCAATAAAAATCATTCAGTGACTTTTATTTATAAAAGTCATCAATAAAAATCATTCAATGACTTTTATTTTTTAAGTCATCAATAAAAATCAGTCAGTGACTTTTATTTATAAAAGTCATCAATAAAAATCATTCAATGAATTTTATTTTTTGAGTCATCAATAAAAATCATTCAGTGACTTTTATTTATAAAAGTCATCAATAAAAATCATTCAATGACTTTTATTTTTGTAGTCATCAATAAAAATCATTCAGTGACTTTTATTTCTAAAAGTATCAATAAAAATCATTCAATGACTTTTATTTATAAAACTTGTATTTATAAAAGTCATCAATAAAAATCATTCATTGACTTTTATTTATAAAAGTCATCAATAAAAATCATTCAATGACTTTTATTTTTTAGGTCATCTAATTTTTATTGATGACCTAAAAAACTGACTTTTATTTTTTAAGTCATCAATAAAAATCATTCAATGACTTTTATTTTTTAAGTCATCAATAAAAATCAGTCAGTGACTTTTATTTATAAAAGTCATCAATAAAAATCATTCAATGAATTTTATTTTTTGAGTCATCAATAAAAATCATTCAGTGACTTTTATTTATAAAAGTCATCGATAAAAGACATTCAATGACTTTTATTTTTTAAGTCATCAATAAAAATCATTCAGTGACTTTTATTTATAAAAGTCATCAATAAAAATCAGTCAGTGACTTTTATTTTTTAAGTCATCAATAAAAATTATTCAGTGACTGAATGATCAGTGACTGAATGATTTTTATTGATGACTTAAAAAATAAAAGTCATTGAATGATTTTTATTGATGACTTTTATAAATAAAAGTCATTGAATGATTTTTATTGATGACTTTTTTAAATAGAAGTCACGAGTAATTGTTATCATAGGCCAACTAAAATAAAAATCGAAAAAACTTTTATTTGTGGAGTAATAAGAAAAAAATCAAAAATAATTGTTATTATTGGATTTTAAAAATATAAATAACTTTTATTTGTTGAGTTATTAAATAAAAGACAAAAAAAACTCTTAAACATTGATTTTTATAATAAAACTTATAACTGTTACGGTCCCTGCATATATCGTAAGCGTGACTGCTAATGAGAACAACCAACCCACAGCTTAATTTCTTGACTAATCGAGCCCATACATTGCTACACTTAAATATTTAAATCGTCCTAATCATAACGTTAAGCATGTTTATTTGTATAGTTTGTGATATTTGTAATATTTCTCACATTTCTCAACGATTACGCGCAACTTTAGCGCTTATTTACACATTTAAAGCTTTTCTGTTATTGAAATTTTGAGTAGCTGCTTAGCACCCCAGATTTTGTTGCATACACTCCACGTTTCTTGTTTACGATGCCTTAGCCCCAAAATGTCCAAAGAAACCGCAAATTAAACGTGCAAGCAAACGCGATCCAATCACAAGATACTCCAATTACTTAACACGATGTTGTCTTTCAAGCGCGTCTGTTGCCAACTGAGCCTCTGATGAAAGTGACGAAGTTGTGCATAAACATACAGGCGCATGTTTGTTGTATGTGTGCAAGTTCGTGCATACATATGCGTTCTATGTTCGACAAGACGTCCCCAACGACCAGCCCGTCGATAAGCAGATATGAATCCGAAAAACTGCCCAACATACATCAAATCGAATGTGTTTGTACACAATCTCACATCTGGCAAGTACTGCAAGCAAGCATCAAAATTAATTGTTGTGGTTTACGACTATCAGTGAAAGTGCTATACCAGGGAATGGTCGATTCCAATCTGGACACACCCAGTATGTGAGCTTGTATTGTTCTCACTAAACACTTGAAAATATTTATTATCTGAAAGACATCGATTGGAAAAATTGGCATTTTGCTGTCTCAAATATTGATTTTAAGTAGTTACCGGCAATTTTTCTATGCAGTCTAAAACGGTTAGAGGAAAATGATCCATATTTAGTTTAACTCTTGTTCAAAGTAAAACACAAAATTTTAATAATATTTTTGTTAATTTATTGAATGAAAATTGAATTTTTTTCATTAGTTATGAAAAATAATGCCAGTTAATTGGCTACCTCTGAATGTGTTGTAGCAGTTGATCTATTCCACTTATTAATCATTTTAATTTAATAATTTTAATAATTATAATTTTAATAATAATTTTAATCAATTAAGGCCCAAACTTACTCGAATCGCTATCGATCCACGGTCTTCGGTCTCCTTTTCTACTATAAGAAACTTAAAATTGTTAATGTACTCAAAAAGACATAGTCTTATTGCACAAATGAAGTAATAAATAAATGAAATAAATGAAATTATTACTTACTGAGACACTATTATCTACTGACAGACTGACTACCTACCATCCCTGCTTTCTTTACAAAATTTCACTGCGTTGCACAGTGATTCGACTCCATGCAATCGCGAGACAAAATTAGAAGGAGTGGTCCGTTCTTCATAAAATTAGGAATACTTGTTAATCATGGTTTGCTGAATTTAAATCTCCATTTTGTTTTTCTTAAACTCTTGCAAGTTGGCAATGCCTGAGACTTAAATTTGAAATTTTCGTCATTTTTGGAAAGCTATAGCACCAATCGTGTTTCCTAGATTTTTCAGATTTTACATTTCGTCGGTAACGTCAAAATTGATAATTGCAAAGAGTAAAAGAAATTGTCTTAGGACCCTTTAGTTTTGCAATAAAAATGATAATAATAGAAGTATGTTTTGCATTTGTGCAGTTTTTTCGATTTTTCATGCTGATTGCATACTTTTAGGGATACATAAAAAAGATTTTGTCGAAAAATAGGTGTTTAGACACTTTTCAAATTCAATTATTTTCTGAGATCGAAAGATATCGGAGGATGTAATTACATTATCCGACAAAGAAAGAATGCTTCTTAAAATAAAAAATAATCCAGGAACATACTTTCACATACTTTTTAGATATTTTCCTCTAAGTTTTGCCAATTTTCAGATTTTTAATTAAGAAAAATATTTTAAATTAAAAGTGACGTAAAAGCCTCAACTTTGCAAATTTTGAGAAAACATTAAAAGCGATAATGCCCACATCATTTCTTAATCTATATTTACTTCTTGCTTAGCATACATTTTTACGATTTTGTTTACTCAATAGATTAAAAAACAGAAAATATGTGTTTAAATTTTTTTGTGAAAAAAGTTTCAACTTTGAGCTGCTTTTGCACACACACTAAATAATTTTTAGCACAGATTTTTTCGGGGTTTCTTAGTTGGAGTTTTTCCTTTCAAATGACATCAAAATCGTTAAATTCGGAGACTATACATTTTTGAATTTTGTCTGTGGAACGAATCACTGTGCACAAGAATCACAGTAAACACAATTTTCACAGAATTGTAAGGCAATAGAACAATTAAACTATATCAGACGGTTAAATGTTTGTTTACATTTGGCGTTTCAAACACGCGTGACTACTAATCGGTAATTTACAGAGTTGACAACTGACAAACTCGAATTGAATAATTATTATTAGAATTATAATTCTTCATACAATGCAGAACGTCAGAAATTGTCTTAATAATTAAATTTTCTTAATGTTTTCTTATACATTCTTATAAAACTAATATATTAACATAGAGATTTATTTTGTTTTATATATTTATAAATATATTTTTATTGACTTCTTAACTTTTAATTAATAAAAAAAATTTATCTGCGAAATATAAGTTAAAAGATATGTATAAAGTATAAAAAAATCCCTTAGCATGCTGTGACACGATGACCAACAATTGTTTAAAATTTATTAAATTTATTATTTATTGTTGAACCCAGGTTTAAACCAATTAAACTATTACGGGGTGCTATTACTTGGGTTAAGCTTAGTTTAGGTCCAAAGATTGACCTATACGAATTGGTTATACGAACTCCTATCAATTCCGTTTTGCTTGTGAAAGAATCTTTTCTTTGAAATTCATGAATGTAGAGCTGCGATATTAATTCGAAATACTTAGGAAAGAACGTACGTAAATCGAAAACCAATCCTTATCCATTCCTATTAAATCTACATATCACACCTGCACTTTAAATATTCTAACGCCACAATAAAGCTTGAACAGATTACTATATATGTATGTAGTATAATGTTTAATATATAATATTTTTAATACTTATTTGCTCGTCATTGATTCAATTTCAGCTTGGTTGGTGTTCAAGGCAACATTAATGCTTAATAAGACGCTGAAAATCAATTCAACCACGTCTACGTCCACACCGAAGCCCAAAGTCAGTTGCCGCCAATTCAATATTAAAATTACCCAACCACTAAAAGATTCATTCATCAGCGAAACGCTCGAACGCTTCACCTGTGTCGTTCGGTGCGCGATGCGAATTTACAACAATCCGCGCAGCCCCACGCCATATATCACGATTTAAACAATTCAACACCCCACTCGCAAGTGCAGCACCCGCTAGTTAAGTAATGCCGCACAACAAGCGGCAGCAAATTAAATCGAAATCGTTTTTATTGTGAAAACAAATCGCACGCTTATCGCCCTCCCCTTTTAACCCTTTCCGGTCAATTTCCGCATTTCTTGAGATACACATTTTTCCTTCAAATATTGACTCTCATTGAAGATTTTAGCAATAAAATACAACAAAATATCAAAAAACAGGGACTGAAAATAACTGCTATTTTAAAATTTTCAATTCAAAAAGGCATAACGAAAAAATTGCCGGTCGACTTTTGCAAATATACCATTATGATCGTAATGGCCTCAGCTTCACGAATATTAAACGCCTTTTAAATTTTTGACTTTTACTATAAAAGTTAAAAATAAAAGTTATTTTGTGCCTTTTAACATTTCAGGCAAAAATAACTGTTACTTTTGACTTTTATTTTATCGATCAAAAATAACAGTTATTTTGGGACTTTTATTTTTTCAGTCAAATATATCAGGCAATTTGAATTTTTTCAAAGGCCGTTTGACCGACTAAAAGACTATTGATACCAATTTTTTCGTCGCACAAGTCTTATCAATAGTTTTTTTGTCGGTCAAACGGCCTTTGAAAAAATTCAAATTGCCTGATATATTTGACCGAAAAAATAAAAGTCACAAAATAACTGTTAAATTTAACCGATAAAATAAAAGTCAAAAGTAACAGTTATTTTTGCCTGAAATGATAAAAGGCACAAAATAACTTTAATTTTTGTCGAAAAAAATAAAAGTTAAAAGATAACAGTTAAAATCAGACGTTTTTGATAAGAACCATAACCGGTACGGTCCCTGCAAAAAAATCATTTAGGTTGAGAATTACACCTCAATCAATTTTGTACGATATATCATACAATGGTCGGCAAAGGACTAAAAATGCATGCAATTTTTGTTTTCGGTTTTTTAAGTTTTATGAACAATTCATTGATTTTTTTGATAGAAAACATAAATTATAACAACAAAAAATCAAAACGTGATTTTAATTTGATCAAAACGTATATAAAATATATGCCGATTCTTATTATCGTAGTGGGAGTGGCAAGTACGCATGTCTAACCTTGCATGACCTGTGCCGGCCCAGTAAAACACAAAATTGTCTAGTAGTTCCTATTTTTAATCGAAAATTGCCCAACAGTCGAATTTTATTCGTCACCTGGTTTACAGATGGGAGTGACATTCAAGCAAATGGAAAAAATCTGTTACCAAACCCATAATTTAAAAAATATGGAACATAACTTGCAACCCTTGCCGTCATTTGTACGATATATCGTACAATTTTTTTTAAAGACTCGGGGAAAAATATTTAGATGCAAAAAATGTTAAATTTATTAAGTTTTATAACTAAATTAACATTTCAACTTTGAAATTATTTGGCTTTTTGCTACCCAAAAGCATTCTATATTTAAAAATTCCTTCGCGAAAGCAAAGTTACTTGCTGGTTTTTCAAATTCTTGCAAAGAGCTACTTACAAAACTTACAAAATTAAAAAGCCATTCCATAAAAAGTGCGTTCGCTGTCAAATAAAAAATCTTCGAAAAAATTTCCGGAAAGGGTTAAGTAATTCCGCTCAACAAGCGGCAGCAAATTAAATCGGAATCGTTTTTATTGTGAAAACAAATCGCACGCTTATCGCCCTCCTCTTTTAACGGCTGCTGCCGCATCGCTCGGCGCCGAAAATCGCACATACGCTCCGTTGAATGCGGCTCGAGTAGCTCAAACGTTCTTCAGCGGCCACACAGCGCGCACGTACGTACGAAAAATCGCTAACTCGCAAACTCGGTGCAAGTGCGAAAAGCGGCGAGAGTCGAAGAGTCGCGTGCGATATGCGCAAATTAAACCAACAACAGCCATAACCGTAAAAAGAGCCAAGTTAGACGTAATCGCGGCGCATTGCCGGCTTCTTATCTGCCGCATTAGTTCGATCGCCGCGCAGGAGCTGCGACTTGTGTGCAATTGCATCTCGTTAAGACAGTTCGCTCAGTCGTCCGCACAACACATCCCAGCCGGTAGTTGCTGACAACGCGCGCCGCTCGGCAAAGTTGTGCGCCAACATACCTCACCCTCACACACTTTCGTGCGCCTCACTCTGCTGCTGTCTGCTGCGAACGCTAAATAAGCTCCAAGATGCATTCGCCCGTTGCTAAAGTGACAGGATTCATTGTCCTGATGATTGTGCAAATAATTTTCCTGGCGCTCTTCTGGCTGTTCGTGCGTTACAGCGACGAAGCGCTGCCAATCGACGAAGGCGGCGAATTAGCCCAACAACACGTTTCCAAATATCCCCGTGAGTACATTTTTATCTGCTGCACAATAGGACACAATGCGAGTCCTATCACGACCGTCTTTGGCGTGTTTTATTTTTGAAATGTGCGCTGCACTTGCCACCGGAATTTGATGAAGACACGCGAAACGAGTATAAATTCGCTTTTTAATTTGCTGTTGCTTTTACGTTTTTTCCGTTTTGTTCGCATGCTGAGAATCAACGCCGCGTGCTTATTTTCCCACTTTGCGATAGTGCGGATTTGGGATAATTTACAATTTTCAACATAGCATATCAACGGCGCTGATTCTGAACAGCAGATTGGGGCAGATTGTAAAGATTATAATACAGAAAAGCAAATAATAGCTTTTCAATCGGTTCCTAAATGCTTTGCCTTAGCAACGTCCCACATTTGCTGTGCCTTTTGGTTTTGCACAGTTTTGATAAATATTTGGTGTTGTCTTTACGAAAAATAAGCCTAATTCATAACTTGAGAAAGGCTTCTTCAAACATGATTAAATTAATTCTCATTAAAAGTTAAACACTTTTCAAGTACACATAATTCTCCCACCTTTACTTTAGTACTTATTTGGTAAATTTGTTCACAACATTTCTTAACAGTTTAGTACAATAACGGTATAGAACAAGAAAATACTTTACCACTTCTCACCACTTCCTTCACAACATCTTAAAATAATATAAATTATATGAGGGTTGCCTTTAATATTTTTTCAAAAAGGATGAAAATGCATTTTGTTATCATCAAAAATGGTTTTATTGCTTTTCAAAGTATTCTCCTTGAAGATTTATACACTTTTGCATGCGCTCAAACCAATTGTCGAAGCACTTTTTCCACTCCGATTGATACACCTCCAAAAAATGGTTTTTGAATGCTTCAGCAGCATCTTCTGGCGATGAAAATCGTTGACCACGCAATTTTTTTTTTAAGTGCGGGAATAAAAAGAAGTCATTGGGTGCTAGGTCAGAGCTATATGGCGGATGACTCATTAAATCGATGCTTTAGTCGATCAAATAGGCGGTTGTTTGAGCCGATGTGAAGAATGATTCGGCGTCGGCGGTTGTTTTTCCGTATTTTATTGAACATTTCTGTCAAACAAATTGTTGTGTACCACTCAAAATTGACGGTTCTACGTTGCTCTAACGGCACAGTAGCCACATGACCAGTTTTGCCGAAGAAACAGGCGACCATTTGCTTCCATGTGCTGCGTGCCCGAACCACTTTTGTTGAATTTGGCTCGTCTTGGAAGACCTACACGGTCGATTGCTGTTTTGTTTCGGGCTCATATGCATATATCCATGATTCCTCACCTGTCACTATCTTATAAACGTCTTTCGAAGTACCGCGATCGAATGTTTCCATCATTTCTTTGCACCAATCGACACGAGCCTTTTTTTGAGCGATTGCCAAATTATGTGGGATGCAACGAGAACAAATCTTTCTGACAGCTAAATGTTCATGCAATATCGACTGCACGGCCGTGGAACTAATGCCCAAGAATACCTCTATCTCACGGTATGTCACATGACGATCTTTCACTATCAGTTCACGCACAGCATCGATGGTTTCTGGCACAATGACCGAGTTTGGACGACTTTCACGAAATTCGTCCTGGAGCGAACGGCGACTACGCTTGGATTCGTTAAACCAGTTATAAATTGTCTTGAGGGTTGGTGCTTCATCACCAAATGCCGAATGAAGGCGACCGAAGCACTGTTGTTGAGATAATTCATTTCGGAAATCGTAAAAAATTATTGCTCGAAAATGTTCACGAGTTAAATCAATTTTTTGACCGAGATGAACTTTTCAAGTCATTGTAAACAACACAAATAGCGCTTGAACATCAAAATGTTCTAAGCACGTTTATGGTAGAAAATGACAAACTTTTCAATGGCAATCTCAGATTTTCGAAAACGTACTAGACCATCCTTTTTGAAAAAATATAAAAGGCAGCCTACGTAGAAAAGTACTTATTGGTGATTTTAGAAATAGTTATTCCAAATCGAATAAAATTGGGGTCTCCCTAAGTACTTATCTCTCATAGTTAATGACCAATAAGACGGCAAATATATTAAAAATTTTTTTTTTAATTTCTGCTTGATTGAAACAAGATAGTAAACTTTGCCTACAAGTGAAATGTGGACGCTGATATGTAATTTGTTTCTGTGCAATAAATTTTAGTAGAAATTTACGCCGTTGTCAAACGTGTGCTTAACAAATATTATATATTTTACTTGAGCTATTTCAATTATATGGTCTTTTTTTGGTATGAATTTTCATGGCAATATTAAGCATTAATGTTAACTTGAACACCAGCCAAGCTGAAGTTGACTCAAAGATTAGAAAATATGTAAGCAAATAGTAAATTGTAATCCATTCAAGCTTGTCAAGTGTGGCATAAGAACTTTTAATATGCAGCAGGTAGAAGCATATTAATAGGAATGGATAAGGTTTAGCTTTCGATTTTAATACGTTTTTCCCTAAGCATTTCGAATTAGATTTGATGTGGTTAGATTAAGTTGTTGATGAATGCTGACTTTTGTCAAGAAAACATATTTCATGAAATGTTATAAATATGTTATTAAAATAATGCTTTTGCGTCAACTGGCCAACTCTTATCTTTTCGAGTGGATGCTAACACTCATTCTTAATCGCCAAAATTCATATTTTAATTTCAATGTACATAAAATCTCTGGCGTAGCTCACTATCACTCGGTAGCTCAGAGTTCAATCAGCAATCAAGTTGACAACATGTACAAACATAAACTATTATCTGTCATTATGGAAAGATACAAACATTCTAGGGGAAAGTATGTACGTATGTTTGTGTAGGTCAGCCATGATTACATGCGCAGCCCAAACAAGTATGACATACATATGAAATTGTGTCTGTAAATAGGTATTAATAATTTTGTAGTCTTTCAAAAGTGTAGCTTCGTGCTTTCAAATATATTCAAATACCACTAAATTACACTGCCAGCGTGATGTGTTGCAATTTTTAGTCATATACTTAAAGAAACCTTACTCGGCTGGTAATAAATTCAAACGTTAGTTGCAGCCGGTGCTTATCTGCAGGTTATTTATATGTGCAAACAACAAAAACATTCACTCACAGACGAACAAAGGTACAAGGCATAGCACCAGCATTGACGTCTCGAAAATGTTTAAGCTTTGCTTGCCAATCATTATCGCAGCATGTCACAGCGCCTATCGGCAGTAAACGAATTTTTAACCGCAGCTGTCGAGGTGAAAACAAAAATCTATGAATAGAAAAAGTATAGGCAAATGAAAGTTCAGGTTATGAACGTGTGTAGGCGCCGGCAAACAAAAATAGAAGCAGGATCAATTTACAAACCTGAGAATGATTAGCAAAGATGTGCATAAGGATATTTACTTGAAAAATATTTAAATACAAAAAAATTTTAAAATATTTAGATACAAAACGACACTAACGTACAGTGCACTATGTAGGCTGCAATGAAATTCGATAGAAAAGGCAACACAATTTGAGCGTCACCAGTGTCGGGTAGCGCGAAAATGATTACACATAATGGAATATGTATATATACACATAATAATTACACATAATCGAATATGTATATATAAATAAATTTTTCTATTAATGTAAATATTTGATAAATTACTGATGTTTTTATGAAGAAAAAATGGTATTGAATTGAGAACTTTGGCGAAAGTTAATGGATATCTATTGATGGCGCAAACGATGTGAAAAATTTTATATTTTTTTAGTTTTCCATGCTAACACCGTGCGACAAAAATTAAAAAAATTTTCACACCGGAAGACTCCATATGGGCGTGAAACTAGAGACCAAATATAGTAATACTGCGTACTCAGTTTTTCATTTCTACATCCTTTGTCCTTTTAAAAGGACTTCAACATTTTGAAGGGGATAAAAATAAAAAAAATATAAAAAATACTTAACCTCGTTAGAATATGTATATCAAATGAAAGAGGAAAGACTCAAAAATTTAAATAAAATTGATTTTTTATCTATTTGTATAAAAAGGATATGAAAAAGGTCCTTTAAAAATTTTAATCCTTTATATCCTTGAAAATTTATATAACATTTTCTTGAAAAGTAAGTATGTTAAAACCCAAAACGTGTAAAAATTTAATTATTCTCGCTTCATTGATTTTGCATCTTTTTATTATTTAAAATTCTGATACTCAAATAAATTAGAATTTTTGTACTTCATTAGAATTGCAGCTTTTTTTAATAACTTTCGAACCAATAAAGTTAGAGTAATGAAATTTTGACACGTGATCAAGGAGGTTCTGGGTTTCAACATACTTTCGTTTCAAGAAAATTCTATATAAATTTTCAAGGATATAAGGGATTAAATTTTTCATATCCTTTTTTACAAATAGATAAAAAATTAATTTTATTTAAATTCTTGAGCCTTTCCTTTTTCATTTGATATACATATCGCCATATTTTAACGAGGTTAAATATTTTTTATATTTTTTTTATTTTTTTTATTTTTTATCCCCTTTAAAATTTTGAAGTCCTTTCAAAAGGACAAAGGATGTAGAAATCAAAAACTGAGTACGCAGTATTACTATATTTAGTCTATAGTTTCACGCACATATGGATTTTTTCCGGTGCGAAAAATGCTGTCGCACGGTGTAATAAAGCGATACATAGTTCTTTATACTAACAGACAGGAATTGTTGTCTAGGATTTGATTAAGAGTTTTGATAATAGTGGACAAGTAGGAATATACTGAAAATGTCTGATTCAAACAAACCGAACACAAGATGACATGAGCCTGCCCACACTCTTTTCGCGCATCACAATGGGCCTTTGAGGACACGGAGTATACTTGCTGAGCAATCAGCAAGCTGACTGTCTTACGTAACCTGACCTTAGAAAAACAGACTGCTGAACTCTACATACAAGCATACATATTGTGCCGTTGTAGTCTGCCACCATTCGTGAATACCGCCAGTATAGTTAGAATTCTTTAAACAATTTTTAAATATTTATTCTGCTTATTGATCACCAAATGTAGCACAGCATAGACGACCTCCTAAACGAGAAACTAATTTTCATCCAGTTATTGCATTGGCCGCCGCGTCTGTGAGCCACCCGACCAATTAAAACCCGCTATAATTTCGCATTACTGTAAACAATCCAAACCAATTTAATTCCAAGCAATGGCGCAATATTTGCAACAGCTGGCGCTTTGGTGTCGACAACAGCAAATAAACGTATGCAGCGTCAACCAAACACACACACACAGTCATACCAATATCTGCATTCGATTGTGCATTTGCTCAGCTGTACATGTGTGTGTGTGTGTGCATGTGGATTTGGTCGCATAAATTAATCAGCATCTCGCGCGTTAAATGTTAGCCACCAAAGATAAAGTTCCATTAAGCTTCGTACAATTGGCTTTTGACAATGCAATTGCGCTACTCTAATTGAAGCAATTAAACGAAATTAATATGTATGCAGTGCACGCACACAAACGTGCACGCACACACACACACAGCCACCCACATTCGGACATGAACTTATAGAGACAAACACAGATCGGTGCTAAAGCAGGCATGCATAACTCACAAATTTCAATTAAGAAACGATAAATTCGTTTAATTGAGTACCAGCAACAACGGATATGCGTGACAGTTGGATTAATAAAAGAAAACACAAATTTAAAAAAATATTTCTATCAGTTTTATAATGTCAAGTAAAATAAAATCATAAGAAACAAATTTTCATTTTTAATTTGACTTCTGCCATATTTTAATTCTATTTCATTTATAAGAGAAAAAACATGAACCAATTGACTTTAAATTTGATGAAATTAATTGAAATAATACAATAATAATAACACTTGAAATTAAAAATAATTAGACACGTGTTTTTTATTTTTTTGAAAATCAAATTCTAACGAAATGAGTTAAAAGTTTATTTTGATAAACAAGATTTGTTGGGCCTTTTGACTTCAAACTTGGTAAAAGTACTTCACATATGAAATAATTGGAAACGTGTTTTTAAATTCTTCGAAAATCAAAATTTTATGGTGTCAACGACGGGTTAAGAGTTTAGGGAAGCATAATGTAAGAGGTCTATTAACTACAAATATGGTGAAAGCCCTTAAAGTGATATATAACACCGTGCGACAGCATTTTTCACACCGGAAAAAATCCATATTGGTGTGAAACTAGACACCAAATATAGTAATACTGCGTACTTAGTTTTTCATTTCTACATCCTTTGTCCTTTTAAAACGACTTCAAAATTTTGAAGGGGATAAAAAATAAAAAAAATATAAAAAATACTCAACCTCGTTAGAGTATGGCGATATGTATATCAAATGAAAGAGGAAAGGCTCAAGAATCGAAATAAAATTAATTTTTTATCTATTTGTAAAAAAAGAATATGAAAAAGGTCCTTTGAAAAATTTAATCCTTTATATCCTTGAAAATTTATATAGAATTTTCTTGAAAATTAAGTATGTTAAAACCCAAAATCTCCTTGATCACGTGTCACGTTTTCATGAAAATCTGAGGGGCTCAAGAAAGGGTTAAGATAAACTTGATTTATTGACCTCAAACTTGCGTGCAAAGTCGCGGGGTTCTGATAGTTATTCACAAAACCCATTGGGTTCGAAAAATATCAAATTCATTCGTAACTGATATATCAGGTCAAACACAAATACTTTTTTATTTTTTAGACATTAGTTAATAACTCAATTTATTTATTTTCCACCTGATTCTGTCAGGCATAAACGCCCAAAATCAACAGCAACTCATCCGTCGACTGACTGCCACCACTGACTTGTTTCACTCATTTGCTGCCCTCCTGCCCGTCTGACTGCTCCCTGTGTTTGCATTGTTTCGCCTGTTTGAGTATTTTGCTTCAACTTAAACTTTAGAAACAAATTTTTTGCCTCACCTTTTTGGTGCGCATCGATATAAAATTGCCTTCATTCGTCGTTAAAGTAAACAAAATAACCATAAAGTTTTGTCGGTTGGCTTCATTTTATTTTATGAGCGTTTAGCGTAGCAATTTGTTTATTTTTTTTATGAAAATAAATGCAAAATTTGAGAAAATTGTAAATATTTCGCAAATACAAAAATTGTAAACATTTTAATTTGTTTAGTTTTTATGACTGGCTTCAATAATTTTTTATGTACAAAAATTATATGAAATTCTTAAATATAACAATAACAATAACTATAACAGCTTAACTAAATAACTATGTTATAATGACAAAACTACGAAACAAAATACACATCTTCTGAAAAGATGAGACTGTGTTGTATTTTTTTTTAAGTTTAGCTATACTGAGAATTGGATGTAAGCTCCAATTAAATCAGCTGAGTTACTAACCTCAGTATCACAGATTTTTAGCCCAGTGATGCCAACCGTAGGGAAAAGAGGCTACATGTAGGGAAATTCAGCCTTAAATTTGCGAGGTAGGGAAAAAAGGACAGATTTTTAATATTTACTTAAATGTAGGGAATTTCAAAAATTTTAAATTTGTCTCTTTTTTAAAAAAAAAAATTTAGTTTTCTTTTCGCATATAATTTCTATTTGTGATTAATGCGTTCAAATTTTTTCAATGTGGCAATCTTGGCAAGTAAATTCTTCATATATACATGAACACACCCACTGGCTAGCAAGGATTTTCATGTATTTTGTCTGTGCTTGAATATACACATTTGTGAGCATATTTGCTTAATTTAAAATTTGACGCGTTTTCGAGTACATTTTTCAATTTATTTTATTTATTAATCAGATTCTGAATTAAGGAGAGAAAATCGTAAGTTGCTCCAAATATTATACTTTTATTTAATTTTCAATACTTAAAATTGTTTATAGAACAATGAGCAATTCTTCCGATTCATCTTCGTTTTTGGAAACGGGTTCTACGAAGCGAGCAAAAGTTAAGTATCGAAAGCAAAAAATTTAACGACAGCTGGCTGGAAATGCAAGAATTCAAGGGATGGCTTGAAAAAATCGAAACGAATAATTTCAAATGCATTTGTGCAGCTTGCGACGTTTTATTTCGATGTTTGAAAATGTAGGGAAACTTGTAGGGAAAATGTATATTTACGTAAGGAAAAATAGGGATTTTCTTGAGGTGCATTTTTTTTTGAGGTGGATTTTTTTTTTAAATTTGTTAGCATCACTGATTTAGCCATTGACTGGAACATATTGGTCAACCAGAAGAAAGAATAGGTAACGCAGGGTGTGTGCACAGATTTTTAATTATTTTGATGTTTTAATGTTATGACTATGCGCTATGCCATGGTCAAGGATCTTGAATCAAGGCCCAAAATCCCATTGATATTTTAAAAACCGTTTTCTTTATATTTTGTTGTAGCTTTCCAAAATGTTCAAGTGATGATCTTCGTTGGCTTCGGCTTTCTGATGACATTCTTGCGCAAATATGGATACAGCGCAACCGGTTATACATTATTTATGACAGCCTTAATCGTTCAGTGGGCAGTGCTGGTCAAGGGTTTCATACACATGGAAGGCGGTAAGATCGAGTAAGTATGTATTATGAATCCATCTAATCTGCATACACCAAAAAATTTTCGTGCACAATTCCTACTCAAAATCCACAAAAACCTAAGTAAATTAATTTTAAAATCGTTAAACGTGTATTCACAATTTCTTGAAGCATTCAAAAGAAGTGCCTACAAAATCTGCTAATTAATTATCCATTTCATTGCATTTTGCGCTCAGCAGAGCAGACCCATAAAACCGCCATTAGGCAATGCTGGTGGCCAACGAGGGGCAACATTTCACAGCACTGTACTCCAGAAGCCAAAAAAGTATGAACAACAACACCACAAGCGTACAACAACACAAAGTTCAGACGTGCAATAATGCTAAATGAAATTTAAAAAATAAATTTCTCGTGCAGCGGCCAAACATACAAATGCCATTGTGGCAAAAACAATAACAATGCATGCAACAATCTTATATGGATGCGGCAGACAATCATAACCAGAAAAACTACCAGATAACACCGTGCGACAGCATTTTTCACACTGGGAAAAATCCATATGTGCGTGAAACTAGAGACCAAACATAGTAATACTGCGTACTCAGTTTTTCATTTCTACATGCTTTGTCCTTTTAAAAGGACTTCAAAATTTTGAAGGGGATAAAAAACGAAAAAAATATTAAAAAAATACTTAACCTCATTAGAATATGGCGATATGTATATCAAATGAAAGAGGAAAGGCTCAAGAATTTAAATAAAATTGATTTTTATCTATTTCTAAAAAAAAAAATATGAAAAAAGTCCTTTGAAAACTTTAATCCTTTATATCCTTGAAAATTTATATAGAATTTTCTTGAAACGTAAGTATGTTGAAACCCAGAACCTCCTTGATCATATGTCAAAATTTCATTACTCTATTTTTATTGGTTCGAAAGTTATTAAAAAAGCTGCAATTCTAATGAAGTACAAAAATTCTAATTTATTTGAAGATCAGTATTTTAAATCATAAAAAGATACAAAATCAATGAAGCGAGAATAATGAAATTTTGACACGTGATCAAGGAGATTTTGGGTTTGAACACACTTACTTTTCAAGAAAATTCTATATAAATTTTCAGAGATACAAAGGATTACAATTTTCAAAGGACCTTTTTCATATCACTTTTTTAGAAATGGATAACAAATAAATTTTATTTAAATTCTTGAGCCTGTCCTCTTTCATTTGATATACATATCGCCATATTCTAACGAGGTTAAGTATTTTTTATATTTTTTTTCACTTTTTATCCCCTTCAAAATTTTGAAGTCCTTTAAAAAAGAAAAAAGGAGTATGAAATGAAAAACTGAGTACGCAGTATTACTATGTTTGGTCTCTAGTTTCACGCCCATATCGTTTTTTTCCGGTGTGAAACATTTTTTTATTTTTTGTCGCACGGTGTAATCAGACAGACAGACAACCACACCGACCGACAAACACCGATAGAACATGCAGACGTGTAGACTAGTTGCACGAAATTGCATCCAGAAACTGCATGCACCTAAAGCAACTTTAGTGGTTAGTGCAAAACTTTAAGATTGCATTTCGCGTTGCCATGCGACGGCAACTCCACGACGACCGCCACCTTTCGCTGGCTGGATAGTAAAAAGGCTTAGCAAGATTTGAACTCGGTGTGCAATGAACTCAAGTGGTGTTGTGTGCCATTAGAAACTATCCAGCTGAGTGTTGCGCTCTTTCGCTCTGCTATGCACAATTGTGCGCGTTGCTTAGATGTTGTTTGCTGGTTATTGTTGCTTCAACTGTTGCCATTACAACGGCATCTCGGCATACTTCAAGTAGAGCATTAAAATAATATAAGCATTGCCCATTTTCCATTTCCCACTTGCCGCTTATCCCTGTTTGATTTGCAATTTACGAAATTTGTAATTCTTTTTACTTGTGTGCTTCTACAGCTTATCACTGGAGAGCCTAATTGATGCGGATATCGCAGCCGCCGTGCCGCTAATTAGTATGGGCGCATTGTTGGGCCGTACCACACCCATTCAGCTGCTGTTCATGGGCCTCATCGAGATTGCGCTCTTCGCCGCAAACGAGTACCTGGCGTTGGATGTGCTAAGCGTAAGTACGACCGCTGCGTAGTGCAGTGTATTGCTTGCAAACCAATGCCTTGTTTGGAGTAGTTTTGTGCCACTAAGAATCATCAAGGCATTGCCAGGCTCGGTATTTTTTTTGGAGTATTAACTAAAAAGCTCTTCATAGTTTATGCATAGTTTTGATATCAATATTGCAGCAATAAAAGGGAAATACTAATGTTAGTCAATAAACTGATATCGTGAGTGTCTTCTGATACAGTTGCAAAATAAAATTAGTCTTTAAGATTTAAGATAAGCCATAACCATCTAAATTCAGTTTTGAACTTGGATTTTCCTTAGCCTGGAATATTAGTCGATTTTCGCAACAGAACGAATTGTTTTGTTTTCCTTATTCGTGTTGAGAGTCTCTAAAAATATTAGAAAGAGAGAGAGAGAGGTCGAATTCATTGTAGGATTGGAGTCGAAATGATTTACTAGAAACCAGGGACCGGAACTAACAGATATTTATTAAAACTATAATTGAAAATTTTACTATGAAAGAAAAATCATGCAAATAAATGAAATATAAGGGAGAGGGCTGGGTTGTGAACCGGGTTTTGTTTTTTGGCTGTAACTTTTCACAGAATAAAGATATCGAAAAATCGAAGATACCGTTGGAAAGGTGAACATAAAACGCAACTTTGTTATGAAGACAGATAACCGTTTTTTATTAAAATTTAACTCTCTACGTCCAACTCGGGGGTCCAACTCAGGGGTATCCCCTACGCGTTGGCTCGTTATTAAAAAAAAAAAATTTTCTAAGGACGTGATTTTTCGCTTTTCCAAAAAAGTGGCTGGGTTGTGAACCATCTGGCAAATCCCACTTAAAGTCGGAAAATACGAAGAAAACACCCATAATTTTTAAATAAGTTGAGAATTTCTTTAATCAGGAGGCCTCAAGAGGTGAAAAAAAGTTATAATGACGCCACTTAGGCCAAAAAATCGCAATGAATGCAAGTGCTCAATTTTTTGAATTTTCATCCTAATCGGTATCGCAATGTTTGCATGTGAAATACGACCGCGTTCTCACATTGGGCACTTCAAGTGAACTCACCGCAAATCGAGTAAAATTACATAAATTACTTTAACTTAATAAATCAGGCGATATTTGACCGTGCTAGTACAAATGTAGTACGAAAAGAGGGGGTTCATAACCCAGCCCCCACAGTGGTTCACAGCCCAACCACGATGCCATTTTGGAAACTTTAAAAATAACGACACTTCCAATCATACAACAGTTATGATTCTTCCAGAAAACAGAATTGTCAAGACAGGTTTTGTTAAGCCGATCAAGAATATATATACATTTCGATATTTAATGAATCCAGTAGTGCAATTAATGAAAATGACTTTTATATTGCGACTTAAAAAATAAATGTCACTGAATGATTTTTATTGATGACTTTTATAAATAAAAGCCACTGAATGATTTTTATTGATGAATTTTATAAATAAAAGTCACTGGATGATTTTTATTGATGACTTAAAAAATAAAAGTCACTGAATGATTTTTATTGATGACTTTTTTAAATAGAAGTCACGAATAATTGTTATCAAAGGACAACTATAAAATCGAAAAAAAAACTGTTATTTGTGGACTAATAAGAAATCAAAAATAATTGTTATTATAGGATTTTTAAAATATAAATAAAAAATAACTTTAATTTGTTGAGTCATTAAATAAGAGTCAAAAAATAACTCTTAAACATTGATTTTTATAATAAAACGTATAACTGTTACGGTCCCTGCTATAAACTAACATTAATCTAAAGTAAAGGCTTTACTGAGGTTCTCTACTCTTAACGTTAAGGACGTCCATCTAGTAAAGCTACGGACACAAAAGAAGTCCATGCGAGGCCTTACGGCCAGCTAGTGTAACCTAACTCAACCTAACCTAACATTAAATTAACTAATGCAATCTTATTCGATCCCGTTCAGCATTAAACTGTTGTGACTAACAAATTACAAAAGAACTTTTCCAATCCAATCCAATCCGACAACAAAATGTACTGTCAAACTCTATTGGCAGACTGACGGCAAATAGTTTCGTTTTTTACTTTCCGGATTTTCTTGTAATGGCCACTTAAATGGCAGTATTACCAATACAGTTGCATGTTTACGCAAAGTATTTTCACCCGCTAAGCATTGTTATTGCCTCATTTCCACACTGCTTCATCTCGACAGGTCTGTGACATTGGCGGCTCAATTA
Source organism: Melieria picta (assembly GCA_964056695.1). Classification (NCBI taxonomy): domain Eukaryota; kingdom Metazoa; phylum Arthropoda; class Insecta; order Diptera; family Ulidiidae; genus Melieria; species Melieria picta. Next base: position 30,109,730 of record OZ057399.1, read on the forward strand.
CGGTGCACGCCTTCGGTGCGTACTTTGGTCTGGCCGTCAGCCTAATGCTGCGCCCCAGCAAGGAGGAAAACGAGGCGGGAAAATACGAAGGGGCCAACTACACGTCGGACATCTTCGCCATGATTGGAACATTGTTCCTCTACATCTATTGGCCCAGCTTTAACTCGGTGTTGACCGACGGCACCGGCCAGCAGCGCGCCATTCTGAACACGTATTTATCATTAGCAGCTGCAACAGGTAAGCAAGAAATCACCAACAGCACGTACGGCTGCACAGCATTTTTGTACGCCATACGCACAAGCAGCCACACATACATACATACCCACACACACACACACATGCGCGCGCCATCCGCCAAGCCAGCAGACGAGCACACAATGAAAACGAATAAATGAACGCCAGCTGGAGCGAAACACGAATTGCATTTACAATGGCGGGCGGGAGGAGGACGGGGTGGATTGTTCGTCAATGCTGCGTGGATCTGCAAGCATGGGGAAGCGTTTAAGTGTTTCATTGTGATTTAAATTAAATTCACTATAAGCATTGTTGCTTTCGCTCTCGCCGACGCCAGTTGACGACAATTTAATTCAGTTCTGTTCTCGATGAGCTATAAGATATGTGTGGATATGTGCGGAGAGCAGGAAAACATGATACAATAATTTATTGTACTGTAATGCCATAAAATTGATATCAATTTAACATTTTGGTTTTACATTTTTATCATAAAACTTTTTTTTTGATCGTTAAATTTTCGAGCAAAAATGCAAATGAATCATTATTTTCTTTATCATAAAATAAAATTCAATTTTTCTTCGAAACCGATTGATCGATATTTTTATAATGAAAAATAAAAAACATCAAATTGCTTTTTTCACTTATAAAAACAAAACAAGATATAAAATTTAATTTCGAAAAAATTAAATCTCGATCGTAAGTTTACGATCAAAAAAAAATAAACGAAAATAAAATTCATATTTGTTAATCAAAATAGAGTATTCAATCAAGTAATCACTATTTCTTTTTAAAATTAGATTTTTTGGTCAAAAAATTATAAAACATTAAGCGAAAAAAACTGAAAACACTAACTCATGACCAGGGAAAGGATTTTGAGGACCTAAAAACCTATAAAAAAGGCAAAATAATAATAAAAAATAGCAAAAAAGGCACGTAAAGGCACTAAAAACTGCCAAAAAGGCAGAAAAAGGCACTAAAAACTGCCTAAAAAGGCAAAATAGGGCATTAAAAAATGTTAAAAAGGCAAAAACAGGCATTTAAAAATAAGAAAAAAATACTAGAAAATCTAAAAAAAAGGGGAAACGGTATGTATTTTTTTATAATTTTATTTCATCTGACGTATGAAACATACAATATTTATACCTCGTTTTTTGTAAAAGAAAAGGAACATCAAGGTTTTCAAAGATAGTTTAAAAACTAAAACTAAGATATTTTAATTGAATTGTAGGCACATATTTTAAATTCATATTTTAACTTCTCATATAAAAGCATAAAAGCCGTACTTGTATCACAAAAAAATAAATACAATTTTTGCGCTAACCGAACATTTTTATTTTTTTCTTTAAATTTTCCACTGCACAACAAAAAATAACGGCTTAGGAATGATCAAATCAATGTAAAAACATCGATAAGTTAAAGAAATTGCAATGTTGCCACTTAATTTTTTTTAGTTTCAAGGTATTTTTGCGAAACAAAAGGGGGGAAATATTAAAAACGAAAGAAAAAATAAAAAGGCCCTCGACAAATCTTGAAAAAGGCATTTTGTGGCATTGGTAGGTAAAATAGGCACTAAAAAAAGGCATTTATGGGTGAAAAAGGCAAACTGCCTTTTTAAGGCAAAAAAAGGCAAAATAAAAGTGATATATTTCTAATCAGGAGGACCTAATTCGTGCTCATTTTCAACCAGAAATGCTCTATCTAGCAGCAAACAAAAAAGGCAATTTCCACAAAATCCTTTCCCTGCTCATGACTATACAATTATGAAAAAAAGCAAAGCAGATTGATTTTTATCATAAAAATTGAAAACTTTAGAAACCGGCAATTCTTATTGATGCGCTGTTTGTTTTTTAAACCACTTCGATTCTTCTTAATTCTTTTAAATTTGTAACTACCATGGCATTTTTTCTAATCGGCACAACAGGAACAAATTAATTTTACTAACTTTCAAATTTGTGCTGATTTCGAGATCTCACACCCACATACACCCATCCATAGTTGTGTGCACAAAATCGGCTGTTGTGTATCCTTGACGAGCGGCGCCAGCAGGCCGTCGTGCTGTAACTGTAAAAATTTCGTATTCCACTCACCAAGTAATTAAATGCCAAACACTACCGTTAACACATTTCGAAAATTATTTTAAACACGTACAATAACAAACAACATTGGCAGCAACGACAACAGCAACAGCGAAAATAGCAACAGCGACAGCAACAACAATGTAGAGTAGTTATAGCAGCAGCAGCAGCAGGAAGAGCAAGCAACATTGGCAGCGGGCAAACAACGGTAAAAACAACGCAACAACATTTTAAAGCTGCCGGCAACGCGTTTGCTCGTTGGCTCGACAACGAAAAAGGACAACGCGAGCGCGCGCCCGCCAACAGACTGCAGGGAGAGCAGGTGGGCGGCGTCGCCGGCTAGTCCGGTCAGATTATATTGGATGAGAGGGGTGTGGTGTGGGGTGAACGAGGACTGAGCTAGCAACTGTTAATGTAAATATCAAATTAAATGTATACAACGCGCAGCGAAGTGAGGGAGTTTGTGCGAGGAGCGGGGACAATAATCTCCAGGCTGAGGCTACCCGCGGCAACCACCAACAAAAACAGCCACGGCAATGGTCAACGCCAGCAACAATCAACGCCAACAGGATAAATATTGGGTGGTCGGTTGGATAATGTAGAACATCGAAAAACATTAATGCTTAAACATTGCAGGCAACACCTACAGACGACTGTTGCAACAAGTACACACCGGCATGTACACTGTGCAGATGTCTGTATGCGTGTGTATGGGTGGCATGGTCGAGCCGTTGCCGCTGTCGTAATTAAACTTGGCCTAAGTTGGCGAGTTCAGAATTAGGGACATTACTGCAGCGAAAGCCGCCGGTACATGGCAGCACAATGGGGGCGTATGCACGTGTAACACTTTGTGGTGCATGTGTGCGTGTGTGTGTGGGCTTTCATATGCCGCTCGGTTTTTGGGTGTTCGTATTTGCTGTTCAACACATTTAACGGTATAAGTGACACAAACGGTGTTAATTTAAATTGCTTGGCATGGACAGAGCCCAAACATTGCAACAACGCCAATTTTTTCACACTTTGCACAGTGGACGCTGGAACGAACGAAATATGAACGCTAAACTGTAGTTTTCAATTATTTGGAACTTGTTGAAAGCAAAACGTTTTTTGTTTTGGTGACAAAGTGATTGTTTTAAATTTCACAATGCCATTTCGATTTCTGGAACATTTGAAAACGAGGTTCCACACCTGTAATTGTCGATTATATAGACCAAAAAAATTGCATAATCCACTTCGACTTGGTATCGACTAAATATGGTTTATTATGAAGCCGAATATTTTCGAGGATTAATGTCTGCACATATCAAAATCCAGTCCAAACCATGGATATTTTCCTAATTCACTATGAAAAGGAAATAATATAAAGTGTGCCAGATAACAATGACACTCTATTCGAGTATCCTAAGTAGACAGTTGTGGTGTCAAATAATTTGAATTTTCTTAACACTTTTCACACATTTCAGTTTTGTGTTTCCGGCTTTACTGAATATTTTTTGAAGGTCACTCTTGCTAAGTTAAGGTTAAACCAGGGACTTAACTATTATAAGTTTTTTAAGAAAATAATTGCAATGTAACTATTACAAGGCAACATAAATTTTATTTGTTTATTATAATTATTATTTGCGACAATTCATTTTTACGTTGCGTAATAACTGTTATGAGAAACAAATTTTTTTTCGTTCTCGATAATTATTATTTTGGGACTTTTTTTGTTTACGTTGCTGCATTTTATTTACGACTTTTTTGTTATTTACCTTACCGATAACTATTATTTGAAAGAACATTTTTGTTACGTTTATGAAAACAAATATTTTTTTACGCTGCCTTACCACATTTTGAGTATGAATTGATTTTTAATTGTTTAGTTGTTGGTGGAAATTTGGTTTCTGCAGTTAATTTGCGTTTGTCAATTTAAAACAATTAAAAATCAATTCATATCCAAAATGTGGTAATTCAACGTAAACATTTTTTTTTCAAAATAATAGTTATCGGCAACGTAAATGAAAAAAAAATCATGAATAAAAGTTATGAAGCAACGTAAAAAAAAAATTTGTCAAAATAATAGTTATCGGTAACGTAAATTAAAAAAGTCATAAATAAAAGTTATGAAGCAATGTAAAAAAACAAAAATCCCAAAATAATAATTATCGACAACGAAAAATATATTTCTTACTTATAAGAGTTATTATGTAACTCAAAAATATTTATTACATGATAATAGTTATAGGCGACGTAAAAAATTTATTATTGGGAATAATTATTATAAAGCAATAATTATAGAAATTTTTTAAATTAGGGCAATTTTTTTTTTCCCAAAAATATGGATAATAATTATTTTAGGTCTCTGGGTTAAACATGAACGACATTTTTTTCATGTCAAATAAGGCTACGTGAAACTATCGGGCACACTTTTTATTTCACTACATATGTAACTCTGTAGTTGTAATTTAAAATTTTAGCTAAGAAAATTATTAAACAAAAATGTCAAATGTCAGGTGGTAGCCTAAATACCAGTAGAAATCAAAAAACTTTTCATTCGGTCTTTTTTTGTATTCCATCTACCGAAAGTAATCTTGAATATGAGATGAATTTCGTAAAATTTTGTTTAAATTTTTGTTGGCTAATTAATATCTTCATCACCTTCGGCATCGGCTTATTCAGGTTCGACCGCTAGTTATACTTCGGCATCGGCCAAGAATGGTTATTGGGCACTATTCTTTGTCTCGATAGACCATCGATGTCTACGGGACGATTTATTCATCATTTGCACCACTTGCACCCATCGTGCATGATGCCAAATTTATGCTCAGTCTACAATAGTGCTCGGATAAGCCGAAGGCACCTCGAGTTAGCTAACATGCAGCCAAGTTGTAAAACCAGCGTTTAATTGATTTTTAAGCCAAATTGCTGCTATACCCAGCAACTAAACAGCATCGTGCTCGTAACGATTAAATATATTGTTATAATTTCTACAACAACGACAACACAACTAACACCAGCAACAAATGTAAACAACTCGGTTTGTGCAGGCGTCGACCCCTTTCCATTTTTTGTCATGCTGACCGGCTGGGTTCAGTTGATTGGTGTAGCATGTGGTGCATTGTGTTGTATTTCTTGTTGTTGTTGTTGCATTGTGTTGTATTTCTTATTGTTGTTGTTGTGAAATTAAATCGTAATTTTTATGCCCGGCGCCGCAACAACGTAACGCATGAATGGACCAGCGTGTGGCATATATTGGCAACATGTGCTCGGCACATTGTATCAAAGCTTCTTAATCGAAAAAATCTGGCGCACGTTATATTTACGACAAACAACTTTAATTGATGTTTACAATTTTTTTTTTGTAAATTGGGCTATGTTTACTAATGGTTAAATAAACCCTAAACACAAAAATTGCTAATACAAAATATGGTCTCGAATGGTATTTGGCTCAAAAGTTGTACGCAAAACCTCCCAAAATGAGATCCTGTGTGCGCCACTGTCCTACGATGAGTTTAGATGATTTTACTGAATTTAACTTTTGTTTTCAAAGTCCTAATAAATAAAGCCCTGCTTACTCAAATATATCGCACATCCGCTTCAAAAGTGACGGAACTCAAAATTTTTAATTTTCGGGTTTATGTGTTAATACTGTACACAATGCATTTCTATCTACCAATAACAAAAGCTCAGTATATTTTGTTGTTGTTAACTGTTGTCCAAAACATCGACATTAAGCTGGAATACACAATATTGACTTATTTTTAGTTGTGTCGAGAAGTTTGATGCTATTTGATCGCTTCAGCTCAATGCAAAATAGTCCTAATAGAAATTGTGATACTTTTGACGAAATAAATCTTTGTTGAAATTAATTTTAAGGAAAGTTGTGACAATATTAGTTTATATTTTCAAATAAAAAAATTAATTTCGTATTTTCCAAATTTTTCTTTGAACTTTTTAAACCTTTCGCTACAGGTTTTTACTGGGGAAAGTTAAAATTTTAAATTTTACGTCTTATGCTTCTATGTGGTTATATTAGCAACATTCCATAAGAAATTTTTTAGTTTGTATACTCGGACCCTGTATTTTAGAGTGTTTTTCTATGAGAGCAACCACATCATTGTGGCTGCAATAATTACTTAAACATAAAACTTTTTACGCATAACGAAAATTTGAATATTTCTTCATTTACTTCAGCCAACATTAAAAAAAAGTATCTAAATTGAAAGAAAACGTCAAATTAAATAGTTCTCTAATTTTTTCCGCTTCTTCTTCATTTACTATGTCAAGATATACCATTAAAAAAAGTCTATACTTCTCTTCTTTAAACTTAAATATTCAGTTTATTAATTTCGTATTTTTCCTGAAACTTCAAACTATTCTAAAGACCAACAAAAAAATGTATTCTTGCAACCGTAGAGGATGCAGACGTCCACAAAGTAGCATGTTGCCATATGGCAACAAAATAGCGAAAGGGTTAATTGTCACTCATAATTTTTAAATTTAGAAAAAAGAATCAGCAAAAGTGACATAACTTAAAATAATTCGGTATTATTGAATTCAAATATCTTCAAAGAAAATCAACATTTTAGATTTTCTAGTGTAAAATAAAAAAAACTTTGGTAACTTATTCTACACGTATTGAATTGAATTGAATTTACGGTTTCTGAAATTGAATTTTTTTCTGCAATTGAATTTACGGTTTCTGAAATTGCTTTTGCACTTTCTGAAATCGAATTTGAAAAGGTGTAGAGCATAATCTATAAGGATTTTCTACTAAATGGTCTATACTATATTAAAAAAATCTTTATTCAGTTAAAAAACAATTTTTTGCGTTTTCTGAAAAATTAAAAAATTTGAGCAGAGTCACTTTTGAAGTGGGTGTGGGATATATAAGTTTTACTACATTCCGCATTCAGTTTCACGACAACGGATTTTTCCGTGTGTTCAAATATTTTGAGATTTGAGACACGCTACATCGATTTACTTGACATATTAGAAATAAATAATTAGAATGCAGATTATGGTGGGGTCGCATACGGCAACGCTGTTCGATGCATGAGCCATTCCATTCTAGACATTGTAGGCTTCTAAACATTCTAAACTTAAAAAAAAATACATACTTGCACACCTACAAACTTATATACTTTAAAATCTTGGTCCATTAAGCAAGATAATGTATATTTATTGGAGGTGTTGCATGATTTGAAAAACCCATTTTTAAAATATTTTCCAATAACAAATATTCTCATTATTCTAACAAGTTACTTCTTCAGTACACTCAAAATTACATTTGCTATGCATTGTACAAAAATGTACACAATTGAGAGTTGCAAATTAGTTGCAAAAAATCGAATACATTATGCGCTCAACCCTTGATTACAGCAACTGAATGTCGTTAATACCCACTGCACCAAGCCCCAAAAATTAAAAAAAATGTTCACACCGGAAAAAATCCATATGTGCGTGAAACTAGAGACCAAACATAGTAATACTGCGTACTCAGTTTTTTATTTCTACATCCTTTGTCCTCTTAAAAGGACTTCAAAATTTTTAAGGGGATAAAAAATAAAAAAAATATACAAAATACTTAACCTCGTTAGAATATGGCGATATATATACCAAATGAAAGAGGAAAGGCTCAAGAATTAAAATAAAATTAATTTTTTATCTATTTGTAAAAAAAAGGATATGAAAAAGTCCTTTGAAAATGTTAATGTCGCACAGTGTTACTATTAGACGGAAGCTATTACCTTTTGTTCGTTTACAGCTATAACCTATACACTTTTCTCCAGTTGCAGTTCTCCATGTTTGAGTACCATATATACATACATACATATGTACATACATATATGCGTTAGTGTGTGTGTGCGTGTGTGGTTGCAGCAGCATAGGCATTACACATTATTGACAAAAGCCGCTCAACGGCGCCCTGCATCGGGCAGCTGTGTTCGCTTCAGCTGCCTTTCGATTTTGATGCGGCGCAAACACCTTTCCACCAACCAACCAAACTAACCTCTCATCCACCCACTTTGTGTTATTGCATCTTCCACAGTTACAACATTCGTTCTGTCGGCACTTGTGAGTCACGAGAATAAATTGGATATGGTGCACGTACAAAATTCAACACTGGCTGGCGGCGTTGCCATTGGCACTGTTTGCAATTTGCTCATTGGATCACATGGCGCTGTGTTAATTGGCATTATTGCAGGCATTATTTCCGTGCTGGGCTATCGTTACCTGACGGTAAGTTTTATGCTAACTCATTTTTTTCTACTCCTCATATTACCTAAACGCCATCGTATGCAACATGCATACTTTTAGCATTTAAACATACATATATGTATATGTACAAGTATATGTGATATATTGTGTGCAAGAGTGCGCATGGGCAAGTGTCAAAATGTGTGCAAAGCGGCGCCCGAACGCGTGCTGCAGTGGGCGTTTTATTTGAATTCATACTCTGTACCGTCCCAAAATGTTATAGGCGAATTTTTACAGCTGCATAAGCATGCCAGCTAATTAGTGAAATTGGCAATTGCTCTCTGCCGACAACAATGGCACCGTTGCCAACAACAGCCGACACCGCCACCGGCAGCCATGCACCGAAGTTCGTGTATGAAATTTGCAAATTAATGAAGATGGCGATTGGGAGTGGATAGTAGGAAATTGTTGTACAATGCGTAACTCATGCGCCAAAAGGTGGGAAAAGGCTTAAGGCCCGAAAGGCAAATGTTTTTTTTTGTGATGGGTTATAACGGATTTGGCGTCAAAGCGACCACACTGTTGCAACGCCAGGATTGTAAATATTTGTTGGAATTGTAAGAGTCCTATGAACTTTGAACTGCTGCTGTTAGACTTATGAGCTTCCCTGTCACCAGTTAACCGTATTCAAGATTCAAGTGTTTAAGCTGACCAGGTTTTGTCAGCAGAGAGTCCTGACGGCCGTCAGGACAAAGCCAGGTCACACACACTCACATCGTTGCTGAAGTTGAGATACAGGTACCGTGTCACTTTTTCAGATTTTCCTCTACTTTTTCCATATTTTTTATCGTAATTTCAAAACCAATAAACCGGTTGACATAATTTTCACTTTGTTGCATTAACAACACCGCACGGCTTCTTTTTCGATGCAATTTATTTTTATAAGTTTTAAAATTCCGCGGTAATAGGACCTCAAAGTCGGAAAATATGGAATTTTAAGGCGTTTTCTTTGATGGTAAAAAACATACACATTTTTTGTAAATCAATTAATGAGTTAGGTGTATAAGAAAGCCGACACATCAAGCAATATAACACAGCCAAATTATTTGGCGGAGTACACATTCGCATCGAAATAATAGCAAAAATGTACCATAGTAATTTTCATCACTTTTCATACTTTTTCCTTAAAAAATTAGGGGCCTCAATATATGCTATTTTATATGTTCCATTTATATGTAGTCTGAAATACAAGTAAAAAACAAAAAGATTTTGAATTGCTCGAAACAAAAAAAAATTAAAACCTTTGCATATTTTGAGGCTCCTAATTTTTTAAGGAAAAAGTATGAAAAGTGATGAAAATGGCTATGGTACATTTTTGCTATTATTTCGATGCGAATGTGTATTCCGCCAAATAATTTGGCTGTGTTGTATTGCTTGATGTTTCTTCTTAACTTAAAGTTACTTCGTAACTTGATTTATGAAACATCTGTACAATTTTCGCCATCAGAAAAAACGCCTTGAAATTCAATATTTTCCTACTTTGAAACCTTATTACAACGCCAATTTAGAACGCATAAAATTGATTAATGTCAGAAAAGATGGCGTGAAATGTTGTAAGTGCAACGATATAAAAATCATGTCGATAGGATTATTGGTTCGAAATTACAGTCGAAAATGTGAAAAAAGTCGAGGAAAATTCGAAAAAGTGACACGCCCATTTTTTGCGAAAACTAGAGCTGTTACATAAAAACGGAATATGGTTTTGAAATCAGCGTGAAAAAACTATTCAGAATCATGTAAAAAAACTTCATGCAACAGACATGCTGTTGTCCAGTGTTATTTATCCGGGTTTTTTTGAGAATGAAAAGTCACAGAAATTACTCATAGTACTTGAATTAAAGTTTTAATGAAAAAATTGTAAAGCCTGGTCGATCATTTTATCACAGGCATGGTTAAAAAAATTCTGTTATAATTAAAAAATCTTTGCTTAAATTAAAAAAAACCAAAATATGTTTTGACTAATTTACATCAGTTCATTAAATAAAAACAATATTTGAGTCTAGAGATCTTATGCCTTTGCCATAAATGAAAAATTTAGAACCATAAATGTTGAAATCGCAATTAATATTTTTTTATCTCTTATATGAAGGCACGAGTACTATGTTTTCATCTGAAAAAGCAAACATTAAACATTAACAAATGCTATGATATGAGTTAAGGAAAAGACAGTGGCGCACAAAACATTTAATTTGGTTGCGGAAGGGGGATTTTGTGTACAACCTTACAGCCCAAGACCATTTGAAATCATTTTTTCACTACCAATGTTTGTGTTTGGGAGGGGGGCTTGATGCCCCAAAACTCCCTTATGTGCGCCACTGAAGGAAGAGCTCAACAGTCAACACAGCTATTGGCAACGGCATACAAAATGATAGTGAAAGAATGGATCATGCTTTTTTCACTTATAATCAGGGACCGTACCGGTTATTGTTTTTATCAAAAAAGTCAGATTTTAATGTTATTTTTACCGAAAAAAAGAAAAGTTATTTTGTGCCTATTATCATATCAGGCAAAAATAACTGTTGCTTTTGACTTTTATTTTATAGGTCCAAAATTTATATTTTGCATATTTTTTGTTATTTTAACAGTTATTTTGTGACTTTTCGTTTTTCGGTCAAATATATCAGGCAATTTGAATTTTTCAAAGGCCGTTTGACCGACTAAAAAACGATTGACACAATTTTTTTTCGTCTCAGCAGACCGCACATTCTGAGCTATAAGACTAACCTACCTAACCTAAATTTTTAATATGGAATATCTTCGGAATTACAAGTTTGACAGCATTTTAATTTGCTACAGGGCCACCATTACGATGTGTCGTTTCACTAGTAAAATTTCACGAGCGTTGAATAGGGGGCGTGGCACTTTTCAAGCTACCCAAATGTTTTGAATAACTTCAGAACTACAATGACATTTGGCACAGACTTTCGACTTAGACGTGCCCTTCGATAGGGAGACTGGGGTTGGTATTGGACAAGGGGGCCCATGCCCCCAACCCAAATTTTTAATGCGGAGGAGCTTCGGAATTATAAATCGGATAGCACTGAAATTTTATGTACCGTCGTCCCATAGAGATGTGTCATTCTACTGGTACATTTGTATGGGCGTTGGATAAGGGGTGTGGCACATGTTTTGTGATTCAAATTTTGTACGTAGGTTTGAAACTGGGTCGCACCCTTCGACTGGTGGAATGGATTTGGCATTGCATAAAAAGGGCAGTTTGTATGATTTATTGGGACCATTGGCTTTAAACTTGCTTGCAAAGCCGCGGGGCCCTGCTAGTAATTAATAATAAGCATTCCATTTCATGACCCTCACAATTTAATAAATAAAATAACAACTTTGCCTACATCTCAGTTAACACACAAACAATAGCAAACTGCTTGTGAAACCATTAGAGTTCATAAATCTACTCAACACTCACTACACCAATATTTAACTTCTATCCGGATTATCACATTTGTTTTTGTTGTTTGGCAAACAATTTTCTTATTGGATATTTATTGCACAGTGCTTACCCTTTCACTGCTGTAAAACGCTCGCAAATTTGGAAAATTGTTCTACATAAAATACAAAATTACTGCTACACTTTGGCCATAAGCAAATGGGATCGGACGGCGCAACAACTCATAAGCTCGTTTACAACAATTGCACAGAGATTTGTTGATTTTCATGTACGGACAAACGGTTAATTGCACCCAAGGTGCTTGGTGGCAGTATTGCAGTGCTCGACTGCGCCGCAGCTGTTGAACCGAAAAGGTCAAGCATCGGCCCCACATAAAGCCATATATTCTGTTTATTTAAACAAGATCTAAATTGTTTCGAAAGGAAATTTTAATTAAAATATTTGCACAAGTCTCAAGTATCCTTACGTATTTTTTGTGTTCCTCTGGCAGAGGTAATAAATTACTTTCGGCTTCAAGGGCAACGGCAACGGCAACTTGTATCAATAAACTTCTGCATACATCCCCTTTTTTGTGTATGTGTGTGTATGTATTTGTTGCTTGTGCCTCTATGTTTTTGTTAAAGCCGAAGGCTCATGAAACTATTTATTTGGTTATAAAGTTTCAACGAACTGGGAATTGGAAACAGGCGCTTAGTAAAATTGTTTAGCTGCTTTTCGCCCCGCACTCAACACCAAAGCGTCGGCACTCGTAGCATTCTGAATTTAATTTTATGGTTGTGAAGATTTTAAAATATTGTAGAAATTGGTAGATATAAAGAAATCTTAAAGTAAATGAAATTAGTTCCGGTTATGGTTGGTCGATTGAATTGAAAGACAAATACACATACATTTCAAATGAATGTTTTTTAAGAGGATGAGAATTGATTAAAAGAACTACAGAAAAACCACTACTAGAACTACATTTCGTCTCGTTTGATCGTTTTCCATATTTTAAAACAACTCATTGATCATAATCTGGTGGTACATTGGTTGTAACAATAGTTCCAACATGATTTTGAAAGAAGTATAATAAGAACCGATGCAAACCAACCCAAGCAATAGTTTTTTCAGAATGGTGTTTCGAGCAAATATTTGAATTTGTCTAACGTAAAAAATGCTTTTCCAATTAGTTACAGTGCAATAATTTAAATAATAACAATGTTCTTTACTATCGCATATACATATTGTAGGCTTACAGTTTCGTGTCATGATTTCCATATAATTTAAACGTAATTTTAGAATGAGTTCTAAAATCTGCCACACCCAATAGAGATGTCAGGGTGTCCAGTGCTGAATGCATTTAATTCAGGGACTTAACTATTATAAGTTTTTTGAGAAAATAATTGCAATGTAACTATTACAATGCAACATAAAGTTTATTTGTTGATTATAATTATTATATGCGACAATTAATTTTTACGTTGCGTAATAACTGTTATGAGAAACAAATTTTTTTTTCGCTCTCGATAATTACACTGTGCAAGTCGAAAACTCAGACATGGGGGGACCTTCAGAGGACGTTTCTATAGGTATACCGAGTTGAGATCCACCAGCCTTTTGGCTGGATTGGCTCTAGTTTAAGAGAAATCCGACTTTGAAGTTTGCTCATTTTAGTCGAGTTCGTCGCTTAAGTCTTCGAACGTTAAAATGCTAATAGGTACTAAATCGTTCCGAATATCGCTTTACTGTCTTCGGCAAGTTTGTAGATATTTTAACGACCAATAAATTTGCTTAAGACACCAATCCATAAAAAATACATTCAAACTGTGTTTTGGACAAAATTGTCCCAAAAACCCCACTTTCGTCGAGGCATAAAAACAGTATAGCGAACCCTCGTGGAAAAATAAATAAGTATGCTTTTATATAGAGGGTTGGCTCCTGCATAAAACAAACTAAAAATTTTGCCTGGGTAACGCCCATAAAAGGCGTGGCTCGGGGTCAAAGTTCAAAGTTTTTATCAAAAAAACTCAATTAATCTCCAACTGATTTACACGATATGGGTATCAAACGAAAGGTCTTTTTCATACCTTTCTTTTGATTTGCAACATTAGATACGTAAGATGTACTAATAAAAAGTTTTTTTATTAACATTTTTTGTTAACGGATTTTTTTCTCGAAAAAATCTATTACTAAGGTACAATAAGTTTGCTACCATATTGTAGCCTGTGTTCCCTTTACAATGAAATATAAAAATGTATACTTTTGTTTCTTCTGAATATATTTTTTTAAATTATTTTCTAACTTGACTCTGGGTCCAAAGCTATTTCATATTCACCTTCGCAATCAATTTAATGTTAAAAAATTTATTCAGAAAAAACAAAAATATCAAATGTTTTATATTTCATATAATAATTTCAAATAATAATTAGGGACAACGAAAAATATACGTGTTACTTATAAGAGTTATTATGCAACTCAAAAATATTTATTACATGATAATAGTTATAGGCGACGCAAAAAATTTCTTATTGGGAATAATAATTACAAAGCAATAATTATAGAAATTTCTTAAAGCACTTTTTTATTCCCAAAAATATGGATAATCGTTATTTTAGGTATCTGATTTAATTATTCGCATCACATTATATTTAGTGCCTAATTAAGAAACTAAATTGCAATAAAGTTATTTTGCATGAATATGCATTTAAGCGGCGAAACGTGGGCGCGGCAAGTGCACTTGAAAACTGCAACACGGCTGCCGCATTCAACAATTTGACACAGTCCGCTCGCTAAAAAGCCATTATTTTAAACAATTTATTAAATTGAATTCAAAATGCAAATTAGTCGCTGGAGAGCACTTAGGGAGAGCAATGCTGCGCCGTTCGCTGCATGCATTGTGTGCACATGTCGGGCGCGGGAGTGGGCGCGCAGCAACAAAGAGCATAAATGTTTGCAAAGCCTTGCACACTCAAGTGCTTAATTTTCAATTTTCCTAGAGTCCGCCTCGTGCCCTCTGCCCTCTGCCGCTCCGCGCCCGTTCTGCTTCAGCGTCACTGTTTACAGTGGCACCGGGGCCAATGAAAATATTAAAATTGAGTTGCAGACTCATTGAGCACAACGACAATGAGTGCCACAAGCGGCTGCGCTGCGTTTTCCCCCTTTTTTGCGGCGTTTGTTGTGTTCCACTTCATTTTATTTTTTGTTGTTTTTTGGTTTTATACAATTTTCAAGGGCCCGTCAAGTGTCACCGGCAAATTGATGACACTTCTGTCGTGCATTGTGCGCCACGCGCATCGAGTGCCATTAGTACGAATGCACCGATTTAACTAATTATGACATTATTGCATATTAGCAGCAATTTAACATTTATCACTTAACCTATTTGTATGTAGGTATTTGTTTTATTGCACAAATTTGCTGACATTTGTTCTCGTTTGCCATCGACAGCCGCGCATAACCTCAAAATTGCGCATTCACGACACCTGTGGCGTACATAATCTGCACGGCATGCCGGCCGTACTGTCGGCGATTGCATCGGCCATCTACGCGGCGCTGGTCACCAAGGAGCAGTACAAGTCCGACATGACTGCCATCTTCCCGGCCATGGGCACTGCCGACAGCCACAACTCGACTCGACTCATACTCGGAGTAAGTGCTGAGCAAAAGTGCACGAAATTTGTGGCCGAGAGCAGCTCGGTTCGCTGACCTTCTGACCATTTCACTCTGTTTTGTTCTGTTTCATTACAGGGTTACAACCGCACCGCATCCGCACAAGCGGGCTACCAGCTGTTCGCCATTGCACTCACTTTGCTCATAGCCATTGTTGGTGGACTTCTGACAGGTCAGTGATAAGTAAAGTTGTTCACACAACTTTGTCAGCCCAAATTGTTAATGTCCCCACAATAAATTTTGCTGTTACTAATTTTTTTTCGTTTTAAACTTTTCAGGCACGTTGCTCAAATTCATTGGCACACGCAAGCTGGAGAAGGAGGAGCACCATCAGGACGAGCTCTTCTGGGAGGTGCCGGAGCTTAAGGAAGACTAGTAAAGTGAACGAGTGCCAAAAGTTCAAACTCGAAACATTTAAGCACTTTGCAATTGGGTTATTTTGATGTGTTTATGATTGTAAATTGCGTCAGGAGCACTCAGGAGCAAAACAAAGGCCCCACTGCACCACTAACACTCAACTGCAGCCCAGCTATATTCAAAAATATTAATCAAAATTTGTTCGTGTTTGTTTGTAGTTTGTATGCAAATTAACTCAGCCACTTAAACACAAATGTGCATTTCAGTAGTTGGCCATGTTCCAGAAGCACCAACTTATGTTGCTTCTGAGTAATTTAGTAAAGTTGCCAAGTCGAATATTGACGGTATTCATGATCTGTAACAACTGCCCCGAGAAAGAGAATATTTACACAACTTAATCAGCAACAATGTAGATTGTAGAGGCAAAGACATAAATGGCATACAAAATTAAACGAAAATCAGCTGATTTTATTATAACTTGCTTAGTGTACTGACATATCGTTTAAGAACTCGAAGACTCTCTCGAGTCAACTGGTTTCCATATACAGGATGACGAGAAAACTTCCTATGACATTTTTTAATACATTGTTTTACTTCAAATTAAAAACCGAAATTTATGATTGCCATTTTCTTTCTTTTTCTTTAGTATTTAATTTTTCTTACTTCAAAATAAATGCTTCACAAAATTACAAATTCCACGAAAAACATATTCAGGAGTTTCTAGGATCGCTGAGTACGAATATACAGTCACAATTTCATACTAAAATTCATAAAATTTTGATGCAGATACTCTTACACCGCTCTCGAAAACATAAAATTCCATGCATATTCTTTTATGAAAGTCTTTGCGGAAAAAATAGCTGCATTTACAGTTGACTAAGTCGGGGTTTTCAAATGTATTGTGTTATTCTGCCTTCCTATCGGAACAGTTGCCACACACCGTGAATACCGAAATTGGGCGCAATTGTCTTGTCGCTTCTCAATTAACGGCACAAAACTATTCGCTCATTTATTTCTATGCATTTGTTTGGTGGGGGAAAAACATAAATTAATTCGCTTAATGCCATTATTTGTCCCTTTTGTTTGAAACTCTTTCTCTCCCAACATGCCTGTCGTAATTTGCAAAATGAAAAGTTTCGACAAACTTTTGCGCCTTTTGGAGACTGGCAAACTGACAACACTGCACTGGCGCCCAATTTTGCTGCGCCACTGGAACATCGTAGCGCCCGAGAATAATTTGTACGTTCGTGGCATTTACGAATGAAATCAAATGCAATGCGAAAAATTGTAATGAACTAAAATAAAATGAAATGTAAAAAGTTGGCATTATTCAATTTAAAGTACATATGTACCTATGTATGTATGATATGTATGTGCACTATATGTACATGTAGAATATTTGTAACAATGTAAACTTACACTCGTTAGACAAGCAAATAATTAAATGTACTCAGCACGCATTGTGCTCTGCCGCAAACGAATAAGTGCCGGACGTTTCTGTTCCACATTGGTTGGTGCACTACCCGCGAAATTTGCTGTAGCACTTTTAGCATTTAAAATTTTTACTGTTATTGTACTTTTATTTAAATAAACAAACATCTGCGACTTTTGCACACCAGTACTAATTGAAAGCGTTGTGTTTTCTCTTTCACTAAATACTGCGCAAGTATGTTACGTCAGCATGATTAGGGAAAAAATCTATCTTTTTTTAATAGGCTAACTTAATATTGCACTCCCTGATTTAAAAAAAAATTTCACAATTATAGAGAATGCCTGTTTTAGGTCTGCAGAGTCACAAAAGGTTATTTAAGAGATTCAGAAAAGTAGGTAAACGATGACAACGTGTGAAAACCTTTTCCTCTCTTTACAAAGGTCAGTAGTCAGTGATTGCAATGGCGCGCGTAAATGGTTCAATTTTGACAACGGAACGACACTAATTACACCGTGCGACACAAATTTAAAAAAATTTTCACACCGGAAAAAATTCATATGGGCGTGAAACTAGAGACCAAATATAGTAATACTGCGTACTCAGTTTTTCATTTCTACATGCTTTGTCCTTTTAAAAGGACTTCAAAATTTTGAAGGGGATAAAAAATAAAAAAATATGAAAGGGAAAGGCTCAATAATTTAAATAAAATTGATCTTTCATCCAACCAAGATGTTGCAGAAATTTCAAGAAGACTGGTTCAAACATAGGAGGGTATGATCAACCTCATGTTTAAATACGACGGAGCAAATTTTAGTTACTACAGTGTTAGGTAGGTGCAGCCAATCTCATATAGTCTACACAGAGTCACTTGACGTGACCAGCGAAAGTGGGCGTGGCCTTTCTCAAAAAGCCTATGGGTGCTTTATTGAAACACATAATCGTTTGATATCCAAATTGCCTTCAAGATATATTGTTTAGCTAATTTGTATCACTATAGTGGGAGTGGCAGCTGGACGTGAGTAATTCCGTATGGGTTATGCTACACTATTGAAACGCTAAGTCATTTAATACCTATATCGTCTTACGAAAGTACACCATAGCTTATTTATGTCATTATAATGGGCGTTGCCGGAAGGCGTATAAGGTGTTCGTGCTCAATCTTATATGTTGCCTATGTTTACCTCAATGAAACAGAATCATTTGATATTAATATTTGTTTAAAAACATGTAGTGTAGCTTTGTTTTGTTAGTTTATTAGGCGCGGAAAGTAGGCGTGGCCTATTATATTCTATCCTATGTTTGGCGCAATAATACGCTGAATCGTTTGATACCCATATTGCCTTACAAAAGCATACTTTCGATGGGTTTTGTTACCATAGTGGGCATGAGAAGGGGGCGTGATCAATCTCATAAAGCCTATGTACCATTCTCCTACATAAAAAATTGTTTGGTGCTTATTTCATCTAAATCGGTTTGGTGGTTTTTGCGTGATTGTGGCTCAAAAAAGCAACGTCACATTTGTTTTTATATAATCGTTTGATACCCATATTGCCTTACAAAAGTATACCTTCGTTGAGTTTCTCATATAGCCTATGTACCATTCCCCTGGAAGAAGACGACATCGTTGATATCTACATATATCTAGTATACTAGCCTTGTGTAGACACATTTTATGATTATAATAATACGACGCAACTTGGGAGGTTTTTGAGTACATCTTTTGAGGCCAATTGAACCATTTCAAACCATATTTTTCACCAAAAATTTTTTATTTGGCGGTTTGAACCTCCCAAATACAATAGCAGAGTGTGCGCCACTGCTACGCAAACTGTAAAACTACAAAATTCTACTTTCAAAAATGTAACCGGAAGCGTTAGTAAAAAAAAATCTTATTGAAAAAACCAAAAATGGAAGGCGCTGACAGTTGTTCCAAAAAATCGTTTCTTTTGTTCAGACAGATTTCATATTCATACGATTATTTTATTTTAGGATCGCAAATACAACAGAAAATTACATTTTAATTATTGAATGCTTTAAAAAAATTTCATAAAATAAAGTAAAAGTTAGTTAAACAAGATTCAACGCTTCAAAAGAAAAAGTATGTTGGATTACGTTCAGAGAATGTCAGAATTATTTAAGAACAAAATTATTGAATTAGGTATTTACAGGGAAAATGCGTGGATCTCGAAGCTTCAACGCTTGAATTTCAGTACTGGTTAAGTGATCCAGAATCCTTTAAAGATTAAATACCCTAATAAGCTACATTATTATCAAAAATCGCTTCCCACTCGTTAAGAACGCCACTGGCTTTCGACGAATAGTAAAAACAAAACAACTACACTTGAAAGATATTAGTGCCGACCAAACATGCGATGATGTGCGAAAGCTTTGAAGCAGAAAAGCGCGCAGCTAATAAGCGAGTCAGCCACTATACCAGACCAGGTACTATAGTCGAGCTATTCCACGCGGCAACAAGAATGGAACGACACTCGAGTACGTTGCGCTCGCAGAGAATTGAGTGCACATATTGCGGTAAAATATATGCACACCACCAAAGCGAAATGTGCGTATAGAGCCGGCGATGATGACGGCAGCGGTAATGGGGACGCTGTGCAAGTGGGAACTGGGCTTTGCTACGGCATAAACAAACAATCAGTGCCGAGTGCAGTGCGAATACTCGAGCGAGTGACAATCGAGCGCTCAGTTGTGGTGCGACACTAAACTGTCAATCAGATCGTCGGCCGTGCGGGCAGGTGGACAGACGTATAGACAAGAGCTCATTGGCAAAATTTTGTGATATTATGCCAATCGAATTTGAAGAAAATTTGCAAATTACTTAAACGGAAAATAAGATTTTCAACGTCAAGCAGCACATTTTATGCGGTGTGAAAATGAAGGCCACACTGCACTCTGAGTGCATTTGGCATTAATTAGGTTGTAACACGCTGTCAGCGGTGCCAGTGCAGTGAGCGAACAATGCGAGCGCCAGCGAAGATGACACCGCCGACAACAGCAGCAAACACATCGATAACTGAAGCGACGGCAGCCACCCGGCCGTTTATGTTGCGGGCGGCTGCAGACATTCACGCTTATTACGCTGAGCTTAGCTTGTAAAGCGTGCAAGCGTACGTCAATGCAAACGCGAACGTCAACGCGAATCCAGTGGTGCGTGCAATGTGCAGCGCATTGTTAGCGCTCGCGCTGCGTGCAATCAAAACGACAAATGTCGAGTCGGCAAATGGCAATGGCAACGAGTCGAGCGCAATATTCAATGAACGTGGTGGCGGCGGGCAGCACAGTGTGCGAAATAGTCCGCGATAATAAAGCGTGATTGGAGCTGCACGTGAAAAGGTGGAAAAATAGCGGCGGGGATAGTGAAAAACGCTGGACGTTTGTGTGAAAAGTGAAAAGAGGCGGCAATAGAGCGTCATTTGTGCACTAGTGTAAATGTTCATTACACCCACATACATACATACATACATACATACATGTGCAGAAATATGACAACGGAAATGTCAATTAGCGTCATGCAGCGACATCTGCTGACAGTCGAAAAATTGCGCGCTCGTGTACGCCAAATGCTGAAATGCGTAATTAATTTGCATATTGAGATTTTGGTAAATACACACAAAGTGCACATACACACGTTCTTCAAAACATTCTAATTTAGATAGTATTACAAAATTAATTTCACAGTGACAGTTCAGTTTCAAATGTTTTATCGTCTTTCTTCGCAACCGTTATCGCCTTTTGCCTCATCAATGTTGTTGTTTACGTACGAGTATGTCTAAGGCATCCACATTCACATTTTACCACCCCCTCTATTTTGTTGCCGAACTTGTTTTTATAGCCAAAGCTATTTCTCAGATTGGCAATTCAGTTATTTTTTCATGTGATTACTTTTGTTTCGTTATTGTATGTGTTTAATTGCTTTTGCTTTGGTGTTCTTTCGCAAAATGGTCTTGTTTTGCTGGGATTCCGCATTCATGCGCTAATCTCTTGGCAGTGCACCGTCCCAGACATAGATAGATTCGGAACGGAATGTTGCCACCTGTGTGCTTGAAAATCTATAATTTTGTTGAAAAACATCAACTATAAAAAAAGAGGAATTTGTCAAGTCCAAAGCTGGCGTGTTAAGGAAAATTGATTTTTTCCTACCATAGCAAAGTGCAATAAAAGCTCTTCAATTGCTATGAAATGATTTCCAGGATTTTCACTAGTTTACAAATAGTAATCTAATTCAGAACTCCTGCAAAAGCATCGCGTCACTACACCAACCTTGACAATTCTTAGATATCATTTGTGATATGCGAGTTATTGAATTTATTCTATTATTAAATAATACGCTAAAAATTTTCAATCAATTACGCACAAGTCGCATTTCATTGAAAATTCCTCATAAAAGTCCAAAACACGTGGCAATATTATTTCGCCAATATCCCCAAGTACTAGCAATGAGTTCATGTCAAACCAACAATTAGAGAATTGTCTCAATGTCATTATTTTGCTGTTGCTCTTGTTGTTGTTGTTTACAATTACGAGAGCGCGAAAATCAACACCGGTTTCACTCTCCACAAGCGGCACTCGGCCGCACATTAGCAGCTCAACTCAACCCACCCCAACACATCGAACATGTATGTATGTAACTATTTAACCTCAATCGCTTAAGCGCTCGGCAAGTGTTAAGTATCGATGAGCTATCACCATTGTCGCACTGTCATGCGATAGTCTGAGTAAATTGGCACTGATTTAAGCCGGTGGAAACCGGCGAAGCGAGTGTAAACGGGCGCGCACGCAGCACACCACTGCTCCCCTTCGCGCCACATTCAGCGTTGCCTTTAACTTCTTAACTGTTTCTAACGAACTATACTTTTGTTGTATTTGTTTAGCGCTTCTCGCTGTTGTGCCGTTGCTTGCTCATCACTTGGGCTTATTTAATGCGAACACAACAACAGTAAATAAAACACCTATCGATGAAAAAGTTTCGTTTCCCCACGCATTCCATTAAATAATCGATAACATTGTCTCTACACGCATAACATTTTATCATAACGCTTTATCATTATTAAAAAACTGAAGCCTTAATAAGTATATTGTTTATGTTTAGGTCTTAGAGTCAAATGTCACGCAACTGTTGGATGAGGTGAAAGATTTCAATGCTGAACTGCTGGAAGTGCAGCGACTGGACACGCTAATCAAAACGCTGCGTGACTACAATGGGCCCACCATATGCCACGAGTGGCCCTATCCACTCATGTTCAAAGGAACCGTGGACGATGCGGACATAGCACAAATTCTCAACACAAATCGGCGAATCAGCAACAGTGCGCTCGAGGAGCATAATCGTTCCACCAAACTGAGCTGAGCTTAGCTTAGATGAGGACGCAGTGATTTCATAGACCCCCATTCACACATACTATGTCCAAACACATATTTATTGTTAACATTACCATATAAACTAGATTATATATGCATGTAACTATGTGCCTATATACATATTAATTTATATATTTACAAGTATTGTCCTCGTCCATATTGACGTAGTGTTGTATCGTTGACATTTCAAATTATTACAGGTTTCAGTGTTGCGTTCCTTAAATACCGACATGAAATTTTGCATGTAATGTATGTTTCTAGTATGTGTGTTTACTTCGATTTTCACACAATAATATAATGAGATTATATACCTAGTGGTTGTTATTGTATTTGTGTAAATATGCCAAATAAAGAGTGCACTCAACGAAAATGCGGCTTTTATCGTTTGTCATATCAAAACGATATCACTATCACAATCTGCCGGCCACAAAGCCGACCGATCTTTATGGTTAGACTTGCCATCGAATAATCGTAAGCAATTTGGTTAATTTGCAAGTAGAGAGAGAGAGAAAGAATCGTATGCGAAATATTTCAGCTTTAAATCGAATAGTTGTGGGAACGTTTTACGTTCCGGATTCGTGTTGCAAGTGAATTGTTGCTGTCACATGCTAAGCAGCTCAATATTTACTAATGGGCTCTGTGAAGTGATATCACTTAGTGGTTTTCAGTGCGGTATTCCAAAGTAATGAAATGTGAAATAATGTTGTCAGCTGGCATTAAATTGCTAACATTAATTGCTCGCTTATGGACGTCTGACATATTACCGCAACCTGCGTAAATAATTGTGAATAATTTAAAGCAGTTCATCAGCCATATTAAACGTTTTATCTACACGCCGCCAAAGAACTGCCGTCATGCCAGAAGCATTGCTTGCAATCGGCCCTTAAAGTGGCGCATTGTCTGCGCTTACGCTGATATGGCTTGATTTATTACAAGCCACCGAAAGAGTGCATTGTAAAGTAATGTAAACAAATTTGTCATGCTTCATTATTAAAACTTTAAATACTCGTACACTGCCGATTGATTACGAGTAAAGGCTGCCCGTTCTGTGGGAGCGCCAACCAGCAACAGTCAATGCCACGATTCATACTGGCGCAACAAAAAATGCACTGATACAAGCAACAACAGCAACAAATTAAATGATAGTAGCACTGGAGTCGTGAATTTAAATGATGTCCTACATAAATATTAACGAAGAAAAATATTTCGTTTATGCTGGTATCAGCGAATTTAAAGCGTCTCTAGAGATTTGCAGTTATTAAACGCGTGCGCAGATTAAAGATTTATGTACATTCTTATATATATATAACTAGCAATTAACGGCGACCATGCACGCATGCATTTAGTGATTTTGTTGATATTTATTCGTTTTTAGATATTAACTACCCATCAAATCAGACTTCTCCGCATATAATACACACCCACTTTTTAGCTTACCAGATTTTAATTTTCGAACACTGACAAACATGCATTGAATTATTTCTGATTTGAGGTGCTATTTCCAATTCAAGCCCACAGTCAATGGGCCTTATAATTCACGTCTCTCTTAACTCTTGGTAAATCCAATCAGGTTTGATGAACAAATTAAAAACATCTGCCTTATTTTCTCGCATTTCCCAAGTTGGTGGACATTTCTTTTCTCAAATAAACTAACAGTTTACATTTTATGAATTTAAATTAATTAAATTAAATTTTAGATTAAATTTTAAATTAAATTTTATCGGTTTGGGCCCGGCGATAATGGATCGTCAGTCAGGCAGGACAAATAATGATATAACATAGATATGGATTTTACAAACTACTTTCAGTGAATTTTATTGAACAAGTTTAATTCGTAAGTATTACTTACCAAAATTGGTTGAGTTTATCATCCGAACTCCGAACTCTTTACATATGTAACTCCAAAATATATGCAAAAACATTTTGATATGGATGTTTGAAAATAGGTAAACTTGTTTTAATTGCGAGTTTAGATGAAAAGTCTTATTAAAAAGTCAAAATAATAGACACTGCAGCCACTTGCTCAACTTTACATACCAGTTCAAACGCCCCAAACACAAAAATTGCTGGTACAAAATATGGTTTCGAGTGGTATTCGGCTAAAAACTTGTATGCAAAACCCCAAAATGAAATTCTGAGTGCGCCACTGTTACATGCATGCCATCAAAATCCAAGAAATAAGTCTAAATCAAAGCTGACATTATCTTATCGGACAATAAATTTTAAACTTTTCGAATGTTAGCTAAAAGTGAAAGATACTCGTCGATAGTGAGAAAAATTAAAATCGAAAAAAATTAATAATTTTTAATTTTATAAAACAACTACAGTGGACGTCGAGTATAAAGAGCTTTCCGTTTAACGAATTTTCGATTTAACGTCCGGTCAAATTTTTTCCATTGATGGTTCTATATTACGAGCGAAAGTGAAATTTGCTATTCGATATAACGAATACTTTTGTTGTTTTTCACCCTTCGAATTGTTTTTATTTGAGCATTCACATTCTTTACAATAACAATGAATGTTTGGTTTCGTCAAGTGAACGGTACCTCAATTGTTTTTGTTTTTGTTACGTTAACACTTTCCAATTTACGTCAAGTTACCAACATTCCCAAATTCTGTTTGTATGCATTGCTGATCATTTGCACAGGATATGTTTTGCGTTCGGTCGGCTTTTTCTTTTAAACGTTAAAATTTCAGTAATCACTCAAGAGAAATTGCCATACAGAAAAGTTTACTTGCGGTAAAGAGGCAATCGCGCATCGAAGACTTTTTCACTGTACATACCCTACAAACAATTTCTCGATATACATAAATTTTTAGCGACAAATTCTCGAAATAATCTCGATAGTGCTTGAATTTTTTGCCTTGAAGATTTTGAGTATTTTCAAGTCAAATGAAATATTTTTTTGTCAAACGAAAAATTTTCAATTTTCGTTTACGTGTACTTATAATCGCTATTTGATTTAAATAAAAAATAAAATATGCGTTTTATTTAAATTTTCAGAAAGAAAATAAGTTTTCGTAATGGTATCCAAAATGCTATTGAGAAGAAGAAAAATGACGCTGTCGAAATGATGTCGAAATTTTCAAAATTTTCGACATCGTTACGATATATCGGATAAGATATTTCAATATCGCAACGATATCGAGATTTTCGAAATTCTCGACATCGTTACGATAATGTCATTTTTCTCGTTCTCGATATCATTTTAGACACTTTAGCAATACTCGAAAACGAGAAAAATTCTCGCTTTAACGATATCGTTTCTATATTGTTTTGATATCGTTTGGTTTGCTGGGTACATACGTAGCCATATTTGTATTTTGAACATGCTGGAATAAAAAAAGATATTTATTTAAAAACTGAATGTGTGAAACTTATTTCTTTAAGAAGAATGGTTTAAAACAAAAAAAATTTCGATCGATTTACGGAATTTTTCGATTTAACAAATTGGGGGTACAACATAAGATTCGTTATATTGGACGTCCACTGTACTTTTATTGAGTTTTAATTGTTTTTATTTCTATCTAATTTTTATCTGAAATGTGTCCAATTTTAGTTTGGAATTCGAATCAAGAATTAATAACGATTTAATGCGAGTTTATCGTCTGATTTGGGCCAAATCTGTTAGTTTCGGACATCAGAACGACTGGAGCAAGAGCAGAAATATTGAAATTCAAGAATAATTACAAATATGCAACACTTTATTAAATTTTATAAATTCAGTTTTATAAGTTACACACTCCGTACATACATTTTTGCATATGTACAATTTTTTCATCACAAGCTAATGCCAACATTGGCGGCAATTAAAAATGCATTGCTATGAAAACAAAATTGAAAATGGAAATGAAAGAGCCAATAAATAATTGCACGGAAGCAAACAACTGTTGCCCGCTGCCATAAATGGAAAAATTGTCCACGCACATGGGTCACTGTCACGCGCAGTACACAGTGTGTGTGTGTGTGTGTGTTTGTTTATGAGTGCGTGTGCTGCAACGAATGCACTTAACGTCATTAACAGCCAAATGAGGCGAATTTAAAGCAGTGCAACAAGCAATACATTAATTTTTTTACAACCACCTGTCGCTCAAGTGAAAGTGAATTGATGCTAAAAGTTCTTTTTACACTTTAATAGCAAATTTCAAGCTGCATTAAAATTGCATGTTAAAACTCACTCAAAACCTTAAAATATTACATTGCCACTCGAAACCGATTTTATTTCCTCTGAAATTTATGTGCAGACTGCAGAGCATCGTCTAGAGTTTTGCACTTGTTACACGCGTGTAAGTACACACAAGTATGTGTGAGTGGGTGTAGGGTACATGCTGATAAGCAAACTGTTGCACCAGTCAACGGTGTGCAACCCTAACACCCAGTACAACAATTCGACTTACACCAATCCACAACAATTAACTTGAATTGCAACAAATGCGCATACAGCACCACCGCCCAACAAACGCACACAACGCCATGCTGGCACTCGAGTGCTGCCAGACGAATTGCACAGCAATAACAACTTCCAATGCAATGGCAACAGCAACGCCATCAGCAGCATTGGCAGCGGCAGACTTGCGCCTTAATCTGCATTGCCTGGCAACAAAAACGGCACACCGGAAAAAAGACTCACCGCAGTTGCCATTAAACTTTGCTGCAGCCACGAATTCGTTAGCGTCGAGCGGCGGGCTGTACGAAGTTTAACGGGCGCAGACAGTACCGTACGGAAAATAAAGCAATGTACAGTGATTCCATAGACAAAATTCAAAAAATTTATAGTTTCAGAATTTGACGATTTTAATGTCATTTGAAAGGTAAAACTCCAACTAAGAAAACCCCAAAAAATCTGTGTAAAAAATTAATTAGTTTCTGTGCAAAAGCGGCTCAAAGTTGAAACTTTTTTCACAAAAAAATTTAAACATATATTTTCTGCATTTAAGTCTATTGAGTAAAAAAAATTGTAAAAATACATGGTAACCAAGAAGTTACTAAAACTTTCAATATAGATTAAAAACTGATGTGTCCATTTTCGCTTTCAATGTTTTCTCAAAATTTGTAAAGCTGAGGCTTTTACTTCACTTTTAATTTAAAATATTTTTCTAAATTAAAAATCTGAAAATTGGCAAAACTTAGAGGAAAATATCTAAAAAGTATGTGAAAGTATGTTCCTGGATTTTTTTTAATTTTAAGAAGCATTCTTTCTTCCGATATCTTCCGATCTCAGAAAATAATTCAATTTGAAAAATTGGTCTAAACACGTATTTTTCGACAAAATTAATTTTTTGTATCCCAAAAAGTATGCAATCAGCATGAAAAATTGAGAAAACTGCAAAAAAGCAAAGCATACGTCTATTATTATCGTTTTTATTGCAAAACTAAAGGGTCCTAAGACAATTTCTGTTACTCTTTGCAATTATCAATGTTGACGTTACCGATTAAATGTAAAATTTGAAAAATCTAGCCAAAATCTGGTGCTATAGCTTTCCAAAAATGACGAAAATTGCAAATTTAAGTCTCAGACATTGCCAAACTACAAAAGTTTAAGAAAAACAAAATGGAGATTTCAATTCAGCAGACATTGATTAACTAGTATACAAAATTTTATGAAGAACGGACCAATCCTTCTAATTTTGTCCCGCGGTTGTATGGAGTCGAATCACTGGGCAATGGATCAATTGGAGACATGGTAGCCATGGTAGCATGGTAGGTTGGAGGTCATAGTAGCCCCAAAAAGTTGAGAGAAAATGTGTATAGAAACGATTTTTTCGACAATCAGTATGCAACTTGGAACGAAATCACGATTCAAAATGTGGAGTAGCTAAGTCTAAATAGTAGCATCAAAAGAACCTCTTAAAACTGTACTAGAGCCATTTACAAATCCTCCCAACTCTGACAGCGACAATGGCCTGCTTCGAGTGTTTATAGTGCGCGTTTGTGTTCCTCTTAAACTATTTCCTCGCTACTGCCCAGACGGCAGGTAGCGCCGAATATGATAGCAACAGTCTTGGGACTAGATGTGCATACATATGTATGCATGAATGTAGTTCCATAGATGTGCACAAACATTCCACAATGGCCAAGTGCCTCGGTACGGTGGCAACGAAACAAAGACAAGAAGCACGGCGTATCCACTTTACGACTTGAACAGCCCACTTGGCCATTGCTACCCGTTTTTATGGCAACTTCCAAGCCACACACACCTACATCACACAACACCACACTACACCCACAAAACCCCGCAATTATTGTGCAGTATGCAAGGCGGCGCAGTGTGAGTGCGACTGTGAGTGAGTCTGGAGTTGAAGGTGAAACAAAAACCGGCTTGTTGCATGCAACTTAAAAGGAGCAATTTGTTTACACAATCCAATGGTATGCCAGACATTTTGCAGTCGAGGATTCTGTTCGATTTACCACCCCATGGCGCTGCATGTGTGTGCGTGTGGTATGTTCGTCTGTCTGGCTATATATAAGGCTGTATATCTCACTGCAGAGAGACGTTAATAAAATTGGTTGTGGGCACAGGGACAACAACAAATGCACAAAAGGCTTGCAATTTGCACTTGTTTCTTAAAATTGCTGTTGTTGGCTTGGTGTGCTGCAGCACTTACATATGTGTATTATTTGTTCTGACCACTGAAGCAGTGAGTGCAACGATGAATCCTATTGACTACTGATTGGGCAATGCATGCTGTGGTTTCGGGCGATTTCAATAGAAACTAAGCGACTTTAGAGTTTGGGTATTCTTATGTCCAAATTGTTTATCATAACAGTTAATGAATGAAGTAACAAAAATCATTGTTACGAATGTTACGAAATTAAGGCATCAACATTCGCAAATGTTGACGAAAGCTGACGAAAATTAAAAAAAAAAGTTATTTTATCTAAGAAAATATCCCAAAAATTGTACGTTATTAAAAATTAGTTACTCTCTTACTTTTTTACTGAAATTAGATATCGTAACTGGAATGTAATCACCAGGGAAAGGATTTTGTGGAAATTGCCTTCTTTGTTTGCTGCTAGATAGAGCATTTCTGATTGAAAATGAGCACGAATTAGGTCCTCCTGATTAGAAATATACCACATTTATTTTGCCTTTTTTGCCTTAAAAAGGCAGTTTGCCTTTTTCACCCCACAAATGCCTTTTTTTAGTGCCTATTTTACCTTAAATGCCACAAAATACCTTTTTCAAGATTTGTCGAGGGCCTTTTTATTTTTTCTTTCGTTTTTAATATTTTCCCCCTTTTGTTTCGCAAAAATACCTTGAAACTAAAAAAAATTAAGTGGCAACATTGCAATTTCGTAAACTTATCGATGTTTTTACATTGATTTGATCATTCCTAAGCCGTTATTTTTTGTTGTGCAGTGGAAAATGTAAAGAAAAAAACATGCCAAAATCCAACAGTTCGGTTAGCGCAAACATTTTATTTATTTTTTGTGATACAAGTACGGCTTTTATGCTTTTATATGAGAAGTTAAAATATGAATTTAAAATATGTGCCTACATTTCAATTAAAATATCTTAGTTTTAGTTTTTTAACTATCTTTGAAAACCTTGATGTTCCTTTTCTTTTACAAAAAACGAGGTATAAATATTGTATGTTGCATACGTCAGATGAAATAAAATTATTAAAAAATACATACCGTTCTCCCTTTTTTTTAGATTTTCTAGTATTTTTTTTTCTTATTTTTAAATGCCTGTTTTTGCCTTTTTAACAGTTTTTAATGCCCTATTTTGCCTTTTTAGGCAGTTTTTAGTGCCTTTTTCTGCCTTTTTGGGAGTTTTTTGTGCCTTTCCGTGCCTTTTTTGCTATTTTATTTTGCCTTTTTTATAGGTTTTTTGGTTCTCAAAATCCTTTCCCTGGTAGTCACACATTTGCATTGAAAGAATTTCAGTATCTTCAGATATCTCCAACCTTTGACCTACTCAAGTCGTTCAAGCAGCATTACAGCGTTACTGCCACTTTTTTGTATTGATTGTTATCTTCCCTGTAGGGCTTAGACAAACAAACATAACGGGCCAGTGGCGCACACAGGGGAGGATTTTTGGGGGTTAAACCCCCCGAAATATCTTTAAGTTAGTACAGAAATTTAATTTATAACCGTCGCATATATATTCAATCATCAATAACACTACTCGACACAAAAAATGCACCTAAAAATAAAACTGAAACACGAAACTGAAGATACAAAAATTTTTGTAAGAATTTCCTGTTGTTTCAGTTATGAGCACATATCTCGTAAACGAACCATCCGACTAACACAAGCTGTCCGTCAGTCAGAAGATAATACCTTAGTCTTTCCAGAGATATACAGACTGTCCAAATCAGATGAGATTTGGAGAAATTACTGACGGTGAAAGTTGTAAAAAGTAAATTTTTCTACCATTTTCAAAAATCATAAATTCTCGAATGTTTTTTTATAGATTAAATAAATTTTCTACTCTGGTTTTAAAATTTAAGATGAAATATATATTATTTGTGCAAATATTAAGCTTAACATCAATAGAATTGAAAGAAAAATGACAAAGTTATGATGCTCTGAGTGAAAACATCAACTTTACATTTATTACACCGTATTTTTTTTACGAGACCCATCCTAGTGTTGATATAGGCGTGAAACTAGAGATCATTTATAGTAACCTGGCATAGTCAGTTTTTCATTTTCTGACCCAAATTCCTTTTTAAAGGACTTTAAAATTTTAAGGACATACACATTTCAAATATTTTTTTTAATATTTGCGGTTATGCAATGATGAAGACATGGGTATCAAATGAAAGAGAAAAATTGTCTCCTTTTAACTAAATTTTCTATTTTGAACTTTCAGAACCAAAATATGTCAGCTAGGGAAAACATGTTTTGGATCTCAGTCTGTAGATTCATACATCTAAATTTTATACTATTTCAAAGTTCTCAAAAAATTTACACAAAACCCCCCCGAAACAAAATCCTGCGAACGCTACTGCAACAGGCTACAACAAAAACGCTTTGATGATTGAGATTGAAGTAGTCAGCTCCCCATAAAGGTTGTTCCTTATTTAAGGGGGTCTTCTGGTTACGAGCTGAAAATTTAAGTCTATTTTTCGGAGTAAATTGCGAAGGAACTACTTGAGATAATCCAGTAATTTTTTTTTATTTTATTGATACATGCTTTATCTTGTAAGATCAAATTTTGGAAATTAAAAGTCATCACACTCGCGACTTTAGAACGACCTTGAGGTTGTTGCCTTTTTTAAACTTGTTGGTAAGACTTCTTCAAGAAATATTAATCGAATTCGATCAATTTTTTTTTCAGTTATTCAGGAGACATATGGCTATGTTTTCCCGTGTACGATTTTTTTTATTTTGAAAATTTTCAAAACTAGGAGGTTTTTTGTAAAAAGTTTGATTTTCGACCATGTTTTTTGGTCTATTGGTGAGTGTAAAAATGGAACAAAATAAAAATTTCAAAATCGTACACGGGAAAACATAGCCATATGTCTCCTGAATAACTGAAAAAAAAATTGATCGAATTCGATTAATATTTCTTGAAGAAGTCTTACCAACAAGTTTAAAAAAGGCAACAACCTCAAGGTCGTTCTAAAGTCGCGAGTGTGATGACTTTTAATTTCCAAAATTTGATCTTACAAGATAAAGCATGTATCAATAAAATAAAAAAAAATTACTGGATTATCTCAAGTAGTTCCTTCGCAATTTACTCCGAAAAATAGACTTAAATTTTCAGCTCGTAACCAGAAGACCCCCTTAAAGGCTTTAAAGGACCTAACCACAACTGTTTAGGTCGAACAATTCTTTCTACTGGGCTCTTTCGATGACACACAAATATGTTATTTCAAATACAGTCGAACTTCCCTATAGTGAACTTCTATATAATGAAGTTCTCCGTATAATGAATTAATTTCAAAGACACAGCTTTATCGTTCTATTCGAAGTGCATTTTGATCTTCTTATAATGAATTTCCATATAGTGAATATTTCTCTACAATGAATAAATTTTTTAGTTGAAAACTTCGCTTTCATTCGTTTTTTGTCTCCATATAATGCATTTTTCCAAGCTATTTTCTGTCACGCATATTAACAACACTGCATATTACCGAAAAAAAGTAAAACATATTTAGGGGAACCCCAGAAGTTAAAAATAACAACAGCATAAAAAGAAGAAAGTCAGATCACTAACAATTTTGACAGCAATTGTTTGGTTTGAGTGAATAAAGTGAAAATGTCGCAGCGAAGTAGCATTTCTCTCGAAAAAAATTCTACATTTGCAGATTCAGAAAACGATGAAGAAATGGCCAGTGAAGAAGAATTGGCTGATGCGGTGTTACCCACATTGGGACGAATTTCTGCTTCTCTTGATGTACTTCGAACCTTTGTGGAGATGAAGAGCAACGTACCGAATAATGTTTTTAAGTATCTACTTAAATGTATTAGAAGGCTTTGTTGAGGAAGAAAAGTGGAAGGGTGTAATCCAAACTAAAATACCTCATTATTTTAAATAAAAGATGAAAAAAAATCATAATTTCTATATAATGAAGTTTTTACATATACAGTGCAAGCTCGGTATTCGCGACTACCCATTATCGCGACGGCCCGGTTATCGTGACGGCTTAATTTTTAACATTGCAGGTTCTATAATCGCGACAGTTTACGAAAAACGAGGTTCTATTTTCGCGACTTTTATCTGTTTTTTTTAATTTTATTACAATGTCTTTAACCAAAAAAGGGAAATCGCCGCCTTTTGGTATATTAACCTTTTTGGATTTTTAAGCCGACAACAGCACTATATGAACTACGTGATTTAGCTGTTATTTTAAAAAATTATTTGCCAAAAAAGCAACTCAAAATCTCCAACTTCTTTAAAAATGTTTAAAATGTAAATATATCAGTTAAAACAATTGTAATTTTAAAAATTACATACAATTTTTCAACAAAATTTTGGGTTCTGTTATCGGGAAAATTCGGTTTTCGCGACATGTCTGGTTTTTAATTAGTCGCGAAAATCGAGCTTGCACTGTATATCTAATGAAGCTTTTTTCTGGTGCCGTGCGAATTCATTATAGGGAAGTTCGACTGTATCATCATCATCATATTTATAGTCTACTTTTGACACTTTTGAATGCGTGTGAAGGCACCACCGAGTTGATGGGCAAAACTATTCAGACAGCAAACAAAACCAGACACAGAAATTCGCGGGCAACTGTTGTGCGTCACAAAGCGTGCGCCAAATCAAACAACTCATTGCAAGGAAATGGAACAAAATTGAACAAGGCGATTGGCAGAAAGCTGAGCGTGTGTGCCGAGTGGCTGTTTGGGGCGCATGGGGCCGCTCTAGCTATAGCAACCGCGCACATAACCCCAATAAACAAACTAATAAAACATGCCATGAAATCGAGTGTAAGAGCCAACAGAATTGCGCTAGTAGTGAGGCAACAAGGACACTGTTGGCACTGTGAGGTTAACTGTGCGGTAATATTTGGACGTTTTTCCGGGCGCTGCGCTGTGGTCTCGAGCGGTAAGCGAATTTTGTCAATAAGTTTGGAACTTATTATCTCTGCTTACAGTGCTCAAGTTATGCAACAAAGTTCGGCAAACATGAAGTTGACATAACTAGCCCAAGAAATCAGGCTGCCGCTGGTTTTCACAATAAACATGAACCTCAATCAGCCAGCAGCATTGGCCGTGTTATGAAATATGATGAATAGGGGCCGACGGCCGCGGTTGTGAGGCGCTGCAACGATATCACGTCGTGGTATGTCTATATCGAAGTTGCGTAGCAAACCAGGCGCCTTGGGACAGCAGAACCATGTGAAGAGCACAAAGGCGAGTGGCGGCAAAGGCGCTGCTGGTGATGGTGAGGCAACAGAAGAGATGGTGGGTGCGTGTGTAAATACCACACAGCATGCGGGCGTCAATAAAGCCTACATAAAGACGAGCACAGTGGCGGTAAAACTTCAACAACAACAACAGCAACAACCACAGCAGCCATCACCATCACCGCCACCAACAGCAGTAATACAACAACAACAACAACCACAACCAACCAATTTACCTCAAACATCTTTGCTGAAAATCGAACCGTTCGTTCCTAGTCTCAACACACGACTGCGACGGTCTTTTGGCCGCTCCTACAGCACACTCAGCTCAACAAGCATCAAACGCACAACGACAACAACAACAACAATAACAACAGTAGCTGGCGCTCCTTTGCTCAATGCGCCGCTAATAGGCGCCGCCATCGACGGTGTGCTGCCGAAAAAAGCAACAGTAACAACAAACCCCGCACATAATGCCAGCCGATTGCGTCGTAATCCGGCGCGGGTGGTGACACGCCAGCGCTCCAAATCCACCTCATCAACGGCCTCGTATCGCGCCACAACTGCCGCAGCAACGACATCGGCGACATCAGCGGCAGCCAACAGTGTCCACACACCGAACGGATCGACGCCACTAACAACAGCAGCCACAAATGGCCTAAATGCCGATGGCGCTCTTGTGACCACACAGCCAAATGGCATTTGCCGCATTACGCGGCTGCCGCACGAGAAGGAAAAACTACCCGATCGCATTAATTATGACCGCCGCGGCCTCTCGGCCATACCGATTTTCGAGCAGGAACCGAGCCTGCGACTACTGTCGCTGCAGCACAATCTCATCAACATTTTTCACATACCCAAAGAGCCGGAACCGAGCCCCGCGCTCGGCAGTGCCAAGTCGAAGGCGAGCGCCCACGGCAAAGGTAATGCGAATGCGATGGCTCGTCAGCCAGCACCAGCACCAGCACCAGCACCGGCGGCCAAGTCGGATGACGCCGATAGCAATCAAAGCGGCATCAGCTTAGGCCACGGCTCACCGCTGCACGCCAGTCACAGCCAGCTAAGTCGTCACATTAATGCGCAGCACGGTCGAGCCGGCACCGCCGCTACCAACAACAACAACAACAATATACGCCTGTCATACGCAAATCTCGGCGGCGCCCACACTGGCAACGGTGTGAGCCTGAGAACACACAATCTGACGCCGCCGCTCGTTGCGCCGCCGCCCTCGCCACTAACCGCACACACACTCCCCATCGGGCACGGCACGCCCCACGTCAGTCATCTGCTCCATCTGAGCCGCAGCGCACTGATACAGAAGAATTTCAATTACCATTCACCGCTGCTGCCCATAACCCATCAAGGGGCCGCGCCAACGTCGACGTCGACGCCGTTTCGCTTCGGCATGAAGCGTTCGAAGAGTTTCGTCAGCAACTACGCGCGGCACCTGCACAACATGAAACTAAATCTGCAGCAGGCTTATCGCGCGCGGGCCGAGGTGGCGCAGCTGAAGAGCTTCGACTCCGGCACCGGCACTGCCAGCGGCAGCGGCAGCGGCATTACTACCACTACCGACTCAGCGTCGACGTTCGGACACAGCGAGCTGGAGGAGGAGGAGGACCGCCTGCTGCAGCTCGAGATAAAGAACAAACAGTTGTTGGCCTCGTACGGCACAATTTTCCAGCATTTGGTCTTTCTGGATTTGTACGACAATCAGATCGAACGCATTGGCAATTTGGACGGGCTGCCCGCACTGTCTGTGCTGCTGCTGGGCAAGAATCGGCTGACAGACATCGGCGGCCTGTGCTCGCTGCGGGAAACGCTGCGCGTGCTGGACCTGCACGGCAACAAAATCAGCAGCATCACCAACAAGATAAATTGCCTGCAGGCGCTCAAGTCGCTCAACCTGGCCGGCAATCACATACGCCAGATCAATCAGAACGACTTCAACGGGCTGCTAAGCCTCAAGGAGCTCAACCTTAAGCGCAACCGAATCAAACGCATCAACGGCTTTCAGCATCTCGGTGCCCTGGAGCGACTGTGGCTGTGCCACAACGAGCTGCACCGGGTAGAGGACATGGCGTCCATTGCGAAGGCGACTAATTTGCTCGAAGTGACCATCGAAAATAATCCCGTCTCGCTGGCGGGCGACTGTGTGTCGTTTCTGGTCAGCCACTTGCCGCAGCTGCAGACGCTCAGCCAGATGCCAATTACGGAGCAGGTGCGACGTGCCGCGATGGCTTGGCGCAAGAATAAAGAGATATCCGATGCGAATTACTCGCACCTTACGGCCGACGTCTTCAACAGCATCAAACGCGAGGAGGTAATCTCGAATGCGCGCACCAATTGGGAATTGCTGCGGTCGCAGCAGACAATGCAATTCGGAACGAGGACGCAGCAGCGCAACTCAAAGCACCCGGAACTGACGAAAATAAGTGAATCCAACGAGGCGGTGGTCGACTACGAGGAGGTGCAGGAGCTTATTAAACTGCCGCCAATACAGCAACAACAAGTGGAACAAAATGTGCCGTCCATAGTGGCGCCGGACGCCAAGCATAACGACGAAAGCAATAACAGCGCGCGCCTCTCGGGCTCGTCGGCTTCGAGCTTGGGGCCCAATGTCGACTCCTCCTCCAGCTGTTACAGTTCCGATGGCGAAGAGCTACCAACAGCGAAATTGCAAATGCAACGGTCGTCTGTCAGAAAATGCCAAAAAACAAAGCAGGCGGCGAGCTCGGGGGGCGGCGAGCGTGGCTTGCGACACAAGGCAAAAAAAGCCAACAAGTGCGATGGCAACAACACGGTGGCAGCGGCAGCGCCGGAACAGCGTCCGAATAAAGGCAAAGCCGCCGAAAACTGGGCTGAGGTAGGTGTGGGCGCAGCGCAACAGATGGCGGCGAATAGAATCACCACAAGGCAAACAGTATCACCAACAGCAAATGTCAGTGGCGCAACAGCATCATCAGCCAACGCAACAATGGCAACTGTTGCAGCGGTGTCACCGCAGTTAACCATAATGAATTCAAATCAAACGGACAATAACTCATCAATGCCGGGCAAACCGGATGTCAACAGAACAACAGCAACTGTGCAGCCAACAGTGAGCACGGCGACAACGCTGGCTCCAGCTGCAGCAGCAGCAACAGGAACGCGTGCCACCGCCATCCAGGCAGCAACAGCGCAAATTATGGGCGGCGGCAGGGAGCACAGTAATGGTGGAACAGTGGTGATGTCGTCAACGACAATAGCAGCAACAACAACGACGGTGGTCACACCACAGATAATGGCACAGACAAGCATTACAACAGCAACAACAATGAAAACCACATGCAAACGTTACATGCAGGTAAGGTTACCAGATGTCTACCGGATATGAGGTGAATTTGGTATTTGCGCTGCAAGATATTTTTGTCGTTTCTAAAGTTTCTTATTGCTCAGAATTGAAAAAATTATAACTATACCTTACTTTTCATACTTCTTTTGCAAATGTTCCATTTCGTCGTTACGAGGCTTGAATTATTTTAAATCTTCAATTAAGTATAAAATTATTCGAACGTAATGAATTTAATCTTTAGTCGTTCATTATTTTTTTCTTTACTAAGTCCTTAACCCTCTAGTTCCAAGAAGACCTGTAGACATTCTAAGCTTAAAAAAATTCTCTAAATTACACCTTATGATTTTTCTAGCTGATTTTACACGTATGGAAAGGGGAATCTCCATTTTATAAAATAAATGTAGTCAGTTAACGCTGCCGCATGCACAACGTAGTAATTGTAAGACAAAGTCGAAGTTTCGTGAGATAATAATTATAATTATAATTGTTTTTGAAATTGTGTGAGAAACAAAAATTATTTTAAATAAATTGTAAGCCTCAATAAAACTAAAAAAATTACTGGTGAGTAGCTGTTAATGGTTCTTTGAGAAAATAAAAAAAATTATGAAAAAAGTTAACTCCTCCTACCTAACCCGAACCCTAGAGTGTCTGTAGGCCTGCTTGGGATGAAAAGCGTAAATAATTAACGGTCATTGATGATATTTTTTCGCTTTTCAAGCATTATTTTTCTATTTGAGCCGAAATTTTGATACACCGCAATGTAAAAAAGATCATGTCACTGCAAAAATTTATACTAAGGCGTAGTCCGTGGGGGTAGATGAGAGAACTAGTCTCCCCTAGTCCTTTATTTCATGGAGTAGATTTGTCGAAATCTGTGTGAAAAGATAACAAGGCATTAAAAAAAACAAGAACCGCAATGTGGATATACACTATGGAGCAAAAGTGAACACTTAAAAATCGAGTTTTGACACTAAGTAAAATAACTTGCATAATACACGTTGTTTAAATAAATGTTTATTTTCTTAAAACAGTTCATATTTGGTAAAAAAGATGGCATATAAAAATAATAACTAAAACATCCACTTCATTTTTGAAAAATTCCTTAAGATTAATATAGATTAGTGTTCGGTTTTGCACTCTTTACTTTATTTGTGAATAAAGGGGTACAAATCTGTAATTAATATTTAGTGAAGCCTCCTTTGCTCTTAAGGACTTCTTTAACTCGCTTTGGCATACTTTCAAGCAGATTTTGGCAAGTTTCGATTGGTATATCGGCCCAAATTTGCTGTACTCGATCCCAAAGGTCCATTATGCTATTTAGAGGAGTTTCGTAGTTTCCCAGGCGTCGTTTGACAATAGACCATAAATTTTCTATTGGGTTGAGGTCTGGACTTTGGGCTGGCCAGGTCATAGTGCTGAATTTTTGCGTTTTGAGCCATTTTTTAACATCTTTGGATGAGTGTTTTGGATCGTTGTCCTGTTGAAACACAATATCCTGTTCTCTAAACTCCATCTGGCCTATTGCAACTGGCAGATTTTCATAGAGCATATTCAAATAAACTTCTTTAGTCATTATGACTTCGATTAAAATTAGTGGACCAACCCCAAACTGCGAGAAACATCCCCAAACCATCAGAGATCCACCACCGTGTTTTACTGTCTCAATTACTTGGTGCTGCTGAGTTGCTCTGCCGGTATTAGACCAAAAGTAATAGATACCATCTGAATTAATACGGTTAATTTTGCACTCGTCTGACCACAAAACATGTTTCCAGTCATTCACGGTCCAATGCTGGTGATACAATGCAAACGCCATTCGTGCCTTTTTATTTTTCGCTGATAGCTTGGGTTTTTTTTGCTTTTTAGCAGGAATACATCCAACACTCTTGAGTGCACGTCGCACGGTCCATATACTGGCTTCTTTGTTTATCCTTTGGGCTGCTTGTTTTGGTGTTTTTACCTTTCCCGACATTAGAGACCGCGCCATTTGCCTAGCATCCGCAGAGTTCAGGATTCTTGGACGTCCATTTTTGTTACTTTTGTTGAGCACACACTTATTTTTTTTAATTTTCATGACGTAGCTTTGTGATATTTTTAATTCTTTTGCTATTTAACGCGTAGACTTGTCCATTCGGAGCCGTCTTTCAACTTCCGCCACAATTTTTGCATTGCACTTCCTCATTTCACGGTAGATATAATAAAATCAAGATAATTGCAAAATTACTGCACCAAATTGATATGAATGTTTACTTGTAATTGCTTTAACACAAATTGAGCACAACTAGAAAAAATAACGGCACATTCGTCAAGCCTACTGCTTTAAAATGTTCAATTTTGGAACAGTGCAAAACTGAACACTAATCTATTTAAATCTAAAGAAATTTTTTAGCAATGAAGTTGATATTTTAGTCGTTGTTTTTAAATGCTTTCTTTTTTATCAAATATGAACGGTTTTAAGAAAAAAAAACATTTTTAGAAATAATGTTCATTATGCAAGTTATTTTACTTAGTGTCAAAACTCGATTTTTAAGTATTCACTTTTGCTCCATAGTGTACCTATACCGATTTTTTTAGTTTTCCTAGTTTATTTTTTTTTTTAATTTTTTTTTTTGACTGGCACGACAGCCCGCTTACGCGAGACTAAGGCCTAGCTTCCCGCAACCACCCGTGTTGTGCGTGTGAATTTGTACGCGGGTGGAAGGGACCTACAGTTTTATGCCGGTTCCGAACGGCAGGTTGGGAGCTTTTTCATAAGCAATTTTTACTCTCAGAGGTTTGCCATTTCCAGCTGAGAGGACAGCCACCGAAAGAGAAAACGAGTTTTCCCGTTATTTTTTTTTAGGTGTTATTACAGGCAGTATTTGAACCTGAGGTTGCTGCCTTCGACTCGCGGTCCAACGCACTAACCAACTGAGCCACGGCGACTGACTTTCCTAGTTTATACACCCCCCAAAACCAGTGTATAAACTACCCCACGACACATTACCTCTCGCCTTATTCCTACCCCTTTTTATTTATTGTCTATTAGGCGTATGAACTGAAACTGTTACCCGTTATTTATGTTTACATATATTAAAAAAAAATTACAAATTTAAATTAATTACCAAAAAAAATTTTCATATGGGATTTTTTTTGGCTTTGTTTCCCAAGCAGGCCTCTAGGCCTTCTACTTTCTACACCCTCTATCACGCCTCCTATTGACATGCAATTTTTTTCCCCGAACAAACATTACTTCTCCACTACAAAACTATCACTGGTAATTTTTTTAACAAAATTAAAAACTAGGAACTTATTTAAATTTAATTGCGAAAATTAAAAA
The DNA here is from genome assembly GCA_964056695.1 of Melieria picta. Lineage (NCBI taxonomy): Eukaryota > Metazoa > Arthropoda > Insecta > Diptera > Ulidiidae > Melieria > Melieria picta. Next base: position 30,150,959 of record OZ057399.1, read on the forward strand.
TTTAACTACGAAATTTCGAGATATCAATTACCAAAGCTAGAAAATGCCGCTAGTGTTGTAAAAGTTCATCAACTATGGTCATGCCATTCATTACAGAGCAGTCTGATGAGGTCGCAGACAATTGTTGGCGGTGGTAGTGGCGTCGGTGGCAATGGCAACGGTCCTCATGTTGTAGCCGATGTGGGAAACGAAGTTAGTGGCACTAATGGTGGCGGCAGGCGCAACCATTCATCCCATGCAAACAAATTCAGCAGCAACAACAACTCGAACAGTACTACGGCAAACAACGGCAGCGGTCAGTCGGTGCCGCATGTTACCTGCATTATTGCGCCCACCCCACTCGCTCCCACAGTGGCAGCCGCAACTGTAACAACAACAGCAACGACAACCACAAGCAATAGCAAAGCAGCTGCAGCCGGTAATAAGCAGGCCGCCGCCATCAACAACGACCGTGAGCGCGAGCGGGAGCAGGGCGGCGACTACCTCATCGAGATTTGCGGTCGCCATTTGAACGTGTACGGCCAGGGTGCGTTGCGCTACATCGACAAACAATGGAATCCGGCCAAAGCCAACGATGTGCACACGCTCAACTTCAGCTACATTAATTTCAACAATATCGCCGCCACGGTGCTGGCGCGCATCAAGTTGCGCTTCCCGCACGCCGAGAATTTCGTGTTTCGCGAAACGAACATCAGCTGCCTGGGCCAGCTGAACGCGCTGGCCGAGCTGCAGGGCATCGTGTCGCTGTGCATTGACCCGGAAGGCAATGCAATTACGACAAAGGATTTGTGGCGCCAATACGCCATTTATCGGCTGTCGCATTGGGGCCTTAAGCTGCTCAACGGCGTCCAGGTGACCGAGGCCATGGTGGAGAAGGCGAACGCCATGTACGCCGGCCTCTCCGACCTGGTGTTGTGGGCGATGCCGGAGGCGATGCTGCAGCCGCTGCTGGCGCGCCTGCGTCTGGACGAGACGTGCACGGCCAGCAAGCTGTCACCCAAAGAGTGGCTAATGAAGCCCGACAACAAATCGCTGCGCCTGGTCGTGGGCAAGGAGGCGTTGCATTGGAAAAAGCCGACAGCGGCCGCGACACCGTCCTGTGGCAGCGGCAATTTCGGGTCGCACCAGCAGGCAGCGTACGATGCGGGCGCCACTAGAACGGCATCGCTTTCCGCCGCGGTGTCGACAAACAATGCGCCGCTTAGTATGCGCGAACGCGGCAAACTGCACTTTGCGCTGATGCTGGAGAATACGTGCAATGCGGTGGAGAAACTGCACAAATTGGAAAGGCTGTGGCCCAGCCTGTTGCTGGACATTGTGCGCAATACGCTGCTCGACTACGCGCAGTTGGACGATTATTTGCGTAATTTAATGAGCGAAATTATGAAGTGACAAACAGCGGACGCGTCATGTTGCGACGTCCGTTGATACGATCGCAAAGCCGCTACGCGCTGCCATTGGACATGTTCGCTGTGCAACATTTAAAATGCACAACCAGCTTGCCGACTGGCAGTGGCGGATTCAGGAGGGGTTTTGGGGGTTGAAACTTCCACCCCGAAATTTTAGTATCAACTTTAAAACTACATACAAATTAAAAGGCATTTTATAAATATTAAAAAATTACTGTTTGAAATCGGCCCCCGAAATATTTTTCTGAATCCGCCCCTGCCGACTGGTCGCATACCTAATGGACGTTCATGTGTATGTAGTAGTTGTTAGGGAATTTGCTTATTCGTGCTCGTGTTCACGCGGCGTAACTCATAACAGTGATTTAAATGCCTACATATTCAATAGTACATATATAGATCTGTAAGACATATAGAGCAACGTGTAGTCCAATTTTTGTAGAATTATAATTTTACATATTATATTCTCACATTACCAATGTAATTATTGGTAAAAATTTAAAATTAAATAAAATTGTGGCAAAAATAGATGCTATAGTTTTCATTGGAATTCCTCTTTGAGTCTAAAGAATAGTAAAATCACCGATATAAATAAGCAACTAGAGACTTATGAATAATGATGACTGATAGGTGAATGGATACTGCTATTCTAAATTCAGCTAGGAAAAGAAAAGAACAACAATGAGGACAGAATGGTAGAAAAAGGCTAAACGTTTATGGGAATTCTTTTGGCATCGACAATTAACCACAATTTGTTAGTTATGGATCAATATGTAAGCACAAACTAAAAATAAAACCCATCTTCGCATGACTTTCGAATTGCAACTCTATTTACATGATTTGGACGCAGTCGTCATACCACATTTTGGAGAGATTTATTCGAATTTCTTACAATACATTTTATTATAAAACAGAAAACTAGAATTTTATGAAAAATCACATAATGATTTCATAAACAACTTATAATAATAAACACTATCGCAACATTTATTTAATGCTTAGTCTTTACATGTTCGACAGCAACACTCAGTTCACATCAAGCCAATTGCCGCGATATGCAGCGCAATTTAACTATTCGTTCCGTAAAATATAGCACTACAATCGACTATATACACGTATATACCCATTTAAAGCTTTATCATCACTACTTACAATCCCCATCAAAATTAACAAAACCCAATGCTGAAATTTTCGAGAAAATCCGACTTTCCCACTACATCTACTCTCATTTGATTCAGTTAAAATCAAAAAAAGTTCTACTGATAAGTATGCATTTTGCGGCATGCAACTACTTAATAAATAATTCCTCATCCGACTTGGGTGATTGCACTGCTGATTGCTTAACTTTGTCCACATAAATATTAAGCACAGCTTCAATGCCCGGATATAATACAAAATTGGTGGTGCGTATCTTCTTGTCAATCAAATACGATGTCACCGATGCGGTATTAAAAGCAATATCCATAGCGTCATTGTGTGTGATGCTATCCAAATTATTACGTCCTATTTTTATTACACAATTCTCGAAGCCATTCACCTGTTATGAATTACAATGACATAGTTATAGAAAAAAATTAAGTATGGCTACTGATTGGCCCTCACCTTAATAGTTAAATCTAATTTGTAGTTTTTGTCAATATCAGGCCAACGCTGCTCCAGCACATCACACTCCCATTGCAGTTCAGCGGAAGATACATTCAGGCGATTCGGCGCCGCTACAAACTTTGACCATAGCTCTGAAGCGAAATGGGGCGCCATGGGCGCCAGCATAATTAATTGGCTGGCTAAAGCGCGTTCATATTGTGGCCCATAGCGCAAAATTGTTTTCGACGCACGCTTTTAAGAAGACAATTTTAAGAATTATAAACAAAGTCGTGGACAAATACAAACAATTACCCTTAAGGAATTGGTAAGCCCTTGCATTTTGGACACGGCCACGCTCAGCTGATGTGTGTGGCGATAGTTAAAGGTGGCTCCTTTTACATAAAAATTTCTGGCATCGAAAAGTTTTGCATCTTCTGCTTGAAACTTCTCGCTTTCGGTATCAACATTTTCCTCCGCAGGTGCAGTACGTGCATTATAGAAGTCATTCACAGTAAGCCAGAGTCGTTTTTGCCAATTAAGTATGCCAGGGAAGGCTGTGAGAGTGAGTGGTCAACGCATAAATTAATCAGAAAGAGAAAGCCATATTCTTACTCGCGCTGGACCAGTTGCGGTGCGAAGTGGGCGCGACATCTGCAAGTATTATTAACCGTGTCGTATCGGTGCCATACTCAGTGAACATTTCTGTCGGATCCACACCGTTCAATTTCGATTTGGACATCTTTTCCCACGTCATCACCACTGGCTCCTTGGTTTCCTTTAAGTGAGCTTGATTTTTCTTTGCATTCACAATCTCCACCTACAATAACCCACAACATATATGTGCTCTCAAAATATTTTACGGTTGCGTCTCACCTCATCCTCTTTCACATAGCGACCGCTGTCCTTAACCCGGAAAGATCTGCCCATGACCATGCCCTGTACCAGTAGCCGTGAAAAGGGCTCGGGCGTGGGCACCATGCGGCGACTGTGCAGGAAATGATTCATAAAGCGCGCATAGTACAAATGCAGCACGGCATGCTCCTTGCCGCCTATATACAAATCTACCGGCATGCATTTCCTTATCAGCGACTCGTCAAACATTTTCTCTTTGTTTTGCGCGTCTAGAAAACGCAAGTAGTACCAAGAGCTGTCTACAAATGTGTCCATTGTGTCGGTTTCACGCTGAGCTTCGCTGTTGCCACAGTTGGGACATGTGCACTGCATTGTTTCTTCCCGATTTTCAGCCAAGTCACTCTTCTTCGGCAATAACACGGGTAGTTGCTCCTCTGGAACCGGCACTGCGCCGCATTTCTGGCAGTGTACAATGGGTATGGGAGTGCCCCAGTAGCGCTGTCGCGAAATTAGCCAGTCTTGCAGTTTCGAAGAGACTCTATAACCGCCTATTTTTAGGCGCTTGGCTGCTTCCAACACTTCATTTTTTGCCTGGTTGGCATTCAGTTCAATAGGCGCTATAGTGTGAGCAAAAAATGCCAAACCGAATTTTTCTTGGAGTTCCTTGTCGTGATCTGAGAACGTCGGCGCGGCCACATACACATCACAGTGTTCGGGGAAGTTCGGCACATCACTGAACACAATTGGCATCACAGTGCTGGCAAAGGGATTCTCGACAGTCAGCCGTGAGGCGTCTTGCAGCTGGGAAAGATAATGCGACTTTTTTAACACGACAAATGCATTGGGATCTTTCAGGTACTCGGGATTAGGCGTCCAAATAGGTAGAAGGTTTGAGGCAGATGTGAGCAGCTGAAATGCATAGCCATTGCATTCGCCTATCCAGTGACGCTGCAGATTGATAATGTCTCGCCAGTCTTGTAAGATGGGATTATCCAGTCCATCCAGCAGACTTTTGGCAAACGCTGTGGTGCGTATGAACCACTGCTTTAGTAGCTTCTTTTCGACCTTAGCCCCGGAGCGCCACGAACGGCCATTGCCATCGACCTGTTCGTCAGCTAAGACAGTCTTGTCGACAGGATCCCAGTTGACTACAGCCTGAAAGGTGAAAAGCATTTTCCAGAGTTTAGAATAATCTAAACACGGATCAGTAATTACTCTCCACCTGGTTCTGATAGGCCAGCCCATCTTTGTGCAGCATCAGAAACAATTTTTGTGTCCATTTGTAGTAGTCGGCGTTGCATGTTGACATTTCGTGCTCCCAATCAAACGAACAGCCTAGTGCCTGCAACTGCTGCTTCATCTGCGCAATGTTCTCCCGCGTCCAAGCGGACGGCTCTACATTTCGCTCTATAGCCGCATTTTCTGCGGGCAGCCCGAACGCATCCCAGCCGATGGGCTGAAAGACATTTTTGCCGCACATGCGATGAAAACGAGCCACCGTGTCGCTGATTGTGTAGACTCGCACATGGCCCATGTGCAGATTGCCCGACGGATACGGAAACATGGATAATACATAATATTTGTTGTCGGGTTGTGTGGGATCGAATTTACGATCGCTCAGCTTCGCAGACCAATATGATTCGATTTGATGCTTTATGTGATTATTCAGCTCGCTGACCTGTCGGAAATTTATTTTCCAAAAGTGAGCACTAAAATATGGAATTTTACGAAGCGACTAACCTGAGAGCCAGTGCAACTTTGTGTCAGGAGCCGCTTCCCCCAAAAGCTCTTAAGCTGATATAGTGCTCCTGCACGTAGAAGCACTTGCATTTTATAAGTTTTAATTTAAAATTTAAACTTTATTTGGGCGATTTACTTGAAAATCTGATATAACTACTGCGGACGGGTGCTTCTTTTGTGGAACCTGTTCTTGGCAGCTAAACCACAGCTGTTGACACAATAACAAACCAAAATGTATAAGAATGGGTGTGCAAGACACTGAAAAAATCTAATACTTTGAACTTTTAACCACAACAATTCAAGTTACAGCAAAGCATTCAATTGAAATAATTTCTAAAGTTTGAAGCATTTTATAAACATTGTGAAGTAATAAGCAGAAAAATGTTATTCTAAAGAGTAGAGAGCGTAAGATACTAGAAGTTGTTGGTTTGCAGAAGCAACTCTGTGATGATTATGAATCAGAGCAATGATGCTTTAATTTTGGTTTCCTCCCAATAGGGAATATTGAACTTCCCTTAGCATCTCAAATTATAATACTTCTGCCTTATCGCAACTGATTTATGAAATAACATAATCATAAGTAAATATTTTGCAAAATTTTCCAATATTTTCGTTATGTGTCCAGCGTAGCTTGAAAGCATGTCTTATACAAATTACCCCCTTGGAGGCCGGGTACAGAAGTAGTAAAGGTTAGCATCACTTTTTTTCACCACTGCGATTTTTGTTCTCGCTGAGTGCGGACGTAATCAGAATTTGCTCGTTTATTTACGCATATTGTGCAAATCAAGTAAAACTAAATTCCTTAAAATCATCGAGTAGGTGATGGGTGATTCTCTGGAGAACACCGATTCCTCGGTGGAGGCGGTGGTTAATGTAACCATCGTTGACTATGGCGCTTTTGCTAATTATATACGGAAGGCGGTGACCATTCTGCTGCCCGAGGAGGACGTTGTACCGCCGGCTTTGAATGTTGCACTGGAGGATCCAAACAATCAGGAGTGCATTAAGAAGTTTCTTTCGGATCCGCAAATCCAGGCATTGTACATTCAACGTAATTGTCTGAAAGGTAGGTACCAGCTGCCGTAAAAACGGTGACTAACGGCATTCACCATGTATAAATGAAGCTACGCCCAAACTGGGCAATAGACAAAATGGCGTCGGTACAAAGGTGCAACTGGTTTTTCATGTTAGGCTAGAAATGACTGCAGGAAAAAATTTAAGCTACAAATAGCATTGCTAATTAGTGCAAGCCGAATCAATTTTCTTGTGGAATGAATTAAACTCTGAAGTACAATCAAATTGAGAAAAATCGATTCCTAATCGCTCTAATAAGATAGTGGAATGAGTTTGGATATGTTCCAGCTGTGTGCTGCCGCTGTGGCTGATGTCATGTCGAATGACTCATTCCACACTCTATTACTTTTTGAGATGCACTTGTTCTGTTACATTTGGATGGTGGCATTTTTGTAGCCGGTTGTTTTTTTTTATCATGCCGATGTAAACAGTTATCAGCTGATGCTTGTTTACATTGAACGACCTTGGACACAGCTGAATTAAATGTGTTGATGGTTATATACAGAAAAAACCACTAGCAGCTATAATTGTAAAAGCCGAGCGAATAAATAAAATGTGTATCAGTATAGACATTTGCATAATGTGTAGAAAAAATAACAATATATGTAAAACTAATTTGATCGTTTGCCCATTTTCCAGAAGATGAAAACGAACAACCAGCTGAAGGAGAAGAGGAAAAAGAATTCGTTACCTACCAGATCAGTAACGATGTCCACTTCACCAACAGCCGCATGGCCTCGTTGGCCTGCATCAAGCGTGGCACTGTTATCGAAGCGGACAAATCGATACACTCGCAACTACGTTTGATCAACTTTTCCGATGGCTCACCATACGAGACGCTACATGCATTTATCAGCAAATCCTTGGCACCTTACTTTAAATCTTACGTGAAGGAGTCGGGACGTGCCGATCGTGACGGTGACAAGATGGCACCGTCGGTGGAGAAAAAGCTGGCCGAACTGGAAATGGGTCTGCTACATCTCCAGCAAAATATTGACATTCCGGAAATCACACTCACGGCGCATGCCTCCGTGAATTCTGTGATTCGCAAGTGTGCAGATGAGAATCGTAAAGCGAAGGTTGCCGATTTTGGCGACAAAGTGGAAGATTCGTCTTTCCTGAACCAACTTCAAAACGGCGTGAACCGCTGGATTAAGGAAATCAAGAAAGTGACCAAGCTCGATAGGGATCCCTCGTCGGGTACCGCTTTGCAAGAGATTTCCTTTTGGCTTAACCTGGAACGCGCATTGTATCGCATCCAGGAGAAGCGTGAGTCACCCGAGGTCGCACTCACATTGGACATATTGAAGCATGGCAAACGTTTCCATGCCACGGTCTCGTTTGACACGGATACTGGCCTGAAGCAAGCTTTGGCAATGGTGGCCGATTACAATCCGTTAATGAAAGACTTTCCCATTAATGACCTGCTCTCTGCCACTGAGCTGGAGAAGATACGACCCGCAGTGCAGCAGATTTTCTCGCATTTGCGCAAAGTGCGCAACACCAAATACCCGATCCAGCGCTGTCTGAAATTAATCGAGGCTATCTCGCGAGACTTGTCACAGCAGCTGCTGAAGGTGTTGGGCACGCGCCGCCTTATGCACATTCCCTTCGATGAGTTCGAGCGCGTGATGAATCAGTGTTTCGAGATTTTCAGCTGTTGGGACGATGAGTACGATAAGTTACAGGGACTGCTGCGAGACATTGTGAAAAAGAAGCGCGATGAGCATCTGAAAATGGTGTGGCGCGTATCGCCGGCGCACAAGAAGCTGCAGACGCGCATGGAGCACATGCGAAAATTCCGCAGGCAACACGAGCAGCTCAGAACCGTTATACTGCGCGTACTACGTCCGACAAAACAGGCGCAGAATAACGAAGCCAATGCTGGTGAGACCAAGCAGCCGTACAGCCTGGAGGCAGCCGACGCCAACGCCATTGAAGAGGTCAATTTAGCCTACGAGAACGTAAAGGAGGTGGACTGCTTAGACATTACCAAGGAGGGCTCAGAAGCATGGGAAGCAGCCGTAAAGCGCTACGAAGAGCGCATTGGTAGGTTTAGTGAAATTTAAGGGTTTGTTGTAATAATTGTTTTGTTCCTAAATTTGCGTGTTTGTTTAGATCGCGTCGAGGCACGCATTACGGCGCACTTGCGCGATCAATTGGGTACCGCTAAGAACGCCAATGAGATGTTCCGCATTTTTTCGCGCTTCAATGCCCTGTTTGTGCGTCCGCACATACGCGGCGCAATACGCGAATATCAGACGCAACTCATACAGCGTGTGAAGGACGACATCGATGCTTTGCATGAGAAATTCAAGGTAATTTACATATGCACTTTTCTGTAAATATTACTAAAATTATGTTTCTGTAACCAGGTTCAATACCCACAAAGTAAGAGCTATCGCTTGTCCACCGTGCGCGACTTACCGCCGGTAGCAGGCTCCATAATATGGGCACGCCAAATCGATAACCAACTCACCATGTACTTGAAACGTGTGGAGGATGTGTTGGGCAAAGGTTGGGAAACCCATCTCGAAGGACAAAAACTTAAAGCCGATGGCGATAGCTTCCGTGCCAAACTATCAATTTCGGAGGTGTTCCAGGAGTGGGCGCGCAAAGTGCAGGAACGTAATCTTGGCAACTCCGGCCGCATTTTCACCATTGACTCGGCTCGCTCGCGCACTGGACGCAGCAATGTGTTGAAGTTGCGTGTGAACTTTTTGCCAGAAATTATTACGCTTTCGAAGGAAGTGCGTAACATCAAGAATTTGGGTTTCAGGTACTTTGAAAAGCAACAATTTGATTTATTTGCATATATTCACAACACTTTATGTCCAGGGTACCGCTGACTATTGTGAACAAGGCCCATCAAGCCAATCAGATTTATCCCTATGCTATCTCGCTGATTGAGAGTGTGCGCACATATGAACGCACTTTGGAAAAGGTATGTTTAGCCGTCTTGAAGGGTTTTTGATATTTCCTTTGTCACACTATACTAAAAGTACTTTAATTTTTAAACTAACACACACACTCATTGCGTACACCCACTGTTTTGGATATACACAATTATTTTTCATAAAATTTTAACATGAGTGCTACTCGACCTCACGCATGCACCTACAACTGTGTGCAGCTTGTAAACGTGTATAAACGTCTAATTCCAGTTTTGATTTTTCGCAACGGACGATTTAGACACTATTCAATTGGTCCAAATTAGCTGCTATGGATGTTGAAAGTGTTGTCAAAAATTTTATCTGTGTACTAAGTCGTCCCATTTTGAAGGCTTCCGCACCTTCACAAATTAGTTCTTTTGATTCGTTTCCTTACATTACACCGCATTCATACCCATCATTACCACAACTTGCTAAACATTTTGCCTAAAAAAGCATTTAAATTACTTTGAATCAAATATCGAAACCTCCCTCTTTTACATGCAGCTAAATAATAGGAGTTTAGCACAAAATTCTGTATTCAAGGTAGTGTTGTTAATGTGTTTCGCCATCAATAGCAATAAATGCCATAATTATTTAACTATGCTTTGCACTACATAGTAGCGAATTTTTTATTTTCAACTTAATATGCAATAAGTAGAATGCATGATTTGTTAACAAACTCAATCGCTTACAAGTTTTCAGTACTCCTTTCACTTTTTCAGTTTTATTAAAATGCAAGAATTTCATATTTTTCTCAGATTGAAGATCGCGCCAGTATAGTTCCACTCGTTGCCGGTTTGCGCAAAGAAGTATTGAATTTGATATCCGAAGGCATTGGCCTGGTCTGGGAATCGTATAAACTTGATCCGTACGTGCTGCGTTTGTCCGAATGTGTTACTCAATTTCAAGAAAAGGTAAGTGCAGGTTTTGTGGGTTTTATTTTGCAATTGTTAAATTAATGGAAAAATATTGAATTTTCTATGAAGGTCGAGGACTTGCTGGTGGTTGAGGAGCAGCTGGATGTCGATGTGCGTTCGCTGGAGACGTGTCCGTACAGCGCAGCTACATTCGTTGAAATACTCTCGAAAATCCAGCATGCCGTAGATGCACTCTCACTGAAGCAGTATTCCAATTTGAGCGTTTGGGTCACTCGACTCGATGAGGAAGTGGAGAAGAAGTTGGCGCTGCGTTTGCAGGCTGGCATACAGGCTTGGACCGAGGCTTTGACTGGCAACAAGAAGGAAGTGGACTTGTCTATGGATACAGACGCACCAGCACAGCCCACCCACAAACTGGGTGGCGAGCCACAGGTTATTCTTTGTTTGCATTTTCTCGCATTCAATCAATTTTAATCAATTGTCATGCTGTACAGATTCAAAACGCCATTCACGAGATTCGCATCACCAATCAGCAGATGTATTTGTATCCGTCGATCGAGGAAGCTCGCTTCCAAATTATGCAGCAACTATTCGCCTGGCAGGCTATTGTCACTTCGCAAGTACGCTTGCAGAGCACACGCTATCAGGTTGGCCTAGACAAACTCATCTCGCCCACCTATCGTAACCTGTTGACCAAACTGCCGGAAAGCAAGATTTTGGAAAGTGCCTACGAGGCGATTGAGAACAAAATTGGCGAAGTACGCAACTACGTCGAAGAATGGCTGCGCTATCAGAGCTTGTGGGATCTGCAAGCCGACACGCTGTATGGCCGTCTGGGCGAGGACGTCAACTTGTGGATCAAGTGTTTGAATGACATCAAAAAGTCGCGCACAACTTTCGACACATCGGACACGCGTCGTGCCTATGGCCCTATTGTCATCGACTATGCCAAAGTGCAGGCTAAGGTCACACTGAAGTATGACTCATGGCATAAGGAGGCGTTGGGCAAGTTTGGCAGCCTGCTGGGTAATGAAATGTCTACTTTCCACAGCAAAGTTTCGAAATCACGCACTGACTTGGAGATGCAAAGCATTGGTAAGTATTTTACAGTTCCGATTATTTGAAATGTTGGCCTAAATATTTGAATTTCTACCTAACGCAGAGGCTGCCAGCACTTCAGATGCGGTCTGCTTTATCACTTATGTGCAGTCTTTAAAGAAGGATATGGTCGTCTGGGACAAGCAAGTCGAAGTGTTCCGTGAAGCACAACGCATTCTGGAACGCCAGCGGTTCCAATTCCCTAACAATTGGTTGCATGTTGATAACATCGAAGGCGAGTGGTCTGCCTTCAACGAGATTATCAAGCGCAAGGATACCGCTATTCAAACTCAAGTGGCCAGCTTGCAGGCTAAGATTGTGGCTGAGGACAAAGCCGTCGAGACGCGTACTATTGACTTCTTAAATGACTGGGAGAAGAACAAACCAACTGGTGGCAAGATACGACCAGATGATGCGCTGCAGCAGCTGCAAATGTTCGAATCTAAATACTCGCGTTTGAAGGAAGAACGCGACAATGTAGCTAAGGCTAAGGAAGCGTTGGAGTTGCAAGAATCGGCCATACCCAACAACAGCTCGGAACGCATGAATGTTGCGCTAGAGGAATTGCAGGACTTGCGCGGTGTCTGGGGTGAATTGTCCAAGGTTTGGACACAAATCGATGAAACTAGGTATTTTTTAATAAATGAAATAATAAATATGCAGGCAGGTGCCAGATTTCACTTTCACTCGAAATCTAAATTGAATCCGACTGAAATCGAAATTTGGGGTGCTGCATTTCACTACTTTCAATTTCATTTTCGGAAATGAATTCATGTGAAATGGCAAGTGCCACATTTCGATTCTATTGTTTTCTATGTGATTTGAATTCGAATAACAATACACATTTGTTTTTGCAGAGAGAAGCCTTGGTTGTCGGTGCAGCCACGCAAGTTGCGTCAACAGCTGGAGGCTATGATGTCGCAGCTGAAGGAGCTGCCCGCACGCTTGCGCATGTACGAGTCCTACGAGTATGTTAAGAAACTCATACAGAGCTACATCAAAGTGAACATGCTAATTGTGGAGCTGAAATCCGATGCGCTGAAAGAACGCCACTGGAAGCAATTGACCAAGCAGCTGCGCGTCAATTGGGTCCTCTCCGAACTAACATTAGGCCAAGTGTGGGATGTGAACTTGCAAAAGAATGAAAACATTGTCAAAGACATTATACTCGTGGCTCAGGGTGAAATGGCGCTGGAAGAGTTCTTGAAACAAGTGCGCGAATCGTGGCAGAGCTATGAGCTGGATCTAATTAACTATCAAAATAAGTGTCGCATCATACGCGGTTGGGACGATCTCTTCAATAAGGTGAAGGAACACATTAACTCGGTGGCTGCCATGAAACTGTCGCCCTATTACAAAGTGTTTGAGGAAGAGGCACTCACCTGGGAGGAGAAACTTAATCGTATTAATGCACTGTTTGATGTCTGGATTGACGTGCAACGTCGCTGGGTTTATTTGGAGGGTATTTTCTCCGGCAGTGCCGATATCAAAACCTTGTTGCCTGTGGAGACGTCGCGCTTCCAAAGCATTAGCTCGGAATTTTTGGGCCTGATGAAGAAGGTGAGCAAGTCGCCAAAAGTAATGGACGTTTTGAATATACCAGCAGTGCAGCGTTCGTTGGAACGCCTCGCCGATCTATTGGGCAAAATCCAGAAGGCTTTGGGCGAATACCTGGAACGTGAACGTACCTCGTTCCCCCGCTTCTACTTCGTGGGTGATGAGGATTTGCTGGAAATTATCGGCAACAGCAAGAATATTGCACGCTTGCAGAAGCATTTCAAGAAAATGTTCGCGGGCGTCGCTGCCATCTTGTTGGAAGATGATAACACTGTTATCTTGGGCATATCATCACGCGAAGGCGAGGAAGTGAAGTTCATCAACCCCGTATCCACTGTCGAGCATCCTAAAATAAACGAATGGCTCTCCTTGGTGGAGAAGCAAATGCGCTTTACATTGGCTTCGCTGCTGGCACAGGCGGTGCAGGATATCAAACAATTCCGCGAAGGACAAATCGATCCCCAAAAGTATATGGAGTGGTGTGACAAGTATCAGGCACAAATAGTTGTGCTGGCAGCGCAGATCTTGTGGTCCGAAGATGTTGAAGCCGGACTACAGCAGGCTTCGGAGAGCAATAATGTCAAACCAATGCAGCGCGTGTTGGGCACAGTTGAGTCTACTCTGAATGTGCTAGCCGATTCGGTGTTGCAGGAGCAACCGCCATTGCGCAGACGCAAATTGGAACACTTGGTTAGTTTGAGCCTTAAACGCATAATTTCTATGTTTTACATTAACGAAAAAATGCTTTTTTAGATTAATGAATTTGTGCACAAGCGCACGGTGACACGTCGTTTGATTGCAAACGGGGTCACAAGCCCCAAATCATTCCAATGGCTTTGTGAAATGCGTTTCTATTTTGATCCCAGACAAACGGAGGTAAGTTTCATACTCTAATTTATTTAACCTATTCGAATCGAATATATGTTTTCTTAAAATTTTTCTGTTAGGTACTCCAACAACTCACAATCCATATGGCCAATGCACGCTTCTTCTACGGTTTTGAGTACCTAGGTGTGCAGGACCGCCTCGTGCAGACACCGCTGACCGATCGCTGCTACCTGACCATGACCCAAGCTTTGGAGTCTCGTTTAGGTGGTTCACCTTTCGGTCCTGCAGGCACAGGCAAAACTGAGTCCGTCAAGGCCTTGGGTAATCAGCTCGGCCGCTTTGTGCTCGTTTTCAATTGCGATGAGACTTTCGATTTCCAAGCCATGGGCCGCATTTTTGTGGGCTTGTGCCAAGTGGGTGCTTGGGGCTGTTTCGATGAGTTCAATCGTTTAGAGGAGCGCATGCTGTCAGCATGTTCGCAACAAATTCAGACCATACAAGAAGCACTTAAGTACGAAATGGACAGCAACAAGGAGAGCATCACGGTGGAGTTGGTGGGAAAACAAGTGCGAGTCTCACCCGATATGGCTATTTTCATTACCATGAATCCAGGCTATGCTGGTCGCTCCAACCTACCCGATAACTTGAAGAAGTTGTTCCGTTCTCTGGCCATGACCACACCTGATCGTCAGCTGATCGCTGAGGTGATGTTGTTCTCACAAGGCTTCCGCTCCGCTGAAAAACTGGCCTGCAAGATCGTTCCGTTCTTCAAGCTCTGCGATGAGCAGCTGTCCAATCAAAGCCATTACGACTTCGGTTTGCGTGCTCTGAAATCAGTGTTGATCTCAGCGGGTAATGTGAAACGTGACCGCATCATGAAGATCAAGGAGACGCTGCGTCAACGCGGCGAGGAGAATATTGACGAAGCTTCAGTGGCAGAGAATTTGCCAGAGCAGGAGATTCTGATACAGTCCGTATGCGAGACAATGGTTCCGAAATTGGTGGCCGAGGATATACCGCTACTTTTCTCACTCTTGAGCGATGTATTCCCCAATGTTGGCTATACACGTGCCGAAATGAAGGGTCTGAAAGAGGAAATACGCAAAGTATGTCAAGAAGATTATTTGGTGTGCGGCGAAGGCGACGAGCAAGGCGCTGCCTGGATGGAGAAGGTAAGTCCTGTTGAAAAAAGTTGCGCAAAAAGCGTAAATCGTAGTTGGTGTGTTGATTTTCCAACTGGTGAAGGAAGTGATTTGAAAATTTGGATTTTGAAAAATGAAAATGCACTTAAAGGTTTTCAAACCTGTATTACACCTCCTTCGCACAGAAGGCCGTAAACGATTTATTGTAGTTGAATTAAATATTTTAACAACTGCTTACTGCACTATACAAATTTTAATCATTAACTTAACTTAATTCACTCTCAATTTGCCAAATGCTAATACAAACAATGAACAAAAACGTGAATATATACTGAAAACAGCGATTCGGTGAAACATGGGTCGAAAAAGTAAGATCCTTAACCCCTTATAAACATTTATTGATATTGTATGTATGTATGTATGTATGCAAGCCTCAAGCTAAAGAAATAAAAAGGATATCTTTAACATTTTAAAATTTAAACTTGTCTCAACACGGCTTTACAACTTTCTCAAATAACTGAAATTTAACTCTCAGGTTCTCCAACTCTATCAAATCTCAAATCTAAATCACGGTTTGATGATGGTCGGTCCGTCTGGTTCCGGCAAGTCCACCGCCTGGCGAACTTTACTCAAGGCCCTCGAACGCTTTGAAGGCGTCGAAGGTGTGGCACATGTCATCGACCCGAAAGCCATTTCCAAGGAGGCTCTCTATGGTGTGCTGGATCAAAATACGCGCGAATGGACCGATGGTCTTTTCACGCACATATTGCGCAAGATCATCGATAACGTGCGCGGCGAGATCAACAAACGTCAATGGATCATATTCGATGGCGATGTCGATCCCGAATGGGTGGAGAATTTGAATTCAGTACTGGATGACAACAAGTTGCTCACTCTGCCGAACGGCGAACGTCTCTCTCTGCCGCCTAATGTGCGCATAATGTTCGAAGTGCAGGATCTAAAGTTCGCTACCTTGGCCACTGTATCTCGTTGCGGCATGGTTTGGTTCTCCGAGGACGTGCTGTCGACTGAGATGATATTCGAGAATTATCTTTCACGTTTGCGCAACATACCGTTGGAGGATGGCGATGATGATTTCACGAGCATGGTGAAGCCTGCGTCGGCCACAAAGGACAAAGAGGATGAGGTGTCGCCATCGCTGCAAGTGCAGCGCGATATTGCGTTGCTGTTGCAGCCCTACTTCTCCGCCGATGGCATTGTGGTGCGCAGTTTGGAATACGCAATGGAGCAGGAACACATTATGGACTTTACACGGTTGCGCGCATTGAGTTCGCTCTTCTCCATGCTCAATCAGGCAGCAAGGTAAATATTACAATTGGACGAAAATTGCGAATTTCCTGTTAATACGTTTAATTTGATTCTTTCAGAAATGTGTTGACTTTCAATTCACAACATCCTGATTTCCCATGCTCAACAGATCAACTGGAGCAGTATATACCGAAGTCACTTATTTATTCGGTCTTATGGTCCTTTGCTGGTGATGCCAAACTGAAAGTACGCACCGATTTGGGAGATTTCATTCGCAGTGTTACAACAGTGCCACTGCCAGGTGCAGCTGGCGCTCCCATCATTGACTATGAAGTTAGCATGAATGGCGAGTGGGTACCTTGGTCCGATAAGGTTCCAGTGATTGAGGTGGAAACACACAAGGTGGCTTCGCCAGACATTGTTGTGCCCACATTGGATACTGTTCGTCACGAGTCGTTGCTCTACACTTGGTTGGCCGAACATAAGCCGCTGGGTAAGCAAGTAGAAACGATCACATATTTGTTTAATCATTATTACATAATTCCGTGATTTTTTTTCCAAGTTCTTTGTGGTCCACCTGGCTCTGGCAAGACTATGACTCTGTTCTCTGCTTTGCGAGCTTTGCCCGACATGGAGGTTGTTGGCTTGAATTTTTCATCTGCTACCACACCGGAGCTGTTGCTCAAGACCTTTGATCATTATTGCGAATATCGCAAGACTCCGAATGGCGTTGTTCTTTCACCTGTGCAGGTTGGTACACAAAAAGTAAATACTTGTGTGCATTTAACCATAATTTCTTTGTATTTCAGATTGGCAAATGGCTTGTGTTGTTCTGCGATGAAATCAATTTACCCGACATGGACACTTATGGCACACAGCGTGTAATTTCCTTCTTGCGTCAGTTGGTTGAGCATAAGGGCTTTTATCGTGCCAGTGATCAGGCGTTTGTAACACTCGAACGAATTCAGTTTGTGGGTGCCTGCAATCCGCCCACTGACCCTGGCCGCAAGCCACTTTCGCATCGCTTCTTGCGTCATGTGCCCATTATTTATGTGGACTATCCTGGTGAGACTTCGCTCAAGCAAATCTATGGCACGTTCTCGCGTGCTATGCTGCGTTTAATGCCCGCTTTGCGTGGCTATGCCGAGCCGCTGACCAACGCTATGGTCGAGTTTTATTTAGCGTCACAGGATCGTTTTACGCAGGACATGCAGCCGCATTATGTGTATTCGCCGCGTGAGATGACCCGTTGGGTGCGCGGTATTTGTGAAGCTATTCGTCCATTAGACTCGTTGCCTGTTGAGGGATTGGTGCGTTTGTGGGCCCATGAGGCCTTGCGATTGTTCCAGGTGAGTGTACTTGAAGAACTAGGATATGAAACTATTTGATTAATTATTATTGAATTCTTATTAATTTATCTGAATTCCAGGATCGTCTTGTTGACGAATCGGAGCGTCGTTGGACCAATGAAAACATTGACATCGTTGCACTCAAACACTTCCCTGGCATTAATCAAGAGGAAGCCTTGACACGTCCTATTCTATATAGTAACTGGCTGTCGAAGGACTACATGCCAGTTAATCGCGAAGAGTTGCGTGATTATGTACGCGCGCGCCTTAAGGTCTTCTATGAAGAAGAGCTGGATGTGCCACTTGTACTGTTTGACGAAGTGCTGGAGCACGTGCTGCGTATTGATCGTATCTTCCGTCAACCGCAAGGACATTTGCTGCTGATTGGCGTCTCAGGCGCTGGCAAAACTACACTGTCCCGCTTTGTTGCCTGGATGAATGGCTTGTCCATTTTCCAGATTAAGGTGCACAACAAATATACCAGCGAAGATTTTGACGAAGATCTGCGTTGCGTGCTGCGTCGTTCCGGCTGCAAGGACGAGAAGATTGCATTTATTTTGGATGAATCGAATGTGCTGGACTCGGGCTTTTTGGAACGCATGAATACGTTGCTGGCCAACGGTGAAGTGCCCGGCTTGTTTGAGGGAGATGAATACACTACACTGATGACTCAGTGCAAGGAAGGCGCACAGCGTGAGGGTCTGATGCTTGACTCTAGTGATGAGCTTTATAAATGGTATGTTTTGAGCTGACATTTGGCTGCTGACTACTGTAATAAAATTGTAAGTGATGTTCATGTGATAAATTTGTATCGAAAATATTGAAATAGGTTCACTCAGCAAGTAATGAGGAATTTGCACGTAGTGTTCACCATGAATCCCTCAACTGACGGGCTCAAGGATCGCGCTGCCACATCGCCGGCGCTTTTCAATCGTTGCGTACTCAACTGGTTCGGTGATTGGTCGGATTCGGCACTCTTCCAAGTGGGCAAAGAGTTCACCACTCGTGTCGATTTGGAGAAACCCAATTGGGCCACACCAGATTTCTTCCCATCTGTGTGCCCCTTGGTTCCAGCTCACCCAACGCATCGCGAAGCGGTCATTAACAGCTGCGTTTACGTGCATCAGACACTACATCAGGCCAATGCGCGTCTAGCTAAGCGTGGTGGACGCACCATGGCTGTTACGCCGCGACACTACCTGGACTTTATTCATCACTTTGTGAAGTTGTACAATGAGAAGCGTAGCGACTTGGAAGAGCAGCAGCTGCACTTGAATGTGGGTCTCAACAAGATTGCCGAAACCGTGGAACAAGTTGAGGAAATGCAGAAGTCACTCGCAGTGAAAAAACAAGAATTGCAGGCTAAGAACGAAGCAGCCAATGCCAAGTTGAAGCAAATGTTTAAGGATCAGCAAGAGGCTGAGAAGAAAAAAATGGAGTCACAGGAAATACAAATTCAACTGGCCGATCAGACGGTGAAAATCGAAGAGAAGCGTAAATATGTAATGGCCGACTTGGCGCAAGTGGAGCCGGCAGTTATTGAAGCACAACAAGGTAAATGTGACGTGTCAAAGCGTCGTCTCAGACAAGGATAAGTTTGTTAAAAACAGAAAATTGAAAATAGTTTAAAATTATGAAAAATTACAAAAAGTTTATATAGCTAGATATGCATATTTAATTTGTATCACCATCTGAGATATCAGAGGCACATTTTTGAGAAATTGAATTGAATTTATTGAACACCGTTCGGACTCCTTCACATTTCTAAAACTTTTATTTAAACAATTATTTATCATTTAATTTTATATTTTTGCCATTGTTGCAATAATTTAGCTGTAAGCTCCATCAAAAAGAAACACTTGGCCGAGATACGCTCCATGGCCAATCCACCGGCTGTGGTTAAGTTGGCTTTGGAATCGGTCTGTGAGCTGCTAAATGAGAGTGTCACCGATTGGAAGGCAATACGTGGCATCATCGTTAAAGATGGTTTCATATCGTCCATTGTTAATTTGAAAACAGAAGACATCACGTACGGCAAACATACAGTTTTATTACATTTTACAACCCAATAAAGTTCATGTCATGCGAGAAACTCATTCACCAACACCACCACAACCGCTATCACCACATTAATTGGCTAAAAGTTTTGCTGTCTAGTTGTAAATGTTAACAGAGAACGCTAATACTCTAATTTACAAGTTTCGAGTAATCTGAATACAAAATTTGATTACTTTGCATTCATCATGACACTTGTGCAATATCAATCACTCACCACCCACCAACTGCCATTCACCACATTTTGCATACGCTAAGCACCAACTTATAAACCTAATGCGTAAATTCTCTAGAAGAATATTCCCAAAATAATCAAATATCCTTTTGTACTATAATGTCGTATAAGGTACTTAAGTTTCTTAACAAGCGTTGTAAGTATCTATGTCTAATCGATATACAAATACTCATAATATATATTATAATTATATATACTGACCGTAGAGGAGCCGTTTTTGCAGTTGTCATTGCGTGTACAGATTTCGTGGTTTTTATTTTTATCAACCACAATAAATATGACGTCTAACCATGTATTCTGAAAAACACCAATACAGATGCCTTCGGAGTAAAACTCCACGCCGAAAATCGTTAGTTAGAATTCTTAGAATGAAAGAAATTTTTTCGTAAGCCACATTCGGCGGAAACTTTTAGCTATATAAATATGGTTAGATATTGTGTGCATTTAGTGTGTAACAGTTATTAATTTTACTGAATTTGTTAATAGCATAGCACAATTACTACTTTTACTTACCTTACCTACCACTTACCACTTTAGCCGTTAAATCAATTCGTAAGCAACAGCTTGTTGAGGTGAGAACAATGGCCAATCCACCGTCGGTGGTAAAATTGGCACTCGAATCGATCTGCTTGCTTCTGGGCGAGAACGCGACCGACTGGAAATCGATTCGGGCCGTTATAATGCGGGAAAACTTTATAAATTCAATTGTATCTAACTTCGGTACTGAAAACATAACGTAAGCATGACCACAATATCTCTTCTAATAATTTTGTTATTTTTTAAACCAATTTCTCTATTGAGTTGAATCGTTGATATTTTTCGTTGTTATTTGTAGTGTTTGATTTTTGAATTGCGATTTTATTTGTTTTAGTTGGATGTAGTTATCTTGTTGCAGTGGCATTATTGCAAAGTGAAGTGATTCAAATTGATCGAACCAGTGTTTCGTTATTTATACAATTTTTCAAGTGATTTTGATTTTAATTGATTCTTGATTGATTTTCTAATTGATTTTTTGGTGTTGGTTGATTTCGTACTCAATGATATTTAATGTTTTGTAAATCTTTCTTTATTAATATAATCAAATTCGATTATTGGTTTCGGCTTAAAAATTTCGTATCTTCTTTGCTTTGCTTGCATTCCATTCACTTTGATTTTCTTTGCGCATAGAGATAAATTTATTCACTTATAAAAACTAAAATCTACCCGCTATTTTTTGAACACTCCACTACAGCGACGAGGTGCGTGAAAAGATGAAGTCGAAGTATCTGAGCAATCCCGATTACAACTTTGAGAAGGTCAACCGCGCCAGTATGGCCTGCGGTCCTATGGTGAAATGGGCCATTGCACAGGTAAATTTCCTTAATTTAAATTCTTCTAAATTTTTGCTAATTAAAAAGTTAATTTCGCACGCCTTTTAGATTGAATATGCCGACATGTTGAAGCGCGTGGAACCGTTGCGCGATGAACTGCGTTCACTGGAGGAGCAGGCTGAGGTAAATAAGCTAAATGCCAACAAGACCAAAGATTTGGTCGAGCAACTGGAGCGTAGCATTGCTGCCTACAAAGAGGAGTATGCACAGCTCATTTCACAAGCACAGGCCATCAAAACCGATCTAGAGAATGTGCAGGCCAAGGTCGATCGCTCGATTGCACTGCTGAAGAGTTTGAATATTGAACGCGAGCGTTGGGAGAGCACCAGCGAGACCTTCAAATCGCAGATGTCAACCATTATTGGGGACGTATTGCTGTCGGCTGCCTTTATAGCTTATGGTAAATAATTTTTGAATTTCTTTAGAGGGTTTTTTGATGAGTTTTTCGTACCCCATAGGCGGTTACTTTGATCAGCACTATCGCTTGAATCTCTTCACCACTTGGAGCCAACACTTACAAGCGGCCAACATACAGTATCGCGCCGACATTGCGCGCACCGAATATTTGTCCAATCCGGACGAACGTCTGCGCTGGCAGGCAAATGCCTTGCCAAGCGACGATCTGTGCACTGAGAATGCCATCATGTTGAAGCGCTTCAATCGCTATCCGCTCATCATCGATCCCTCCGGTCAAGCTACCACTTTCCTGCTCAACGAATATGCCGGCAAGAAAATCACAAAGACGTCTTTCTTGGACGATTCATTCCGCAAGAATTTGGAATCTGCTCTGCGTTTCGGAAATCCACTGCTTGTGCAGGACGTCGAGAATTACGACCCGATTTTGAATCCAGTGCTAAATCGCGAATTACGTCGCACTGGTGGCCGTGTGCTGATCACATTGGGCGATCAAGACATTGATTTGTCGCCCTCATTCGTAATCTTCTTGTCCACACGTGATCCCACTGTGGAGTTCCCGCCGGATATATGCTCACGTGTTACTTTCGTCAACTTTACAGTGACACGCAGCTCACTGCAGTCGCAATGTCTGAATCAAGTGCTCAAGGCTGAGCGTCCTGACATCGATGAGAAACGTTCAGATTTGCTGAAGCTGCAAGGTGAATTCCGGTTGCGTTTGCGTCAGCTGGAGAAGAGCTTGTTGCAGGCTTTGAACGACGCCAAGGGCAAGATACTTGACGATGATTCGGTCATAACTACGTTGGAGACGTTGAAGAAGGAAGCTTACGACATCAATCAGAAGGTGGATGAGACGGATAAGGTTATTGCTGAAATTGAGACAGTGTCGCAGCAGTATTTGCCGCTGTCTGTGGCATGCAGCAACCTTTACTTCACTATGGACAGCTTGAATCAGGTACACTTCTTGTACCAATATTCACTGAAGATGTTCTTGGACATATTCTCCACTGTGCTGTACAACAATTCACGTTTGGATGGCAAGAGCGATCACTCTGAACGATTGGGAATAGTCACCAAAGACTTGTTCCAGGTAAGTCAGTCCGTTTTTTTTTTTTGTATTATTCAAAACTGATATTGAAAAATTTTTAGTAAAGTGTTATTATTTTATTAGAATTATTTGTTAATCTTTAGGTATTTACTTTACTACTTATTTGTTAATCTTTAGGTATTTAAAATTATATTGTCTGCATTTTGTAACAGGTTTGCTATGAACGTGTGGCCAGAGGCATGTTGCACAACGATCGCCTCACTTTTGCCTTACTGATGTGTAAGATCCATCTGAAGGGTACCGGTGAGCAAAACCTCGATGCCGAATTCAATTTCTTCTTACGCAACCGCGAAGGTTTGCTCGCCAATCCGATCACAGTGGATGGCCTCTCGCATGAGCAAATTGAGGGCATTAACCGCATGCAAATGCGTCTTCCCATCTTCCGCAAGCTGATCGAAAAACTAAAATCCATGCCGGAAATTGGCGCCTGGCTGCAACAAAGCTCGCCCGAGCAATGCGTGCCCCAGCTGTGGGACGAGTCAAAGGCTCTGACGC
This sequence comes from Melieria picta, assembly GCA_964056695.1. Taxonomy (NCBI): domain Eukaryota; kingdom Metazoa; phylum Arthropoda; class Insecta; order Diptera; family Ulidiidae; genus Melieria; species Melieria picta. The sequence goes on from OZ057399.1 coordinate 30,174,346, forward strand.
CCATAGTCAGCTCGGTGCATCAACTGCTGCTGATACAGGCCTTCCGTCCGGATCGCGTTATCGCCGCCGCACACAATGTAGTCAACGCTGTGCTGGGCGTTGATTTTATGCCCAACGCCGAGAAGGAACTGGACTTTTCCGCCGTCGTTGAGAAACAGTTGAACTGCAATACGCCCGCCTTGTTGTGCTCGGTGCCTGGCTTTGATGCTTCTGGTCGCGTAGACGATTTGGCCGCTGAGCTAAACAAACAGATCTCGAGCATTGCGATTGGTTCGGCCGAAGGCTTCAATCAGGCCGAGCGCGCCATCAACATGGCTTGCAAGAGCGGTCGCTGGGTCCTGCTGAAGAACGTCCACTTGGCGCCGCAGTGGCTGGTACAGCTGGAGAAGAAATTGCACTCACTGCAACCGCATTCGGGCTTCAGGTTGTTCCTGACCATGGAGATCAACCCGAAGGTGCCTGTTAATCTGCTGCGTGCCGGACGCATTTTCGTGTTTGAGCCGCCGCCAGGCATACGTGCCAATTTGCTGCGCACCTTCTCCACTGTGCCAGCAGCACGCATGATGAAAACGCCCAGCGAGCGGGCACGCCTGTACTTCCTGCTGGCCTGGTTCCATGCCATTGTGCAGGAGCGTTTGCGTTATGTGCCGCTGGGCTGGGCCAAGAAATACGAGTTCAATGAGTCCGACTTGCGTGTCGCTTGCGACACCCTGGACACATGGATCGACACAACAGCTATGGGACGTACCAATTTGCCACCGGAGAAGGTGCCTTGGGACGCGCTGGTCACACTGTTGTCGCAGTCCATCTACGGTGGCAAAATCGATAATGATTTCGATCAGCGTCTGCTGACCTCGTTCCTGAAGAAGATGTTTACGGCGCGCAGCTTCGAAAGCGACTTCGCACTGGTGGCCAATGTTGATGGCGGCGCTGGAGGCCAACGTCACATCACAATGCCGGACGGTACACGCCGCGATCACTTCCTGAAGTGGATTGAGAATCTGTCCGATCGTCAGACGCCGTCTTGGCTCGGCTTGCCCAACAATGCGGAAAAGGTGTTGTTGACCACACGTGGCACCGACTTGGTCAGCAAGTTGCTGAAGATGCAGCAGTTGGAGGACGACGACGAGCTGGCCTACAGTGTCGAAGAGAATGCTGAGGCTGCGGCCAATGCACAACGCAATGAGGACGGTCGGCCATCATGGATGAAGACGCTGCACAATTCGGCCACGGCTTGGCTGGAGCTGCTGCCCAAGAACTTACAAGTGCTCAAACGAACGGTGGAAAATATCAAGGACCCATTGTATCGCTACTTTGAGCGCGAAGTCACTTCAGGTGCAAAATTGTTGCAGACGGTCATTTCCGATTTGCAGGATGTGGTGTTGATCTGCCAAGGTGAGAAAAAGCAGACAAATCATCATCGCTCAATGTTGTCAGAGCTGGTTCGCGGCATTATACCGAAAGGCTGGAAGCGCTACACGGTGCCGATGGGTTGCACTGTCATTCAGTGGATCACCGACTTTAGCAACCGCATACGGCAGCTGCAGAAAGTGTCGAAACTGGTGTCACAAGCAGGAGCCAAAGAGTTGCAGGCATGTAACAGCTTAAATTTTCCTTTAATCCTTTCCTAAAATGTTGCCAAACTAGGATATTCTAATTTCGAACTATTTTTGTATTGAATATCATTAACAGGGCTTCCCCGTTTGGCTTGGCGGTCTTCTAAATCCCGAGGCGTACATTACCGCGACACGTCAGTGCGTTGCTCAAGCGAATAGCTGGTCTCTAGAAGAACTGGCACTGGAAGTTACCATTACCGAAACGGGCGTTAATTCCGATCAAAAGGACAGCAGCTTTGGTGTAACTGGTCTCAAATTACAGGGAGCTCAATGCAAGAATAACGAGCTGTTGTTGGCGTCAACTATAATGATGGATTTACCAGTCACCATACTCAAATGGATCAAGTACGCATTCGTTTGATGAATATTTTGTTACGAAAAGCCACATTTTGAACTTTTATAAACTTCATTTGTAGGGCTTCCAATGAGACGCGCGTCAGCAAGCTGACTTTGCCAGTGTACTTGAACTCGACACGTACAGAGTTGCTGTTTACAGTCGATTTGGCGGTTGCCGCTGGTCAGGATTCGCATAGCTTCTATGAACGCGGCGTTGCAGTGCTGACATCGACGGCCTTGAATTAAAATGCTGCTGCAACACGCGATACGATGACACAATGTTTTAATCCATATTGTTTCAATTGCAAATATTGCTAAGCAGACATGCAATGTCTCTACTAATCAAGTATCCACGCTAAACAAATATTTAATTTATGCTCTAAATATTCAATACGCAAACTACAGTATCCAAGTATTCAATGTTCCAAATACAGTAAACAATAAAGCATACCATATTCAATTAAATCACACAACAGTCTTTTCATTAATTTCAATGCTATGCAAATGCGCAGAAAGGTGCAAATGGGGAAAGGATGTTTCATGCTCTCTTGTCTCTTTGTCAGTTAGCTTCTGCTTCTCTGCCACCCCCAACCAGAGGTCATGGGCAGAGATTTTCACAGCATTCGACAACCCTAACTGGTCGTGTGTATTGTGCATCGCTGTTACGTTGGCAGCATATCCTTAAATAGCAGGTGTCCCGTTAGGTGGTTCCATGGTGTAATGGCCAGCACTCTGGACTCTGAATCCAGCGATCCGAGTTCAAGTCTCGGTGGGACCTAAGCGCATCGATTTTTTGTTTTGCTACCAATTTTTACAATTTGCTCAATTGCAAAACTCTGCTCAACGAAAACTTTTTCGCAATTGAAGAGTTTAAAATATAATTTTAAAATGATTTGTGGAATAAATTTATGGAAAACTATACCATTTGGTGAAAACAGAACTTTATAAGTGCATACAGAATTGGTGTGTTTTGGTTAAATGTTGAATAATTATACTCTAAATAAATTATTACATAAATAATTACTTAAAATAAATTATACAAAATGTATTTAATTACATATTGTTTAAAACTTATGTTGTTATTTAGCAATTTTTAATAAGCATAATTTGTTTGCGAACTTTTTCATTCACTGCATTTATGATTTGAAAACATGTCCTTTTTAACGTTCATTTTTACTTTTTATGGCATATAAATGCTACCAGAATGTTAGCGGTTCAAGAATTAGGTTTGCGTCTTGGATGCGATGGAAACTGCCTTGTAATTTGAAAAAATTCCCTTTCTAACGTTCATTTGTACTTTTTATGGCATATAAATTGACATAAATGCTACCAAAATGTTAGCGGTTCAAGAATTAGGTTTGCGTCTTGGATGCGATGGAAACTGCCTTACCCATCAATAGGAAATTTTCTGCATAGCCGACAAGAATGTGACAAACGGACGGGGTAGTAATATAAAAGAGGAGAATTGAGTTATGAGAGGGAAAAGTCTACACGGTGAATTTTTTCAGGATATTCATAAAAATCCAAAGCATTAACTTAGCAATAATTTTGCAAGAGAGTTAAAGTCCGAGCAACAAAAGTTAAAGTTGTAGTTGTTGTAGCATTTATCTTATTTTTTTTTAGTATAACCACAACATTATTGTATTATTTAACTTAACTGAAGCCACCCACATCGTGGTAGATGAGGTTGTGTGAACATGCACAAAGTAAATTTGTGATTTAAATAAGGTTCGAAAAAGTTACCTTCGGGCACCGGCAAGTAAAACAGAAAAATATTCGGCCGTAAAACAACCAATGTCACCACGCGGATGTGGTTACCGACACACAAACACAGAATGTGACACGCAGACAGATTCATTCTACTAAATGCATGTGTTATGTTGATTTTTCCTATTCCTGTTCTCCCATTCCTATTCTTGTTTCACTTAACTTCGTTAACATTGACAACATAATGAATTTCTCAGTATTTGGGGCTTCTCCCATAAATTGACCCTTCACTGTGCGCGAGCGGGTAATGGAAAATAAAAGTAAAGTATTAAAATTGGCAGCAGCTGCTGGCCTTTTATGCACACTGATTCCCATTGTTCGGTGCCAAGTCAAAATATTTGTGGCAATTGCTTCATCCGGGTCAATAAATAAGACATTTTCCCATTTAGGTTTTTTATAATTGATGACCGCTTCATAAAACAATAACCGGTAATTATTTTCAGTAATAAAAACGACAACTGCGGTTATTTTAGAATTGTTATGAAACTTAAAAAGGAATGCTACAAACCTCAATCGCGATTAGTGCATACGGCTGGGGATAGCTTCTGATCAAGGGACGAATACTTATTTCAACGTACGATTATGTCAACGTCGCGACATAATAAAATGAATAAAATGTTACAAATTTTCCCATGTGGGGTTTCAATATTTAAGCAATTAATAAATATTTAAAAAAAATTTTATGTCAAAAATGTTAATATTCACAAAAAATGCATAACTAACCTATGCTTTTTTTCTAATAAAAATGAAAATAAAAATTAATCGGGATTTTCTATGGACTATAACTTTTGAGATTCCACAGCATTCCTGGAAATATTTATACACTAATTAGGTGGGACATTCAGTTAAATGATGGCCTCAAACTTATCTACAGAGTCCTTCAACAGCACAAATGCAATTTCCGCATGCCAGCTCTTTCAGATACTTTTTGTACTCGGCATCTGTGATCAACGATATATTTGTAATTGTTGAACAAAACTATAACGTATGAAAAACAGCAAGGAGGAATTGCTATTGAAGGAATTTGTGTGTATTTAAATATATAGAATCGAAACGTCTATATATATATATCGAATTGATTAAGCTATGTCCGTATGTTAATATGTCTTCCAGCCATCCTGTCTAATGGAAGGTATTCATAATATATTAGCTTTTGAAAAAGTTAAGATACGAAACTGAAATTTCGTACAAAAGCTTGGGAAATCATGAGAACAACATATTGACTGAAATGGGCGTGGTTTATCCATTTTTTAAAAGGGCTGCCATATAAAGATATTTTTTAAAATATATACTTTCAAATATTTACCGTCCGTTTATGGATGCTAAGAAACAAGTTTTACATAGTTTCAATGCTTGCCCAAAATATACAATTTCAATTTAATTTAGTTCTTTTTATTTCGTTCTGGGATGGATCAACGGGAATAATCGAGTTTGAGAAGTTTTACATATTTAAAGAAAGAGTTTGTCTACCTTTATAAAAGTGGGCGTGGCTAAGTGTCACATAATTTCAATTTCGTCGTCTAAAGAGGATTTTAATGCATGACAAAAAAATTGTAGGCTCTTTTAATATTGTTAAAAATTAAGTCTGTAGGGGAGTTCGTGTGGCCGTCGGCGAATTTTTCTAATTTTTGGAAGTTTTGAAAACTTAATCTTTTACTTTTTTATTTCCAAAGTTATAACATTTTTCTTTATAAATTCGGAAATCATAAAACGCGCTGCGAAAAAGTGCTCAAATTAAAAAATGCTTAAACACGTGTAACTTTATTTTTAATCTTTTAGGAGAATCAGCTGTCAAAATATTGATTAATTTTTTTATGCTGCTGGTTATGTGTATTTCTAAAACTCTTAACTTCCGATTGTAGAAGAATTAAAAAAAAATATACCATACAATTCTCTGAAGAAATTTGAGGATAATATGCAAATTTCAGTATTCTCGTACAAAAAAATAGATTTTGGAGCTCAAAACAGGCGATGCTAGAGTTTTTGCCTGTTTTTCTCCAACGTCTGAATGTTTTTATATATATTTTTTCCTACGACTGAATATTTGATATATAGATATTTGGTTGATATTTAATACTAGATGAACCTTAAAGTCTAAGAAAAAATAATAATGTTGATCGTTTAAGAACTTCATTTTTTGTGGAAATCTTGGATTACGTAGTGGCAGCTGCGATGTTTTAACTAATTTAAAAAAGGCCCATGCGGTCTCAAACGGGACTAATGGGTTTATCGAAACTTTAAGCCTTGGGAGAGAGTAAAAAAAGAAGCCGATGTACATACATATGTCACATTGAAAACGCTTAGTCTGCTGTAGCACGTACCAAACAAGAAATAACGACAGAAATTTTAATGAGAAGATATAAACATGCGATATGCAATGATACTCTCTTGACAAGATCCGAATTTTTATAGAAGTTTATTTAAGTCAGTAAAAAATTGTCCTTATTGATTTATTCCAGACCTTACTGACTAGACTTGAAATAAAATACAAACACAGGACTAGAAACAAAATAATTCAACAACCAAATCAATCTATTCCGGCATTTTATTGATAAGAGTCCTAACAATAGTAAGATGCTAAGCAATTAACGCTGAAACATCTACATATGTGCATACATATATCGCATTTATTGTATTTCCTTCATAGTAAAATTGTGAATTTAATATTTAAGTGAAAATAAGTGACAAACAATGTTGAAGAATTGATTTAAAATTCAAATGCCTTTGATTACTTTCACTGCCTTAATGGGATGACCAGATATATGAATGTATGTGTAAATATTAATTTCGTAAATTTTTTGCAATTCTTAAGAAGAAATTTATGACAATAACAATTGACGAGCGTTTTTAGCTGTAGCAATAATGAACCGATTCTCTCAGAACAAATCAGTAGACTGAGCGAACTATAGATTGGCTGAGCTATAAATGAATTCATAAATAAATGGAAATTTAATTTTGCAAATTGTTTTATTTATTTTCTGTAGATACCAACACGTACAATTATTACGAGTATTCTCGAAATCCCATGCCTCTGTCCTTTCATTTGTGAGCGAAATGTGACAGACGACGACAATAAATAAACACTTCGAATGTTCGCTGGCCGCTGAAAGTCCACAAAATCGTTAATGAATTATTCAATAGGACTTTGACATTGCTGATTTTATTAATTGAACAGACGCCATTAAAATTTACAAGGGCAAACGCGATTGTTTGTGTCGCTGCGTGCGAGGAGAAAAGTTCAGTGACTGTGGCCCAGGCGGCGCCCAACCCATTGTCTGACATTCATATGGCGGCTCGAAGTGGACGCCAACTATTTTAATTAAACATATTTCATGGTACTTGTGATGCTGTGGCTGCAATTGTCGCAAGGACTGAAGTCGAAGTCGCACTTCAGTTGCCATTAGCAATTTATGGTTGGACAGCATTTTAATTGTTTAATTGATGACAGCTCCATGCACACACCCACACACACACACACACACACTCGTACACGTTACAGCATGAATTAATTGCAATTGACTTGCGTTATGTGCGGCACCTCGGCCGCCCGCACCTGCAGCGCTTACAGCGCTGACTTGGCGTACATCGGCAACTCGACCAGTTCGCTGGCGCATTGTGGCAGCTCGCGTTGCATGCGGTACAGCGCCTGCCAGCCGCTCAATTTCGGCAACTCTGGTAACTCGATAAATTCCAGTTCCCGACCAATATTCAAACACTGCCATGCGTCGTTATCCTGACGCAGCGAATGCCATTTTGCGCCTTTCAAGCCATTAATTTTTGCGCCATTCGGGCTGCCAGTTGCGGCGAATGCCGTCCATAAACCAATCAGCCGCTTAATGGTGCGATGCTCGGCTCCCTGCGATTCCATGCGGTCGGCGAGTGCATTGTGGAATAGATAGGCCAGCTCGTCACCATGCGCAGCACCGCCACCTCCGTCGCCGCCTAAATCGTTTATGTCAGCCCGGACACGGCCGCAACCGGAACGTGCCACTCGAAAAGGATGAATTAGTTTCACCGAATCAAAGTCAAAGCGATACAAATAGGTGGAGGCTTTTCGAGCGAACTGCAGCCGCGCATCTATCAGCCGCTGTATGGGATGCCAGCAGAATGCGTACGAAGCCAACTGCAAGTTGCATTGAAATTCAAATGACGCCGCTTAAGGAACAAAACTGTAGCAACTCACCCCACAAAAGTCTTCAATGGTGGCCACGTACGATTTTACGTGCAATTTGCGTAGTTTTAAGCCTTTGGCGCGGCACTCGGGACTGTCGCGATCAATGGCAGCTTGACGCGGCACAAAGGACATGCAGGTGTGCAGCAGTTCTCGGGCGATCTCTGGATGTTGCTTGGTCACTGAAAAATACGAGGGCGGGTCAATAAGTCCGTGACTTTTTGAATTTCCCGCCTCTTAATTGAAATGGCAACACTGCTCCCGTCAACAGTCATCTGTCAGTTGACTCTTGTCAAAAATTGAACAAGCTGCGACAATTAGTTTGTTTTTGACAGCCGTTAATATCAGACTACCGCGTTGACTGAGAAGAAAATGGAAAAAAGTGAATTTCGTGTGCTCATTAAGCATTATTTTTTGCGGAAAAAATCCATTACGCAAACCAAGGCTAAGCTTGATAAATATTATGGGGACTCTGCACCATCCATTTCCATGGTAAAAAAGTGGTTTACTGAATTCCGATGTGGCCGCACAAGCACGGAAGGTGCCGAATGTTCTGGACGCCCAGTTGAGGTCTCGACATTCGAAACAATTGAAAAAATCCACGATATGGTTTTAGCCGATCGGCGATTAAAAGTGAGAGAGATTGTGGAAGCCATAGGCATCTCACATGGCTCAGTCGTTTCAATTTTGAATGATCATTTGGGTATGAGAAAGCTTTCCGCAAGATGGGTGCCGCGTTTGCTCACAATCGACCACAAACGCAACCGTGCACACATGTGCAGTTTCCATGGCAAAAATCCATGAATTGGGCTACGAATTGCTCCCTCATCCCGCCTATTCACCCGATCTAGCCCCAAGTGACTATTTCTTGTTCCCAAACTTGAAGAAATGGCTCGGCGGAAAGAGATTTGCCTCCAATGACGAAGTCATCTCACAAACAAATGCCTATTTTGAAGACCTCGACAAATCATATTTTTCGGAAGGGATACAAAAACTGGAGAAACGTTGGGCTAAGTGTGTGTGAGACGGGTTATGAACTCTGACATTTGTCAGCATAATGACAATAACTGTCAGAAAATAAGTGTACGATGAAGAGAGAGTTCCTGCTATCTGGCACACTTTATTAATTTCACTATGGGTTAATCGAACTGACACAAATAAATTGACACTTTGACAACTGCTACTCAGAGAAATATGTGTACGTCATCTACCTGGCACACTTTATTGATTCACTATGATATACATTAAAAAAAACGTGTATACTTCTCTTCTTTAAACTTAAATATTCAGTTTATTAATTTCGTATTTTTCCTAAAGCTTTAAACTATTCTAAAGATCAACAAAAAAATTTATTCTTGCAACCATAGCGGATGCAGACGTCCACAAAGTAGCATGTTGCCATATGGCAACAAATTAGCGAAAGGGTTAAACTGTAGGTCCCCTCCCTCCCTTCCGCCAACCGTTTGAAATGTGTGTTGTTATACATGTTGAATAAACAGTGTTGCATACACATTTCAAACGGGTTCAATTTGTGGTATCACAATGGGCCCATATAAGGGCCTAAGTGTGTCTCATACATAGGCAGCCACTACAACCTACCTACCTACCTATGTTTTTTCTAGCCTACTAGGTTCGGTTAGATTAAATTGAAGGTCATCGTCGTTGTTTGGGTTCAATTCAATTCGAGAGCTTACGTGGTCGCAGAAAGATTCCCTCATTGGAATTGCCGCCCAGTATGAGTGGTATGGCATTGCCCCAGGCCTGCGGCAGCATATCCATTGGCGCTTTGTGCAACACTGTGTGCTGCGTGTAGAAGCGCTCAATGCAGGGTCCAAACAGACTGAAGCGATTCAGCAGTCGATCGCTCGGCGAAAGGCATCTCGCCTCGGCTTCCACAATCTGTGCCGCAGTGCAGTGCTGCAGATACTCCAAGATTTCACGCTCGTTGCATGCGCCCACATATCCGGCCGCCTTTGCCAGATCGCACACACGCTCCGCGCAATGCAGCGTCGTCCAGTCGTCGGTGATGCCGCTCGATTGTGCTATGACGCGTTGAAAAAGTCCCTTCGCCTGATCGCTTAGCATTAGCAACAGAGCGGATGTAGCGCCGCTTCCTTGGCCAAAAATCGTTATGCACTCGGGATCGCCACCAAAGCGCTCACAGTTGCGCCTAATCCACTTGAGCGCCAGAATTTGGTCCTTCAAGCCCGCATTACCGGGCACGTGCAGATGCGGCTGCCCCAGGCTGAGAAAACCTGCAATCGAAATTGTTAGTTGACCGCTCGTTTGATGGCCTGTTGGCCGTTTTGTTTTTGTGCACCTAAAGCACCGACGCGATACTGCACGGTGGCCAGCACAATGTCCTGCCGCATAAAGTGGTCGGGCGCATACCACTCGCGTGTCGCTTCGCCACTTGCAAAACCGCCGCCATAAATCCAAACCATTACGGGTCGTGGTTTACTGGGCCTCACCTGCAACCAGCCAAGTGAGCCGCAAATGTTGCGCTTCGTTAATCGGCAGCCATCAGTCTGTCGTCGCTTCTATGCACTACGTATGTGTGTGTGTGTGTGTGTGTGTGGGTGTACGTTGTATGTGCAGTAAATCGCTCTTCTGCTTGAGCAAATTCAATGCCACTGCATCGAGACAGGAGCACAGACACACCCACACACACACACACTCAGCGATATTGGCATAGAAGCACACACACACACACACACACACTGCATTTGGTGCGGCTGACGGCCAAATGGCGGCTGTACTCACGCTGTTCGTGTACACATTGAGATAAAGGCAATCTTCCGCGCCTTCGACACGGCCGCCATCGACAAAGCAGTGCTGCACCGGCTTCGGTGCGCAATTTGTGCAGTCGCGAACCTTGCGCCACGGTGTCATCGGTTTTGGCGCTCGAAAGCGCAGCTCACCCACTGGTGGCAGAGCGTACGGTATGCGCTCGAAGCTGTAGTAGGTGCGATTGTGAACGCTGCGCCGCTTCGCGCCCTGAATGCGGCCGCTGTGCGTTTTGGCCATGACAGCGTCATTGGATTTCAGCTGCAGTTGCGACAGTCGATATTCCAAAGTTCTGCAACGAACGAAAGAAGAAGAGAACAGCTTAGTAATTGCACCGAAATTGGCTGATTGATAGGCTGGTTATCAACACATGAAACACACATACACACATATGCGAGTATAAATACTGAGCCTTATCGGAAACGTCTTATAAGCAATGCCAATGTGAGGCGGTAAAGCGCGAATATGGACAGAGATTATGATTTTTTGATTTGATTTCGTAATTTAGATTAGAAATAATTTATGACAATAATGATAAGAAGGATTGGAGATTGGGAAAAAATAAAATTAATACATTTTAACTCTACACACAGACAACTTTAATTGGACAAAGAGTCGTTTAAAAAAAATTGGGTATATTTAATACTTTTTCTTGGACAAAAATTTTGGTGGCCAAAGGTTTAGTGTAGTGAAATTTCACAGAAATTTCACAATACTGAATTGTTTATTGTATGTTTGGAGCCGCTTGTTATGAAGTTTTATATTCATGCCTACATATTTTCTGTCATATCTACTTTAAATTTGAAGCTTTGAAGCTGCAAGGAAGCAAACATTGAGTCAAAGATAAAAAGTACAAAGCAGTGGACGTGCAATATAACGAATCTTGTGTTATACCCCCAATTTGTTAAATCGAAAAATTCGTTAAATGGATCGATATTTTTATTTATTTTGGACCATTCTTCTTAAAGAAATAAGTTTCACATATTCAGTTTTTAAATAAATATCGTGTTTTATTCCAGCATGTTCAAAATACAAATATGGCTATGTATGTACAAGGTGTGACAATTAAGTAATGAGACTGATTCCATAAAAACCGTATATTTAAAAATTATTCTACAACTCTGCCATCCCCTTCAAAGTAGTCCCCTTGGGCAACTATACAACGATTCCAGCGCGTTTTCCATGCTTCGTATCATTTCTGGAACGCTTCGACTGGGATGTCCGCGAGTACCCTCGTCACGGCCGCCTGGATGTCCGTAATCGACTCAAAATGGGTTCCTTTGATCACAGATTTTATTCTAGGGAACATAAAAAAGTCACAGGGTGACATATCGGGCGAATAAGGCGGCTGTTGCAACACGGCGATCCCTTTAGAGGCCAAATACAGGAACACGCTGAGGGCGGTGTGGCACGGGGCGTTGTCGTGATGAAGGATCCAGTTACGAGCGATGTCTGGGCGCACCCTGTTGACTCGTTTTCGCAATCTTTCGAGTACTTGGCGATAGTAGACTTGATTTACGGTTTGCCCCGATGGAACAAATTCTTTGTGGATGATTCAACGGCGATCAAAACGCAACGCTATCGCGACGCGTTGCTCTTGATTTCGTTTCTCCATTTTCGTGACGAGCACCACCAACACACGTCTACTCAAGACGACATAGCAGGCGGACTAAACAAGCTAGAGCGATGGTAAATATATCAATGGTGAGGGGAAGGATGCCGGGGAAGGGGAAGGGAATTTCAAGGTCGCAGATTTACCACAAGCGCGGCAATAAAATCAGTCTCATTACTTAATTTTCACACCTCGTATGTACAGTGAAAGTCTTCGATCCGCGATTGCCTCTTTACCGCAAGTAAACTTTTCTGTATGGCAATTTCTCTTGATTGATTATTGAAATTTTAATTTTTAGAAGAAAAAAGAAGAAAAACCGACCGAACGCAACACAAATACTGTAAAAATGATCAGCAATGCATACAAAAAGAATTTGGAAATGTCGGAAACTTGACGTAAATTTGAAAGTTTTAACGTAAGAAAAACAAAAACAATTGACCAAACATTCATTGTTATTGTAAAGAATTTGAATGCTCAAATAAAAACAATTCGAAGGTTTTTTTACGAGGGTGAAAAACAACAAAAATATTTGTTATCCCTTTCGATCCCAAAATTGCCTGAGAGCAACTTCACCTATTTGTCATCTTATAGCAAAAGCTACGATTGATTTATGGGTTTAATTTAAGTAGGCACCAACAAATTAATATTTTCAGAAGTGATCCCCAAAATGATTTCCAATAATTTGGAGCGATATCAGGGAAAGTTTGTGTTCTAATTGAAGTCTACGAATTGGGCGCGTTTGATCAAAACCCTGTTTCTTGAATAATGGTTAAAGAAAATCAAAAAGTGATAATTTTGTATTTTTCCATAAATATTAAGTATTTTTTCTGTAATTAAAAAATATTGATACAAAATTTATTGAACCCGTTTTAAGCTAAAATTTATCAAAAGTAAACTAGCTCTAGAACTCTAACAAAGAGGCGTGGCGACTTCAAATGTCGTGTGCACACTTGTTAGGCAAATGTTTCATGATTTAAATACCAAAAAGTAATATCGAGCTACAGGATAAAATTCGGGGTCGAAAGGGTTATATCGAATAGCAAATTTCATTTTCGTTCGTAATATAGAACCATCAATGGAACAAATTTGACCGTACGTTAAATCGAAAATTCGTTAAATGGAAAGTTCATTATACTGGACGTCCACTGTCTAAGTTTGGCTAAAAGGTGGCATTTTCTGTAGTGTTAATTTTTTACCTGCAAATAAACGACAAAAATTAATGCTCAACAAGGCATAAATGAAAACATAGTCCAAGCAAAACCATACCAGAAATTCTGTCGATTGCGTAGTTGAGAGTTCGACCTATGAAAGTTTATTTTTGAAGTCACACAGTGAAGCTTTGCATAGTTTAGAAGATTAGTTTATTTGATTTAGTTTTGTCTGGATTCAGTCTTTCTGTATATTGGCTGAATTGTGTCTTGTCTGAATTTTGTCCTTCGACATTTCGTCACACACTCACTAAACTTATAAAAAACATTTCGATATTGAGAGCAAAACTTATTAACTAAATGAACTTTTTGTAAACCATACAACAGCTCGTCTACATATTTTTACTGTGGTTCACTTTAATCGAAATTTAATTCACTGAACCGGCTTTTTATTGATTTAATGCCCTCATGTATTACCTAATTTTGAAATCCAGTGGATCTGCGTTACTCAAGTCAAAGTGCATGTTGTCCCGCCGTGTGCGCGTCAAAGTGCGCGCGCGTCCGAGCGAAAAAGTGAGCCACTACTGACTGCCACCCGGCGCTTTTGTTGTGCCAGCAAATACCAGCATTCAGCTTTTGTTCGTTAGTAGGCCAGCGTGAAGCCAATTTTGATTTATGCACGCCACAAAAAAAACAAACAAATTACCGCACGTATCGCTTCCGAACACACTGTCGCACTCGCAGTCGATAACCTGTCGCGGCGATTAAGCGCGCGAAACACGTAAATGCGCTTAAACGCCCGAAGCGCTACGAAAAACTGTATCTGATTACAGCGCTACCGCTTATTATGAATACGGCTATCATGTGTGATTATTACATTATGCTGCATAAATTAATAAAAAATATGATTTCCGCGCATTGGCTCGGAGTTGAAATCAATGAATGAATGGCTGGTTGGACGGGCGCGATTGAAGGCGGACACCAACATATAAGTTCACACGTTGCGGCCAAGCCTACGCGATGGCGAAAGACGCCGCAAACGCTCAGTGATTGGTGGTTGGGTGTGTTCAGCGATTTGCTTTGACTAACTGCTTTGTTTAACTAGTAAACGCTGAGCAGTGGTTTATGACGTTTGGAGTGCAGTTGCGAGCGCTTCTATATGGAAGAGTAATTCAGAGTAGCAGATATAACTCCTCAGTTCAAGAATATAGTAGTTGCTTTTACTTTATTATGAAGTTTGATACTAAATCTTGGCATAGTAAAAACAATTGCAGGCATAACACTGTAGGTCCCATCAAAACACAAAACTTAGACTCGTAATCAGACTGTTGTGTCAGCTATGTATGCACACATTTTCTTAAGTATCCTGTTGTGCTAACCTAATATTTTTCTTTTAACCCTTTCGGGACTGAGTTTAGTTATAAAATCCAAAATAATCTTCGTAGAAATGTTCCCATGCTATGAAAGTTGGGGCTAGACAATTATGTTGGATGCTCACAAATTCTGAAATCATTCTTTTATCCGGGGACACAGAATTCGGGTCATAAGATCTGAATAATTGTTTTGAGGGACCTTAACTCGAAAGGGTTAAGGGGTAACAGTACTCTAGAGACCGAAAAAAGGCCTAACTTTGGCGGTTAAATTCGCGACTAGGGGAAAAGTAAGAGTATTTCTATTCAAAGTGGAATTGAGCACATACTGAGTTGTGGCCGGCATTTTTTTGAAGTGAAACTTCTTTACGCACGCTTGACTTGGGGAGTAAGCTGGCGAACGCGTGACGTAAGCGTTACATGAAAACATAAAATAAATTTAAATATTTGTAGAAAATTAATATATGTATCTATATGTACATACATGTATATATTGTACACACACATATATATATATACATACAGATGGAGCGAAAGAAGTTTTACTTCAGTCATGTGGTCATAAGCACACTCGTTTTTTTATTATTTTTATTCAAAATGATGGTGAAAGCTGATTTTTTAACTCCCAAATGGGTGGACGGATTTCTCGTAAAGTAAGACCTGAAACAAAATTGTTTTTATTATTTTTATTCAAAATGATGGCGGAAGCGTCATGCTTTGAAATCGCCTAATTTTTTAACTCCCAAATGGGGGGCAAATTTCTCATAAATTAAGTAAGACCTGGAAACAAAAAACAAAACCATTTTATAATTTATGTTCTAGGCTGCCTTTTATATTTTTTCAATAGGTCTAGTAAGTTTTCGAAAAATCTGAGAAGTTTGTCATTTTTTACCATAAACGTGCTTAGAACAGTTTGATGTTCAAGCGCTATTTGTGTTGTTTACACTGACTTGAAAAATTCATCCCGGTCAAAAAATGGATTTAACTCGTGAACATTTTCGAGCAATAATTTTTTACGATTTCCGAAATGAATTATCTCAACAACAGTGCTTCGATCGCCTTCATTCGGCATTTGGTGATGAAGCACCCTCAAGACAATTTATAACTGGTTTAACGAATTCAAGCTTGGTCGCCGTTCGCTCCAGGACGAATTTCGTGAAGGTCGTCCAAAAACGGTCATTGTGCCAGAAACCATCGACGCTGTGCATGAACTGATAATGAAAGATCGTCATGTGACATACCGTGAGATAGAGGCATCCTTGGGCAATAGTTCCACGGCCGCGCATTCGATATTGCATGCACATTTAGCTGTCAGAAAGATTTGTTGTCGTTGGATCCTGCATAATTTGGCAATCGCTTAAAAAAAGGCTCGGGTCGAATGGTGCAAAGAAATGATGGAAAAATTCGATCGCGGTACTTCGAAAGACGTTTATAAGATCGTGACAGCTGACGAATCATGGATATATGCGTATGAGCCCCAAACAAAACAGCAATCGACCCTGTGGGTCTTCCAAGACGAGCCAAATCCAACAAAAGTTGTTCGGGCACGCAGCACATCGAAGAAAATGGTCGCCTGTTTCTTCGGCAAAACTGGTCATGTGGCTACTGTGCCGTTAGAGCAACGTAGAACGGTAAATTCTGAGTGGTACACAACAATTTGTTTGACAGAAGTGTTCAATGAAATACGTTAAAACAACCGCCGACGACGCAGGACAATGCGCGCTCTCACACATCGGCTCAAACAACCGCCAATTTGATCGACTAAAGCATCGATTTAAGGGTCATCCGCCATACAGCTCTAACCTAGCACCCAATGACTTCTTTTTATTCCCGTACATCAACAAAAAATTGCGTGGTCAACGATTTTCATCGCCAGAAGATGCTGCTGAAGCATTCAAAAACCATGTTTTTGGAGGTGTCACATTTGGAGTGGAAAAAGTTCGACAATTGGTTTGAGCGCAAAAAACCATTTTTGATGATAACAAAATGCATTTTCATCCTTTTTGAAAAAATATAAAAGGCAACCCTCGTAATAGTACGTAGGAGTTTTCCTCTAAACCAATTATTGTAGAAATATAATCAATAATTGAAGAAGAAGAATAAAAACTGGAAGAAGCCAAAAAACAAAAAAAGTCTGTTATATTTTTGGAAAATTTTATAGTGGTGTTACCCCTTAACTCATGAAAGTCTAAAGCTATTGAAGGTACAAATTTTTTGTAATTATTACACCCTGGAAAATGCTCTCTGAATTTAAATAAATAAATAAATAAATATATTTTTAATGACTTATTAATATAATTAAATAAATATTAATTAAATATGAATTAATTAAATAAATATTAATCAATTATTTATTATTATTAATTGTAATTAATTAATATCATTAAATAAATGCAGTAATTAAATTTTTATAGTAAACAGAAATCCACTGTACGTGGCCTAACTTCATAGTGCAACACTTTCGATAAAATAACAACAGCCACAACCAGAATTACATAAGGCCACATTATGCAAACTTGTATGAGGCAAGGCGCAAGTTTTACCTAACAAGTTTAATGCAAACAAGCTGCTCGAAGCTATGTTCTAAGTGTTGCTGTTACAACATCTAAAACATGCGACTTGCGGCAGTGTGTAAAAAGGACATCAAAACAATGACAAACACAATTACACATCGGCACACATACATGCATATAATTTGTTGCAAGAAACACTTTGCAGTAGCCCAAGGGAATTGCCGCCCAACAAAATGTCATCAGGTAAAGTTGAACATTGTTCTTTTTAGTAAAAGTTGGCTGCAGTAACAATTTTAGCACCGAATCGTGATTAATGCGATAAGACGAATTGCGTCAACATTTGAGGTGATTCTTTTACGACGCGTCGTTGACTATGTTTTGCAACATTGCAACCTAATTCGGCTCGCATTCATGCACCTGCAATTTGCCCAACTAACCTCGTTACCGCTGTCGAAAACTAAATTTGCGACTGCTGGCATTTGTGCGCCGGCAACGCGCTGACGCTCGGAGCGCTAAGTAATTAATTACGCATTTAATACATTGCCAGACATAAACCACATACAAACAAACGAGCCAACACACGTGCAACATGCAGCGCAACTGGCTGTCACTCGACTCATTTATCAGCTGGCGTTCACGCCGCAACGTGGCGGCTGGATGCAGTCACAACCAAAGCTGCGCACTCATCAAATGGGAAAACTTTGCCGCTAAGCCTTGAAGACGCCGAACGCTGAACGCACAACATTCGACGGCCGGAAGCGGGCAACTGCGGCGTTGACGTGTGTAGCGGCAGCAACTTCAAAAATGTTGCAAGCGCTCGCAACTCGTATTTTTCGCCAACAAAATGTTGTTTGCTTGCTTGTGCTTGTTCCGTGTGTGCAATAAGTTTGCTAAGTGTGGATTCCAGTTAGAATTTAATAGCAGCGCAAGAAAACGCCAAACTTTGCAACTTGAGTCGATTTCGGCAAAAGAAAAGAAACGAAACATACGCAGTCAACACCGTTAAAACAGCGACGAAACACGCGTGCGGCGAGCGAGTGCGTGTGTGGCAAGTAAGTAAAGTACCATTTACGTGCATGTGGGTGTTTTTTCACTACACACCCTTTTCTTACTTGTTATCTACTGCTCATTCTCGTTCTATTTCCTTTATTTCTGCTTCGTTTGGCACGTCAATTCACCAACTGACTCGGTTGAGTTATAAAAAGAAATTATATGCTCCAGCAAAGTTTTGACATTTTAAGCAAATTACATCCATTAAACCAGTGGGCGAAGTACGATTTTAGGAGGAGCTGGCGCTGTTGCAAGTCTTGACTGCAATTAGCTAAATCTCTCTTCAATTTCATGCGAGCAACTTGCTTAGTGCACTTGAGCATTTTCTACTCGCTCTTTCTGTCTCTCCCCCTTTTTTTCCTTTGTCATTGCTTTCGCGCGTTTTGTGATAAATTTAGGTTTATTTCTTTATTTATTGCAAACTATGTTTTTGAGTGTTGTTTAAAATGGTCCAAATTTGATAGTGTTGCACTCACTTTCAGGCAATCGATACCGATTTACTAGAATAAAGCAATCGTTCAGTACTTCTCAAAATTTTGCATATACTTGCAAAAAGACACAAAATTTTTTCCATTTAAAAAGCTTGACACTTTTTCAGAAAAGCGCTCAGTCCATATTCGAAATCTTGAAACAAGTTTTCTAAAATAACATACTAACACGATAACTCGTAAACCAATACACTAATGGTATAGAAACATCCCAGCAAACCAAACGATATCGAAACGATATAGAAAAGATATCATTAAAGCGAGAATTTTTCTCGTTTTCGAGTATTGCTAAAGTGTCTAAAATGATGAGAACGAGAAAAAATACACTATCGTAACGATGTCGAGAATTTCGAAAATCTCGATAACGATGTCGAGAATTTCGAAAATCTCGATATCGTTGCGATATTGAAATTATCTTATCCGAGATATTGTAACGATGTCGAAAATTTCGAAAATTTCGATATTATTTCGACAGCGTAATTTTTCTTGTTCTCAATAGCATTTTGGATACCATTACGAAAACTTATTTTCTTTCTGAAAATTGAAAAAAAACGCATATTTTACAGTACTGTCGCATGGCCAATCCATTATTCAAATCAAATAACGATTAGCAGTACCTACACGTAAACTTGGTTTTAAATACGCGCACGTTCACGTAATGAAAATTTTTCGTTTGACAAAAAATATTTCATTTGACTTGAAAATATTCAAAATCTTCAAGGCAAACAATTCAAGCATTATATGGCGTTCAAACTGACTCAACTAGTTTAAGTGAAAAGAGCTTTTTGTTGAACACGACCGGCCAGACTGCTCAATGAGGTTTAATTTGACAGCTGTTTGTTTACAAACAACAAATAAATATTTTTGTGAACTGATGTGCTGGGAGCATGATTCGAGCGAAATATTGGTGCATATTTCACAATCCACGGCAACATACTTCGTCCAAATATTAGACGCCTTGTATTCAGATGCCAAAAAAAGTCGATGAATGGAATGAAAGCAGTGCGAGCAAAACGATTATTTTCATTCATTTCAAATTTTTCAAATTTTCAATTTTTTTTTGTTTTGTTTTGATGAAATTACAGCTGAATTTTAAGGGATGTGTTTCATACATGAATAGCTGTGTTTCGTTGGTAAAAAAGCTTTTTCATAGAAAGCTTCCGGATGCAACCATGCACTAAACTCGTTTCAAAACATGTTAAATGGTTTAACACGTTTAATTTCCAACAACAATTGCATGTGAATAAACAGGTTTTCGAACTGGTTTTGTTCATTTAACTTGTTTATGCACATTAAACACGTTTAAGTCGTCAGTTTGAACGCCATATTATCGAGATTATTTCGAGAATTTGCCGCAAAAAATTTATATCCAGAAATTGTTTGTATGGTTGCCAGGCGAGCCTAAGGTCCAAGTACAATGATTTGCCGAGGATCTACGTTTTACATCTATTCATTCATTCAAGATTCAGGATTCAGCTGGATCTGCAATGGTCGATTCTGAACTGTACAAACTTGGTTTTAAAATCTACGATTATTTTGTAAAAAAAATGTTAAATTAATAATTGTCTCGTTTAGTTCAAATTTTTTATATTACTGTATTATACAAATCCAGAGCATTTGTTGTTATGTCTTAAGTCATTATTTAAGTAAACCATCCAAAACAAATTTTGAAACAACACATCGTTTCCTGAAGTCTATGAACATTTGTTTGACTCGAACACCCTAAAATGTCAATAATTACACTGTGCGTGAAATTTACCCTCAAAAATTCAGACATAAATGTATACTTTTGTTTTTTCTCAATATATATTTTTAAATTTTTTTCTAACTTGACTCTGGGTCCAAAGCCATTTCATATTCACCTTCGCAATCAATTTAATGTTAAAAAATATATTCAGAAAAAACAAAAATATCAAATGTTTTATATTTCATTGTAAAGGGAATTTCACAGGCTACAATATGGTAGCAAACTTATTGTACCTTAGTAATGGATTTTTTCGAGAAAAAAATTCGTTAAAAAAAAATTTTATAAAAAAATGTGTTTTCCGCTTAAAACTTTTTATTGGTACATCTTACGTATCTAATGTTGCACATCAAAAGAAAGGTATGAAAAATACCTTTCGTTTAATACCCATATCGTGTAAATCAGTTCGAGATGAATTGAGTTTTTTTGTTAAAAACTTTGACGCCGAGCCACGCCTTTTATGGGCGTTTCCCAGGCAAAATTTTTAGTTTGTTAGATGCAGGAGCCAGCCGTATATATAGAAGCATGCTTATTTATTTTTTCACGAGGGTTCGCTATACTGTTTTTAAGCCTCGACGAAACTGGGGTTTTTGGGACATTTTTGTCGAAAACACAGTTTGAATGTATTTTTTTGGATTGGTGTCTTAAGCAAATTTGTTGGTAGTTAAAATATCTACAAACTTGCCGAAGACAGTAAAGCGATATTCGGAACGATTTAGGACCTATTAGCATTTAAACGTTCGAAGACTTAAGCGACGAACTCGACTAAAATGAGCAAACTTCAAAGTCGGATTTCTCTTAAACTAGAGCCAATCCAGCCAAACGGCTGGTGGATCTCAACTCAGTATAGCTATAGAAAGTCGCTCAGTAGGTCCCCCCATGTCTGAATTTTCGACTTGCACAGTGTTATTAGTGTCCGACCGAAACATCTTTTTTGGACCGAAACCGAATTTCGCTTTTTTTTTTTTTTTTAATATTCGGCCGAAACCGAAACATTCTAGTTGAAATAAAAATCACCATATCAAGCATTTTTTTTTCAACAAACGAATTTTACATTAAGTAAATAAAGAACAAACAAACATAACATAAATAAATAAATACTTATTAATAAAAACAATTTCGTACCTTACTCGCTAATATTCAAAATTAAATAATTTAATATTATATGCTAAAAAAAGTTTATTTACATTGGTGGCATCTAAATTACTGCTCCTTTCACTATATTTCTGCTACTCAATAAAATGTAAAAAATATTCTAGAAAGTTTCGGTTTCGGCCATTCGGCCATTTTTTGGCCGAAACTGAAACCGAAACCACTTATTTGGGCCGAAAGCGAAACCGAATATTCGGTCGGACACTAATAATTATACTCCAACAGTGTATGAAGTTGAAAATGGCGTCACAAAATCGCTTGTCAAGCGCTGTCCATCTAAACTCTGGCGCACTTTTCAGTTTAAGCTGGGCCAAGTTAACAATAATGGGGTTACAGTTTTTTGTGCTCCTAAACAATGGAGTTGAAAGGCCATTTAACGCTTTTCAAGTACTATTAAGACATTGAAACGAAAAAGAAAAATACAAAAACAACAATATCAGCAGACGTCAACAACAACAATCACAACGGCAAACAACACCACAGCTAATAGCATCAATTATGCTAAAAGCCCGTTTGACGCTTGAACCTTTCAACCAAAATTGCATTGCATTGTTCTCAGCACATTTTGATTTTTCATTAAAAGACTTTGCAATTACATAACACTGCAACAACAATAACAAAAACAACAAAAACCGAAACAGCAATGCAGTTCAACTGATCGCGCAGCGGCACACCCGCTTCACCGAGTTGACGCAAAAAAGGCCCAAAAGCACACACAGTCAAAAGCGCACACAGGAACGAAAAAATCACCAACGAGTAATTTATTGAAAATTTCAAATCGATTTTTGGGTTAAAGTGCGACTCAGCCACAACCGACAACACGTTCGCTTTGAAGCACGAGCAAATATTGTTAAAAAAAAATATACAAAACAAAACATTGCCAGCCGCCACTTGGGTGTCACTTGGCGCGTTGCATTAGCGAAACACAATAAAGTTTCATTAACTTTGCAGTAAAAACACCACAGTTTGCTGCTGCAGCGGTAGGCGAACGAATGCACGCCTACCGAAAGGCGCGTTAGGCAACGCAGGTTTTACGTGTTTTCGGCGCTGCGGGCTATTTGTTGCACGCGACACATACGGACATACTCCGTACGCAAAAACAACAAAGCTGACATCCGCACATGTGCGAAATTGTGTGTTAATGTTGAAATATTGGCGCTGGTGCGCGTTTTGCGAAATGCTAAAAAAAATCTGCTGGCATGCGGACAGTTGCAATGCCAGAAATTCGATAAAATGCAAAGCACTGTGCCGCACCTGCGCCACACAAAGCAGCCAACAACAGTGATGGTCAATTTGGCAGAGTGTGAGACAGAAAATGTTGCTAATTGTCTGGTTGTTGTAGGCACAATTGACCATACTGCCAGCAAAAGACCAGAGACCTAAAATAATTATTGTCCATATTTCTGGAAATAAAAAAATTGCCCTTATTTAAGAAATTTCTTAAAATATTCCTTTATAATAATTATTCCCAATAAGACATTTTTTACGTAACCTGCAATTATTATCATGTAATAAATATTTTTCAGTTGCATAATAACTGTTATAAGAAAGAAGTATATTTTTCGTTGTCGATAATTATTATTTTGGAATTTTTTTTTTGGCGTTGCTTCATAACTTTTATTTATGATTTTTTTTATTTACATTACCGATAACTATTATTTTGAGAAATTTTTTTTACGTTGCTTCATAACTTTTATTTATGATTTTTAAATTTACGTTGCCGTTAATTATTATTTTGAAAAAACATTTTTTTTTTTCGTTGAATAACACATTTGGGGTAGAAATTGATTTTTAATTGTTTTAAATTGACGAACGCAAATTAACTGCAGAAAACCCATTTCCACCAACAATTAAATAATTAAAAATCAATTCATACTCAAGCTGAAAACAACTGAAAACAAAAAAAAATATTGCATAAAAGTTATGAAGCAACGTAAAAAAAAATCCCAAAATAATTATTACTGAGAACGAAAAAAAATGTGTTTCTCATAACAGTTATTACGCATCGTAAAAATTGTCGCAAATAATAATTATAATCAACAAAAAAAATTTATGTTCCATTATAATAGTTAACGTACATTGCAATTATTTGCTTAAAAACTTATAATAGTTAAGTCCCTGCAAAAGATAGTGCCTCGTATTTCTAGAGCTTAATGAATCATAAAGAAATTGGATTTTGAAACGCCCAAATTCATTTCTAGAATAGTTACTGAATATTTTTGTGTCCTTATATTTCAAGTTCTGTTAGTAAGGATACTCGTATAACTCCTCCTAAGAAAAGCACTAACCAACCTTCATAAGATTTGTACAAATTCATGAAGCCTGCTAAGCAAAAAGTCAGCGATGCATTCTTCTTTAAAACTTGTTAATGAAGTTATAAAATAACTGATTCGTCGACTCGTCTAAAAACCCCCAACCCACAGCAACCCGTCTTATGTCGAAACGTAACGGATATTCAGCAAAATCGTGTTGACGTGATAAAAAACTTAATCAGTTAATTAGACATATAAATTGAAAGTTTATTTTATTGGCTTTTGTTCACTTTCATTTATTTGAAAATTAAAGTGCACAAAGTGGTATTGCAAGCCCAACGATCTTATTTAATTAATTTAAACTCATTATTAACCAATGTTGCTGGTGATGAAATTTTAACATACTTGTTCCTCTCAGCTAGTACAGTGAAACCCATTTAATAAGCTTTGTTAGTGAACTTTTGTTGTGTCTATTTTTTAAAATCGTTGTTTGGAATTTGATAAATTCCGCATTCAGTTTTTTAACAACTATTTAACAAAGTACCGATACGATCGTTTTGAAAACTAACATTGGAACCTTAAACAAAATTGCTTCAAAATTTCAACATTTCCCTCATTGATTGTTTGAAAACTACAATGCAATAAATATTAAACTTACTTTAAAATTTTTTACAACTGATGTTTTAAAGTCGAAAACTTTTGCGTATTTTCCCTACTGACTTTTTTAACAGTAGTCAAAGAAGTCAAAATGGCTACTTTATTGCATCGCTTTCTTAAAAATATTTAAATAGTGTTACAAAATTTAAGCTTTATTTTCTAACACAATTCTACATGGAAATTTAGGGTCAAATAAAATTTAATCAGACTTACTTTGGCTGTTACAACAAAACCAAAACATTTTTGTGCAATACTCGTTCAAAAACGGTTTCGGTTTTAAAATTACATTGGACTATTAGCAGACATCCTCAACGATTATACCGACAGTTCAATGAGAAAATAGATAAAATTGTCCCACTCTTACTAGTCTGACTCTATCATCTCAAGGTACAATTTTTCGAGCACTTTACCGAACTGTCAAAGTTCATTATGATCAGCATTGCTCGCTTCAGGAAATCTGAGTGGTTTCTACCAAACTCTTGGAGAGTTCGAGGTGGAATCTTTTAAGTGGTAAATCAGTGGGTTAAAGTTTGTTTAGTTTAAGTTCTTTCCAACTGCCATTCACTAACCTACCATGCTTTGGGTCTGTAAAAACCTATCCTGTTATTCCGAGATCGTGTCAAGCCCAGCATCGAACTCAAGAGCTGAATAAGGTGTTCAATATAAAATTCGATTTTACATCTAATGTATTAATTTTTGATTTGGCATTGACTGCACCAGGATTCGAACAAAAACCCAATCAAAAAACATCACTTCAGTTTTTGTTAGACATCAGTAATTATCGTATCGTATATGTAAATTTGTTTGATAGAAGCACTAAATCCAAAATGTTTTTCCCGCAATTGAGTCTAAGTATAAACATTAGAAAATACGCGTATTTCGAGTTTCTGTTTAAGGTTTCAATATCAGAATCGTAAATTTTTGTTTCAATCGAGGCGCCAACAGGGCCATAAAAACCGAATTACCTAATTTAAAATGCAAATCATTTGTTTTCATAAAACGAAAACTGTTTCAAACGGTAAGCAAGTTTTTTATGCATTAATCCGCAGTTAATTCTGATTCGGTAAATCATGAATGATCGAGTGAATCAAGTATGATAAAAGCTAGTAAACAGTTTAACCCTTTCCGGAAATTTTTATGATATATCGTACAATTTTTTTGAAGATTTTTTATTTGATAGCAAACGCACTTTTTATGGAACGGCTTTTTAATTTTCATTAAGCAGGCTGTGTTGTATCATTCTGTTCAAAAATATAAATCATAATAGCCGTGGCTACAAAGTATCAGTGAGTTTTGTAAGCAGCTTTTTGCAAGAATTTGAAAAACTAGAAAGTGACGGTGCTTCTGAGGAAGAATTTTTAAATATGTAACTTTTACTTTTTTGTAGCAAAAAGGTAAACAATTTCAAAATTGGAATTTCAGTTGATTTATAAAACTTATTAAATTTAAAATTTTTTGGATCTATGTAAATATATTTCCGAGTCTTTAAAAAAAAATTGTACAAATGGAAAGCAAAGGTTGTTGGATATGTTTGAATTTTTTTAAGTTATGGGTTTGGTTGCAGAATTTTTTGCTTGAATGCCACGCCCATCAGTGAATCGCGTGACTAATAAAATTCGACTATTCGGCAAATTTTGGTTAAGAAGTAGATTTACTAGACGATTTTGTATTTTACTGGGCAATCACAGGTTGTGTAAGGTGAGTCATGCGTACTTGCCACTCCCACTACGCTAGTAAAAATCGGCTATATTCAATATCTTTCTTTAAAGTCAGATGAATATTAAGTGATTCTGTGTTTTATTGAAGGGAAAACGACTTTGCAACAACAACAACTGTTACATAAGGCCGAATAAATGTGACTCAATTGTTAAAATATATAAAATTTATATAAGTTTCGATTAAACTGAAATCAGGTTTTGATTTTTTTGTTGTTATAATTTATGTTTTCTTTCAATAAAATCATATTCATATTCATATCAATTCATAAAAATAAAAAAACAAAACAAAAATTTCATGAATTTTTACTCCTTTGCGGACCATTGTACGATAAAATTGATTGAGTTGTAATTCTCAACCTAAATGATTTTTTTTTGATATTTCTTGATTTTTGATTTTATTGCTAAAATTTTCAATGAGAGCCAATATTTTCAAGGACAAATTTGTATCTCAAGAAATGCGGAAATTGACCGGAAAGGGTTAAGTAAAATGCATTTTCAAATATTGGGAATTTGTTCATTTTATGAATATTTCAAAAATAGTTTATCGACTGTATGACATGACGTGCTGTGCACTGTGTGCTCAATGTTAATGCATGATTAATTATTTTTGCCAAATGCATTAACTTTACCACAACACGGCGAGTAGCATTCATTTCGTGCAGTTCATATGTTGCGATTTTCGCCGTTGCTGTGCGCGTTGCTTACACCGTGTTGCAGGAATTTGAGCCACAAAGAAAAACATTGTTGGCTGTTTGTATTGCTCCAACTGAGTTATATTTGTTTGAATTATTTTCAATTTCCTTTTTCGGAAATGAAAATTTAAAAAATATCAAAAAATAATATTGTTTTTAGCTCTATAACTTTAAGATGAATAAATCCATTTACAAAATTTAAAAACATTATAATTTAAATTTAAAAAAATTATAAACTAAACATATAAACTACACATATACATATGCACATTTATTTAATGTTATATTTCAACCTTTTTTTTTTTTTTTTTTGTCTTGAGGATGGGCAGGAAGGCTTCCAAGCACTCAGTCCATTTTGGACCATTGTACTATACCCATGGGGGATAGGGAAGGAAAAATGAGAGTAATATCTCATACTTCACCCGTTTTGAAATGCGTATGCAACACTGTCTTTCCAACATATGTTACAGCACACAATTCAAGCGGATGGGGAAAGGGAATTGGGAGGGGACCACCTACAGTTTAACGCCGAATCCGAACGGCGATTGGCAGTTTTTCGTTCACACTTGGAGGTTTTGCCATTGCCTGCCAAGAGCACTTGTGCGATTCTTGTAATTCTCATTCCCTTCATGTGGATAGCGATAGAAGTAGATTAGTGTTTTTTCCAGCCCGAGCCAGGAATCGAACCTGGGGCGCTCGGTATGAGAAGCCAGCGCGCTACCCGCTGAGCTATCGAGGCCGACTACCTTACTTTGAACTTTAGTGTCTACAAATATATTTCAATGTGTTTTGCAGAAAGTGCATTTTTGTTGCACTGTGTTGCTTGTAGTTTATTTTGTTTTATTTTATTTTATTACGACTTTATGCATTTTTCTGTGCGTAAGTTGACCGCGCATCGTTATGGGGCTTAAAAATTTAATCTTCTTGCTGGTTGGTTGTAAATGAAATTCAGAAATATACATTCGGCGCTTATCAACTCCAGACCATCTGCAGCAAATGTGTATCCAATAACACACACAATTGGCTTTATAAGCGTACAGAAAATATTTTTTATTTTTATTTAAGTGAAACGAATTTTTCGATTTGGTATTTTCCTGGAATACAAATTTGTGTGTTTATGCAAATGTGTGTATGTTAGTATGTTTTGTATTAAAACGTCTTTCGATTCGGCTTATTCAGCTATTGGCAGCGCGATCAAACCAAATGATTACTTTTTCTCTGTTTTTAATGGTTTAGCACGATTCCACTTCAGTTACGATATTCAATTACAAGTTCATGTAGCAAGCTCATTATAATCAGTTTAATTAATGGAAATGTTTTGAAATTAAATTATGCATAAATTTCGAAAGCTTTAAAAAAATAATCAATGCACTTTTCTAAAAGCAATAACCAAATAATTTTAAAAGTTTGGTTCGATTTTGGTTCAGTTAGCCTGAAGTATTTATTACTTAAAATTTTAAAATAGACGTGTTTATTTTTTTAATGAATTTGGTTATAGTTTATGTAGACAGTTACAACAAAATATGAGTTTAACATTAATTTAAAAAAGTTTCCAAATAAAAATACTCATTTCTAGACAAATTGTTTATTAAAATTCACCATTCTAAAGTGGAGCTTGTGGCTGACTGGGTAGCTGCAGCTGTTTGTTCGTTTGCTCGTTTATGTTGTATGTTTTAGCATATTAATTTCATTTTCGCCTCATGAGAATCTCTGTTCATGCTTTATTATGAAATTGTTTGCTATTGTTGTGTCTCCGGTTTTCCGGTTGGCATCATCAGCGTTTTGGTCTTAAGTTATGAAGCTTCCAACAAAGAAGTTGGTTATCCACACTGTTGATGTGTAATGACAGCGTTGATATCAAAAAGTTATGGAATTGTCTGGTAAACAGTTAGATTATAAGTTAGTAGGTCGTGAGTGTAAATCTCGACCCAAACAGTATCAGATAGAAAAGCAAAGTAAAAATTTTTGAGAGCTAAAGTTGCCTTTTAAATGGCTTCTAACTCGTAGATCTGCAGGTTTTTTTCACTTAAGTATTTTATTGATCTTGGTCCAAAGGTTGTTGTCTAAAAGTTGGAATGGTATATCGAAAGCTATAACGTAATACCAACAAAAAAATCAGCCCATTAAAAGTGTTTTCAAGACTGGAGGAAGCGTTGGAATATGTGTATTGCTTGCAATGGAAATTACTTTAAAGGAATTAAAATGAATATCGATGAATAATTGAAGATTTCTGGGTATTTATTGATCAGAAGCTCGGGAAAGTGCTTTTCGATTTATAAAAAATGCACTCCATTTATTCAGTTCCAAACAGAACTCCTGGGCCACAACCTTCCACATCTCCCAGTGAAATGATGTCCAGTTAATTTTGCAACAGAAATTAGAAACTAGCGAGTTATATAAACTAAAACAAAAAAATGTCTATGCACTTTTCTCTTCAGATTTCCATAACGCTTAATGGTGATTTAATGGTTATTTTTTTTTATTTGCTGTCAACAAATTTGTGTCAATGCTGCATGGAATTTATTACATTTTAAATATCGTTGTGCAGTTTTTGTTACCAATATTGCTGACATTTTTCATGATAAATTGCTCTCGAATTTAAATAGGTAAACGCTAACTGCATTAATTAAATAACGTAAACATGATTAACATAGCCATAAATAATATGAACATGTGTTTGTGTGTGTAAATACCAATATACTTTTATTAACTTGCTTTAATGTAGCAAGGTGCCAGCAAGAGTCAAGTCGAATATAACCAAACCCACAGATTAATGGAAATTGTAATCTGAAACAGACTGCAACAATAACAAGCAGAAGAAGAAGAAAAAGGTGGCAAAACTCATTACCATCAAATATTGGTGTGTGATAATAGCGTAAATTAATAGCCAGTCCATTAGCTACACACATACCAACACATATTTTGAGTGAAGAATAAACTTAGAAATGTGTCTAAGCAGGCAATGGACTAGTGCGCTCTTGCATATGCATGAAGCTTCGCTAGTAAAACGCTGAAGACTAAATGCCTTACAGTCACGTAATGTACTCTCGCAAATTGCCAAGTCGTATAATTTTTACATTTTCTGCAACGAGTGCATTCATTTGACAAACGTCGAATTCCCTGAATTTTGGTTTTCTCCGCCTTTGAATCTTCGACCACTGACAGCGATCGGCTGCGAGCTGTGATGTTTTAGTGTCAGTCTGGTGGGTTTTCTAATGCCTGATGAATAATAAGCAATGCACTTGAATAATTGACTAGTTTACTCGAAATGACCACATTAGACGAGGTCAGTGGGGTTTATTTGTTCTACTGATGCACAATAAAAGGTAAAAAGTAAATTATGGCGGGAATTTATCAACGAGAGCGAGGGAAACTGCACATATTTCCTAAGGGCGTTCAATGCATGTGTGTGTGTGTGTGTTTGTAGTATCGATTGATGTTTGAATTTATGTGAGTGAGCATTAAAATTAAATATGCTGACCTGTTGACGTATTGAGAAGCGGTTAAAAAAAAAAATTTTTCCAATAAAGCAAAAATAAAACTAAAAAATTTTAATTCAAATTCTTAATATGCAAGAATAGTGATGATTTGATATTCCTTTAAAGCAAAAATAATAAAATAATAAAAAATTAAAATAATTATTAAAATTGTTTAAAATTAAAATGAAATAATTAAAATAATTATTATCCATATTTTTGGAAATAAAAATTGCACTAATTTGAGAAATTTTTATAATTATTGCTTTATAATAATTATTCCCAATAAGACATTTTTTATGCCACCTGTAACTATAGGGTGTTTTTTTAGAGGTTTGTTTTTCGAATAGAGATAAAACTGGCATTTTGTGGTCAAATCTGGCAACTCTAATGTCATTTATGTTCAGTTTGGTTTGCCATTTCATCATGAACAGGTTGACAAAAGAACAACGCTTGCAAATCGTGCAAATTTATTTCGAAAATAATGGTTCAGTTCGCGAAGTTTACCGCAAGCTCCGTCCATTTTATGGTCGACATAATCGTCCATCAGAGCAATTAATTCGGTTAACCATGGGTCGTTTTCGCACTACGTTTACTCTATGTGATAATACGCATCCGCAGAGACGTCGAACAGTGCGCACCGAAGAAACAATTGCCGCTGTAGAGCAAAATGTTGAAGAGGACCCGAATGAATCGATTCGCCACCGTGCACAGCAATTGGAGCTTTGTCCATCAACTTTATGGAAGATTTTGCGCAACATGAATGTGGATGAGTTGTGGTTCCAACAAGACGGCGCTACATGCCACACAGCGCACGTCACAATCGATTTATTGAAGAAAACATTCGATGAGCGCATAATTTCGCGGAATGGACCTGTCAATTGGCCACCAAGATCGTGTGATTTGACACCATTGGATTATTTTCTTTGGGGATATGTGAAGTCGCTCGTCTACGCCAACAAACCAGAAACGTTAGGGGACTTGGAAGCCAACATTCGTGGCGTTATTGCCGACATACGGCCCCAAATGCTCGAAAAAGTGGTTGAAAATTGGACCTGTAGAATTGGCTTTATTCGAGCCAGCCGCGGCGGCCACATGCCCGAAATCATATTTAAACATTAATGGCATAAAATTATCCTTCCAATAAAGCCAAATTGATGGACATTAAAACGATTTTCTTGTGTTTTATTTCAATTCGAAGTTCTCTAAAAAAAACACCCTATATTATCATGTAATAAATATTTTTGAGATGCATAATAACTGTTGTAAGAAACAAGTATATTTTTTGTTTTCGATAATTATTATTTTGGGATTTGTTTTTTTACGTTGCTTCATAACTTTTATTTATGTTTTTTTTTGTTACGTTACCAATAACTATTATTTTGAGAATTTTTGTTACTTCATTACTTTTATTTATGATTTTTTAAATTGACGTTGCTGATACCTATTATTTAGACAATTTTTTTTACGTTGAATTAGCATATTTTGGGTATGAAGTGATTTTTAAATGTTTCAAACTGACGAGCGCAAATTAACTGCAGAAAACCAATTTTCACCAACAACTAAACAATTAAAAATGAATTCATACTCAAAATGTGATAAAGCAACTGAAAAAAAATATTATTGCATGAAAGTTATGAAGCAACGTAAAAAAAAATTGCCTTTCAAATAATAGTTATCGGCAACGTAAAAATAATACACAACAACAAAATGATAATTAAAAGTTATGAAGCAAACGTAAACAAAAATTTTTCAAAATAATAGTTATCGGTAATGTAAATAAAAAAGTCATTAATAAAAGTTATGAAGCAACGTAAAAAACAATCCCAAAATAATAATTATTGAGACCAAAAAAAATGTGTTTCTCATAACCAGGGAAAGGATTTTGAGGACCGAAAAACCTATAAAAATGGCAAAATAAAATAGCAAAAAAGGTACGGAAAGGCACTAAAAACTGCCAAAAAGGCAGAAAAAGCCACTAAAAACTGCCTAAAAAGGCAAAATAGGGCATTAAAAACTGTTAAAAAGGCAAAACCAGACATTTAAAAATAAAAAAAAATACTAGAAAATCCAAACAAAAAAGGGGGAAACGGTATGTATTTTTTAATAATTTTATTTCATCTGACATATGCAACATACAATATTTATACCTCGTTTTTTGTAAAAGAAAAGGAACATCAAGGTTTTCAAGGTTTTAGGTTTGCGCTAACCGAACTTTTTGATTTTGCCATGTTTTTTTCTTTAAATTTTCCACTTCACAACAAAAAATAACGGCTTAGGAATGATCAAATCAATGTAAAAACATCGATAAGTTAACGAAATTGCAATGTTGCCACTTAATTTTTTTTTAGTTTCAAGGTATTTTTGCGAAACAAAAGGGGGACAAATTTTTAAAAACGAAAGAAAAATAAAAAGGCGCTCGACAAATATTGAAAAAGGCATTTTGTGGCATTTATAGGTAAAATAGGCACTAAAAAAGGCATTTATGAGTGAAAAGGCAAACTGCCTTTTTAAGGCAAAAAAAGGCAACATAAAAGTGGTATATTTCTAATCAGCAGGACCAAATTCGTGCTCATTTTCAATCAGAAATGCTCTATCTAGCAACAAACAAAAACGTCAATTTCCACAAAATCCTTTCCCTGTTCATAACAGTGCAACGTAAAAATTAATAGTAGCAAATAATAATTATAATCAACAAAAAAATTTATGTTACATTTAATAGTTATATTACAATTATTTTTTCAAAAAATTTATAAAAGTTAAGTCCCTGTTTTAAAGATAACATTTTTCACAAAATCTATGATGAATTATGTAATTAATTGGGTTTATTTTAAACATGCCTTTAAATAAATTTTAAAATAAAAGCTACTAAAAAAGTTTTTTAATTATGAAAACTCTCAACCAAGTTTGTAAAACAAGGTTTTTTAATTTTTGCTCACCTGGAAAATTTTAGATTTTGTTTGGCCAAACGTCCACAGGTATAAAAAAATATATGAATATATAAATATATTCGTGAAAATCGTGTATGTGCACATATTTATATCAGTTTTATGTTGACTTAAATGGTAATTTATGTGAATAAGCCGTCAGACTGCAGCTTGCAAATTGACGCGCACCATTTCCCGGTTTGCACTCGGTGCAACTTCAGACTAACGCCAAATTGTGATTTCCCAATGAGCGCTTATCAAACTGTATGACACATAAATTTGAAAAGTCAATATTTGCCAATATATGGTGAGTAAATTTAAATTTTATATGCAAACAGGTTGCAATTAAGTTTTCCGCCGCAGACACACCAGACACCTCAAACCAAACAGCACTTGTTGGGAGGCTGAAAAGTGTCAACTCACTCTAAGCGTTAAGCGCTGACGATGACGCTCGCAGCCGAAAGTGAGCAGGCTTACCGCTTTTACATGCGATATGGTGTGGCAGTGGTAGCGGCAGTGCGGGGCGCGGTAGCAGTAGCGGCAGCTGGTTTTACGGCCGCGCGAACTTTGCTGTGACTGATGTCGTTGGGGCGACAGGCCGCACCACTCGTGCCTGCAGTGCGCCGCATGCAAATGCTGCGTCTACGAATGTAAGTATGGGTGCTCCGGGCAATTGCGGCTTAGCCGGTTGGGGCTAATTTGCAGCGTGCCTACTGACTCTCTGTCTGTCTGCGACGTCTTGTCGTTTGTGTCACTATGCGTGCGACTGGCACGTGCTGCTCTTTATTGTCTTCATTTCGTGCGTATCTCATGAATAATACAGCCAAGTTATACTGTGTACATACATTGCTGCGTATGTATGTATGTGCGTAAGTTTGCATGCCTTTGAAATTGTGTTTTATAATTTTGTGCCTTTTGTTTGGTATTTTTTTGGCCGTTTTTCGTTTTTCCGCTGTCGTCGCTGTCTTATTTGACATGTGAAGCCTTGAACGGTGCACATAACTCACGTAAATACGCCACGCACAACGCGCGGGTGCATGGGTTACGCTCTTTTTGGACTGTTTTTTTGTTTGTGAATAGATAGCTTTGAAGTTGTGCTGCTCATTTCCTGCGAATTTATGCTATTTCTCAACAGCATAAACACATTTGAGAAATGCTACAAAGGAGTGCACCAAAATCATTGCCATCAAATAAATTACTTTAAGAAATAAAATTCGGTAAATGTATGAAAAACAGTTGTTGCATTTAATCACAATAAATATGATTTTTTGTTGTGAATTGAAAATGTTTACAGCGTGTCTTATGAGTAAACATTACTGGCTATTGTTAACCTGTAGAGCGGTTAACAAACTTTTCATTTTTCAATTCAATCATTCATTCAATCATTTTTATTCAATCAAATTCGAGAATTGTAGAATTCTCGTCTACACATCGGCTAGTCCCTGGCTCGGTTTCCTGATCTACATAAATGCCTTAACGAAGAATTGATTTAGGGTTACAACTTAGCGAGAGATAACGAGAAACCAGGAACCAACTAGGAACTTAGTTTTGTGGGTGGCAACCATGTGTGCCTACGAGTACTTAAGTTAGCACAGGCATGGATGTAAGTTAGGACTTCAACAATTGGTAATATTTTTAATTTTTATTTTTATTTATTTGTAATATTTTATAATAATTTTATACTACACAAGAAGGTCTTTCAGGTACTGTACTGAGGTGTATGCAAACACATATCGGAATCAGATTGTAAAAAGGGTCTTTTCTAATGCATGGAGAGACAAATGGAATTGATCGACTGGAAGAGTAGAAAAGCAGCGAAGGGGCCTTTTGACTTCAAAATTGGTGAAAACACTTACAATAAAAAATATTATTGGAATGGCTTAAACGTTTACAGAGGAACTGTGAAACACATTAAAGCAATTCCAAATGACAAATAATTCGTCACGTGTTTTTAATTTTTTTTTAATATGGGGAAACTTTGATTTCAAATATTTCAAATAATTACACAAGTAGAGTAAGTTCGGGTAATGTGATATACATACCTGTTTATTTTACGGCGATTCCCGACACACTTTGTCTTAAAAGACACTTTTTTTGGTCTCAAACTGTTCACTGATGCATTATTTAGTATATCTATGATTATTAACTCTTCAAGATAAACTGTTGACGAGTTTTTTAATAAAAAATCAAAATATCCAAATATTGGCGTCTGATAAAAGTGGCGGGTAATGTGATATACCGGAAAAAAGTTATTTAACAGACCTATTCGTTTCAAACTTGGTGAAAATACTCCAAATCAAAAATAATTAGAGACGTGTTTCTCATTTTTTTGGAAAATCACAATCTGACGGGGTAAACCAAGGGTTAAAAATTTTTATCGAGAAACATGATTTCATGGATTTTTTTATCTAAAACTTAACCATAACAGATTTTTGAGAATATTCCACTTCAAATAGTATAAAATAAAGTATATATACATTTCTGTATACAAATAGTATTACTGTCATAAGTTTGGGTGCTGTGATGTACTATATCACATGAAATTGAGTTTTTGCAAAAAAGACATTATAAAAAACAATAATAATTTTGTCAAAAAGAGCGTGTCTCACAAACTCATCATCGATATCACTGATTTACTTTTGATTGGCCTCGAACTTTCTAATAAAATATTTTTTATACCTTTTGGGCTTTCAAACTTTATAACCAAAAACTTGTGCAAGCACTACTCAAAGCACTTCATCATACTGACTGTAAACCATTTAAGCAAACACATCCAAAATCATGCAGCACGAGTTTTGTAGCTGTTATGATGTTTTAAAAATGTTAATTTTGAAAAAGGTCAACGTATGTACTTGTGAAATAAGCCACTATATCACATTACCCGAACTTACTCTACTTTTCACCAAAATCTGACGGGGTCAACAAAGAGTTAAGAGAATCATGATTTATTAAATATCATTCAATGCACTTTTAAATTTGTTGAAAATTTATGTGAAATAAACAACTTAACATTACTTAGATAAATCATAACGTGAGTAAAGATTATTTAAATGTAATCATAAAAAACAAAAAAAAATCAGACAAATTTCGGGCAACATGATTTCAAATATTTATAGTACCTATGTAAGTACATTTAAATATTGGAGCATTTGATGATTCGACGCAATCCTTATCATTAGCACCTTCTAGCGGTGTAAACTAACTCCACTTAAATAATTGCAAAGAAGTATTTTTTTCAAGTTCGGTGCTTTCCTTAGTTCAAAATTTTACGTGGGTTTTCAGCTATCTTTCCTGGGTTTTCAGTATTCCAAATATTTTAAGTATTAAAAAAAACATATGCAGGAAGACTTGCCTTTGTCGTTGTATAATGATTTTATAGCTTATGTTTTTTTATTCAAAGCTCATGCTGCTTTGCTGTGTGTAAAACAAGTTGCGAAGTATTAAAGTTTCTCACACCTCGAGTGCATTGTTTCTTTTAAAACGATCCGTTGATACGTAAGCATTGTAAAAAGTTTAGTTGGTAACGTTGCAATTTTTTTGTTTGCCATATTTTTGCATGTACATTGTGTAGAGTGCAATAATTTGTGTGAGTGCTGTAAAATGCAAATAGTACTCCCCAAAGTTGCCGCGAATGGCAAAAGCCAACGTAAACCCATTGTTGAGCAGCGAAATAAATTGTGTGCCTTTGTCAGTACGGCTGAGGCCCATTTGGCCATGGCTGAAAAGATTATTATCAGATAAAGTATAGAGAATATATATTGTTGTAAAAATATTAATACTTAGTCATATTTAGAACTGTTATTGCTTTTTTTGACAAAAACTTGTTCCATTAAATTAATTTTTATCACATCTTTTCTTTAAATTTTGATGTTCATTTCCAAATAAACTTTACACGTAGCGTCCTGGCTCTAAATATAAATACAACTACTAAACCTGACTTTGATTCCGCCTTTTACTTTTCTCACTTCACCATGCAAATAAATTTGCACCTGAAGTTGCAGACGCAAGCACGACAGACAGGATGCTGAACAGGAATCTTGAACACAACCAGGAATATAAAATAAAGCGCTCCGTAAAAAGACGAATACGAATACGGCTGTTGTAAACAAAACGCATAGCATTCTGGGCGGGAGGTAAAAGAGGAAAGTGGCTTTTTATTTTGGTTTAGATGTTAAAGCTCACCCAATCTACACGTCGGCAAATATGCAACAATGTGTGAATGTCTTTGCCAATATAATCAAATCAAGCCAAAGCTTCTACTCGTACTAAACATGGTTGCCTGCAAAAACACTGAAAAAAATACATTTAATGTTAGTTAATTAAACTCATAGAGGAGAATGAGCCTCTAAAAGGCTCATAGAGGAGAATGAGCCTCGTAACAAAGTGAGATCGAACATTGATCGAACCTGGATCTCACTTTGTGATGATTCATGATTGAATTAATAAATAAATATAATAAATAATAAATAATATAATAAAAAATAAATAAATTATACCAAAACTTAAAGTTAAAAGAGGGTCTTTAAAATGATATAATTTTGCAAATTTTTGAATTGCTGTTACTTTCAAATAACGGATGTAAAACAGCCCTCAAATATATTCTACAAAATAGGCTCTACTTGCATGGTTTTTATCTTGTTTTGCAGATATTTAAGGTATATTTAAGATATTTTTTCTTTGCAGTTTTGGTCTATTTAAAACCTTAGGAATCATGTAGAAACCTTCCTTTACCTCGGATAGTATACGAAAGCGATTGAAAATGAGATTAGCTGTAAGGGCTCGCGCGCTCGAATCGCACAGCAAGATCTTTTACACGTTTTTCTCAAAACAGTATTTTTTGAGCTGGCTGACACGATTACAGCCGATCTACTGCACCGACTTCTTCTTTTAACTTTTAACTTATTTTTTACATTTTCAGAAAATGTTTGGCTATCGCGTGAACTACGATCATTATTGTCCATTTCTATGTAACAACGTTATGACACAATTATTAACAAAAAACAAGCAAAAAAAGAGGAAAAATCTTTACAATTTATTTATTAATATTTTTTTACAGTTATAGTTCAAACGAGAGCCATTCATTTGTACTTCAAAATGAAATTTGTTTGGTATGTTTCAGATCATCCAAAATGGAGAAATCGTGTCAGCCAGATTTCAAAATGGCGTCTTCTGGTCGCCCATATCTCCCCCGGATATAAACGAAAATTTATAAAAAAAATTTTGTTCAGTACTCAAAACTATGTACAATAACATATAAACAAATTTTTAATGTGGAATAAAAATTTGTATGAAAAAAAAAATACTTAAAAACATGGTGTATTCTACCTGACTACCCCCTTAATGTAACATATCTCACACTAAAAGAGTCACTACTCCAAAAAATCACAATTTTTCAGGAGATACAAAAATCTGTTGATCCCGCAGAAGTAACGCCATTACCATAAAATCAGACAACAGTATTTTTCCCAGTTAAAAAAAAAAAAAATTGTGATGAGAATAACATTTCTAAAGTAGTATGGATTCATTTATAGGAAAAGTCGGTTTTAGAAAATTTCGAGTTGTGACTCTTTTGTATTTAGTGTGCCATGTGTTGCATATACTTCATATAGCAATAAATGGAATTTGAAAAAACTATTATTTGATGATCAAGTATTAAGGTAGGATTCAAGGAATCTTTCTCAGTGTACCCACCATAGCAAACATGGCATTTGAGTCATCGACCAGTGCACCGGTAGGCAGCCCATGCAGGACTACCAAACATTTGGCTGTGTGTGCCTTTTCCTCTACACTGTAATTTTCGTCAGCAAGCAACGCGCCGGCCACAGTTTCATTTTAGATGCTTCGCTTTGATGCTGCTCCGCGCCATGTAGCGGCAATTTTACAAGTTATTGTTGCAACTGTATTGTTGCAACTTACCGTGCTTTGTTGTTCTATTGCAAAGGTTGCATTGTTGTTGTTGTGTTGGTTATTGTTGGCTTGTGTTATGGCAGACATACATATGTACATCCTGGCGGATGTAGCGTACGAGTGCAGGTGAATTCCCTCTTCCCCCATGACAGACCATGTAGCCATTTTAAAAGGCGTCACAGTCGTATTGTATGTGTGTGTGTGTGTGTGTGTGGGTTTGCTGTTGCTGACAATTGCATGTGTGTTTTAAGTGTTTAGCTTGGTTTTTTGTTATGTGTGGTTCTTGTCGGTTGTGATATTCATTTTTGAGGCTAACCTATGACAGCTTAACTTGCAAATTTCGAAAACATCCAACGATTTCAGGTGAGATTTAAAAATTAGGTGTTTTTTGGTTTTTAGAAATCCTGTAATTTAATTAAAAGAGAGAAAATTGTCAATTACATGCAATTTTGCAATTTTAGGTGTCGTATGCATTTGTAAGTTTCATTTGATTATTTCATTTTGTTGTTCAATATTTTCTTTCAATAAATCTCAAATATTCAGTTTTTAACATACATACGATTTTATTGATTAAATAAATCTAAAATTTAATTTCAGTCGTCAATAATGTTCTCAAAAATTGGCAGTTCGGCTTTCGAGCTTCATGAATTTTTTAAAAAATTAATCTTTAACTATTTCATAATTATAATCTCGATAATTCGGACACTCGCTGATACGGACAACGCGGTAATCCGGACACGTAGTTGATTTCTATTGTAGACTCTGTAATCCTGACACCACAGATTTTATTTAACACAGAAATCCGGACACTCATTTTTGTTTGCTTTTCTACGGGGCGGGGACTCCCCTATTTTCTATTTAAATATATGTTTTCATAAAATGCAAGAAATTCAAGTGAAAACCTATATGCTTTCTCTTCCTGTCGTATTTGCTAGTTCAGGTGTGAAATAGGAGGTTGCATAAATTCAAGTGGTGTTAATTAATTATAAAAATTGTAATTTAACTGTGTAAACTACATCAAATATTAACCCTTTCGCTATTTTGTTGCCATATGGCAATATGCTACTTTGTGGACGTCTGCATCCCCTATGGTTGCAAGAATACATTTTTTTGTTGGTCCTTAGAATGGTTTGAAGTTTTAGGAAAAATACGAAATTAATAAACTGAATATTTAAGTTTAAAGAAGAGAAGTATACACGTTTTTGTAATGATATATCTTGACATAGTAAAGGAAGAAGAAGCAGAACAAATTAGAGAACTTTTAATTTGACGTTTTCTTTAAATTTAGATACTTTTTTATTAATTTTGGCTGAAGTAAATGAAGAAATAGTCAAATTTTCGTTATGCGTAAAAAGTTTTATGTTTAAGTAGTTATTACAGCCACAACGGTTTCTCTCATAGAAATACACTCTAAAATACAGGGTCCGAGTATAAAAATGAACAAATTTCTTATGGAATGTTGCTAATATAACCACATAGAAGCCTAAGGCGTAAAATTTAAAATTTTAACTTTCCCCAGTAAAAACCTGTAGCGAAAGGGTTAACAATGGCACCTATAGTTAAAAAAAAAAAACCTAAATTTTAAACGTTGGGCCAGAAAAAAGAAATTCTAAACAAAATAAGTCGAGAAAAGTCACTTCGTCAACTGTCAGTGGAGTTCAATGTAGGCAATTCTACAATTTCTACAAACATGAAACAAAATGTTGCCAAACGAAAATTACTAATTTCTTTCAAAAGTTTATAAAATATTAAAAATGAAATGCTTAAGCAAAAATAATTATATTCCAATAAAAAATAATAAGTTTCATTTGTGTTCCGTAGTATTTTTATCGATTTTTTTGTAATCTTGGTAATCCGGACATTTCGATATTTCGGACAATGTTTGGTTTTTAATTGTCCGGTCCGGTGATTATCGAGATTATACTGTAATTAGTCTTAAACTATAGAAAAAAAATACTTTTTTTGTAAATTATTATATGTGTACATCTTTCCTTTGAGCCTTCGCCGCCATGCATTACACATAAATCTCACGCACGCTTCACGCCACGAAAGCAACCATTACACAACGTTTGTACAGCACAAGAATGCCAAGCAACAGGTTGCCGCCGCGTGCTGCAGCCACTTTACATTTCAATCCGCGCACTCGTACCGAACATGAGCGCTGATTCAATTAAAATCCCTTCAACCGAGAGAAGGAAGCATAAATTGCAAGTTAAACAAAAGTCGAATCGGCCCTTCGCTTCATTGCGCGAAAAAACCGGCCAGTTGTGTAAACAATGCTGCCAATATTCGTGAAAAACATCGAAGAGCAACAAAATGTCAGCCGGTTAAATGACTTTAAATCCAATCGAAATGTCCGAAAGAAGTGAGACGAAATGCAAAACCCAATTTCAAGGCTCCATTTACCGGATGGCGCTGATTGAGCCGAAGCGATGCGCTAAGGCCGTCAGCGCCCACAAAAGTGGGCACGATTGCCGGTGTTGTTGTCGAGTGTCGTGAGTACCGCACGAAGCGTTGCAATCCATTGTTTGCATATGTGCGCCCAACGACATGTCCATTTATAGGCACGTTTGCGACGGCCACAATGCCATACAAAGCCGGCAATAAGCACACAACGCAATGCGCAAAATCACATCAGCAACACGCGCCACACTGCCGCTTTTATCATCAGCAACATCGTTGTCGGCCACACAGCGCCGACATGACGAGGCTGCACAGAAACTGCAACAGCACCCGGCCAGCACAAAAGACCCAAAAACAAAAGAAACGTGTAGACACATTTGCGCTTCTCGCAGCCGCACCGGCCAGCCGAGTTCTACAGCATCAATTTGCAACCGTTTCAACGTTTAACACCCAACACCCAACATCGGATGCAACCCAACCCAACCCAACCACACCGAACAGCACCCACATCGCCCCCATCCAACTCAACACAGCAGCAGCAGCTCTCACGCAACCAACCCAACCCAACCAGTCCAGTCCGATGCCGGCCAACCCGATCACCCCAGCCATGGCGCACTCGTGTTCGATAAGCTGAAGCGAAAAATTGCCGCCGCACTACGTCATCACAGCGCCCTGCCAGCTAGTCGCCGGTCAAGCCGACAACAATAACAGCATCAACAATAACAACAACAGTCAACAGTAGCGGCGCAGTAGCAACAGTGGCCGCAGCCGCAACAATCGCCAGTGATGCACGATAAAACGCTAAAAAGTGTTGCTCACACGGCGGCCACATAAGCCGCAAACACTTGCCTTTAGAACACAAACACAAACACACTCACATCGATAGGGCCAAACACAAAGCGCCATGGCGGCCACATTCTCACGCACTCGCCTAGGCGCTTGAGCAGCAACAATCGCTGCGCGAATCCGTCGCTGATAACTTGGAATCTAATCAATGGACCCGTGACGCTGCGCCACCGCCAACGCTGAAGCTAGCGCCAGCGTCAACGACTGCGTCGCTGCCAACGCCAACAAGCCAGCAGCAACTCGGCTGCTGTTGCTGCTCTCCATTGTCGGCAGTTTCACTTCATATTTTCTTTGTACATTTTCACTCTCGCATTTTCCACACATTTTACGCACAACAACTTGTGTGAATGTTGGCTCAGTGGCGGTTGAAGCAATTACTGGGCCGAAATCTTACAACAATTACTTTACATGTAAAAAGTGTTAGTGAGATGTTATACAGTGGTATATCCAATATTCAGAAGGAGGCGCGAGGACGACTTTTGAGAAAATTGAATAAATTGATTGATCAATTTCGATAGATGGTGATAAGAAGAATATTTAAAATGTAAATGATGGGTTACTGGATATTTTCATAAATTTCATATACAGTCGTGTCTAGGTATAGTGAACACCCTAATTTTGACATGGACATGGACATGGAGCCTCTAAATATTGAAAAAAATTTTGAAAGCAATTTCAAGCAAAAAACAAAAATTGTATTTTGAGCAAATAAAACGAGGTTTTGAACAAAAATGATACGTTGATATAGTGAACAACCTCAATACTGTGAACAGGCCTTACAATAATTAGTTCACTATATCCAGACACGACTGTAACACTATAATAATTCAAGGAGATTTTTAAAAATACGCTTCATACTTTATGTTTCTTTATCAATGAAAATAGGTATAGTAAATAGGTATGTTCGGAAAATATGTTTAAGAAGAGTCGTTCGTTTAATTGGGTCTATTTTTTAACTCTTTAGTGGATTCGTTTGAGCACTTGTGGAGAAATTTTTTAACTTTCTTTTTCAATTTTTAATTTTTTAAACTTTGAACTTGATGCGATTTCATTACTCTGACAATTTTTGTTTCTCATGCTTTTTTTTTTATCAAATTTCACACATTGTGAGGTTTCCAAGCATAAAAAAGCCAAATAAAATTATAGCCGTATTCACGATCTATGGTTTTAGGTCTTGTATCGTGTATTCTTGGTTTTGTGGTTAATTTTGTAACTTTACAAAAACAAATACATGCAACTGAAAGTACAACCAATTTACCAAAATTACAATCGCAAAATCCTATTGTAAAATTGCGTAGTATTCTATATTTTTTTAATAGTGATCTCACTTTATAGATTATACTATCGATAAATTCTTTCACTCATGGCAAGTATTTTAATTTAATTTAATTTAATTTTCGTCAATTCTTACAAAACTTGTTCTTAGGACACTTAAATATACTGTTACGAAAATTCACGCATAGCACAGCGACAGAGTGCCTCATCGTTACAATACATTTTC
Organism: Melieria picta; assembly: GCA_964056695.1. Lineage (NCBI taxonomy): Eukaryota > Metazoa > Arthropoda > Insecta > Diptera > Ulidiidae > Melieria > Melieria picta. Next base: position 30,218,479 of record OZ057399.1, read on the forward strand.
ATTGCTTATTCCCGGCATTGATTAATTGCACGTATTAATGAAAATTCTTTAAATTTAAATTTCTTTAAAGAAAGTGTCACGGAATTTTTTCTGTACCAAAAATTTTCATCTCTTACAAAATGTAAACAAGATCAGCTGTTTTTGCATATACAGTCGTGTCTGGGTATAGTGAACCCCTATATAGTGAATACCTCGATATAGTGAACACCCAAATTTTGACATCGAGCCTCTAAATATAGAAAAAAAATTTTCAAGCAAAAAACAAAAAGTGTATTTTGAGCAAATAAACGAGTTTTTGACCAAAAATGTTAACCTTGATATAGTGAACAACCTCAATACAGTGAACAGGCCCTGCAATAATTAGTTCACTATATCCAGACACCACTGTACTAAGTACTTTCAACGAGGTCGTTCACGGTCTGATTAAAAATTTTGATAAATTTGACCAAATTAACTACAAAAACCACAGATCGTGAATCAACTAATGTTTATAATACAATAACATAGATAATTTGTACGGGGATTCAAAGAACATAACGTCTATTATGTTTATGAAATTAAGTAATATTAAGTAATACTAAGTTATAAAAACAAATAAGAACTTCTCAATAGGTGTTGACTGATTTATTTCTATACATTTCACGTTTCAACCGAAGTAATGTGCCAAAACATCATTGAAAATGATTTATAAATGTTGTTTTATTTAATTAAATTTTTGCGACAACATTGATAACCCTGTATAGGATCATTTACGTATTATAATAAATACACCTTCTTTGAAAAATCTCTTAATTTTTATTTGTTAATTGGTATCCGATGGATGGTATTCTGATGGAAGCCGATGGATGGATCGGTAGCAGTCTCGGCCAAGATATGAGTATTGCTCGGGCACTACTTGAGCCTCTACTCCTGCTTTCGATTGGAAATTTTGACTAAAGCCAAAATGTTGGGTATTTATTTTCTCAAAACCTCAGACCACAGGACCTTGAAGGGGTTTATATAAAATTCCATGGATTATAATCAGCTGAGTAAAACTTTTCCAATTTTCCAAATTTTTAGGGGATGCACTCAATTTGTCTGATTTTGCATCCTGTTTTTTAAGTAATCTCCGCGCATAGATTAATAAAACTTCCGATACACATGGCAACAGTGTATCGGAAATGTTTCTAATTAATTCTAAGAAATTTTGTAAGCTAAGTGGATGCACATGTGGAACACAGCTGAGCTTGTGAAAACAATTTCGGGAAATTTCGCCGCACCTAAAGTGCGTGTAAACAAATGACTAATCAGGCTGTGTTGTTCGGGAGTTCGGGTGACGCTCAACACCGGTGCGACAGGCTACATGACATAATGTAAATGAATTAGATGGCAGGTAAACTACGCAACAAAGCAAAACAATGCATGCAGGTGGAGAAAGTTAAAACAAAAACAACAGAGGCAGAAGATAGGAATAGTAAAGAGAGTTAAAAAAACGGAGCGCAAAAAGCAGACAATGCTTTGCAAAGCGTGAAACAAACCGAAGCGGCAATGCAGCCAGACACTTTTCTATGTTAGAAAATATGGAATACTTATGTGTGCATGTGTGTTTGCATAGATATATGTATGTAACGGGTTTTTCAAAAGGAGCGCTACAAAAGTAGACCGATAGGGACAGCAAACGACGCCATATTTTTTTCCGCTCTTTTGACATTTCTCTTCAGTAAGGTTTGCCATTTCATCATGGAAAGATATACGGTCCAACAACGAGTCGAAATTATTAAAATTTACTACCGAAATTCGGAGTCAGTGGCCTCAACTTTAAGAGCGCTACGTCCAATTTATGGTCGTCATAATGGTGGTGGCCATGCAAGAGAAATCGAGTTCCATACATAATGGCATCGAATGTACTTTCACAGGAATAAAGAATTTCATTGATATCCAAAACCGTTTTTTTTTTATTTAAAAAAACTTTTGTAGCGCTCTTATTGAAAAACCCTTTACATATGAACAGCAAACTTAGGCACACACTCGCTTGCGACGGACAGAATGCGGCAGCCACCCTCGGCTGGATTGCGCTGGTGAAAAATTGTGACAGACAGCTGGAGACAGATAGCTGGACGAGCGAACGAACAGACAGACGACGAACAGCTAGACGGACGGACGGACGGCCGACCGGCTAGACAGACATGAAACCAAACAGGCGAAAAGCGTCGAGCCAATTTGCGATTCACTGGGCCAAAAGCCGGTCGAGGCTGCCTGCATAAACTTAACAACAACAGCGAAACATGAATACAAAGCAATGTATGTAGCGAACGACAACAATGCCAACGAAAGCAACAAAACAAAAATAAAAACACAAATACAAATACACCAACAACAATGGCTATAATGATGATGACGTCGAGCTGACGACGTTGCTGATGACAATTGCTCGATGGCTGCGGCGTTAGCTGCTGCTGGATGCTGCGTTGCCAATGCCGTTGCTGGCGAGGCCGTTTGCGATGTTGCTGTTGCTGCTGCCGGCAGAGCCATGAATGAATGAACGACGGAAAACGGAGAGCGAAGGAAGCGAGAAATGTTGGCATGGAAGTCAGAAGCGGAGATAGCGCCGTCGCTATCTGCATGCCGAGTAGTGGGAGTTGGTGACTGCGGGGTTTAGGAAACAAGTGTGCGACTGGCAACGAGACGGCAGTGTTGACGCTGTTGTTGACAACGCTGATTGCTTTGCTGCGCTGCTGCTGCCGCTCACACAAAGACACCGCGGAAGCGAAACGCAACAGCGACCGGCAAACAGTGCCAGCAGCACAATGCCGCAGGCAGACCAGCGCAGACACAGTTCCACATTGCTCCACAAACAGCGGTCGTCGTAAACTGAGACGACGACGACGTCGACAACAGCGACGGCGACCGTGTCGACTATCGTTGTCGCAGCCGTCGTCGTCGCTGCCGCCGTCATCGGTGACTCTGGCGCTGGCTCTGTGGCAATGCGCCCTCCGCATGCCCCAACGTCGCGCACTCATGTCGGTACGGCTGACTGGCTGGTTGCTTGCTTGGCTGGTTGGCTAGCTGGCTGGCTGACTGGTTGGTTGGTTTGCTGGCTGGCTGTTGTTTTGGGGGTATCATCGTTCTAAAAGCAAACTGCCTGCTTCAGTCTGTCACTTGACGTTCGTAGAGGCATACAGCGCACAGGCGTGAATATACGAGATTTTGTTGCGAGCGGCATACAAACGTGCGTTTTCTTCTTTTACTTGCGGGTCGCAGAGTCAGTGGACGGCGCTTCAGTGGCGACGCACGAAGCACTCACGGCAAAAAGGCGCGTTTTCCACGCGTCTTGAAATTCAAGCATTTCTGAACAAGTTTATAATTTATTCATTTGCATTTTTGGCATAGCAAAACATAATCGAGCCAAAGAAAAAGTCGACATAGATAAATGAAAAAACGTATAAAAAGCAAACCAGAGTGTGGCCAAAACATCAACAGTGTCAACGTTTTGTTATTATTTTGGCAAGGCGAATTTGCCGGCTGAATTCCAGTGTTTGCCATAGAAAAAAACGGCATCCAAGCAATACTTTGGCAGTGCATAGCCACAAAAGGCGCCCTTGGCGCGCGCTCAATTTGTGTGTTTTCAATTGGAATTTGCATCTCAATTTCCATTTCGATTTCAATTTGAAAGTGAACTTGTGCAGTGTAGTTGTAATTGGAAATGTAAGTAATCCGGTATTGTTGGCGACTATACAACGTTCCATATATGTGGATTAAAATAGTATTTGGATTAAATTATTTCACTAAAGGTTTGTAAGTCAATTTTTAAATCACGCTGTTCATACGAGTGGAACAAATATTTTTAATTGAAATGTTTAAAAAACTGGTCAATAGACCAAATACAAATAGCAATCAATTGTTTAGCACAGGAAGTGGAAGTCTTTATAGGAACTAGTGTCCGACCGAATATTCGGTTTCGGTTTCGGCCAAAAAATGGCCGAACGGCCAAAACCGAAACTTTCTAGAATATTGTTTTTACATTTTATTGTGTAGCAGATATATAGTGAAAGGAGGAGTAATTTGGATGCCACCAATGTAAATAAACTTTTTTTTTAGCATATACAGTCGTGTCTGGGTACACGTCGATTTAGTGAACACCCAAATTTTGACATCGAGCCTCTAAATATAGAAAAAAATTTTCAAGCAAAAAACAAAAAGTGTATTTTGAGCAAATAAACGAGTTTTTGACCAAAAATGTTAACCTTGATATAGTGAACAACCTCAATACAGCCTTGCAATGATTAGTTCACTATATCCAGACACCACTGTAATATTAAATTATTTAATTTTGAATATTAGCGAGTAAGGTACGAAAGGCAGCCGCCGTGGCTCAGTTGGTTAGTGCGTTGGACCGCGAGTCGAAGGCAGCGACCCAGGTTCAAATACTGCCTGTAATAACACCTAAAAAAATAACGGGAAAACTCGTTTTCTCTTTCGGTGGCTGTCCTCTCAGCTGGAAATGGCAAACCTCTGAGAGTAAAAATTGCTTATGAAAGAGCTCCCAACCTGCCGTTCGGAACCGGCATAAAACTGTAGGTCCCTTCCACCCGCGTACAAATTCACACGCACAACACGGGTGGCGAGAAGCTAGGCCTTAGTCTCGCGTAAGCGGGCTGTCGTGCCAGTCAATTATTATTAATTATTAAGGTACGAAAGGGTGATTTTTTCATGTTTATGTTTTTAAAAAATTAATAAATTGTTTTTATTAATAAGTATTTATTTATTTATGTAATGTTTGTTTGTTTGTTCATTATTTACTTACTGTAAAATTCGATTGTTGAAAAAAAATGCTTGATATGGTGATTTTTATTTCAACTAGAATATTTCTTTTTCGGCCGAATATTAAAAAAAAAACCCGAAATTCGTTTTCGGTTTCAGCCCAAAACAGATGTTTCGGTCGGACACTAATAAGTAGGAACTGATAGATCCGTTTCTATTAGCTTGCCGCACAACATAGTGGGTCCCTTTTATTCATCAACGTCAAAAATCAATAATTAATCTTGATGAAAACCAACATTATTTCAAATTTATTAACCATTATGAATTCATAAAATTTTTTAAATAATCAGTTATTTACAATGTTATATAGATATTAAAAATTTTTTTCATATAAATTACTAATTAACTTGGAGTACCGCGCGGAAAATGGAAATCATAAGAATTCATAATTGCAACTAAATCTAAGTATTTTCAAATTCCTTAAACGAAAGTGAAAAGAACTTGAAAAGAATAAAAAATGTCTTGTGGCAGTTCTAACAATCAATCCTTTGTCCAACCGCCTTAAATACATTCATAATTCACTTATTTTGTGTTGTTGATGTTCACAGTAAACCCCACATAAGTGAATTCCTGAGAGCCATTTGGGACAATATATATCAAAATTTTTTTTGAATGGGTGCAGACTATACAAGGCACCCGAAACTTTGAAATGCTTAAGAGTTTTCTTTTTTTTTAATTTTCAAGGTTTAACTGTTTATTTCTGAGAGGCACAATTTTTTTTTTGAAATTCTTAAGGTTCATATATAACAGTTCAAAAAGGCTGGCCAGATCTACTTCAAGTAGTTAAGTGCCCGGGCCTTGCTAGTCAAGGGAGAGGCAACAGCTGAGGTATAATGGACAGTCTACGCATCTGTGTCCCTGGACACTCCCTTATATATATATATTATATTAATAATAATAACAACTGTTCCAATACTATACATTTTATTTTTTTATTTTTTTATTTTCATAAAATAAATGCACTTTCATAAAATAAATAATGAAAGTGCAGCATACACTTTCAACGCCATTCTCTAAGCCCCAACTCATCCAAAACACAACTATGTTTCAATTTGAGAAAACTTTTAACTTTAAATGTTTTTATCTTACTCATTTTATATATTTGGTTTTTTGTTAGAAATTTTGTATATTTTACTAATAAAATGCTTTTCTATTAAAGCTTGAAAAGTTAAGGTAGAGTTTTTTGCAATATAGACAAATAAACAGTATTTACTACTGTGTCCAAAAAATAAGGTGACATTGTATTTATTTTGAAAATTCTTTATTTATTCTTCCAAATCAATTTCATCCCCTTCAAAGTAATCCCCTCCCGATGCAATGCACTTATGCCAACGGATTTTCCAATCTTCGAAACACTGATTGTAGTCACTTTCCGGGATGGCCTACAGTTCCGTCTTCGCTGCGGCTTGAATCTCCTCTATTGTATCAAAACGGTGTCCCCGGAGCGGTCTTTTGAGATTGCTGAACAGCCAGAAGTCGCACGGCGCCAGATCAGGTGAATACGGTGGTTGCGGAACGATATGGGTTGAGTTTTTGGCGAAATGATCACGAATTACGAGTGTAGTATGGGATGGTGCATTATCGTGTGTAAAAACCAAGAATGGTCTTTCCACAATTCCGGCCTTTTTAGGCGGATAGCGTTACGCAAACGACGCATAACGTTCAAATAATATTCCTTGTTGACTGTTTGGCCCAGCGGAAGGAATTCATAATGCATTCATAATTCATAAATTCAAATGTCACCTTATTTTTTGGACACAGTAGTATATTTGAATGGATTTGAAATCGATTGAAGTTTTCATCACACCTGATGAAGATTCCAAAAATAAGCAAAAACCTTGACCCCAAGTTGCGAAGTCGACATTACTGGACAGTCGGTCATAAAGTGTTTTACTGTCTCTGTTTTCTCTGCATCTCTCTAGCTACAACATTAATTCGAAACAAATGCCAAAATGAATATTGTCTACCCACTGTCGAGCAGAATTGCCATATAGGAGCATTTGAAATGGTATAACGTTTTCTTAGAACCAGCTATTTACTGAATCTTTGCTATGCCATAGACTACTGTACTCGTAATTTAGTCAGAAATTCTAACTTGTAATTTTTCAAATATGTGAGCTGACTATCTAAAAGCTTTCATTAACATACATTTCCAAAATTGTTTGAAAATACCGCTCGATTATGGTGTGGGTCAAGTTTCGTTTGGCATGTTGTGGCCGTAATTTTGGCATTTTTATCACATCTTCGAAATGATGGTCGTTATATTTGAGCTTGTCAAAGTTATGTTTCGCATTATCGACCAAATGCCTTGGCCCAAGTATTTGCACATCACACCAGTCGTTGATTAGATAATATTTAAAGTAAATTTACTGCATTCAATTTTTAGTAAATAGTCTCCCTGCCGCGCTTTGTGGACTTGTTTACGGTTTGATGCTTTTTTAGCTTTTTTAATCGAATTAGCATATTTTATTTCTTTACTCGATTTGGCGCTTTGACTCTTTCTCTTTCACTTACGCGCCTTTGCGGAACGACAGTTTTGTTGTTGTAGTTGTTGCTAAACAATGCAAACACGTTCAAGTGTCATTTGGGCATTCGAAGTATCGGTTTTGGCTTTAACCCTTCGCTGCATGACATTGCATATATGCAATGTTACCTTTTCATAGATTTGAGAACTATTCGACAACAATAATATGACAAAAAAGTTTTTCTTCACGGAATTAAATCATGCAACGAAGGGTTAAGGTGGCCCAAAAGCAGAACGCGTGAATTTTTATCGGTGAATTAATTAGAGTTTTACATATTCATTGATGAGCGGCTGCTCGTTTAGGCAGACAGTTATAATTAAGCGTTTGTACTAATTAATATATACATCAAAGTATTGTGCGGATATTTCGATATTCGAAATTTATGGTTATGATTGTTATTGCTTTAATTTTTGCTAAGTTGACTATATTTTAAGTTCTTGTTACCCGTGTCACACCCAGTATTAAGGAACATTTTACTTTTATCGCCCACTTTTCGCGTCAGGTCGAATCAGAGTTCAATTCTTTTGTAGATTTGGTTACAATTGTAATTAAACCGGCTGGCTTAGCATTGAATAAACCCTTTCCACCTGCTGCCGCACGGTCACAATCTTCAAACTTGTGTTTGAACCAAAATGAATATGCAAATACCCATTTTTAGCTGTCACCAAGTCGTAGGGCGGGAAATTCGAATTCGAATCAAGCACTAAACACCAGACGTTTATTGCTCAGTCGAAGCTTTAAAATCCGGCACACAATTGCTGTCAGAGACATTTCACGTCTGCGCAAATGAGAGTCACATGTGTTGTGAAAATTCCAGACACAGACTCCCACAAAAAAACAAAATAAATAATTTTATTATTTTTTCGTATGCTAAATGCTTATAATGTGTTGAGTTTCATTTATGGGTTATTAATTTAATTGTTGCACAAACAAATATATTTTTAATGTTTACATTTATTTTTGGATTTGAAAATATGTTCGCTGAGATTTCGTTGGAGCAGAGTAAAAAATCGTTTAGTAAAAATAGCATCACAACGTGCTATTAAATATTGTTTGCAGACAGCGTGAAAAGTGGCTTTTTAAAATTTCGCACATGTGGCACGAAATTTTTAAGGAAATTCTTCAGGATTAAGATGTTTTTGACATTTCAAAATATTTACTTAAATACTTGTGATAAATAGTAACACAAGTTTTGTATATATTTATATTTTTTAACTGTTAACTGTTGCTTCCAAACATTACTTAAACTTCGCCAATATGCTCTCAAAAGAGATGTGGGTTTTGAAATCCACGCTCTTTGAAGAGAGTGGGCTAATTTACAAGTGACATTGGATTTCGGAATATTATTGAAATCAATTTTGATAATTAAAAGATGTCCTGGTGTACTTATAGTTACGTCTTTCTAAGTTTGATAACACTTTGGTTTTTCTTTTGCTTTGAGTTACATAAGTACTTACATACATATGTTATATTTAAGAAGCTTTTCATTCTTTTGAAATTTTTTTAATCTAAGAGTTTTTAAAACGTCTTCAAGACTTTTTTAATATTCAAACACATTGCTTGCTTTTAGAATTTGTCAAAGAGAGGTCCTTGGTAGAGTTCGACCGATTAATCGGCATCGGCAAGCAGGGGTGGATTCAAAAAAATGTTTTGGGGGTGTTTCAAAAAGTAATTCTTTAATATTCATAAAATGCCTTTTAATTTTTATGTAGTTTTGAAGTCGACCCTAATATTTCGGGGGGGAGGTTTCAACCCCCAAAATCACCCCCTGAATCCGCCACTGTCGGCAAGTATCGGTCACAAAAATTGGTATCGGCGTTGATATCGGCATCGGCATTGGACACGTGGAATATATGTGATATACATATTATTTTTTTCTCTTGTGATTTTATTTCGTTTTCAATTTTTATTTTTTAATTTTTGCAAACAAATGCATATTTAATGTAGCCCCATTTTTATATATATTTTTTTTATATTTTGTACGGACGCAGGGACTCCAAGTTCTATAAAGTATAAATTCTGAGTAATCACAACGGTTCAAAGTGCGCCGCCTGCTCCAACTTCCTTCCTATTTACATAATACTGTTATTTTTTTTTTTTTAATTTTCCAAAAATGCACCAATTAAATAACGCCACGAAATTCTAAATCTCTATGTTTATATTGAACAGATCGATCAATCGAAATCGGTCATGCTTTTATTCTCATGAGTTCTAATCAAGAAAAAGACTTTGGTGACTTTTCGAAATTCATCGACAACATGATTGATTGATTGATCTAGTTCTGCATCTCCATATCTTCGAAGCTATTCAGATTCTATCCGAATTCTCCACTTTAGTCTACCACATTAATACTCTACAGTGTTTTTGTAGCATCTTCCACAGCTTCGAACAGGATCTTCAGAATTAAGCACCACTACGCTTTGCGCCAAAGTTCTTCGAAGATCTTTGTTAAAAAACTTTGAAATAAAATTTTTTTTAATTTTTGATAATATTTAATATAATAATAATAATATAATAATATTCAATATTTGTGAAAAATTTATGTTTTTTAAATTTTATGCGATTTTTTACTGAAATAAAAAATACTAATCTTTCAATGTAAGAACTCTCACGAGATCTCGAAGTAATAAAAATTTCTGCCCTCAATTTGCATGCAATCAAGTAAAATAATATTAAATTGCAGTAGCAGCAGCAGATTGCAATATCACAACTGCAAAACATGACAGCATTGATTGAAAAGTGTCAGTGATTTTAATTATAAGAGAACTTCGCACTCCACACACACACACACACCAACGACATCGGTCTTTGCATCAGTAAATGAGTAATTTTCAAGTAACTGGTACTAGGGAGACAACAGTTTTTCAGTCATTATGAATGTATTGGCGGTGTTCACTATCGCTGATAAAATAAAATTTATCTATGCAACAATGCAATATACAAAATTATATACATATATGGCATATAGGCCACATTCGACGTTTACACTTCTAAATCTTAAGTCAAGTGTGAGCATACTTTTGCCAGACTTAGGGTTGCATTTGAAGTATCAAAAGTAAACAAAAATCAGTTTATTTTGCAGATTTTCTTCAATCACCAATCTGTCAAAATTCTTAATTTACAAGTTTGTCATTGTGCTCTACTATCACACAATGTCAATGACATCATTTTATACAAATCAGTGTTGACAGCCAAAGCTGTAACTAAAAAAAACATTGTGCAGCGCAACATGGCCACTAAAATTATGTGACAGCTGGGATGTGTGACATTTTGCAGAGAGTATCTGTGCCATGTTGCTGTTGTGCTGTCACTTAAAGGAGACGAGAAGAGACGAAGCATTGTGCGCACTGTCATATTGAAGAATAGAATTGAACAACTTATTTAAATATAAGTTGTTTAAATATTTTAAATTTTGTAAGTTACAAATTGTTCCAATTTAAGGTTATTACAGTAACCGCTTGAGAAAAAAATATAATTTGACAAAAAATATTAGTTCACTCCCCTCATCACAAGTTGATGTTTAGACTCGCTACTTACTTCACCGCGCATATGCCTTGAATTATTTTGTTGTTCTGCATTTCTGTATTTAAAGTAATGTTTTTAGCACAAAATTGGACTAAAATAAATCGAATGAAAAATGTTATTATCTCAGTTTAATTTCGCCTGTTTACTGTACGATCAAGTGGTGCTTATGTAATTTTGTGTGTTAGCTGACAAATTGGGGTTTTCGAGGTTGCGTTGCTGCGGTCAAAGCGGGAATGCTTTCAAGTGATTTGTGACCACAAATTCGTCTTTGCCATTTTCACGGCTGCGTCATTTTGCTGTGGCACATTAAATAAATTTTCCTAAAGCTTTTCGAAAATACTTGAACACTTGCATATGCAAATTTTTTATTCTGACCGTATAATGCAACACGAGGAATCTGTCGCACTCAGACAATACACATTGTTGTGACCGCTGCCGCAATCTTTTATTGCTGCCGTTTCTCTTTGTAAGGTGTTTGCAATTAAATTTATTTCATTATTTTTCATAATCAAAATGCGTCTGACTCGCACACAGAAGCGTGACAGCTCAATGCTTGTGCAGGCACATTTGCGTGAGTCGGACACTTGCATTAATTCACTCGCCGCCGTTGTGACACTCACACTTCATGCGTCGGCAGATGCTGGCCGAGGCTTTTGTTTTATTGTTTGCATTTTTTGTATTTTACATTGTTTTGCGAGTGTCATTTAGGTTTGTTTTTTTTTGGCTAGAAGGACTCAAGGATTAACCTGCATAAGCCAATGTCTGTCGCAAGAGGGATTGACACAAATCTTCAAGCAAGGCTCCGGTATAATTTTTAAAGCGAAAGCAAAATCATGTTTGGTTTCAGTGCTTGGACAATGTTTTTAATGCTTTGTTCTAGCAAGATTTAAGTTTCGAATGTTTGTCTATAAAGATAAATAGGCCCATGTAGTTATTTTAAGAAGTTCAAATTTGGGTTTCTGAATATAAATTAAGGAAAAAATTAAAAATCAAGCAAAATATACACTATCAGCAAAATCAAAATGTAAAGGATGACCCTTTTGTGAAATTTGTCTGTACGCGTGGCAGCTGTAAAATTTGACGATTATTCCGATTAATAAAAATGGAGTGCTACTCAAAAGAAGAATGCGTTATTAATGTGAAAAAATCGATTTATTGGAGCAATAATTTTCACATCACATCATCTCTTGAAATTTCCATGTCACCAAAATCTTTAGTAAGTATTTTGCGAAATCCGGAGCCTATGCAAATAAACTACAAATAAGTACTGAACTCAATCCTGAACTGAAGTAGAACCACAAAATCAGTCAAAATATCATTGAAAATTGAATAAATTAGGTCAGTCATAAATTAGTCAGAGCCGCGAAACCATTTGCTGGATATTTTATTCCATGCTCAATCAGAACATATGTATATGATTTGCTATGCACTAAAAACATCACCACGCAATCACAACATATTTGTTTTGTTTTAAAATTAAATCGATCACTTTTCGAAAGCTGAGTTAAGTTATTGTTCAAGTCGCTTTGAATATTTAAAAATAATTTTATTTATTTAGCCAATGAACAAATGTCCTTACTGACTATAGGAAAAATTAATAATAACAAACTACAACTTACTTAAACTATTTAACAACAATCCCTTCGGAAATGACACATATTTTAAATTTATTTGTTTGTATTTTAAATTCAGTTTTTATATAAAAATTTTTGAACTTGACGGTTTAGTCAAAGGTATAAGGATCGTTCTGAATATTTGAAACTATTTTCACTTTTTCTTTAATTAAAAAACTTCATGCATTTGCGGGTTAATGGTTCTGTGTATTAGAGACTAATTCTATTACTTCAACCAAATGCATTTGTAGTTTGCAGCTTTTTTTGAAGTGAAACTTCTTTACGCACGCTTGACTTGGGGAGTAAGCTGGCGAACGCGTTACGAAAAGTGTGATCGGGCGAGGCGAACGGGAGTTGAGTGGTTTACGCACGCTTGACTTGGGGAGTAAGCTGGCGAACGCGTGACGTAAGCGTTACGAAAAGTGTGATCGGGCGAGGCGAACGGGAGTTGAGTGGGGGATATAAGCAAGAGACTGAAATATATACATATTTCATTTACTAGCTATAAGAGAAAGAGAGAAAGAAAATGTGCGCGCGCACTGCTCTCTCTTGCTCCTACACTGTGATACAGACAATAGGCCTGCAGTGTGCTTAGATATACGGAACGTATTTGGCTATGAGAGGAAGAGAGAAAGAACACACACATATATATATATACATACAGATGGAGCGAAAGAAGTTTCACTTCAGTCGTGTGGTCATAAGCACACTCGTTTTTTTAACCAAATGCATCAATTTGCGGATTATGCTCTCGGTATGGAAATCACTGTAGTTGAATAAAAAACAATTTGAAAATGTCTCATATTTCGCTACATCATTATTATTCACGATGACCAATGATTTAATGTTGCCAAATCAGCTCGCAACTAGCTGGCGAGTTGTTCGTTTGCTGCAGTGTTTTAATTTGCAGTTGTCAACGCTTTTGTGTGTCTTCTACGATTCAGCTGATACCTCAATGCATCATGCAACCATTCATCCTTCCTTCCTTCCTTCCGTCCGTTCGTCCGCTTGCTCGCGCGCCTGTCTTTCCGACGCTGCTGACTTCCTTTCGTATTCCCTTCCCCCTCTCGAACTAATGCATTGTTCAGTTATTATTTATTATGTCGCTAGTGTTGTGCGTGTGTGTGTGTGAGTGTGTGTGTTTTTAGCGGCAATTGTGGCTGCTGCTGCTGCTGTTCATTATTGTTGCAGTTCACTCTTTTGTTTTGCAAGTTTCTGTTGTTTTGACGTTGCATTCGCTGTTTGTGCATTTGTTGCCATACCAGCACGTCTCGATTTGGTGGTTTGCATCATCGCTAGCAGCCAATGTAAAATTTCTAAAATTGTATACGCGCCCCTTTTCGCTACTCGGCCTGTTAAATACGCATCGGGTTTTTATTAAAATTCTGGTCTGACGCATGCGCATCTGGGCGTTTTTTTTTGCACTTTTAATTGATTCATGTTGCACGCGCAACAATTTGTGTTGGTTTTCTAGTCCAACGTGTGCCGTCACTCAAAATCTCCTTCGCGAGAAAATAGACCTTACTTGAGAGCTCCGGCTGTTAAGCTGTTGTAATCATATGGTAAATGTCTGTTCATGGCATTAAAGCCACTTAGTTGTTCAGCGGTATTCCAAACGGCTTCGCACCGATAACACCGTGCGACAAAAATTAAAAAAATTTGTCACACCGGAAGAAATCCATATGGACGTGAAACTAGAGATCAAATATAGTAATACTGCAAACTCAGTTTTTTATTTCTACATCCTTTGTCCTTTTAAAAGGACTTCAAAATTTTGAAGGGGATAAAAAATAAAAAAAATATGAAAAATACTTAACCCCGTTAGAATATGGCGATATGTATATCAACTGAAAGAGGAAAGGCTCAAGAATTTAAATAAAATTGATTTTTTATCTATTTGTAAAAAAAGGATGTGAAAAAGGTTCTTTGAAAATTTTAATCCTTCATATCCTTGAAAATTTACATCAAATTTTCTTGAAAAGTAAGTATGTTAAAACCACAAATCTCCTTGATCACGTGTCAAAATGTCATTAATCTCGCTTCTTTGGTTTTGTATCTTTTTATTTTTTAAAATACTGATACTCAAATAAATTAGAATTTTTGTACTTCATGAGAACTGCAGCTTCCGCCTTTTTTTTTAATAACTTTCGAACTAATAAAGTTAGAGTAATGAAATTTTGACACGTGATCAGGGAGATTTTGGGTTTTAACATAGTTACTTTTCAAAAAATTCTATGTAAATTTTCAAGGATATAAAAGATTAAAATTTTCAAAGGACCTTTTTCATATTCTTTTTTACAAATGGATAAAAAATGAATTTTATTTAAATTCTTGAGCCTTTTCTCTTTCATTTGATATACATATTGCTATATTCTAACGAGGTTAACTATTTTCTATATATTTTTTATTTTGTATCCCCTTCAAAATTTTGAAGTCCTTTTAAAAGGACAAAGGATGTAGAAATGAAAAACTGAGTACGCAGTATTACTATATTTGGTCTCTAGTTTCACGCACATATGGTTTTTTCCCGGTGTGAAAAATGCTGTCGCACGGTGTAACGAGTTCAAACAATGTAATGTTTTATACAATCCATTTTAATACAATTTCAAGAAATGAGCTAGTAAAATGTAAATCTAAATTAAACCGAAGTTAAGCCTCGACGAAGAAAAATTAATTTCCTATGAAATGGTTTGCAAGCGATAACCAACTCGGACAGACAAAGCGATCGTTACTATGTTCCCATTCAAAACATATTAAAGATACGAGCTAGCAAAACGTAGCTTTAAATTAGGCAAAAGTTAACGTTCGACTAAGCAAAAGTTCCTTTTCATTAATTTTAATTAATTAATATTTTTTTTTTTATTTTATGCCAAAGAAACTAAACCCTTTAGCTCTTATCAAATATAGTTGAGCTTGTGTAGTTAAAATCACATTAAAGTTAATAGTTTCAATTGAATCATGAAATATAAAATTCAGTCATTAGTTCTAATCGTTGTCAAAATTCAAAGAGACCGAACAATTACGCAATTACATGCTTCGGCCCAGTGACGTCAATCAGTTGAAATTGTTTACTAAAGACCTGTTGGTAGTTGCGTGATTGATAAGACAAAATAACGAAGGTAAACCACGCTGATGCCTTGACCGCTAAGCTGAGAACCGACCTTATATGCTATTCACACATATTTCTACTCGTATGCGAACATAAACACCAGCAACCACAACATCGACAGCGGCGAAAATGACATAATGAGCTCTAAGAAAAAAGTAATTCATATTTTATTGAGGGACTGAACGGAAGTGATATGGCGGAACCACAGCCATAGCGCTGAACTCCGGCGCTGATATTACAAAACACTACAACAGAACAGAACTACTTATGTCGAGAGCATGAAATAAGTTCAGTAATGTAATTCGAAATGCAAAAAATAAGCTATAAATAAATAAGTGAAACTTGATAAAAGCAAAAAGCAAAAAACCTAAGAAATGCAAGAGTCTTGCAATGCTTCCCGACAATATTTCATCAATGCCTTTGAAATTGCATGCTGTGACGGGAAGCGGGCGGCGGGTGGTGTACCGCGAAGCTGAATGGGCGCTGATAAATGGGAAACGGGAGGCACACGCAAACGCGAAATGAATAAAATGCAAATGCGATTGAGGATTGAGCGGCTGCGCTGCCTGCAATCAGTCGTCAGTGGCCAAGTGCGATCGGCCGTTGGAGCTGTTGGAAATATGAGTGTAGTAGTTGTGAGCTCGCTGATGCTGTACTTGAAGGCGAATTGTAGGCGTTTGTGCGAGTGCTCGGCTCAGCGTTTACATTTACATAATTTTTTCCGTTATTACGAAATACTTAGCAGACGCAACTTTCGCTGTTGCCGCCAGTGTTGCCGTTGCTGTGCGACGCCTGACACCTGGTACACAACACTCTGACACTCGAAACATAAAAAATGCCGCCCGGCCGTTGCTATCGGAAGATCACAAAAATTCAGCAGCGGCCGAAAGCTGTCAGTGCAGAAAAGATGACAACTTGTTATGGCTCAATTAGCGACACCGTCAGCGCAGAATTCGCACTGTGTAGCAATACTCCTATCTGAATATGGCTGAAAGTGTTGGAGCAACCACCGCCTGCCTTCATCAATTTACCTCAGCAACATTCATTGTTAGTGACAACTTTGCTGCATATTAATTTGGCGCTCAACATTTGAAGCGCCGACGGCGAGCCGCACGCGTCAGCAGTCGCAAATTGGCCGGCGCTAAGCACAGCACGTCAGACAACGCCGACTCGTGCACCGCCTCTCGATTATGCTTGTAATTGCGCGCTCAGCTGCATAAATGCCGATCTTATCGGACGGCGCGATAGCCGACGCGGCGTGTGACTGCATTGTCAAACCCTGAATTACGTACTCGCGCACTCAGGCGACTCGTAGTCGCTCGTTTGCATGGCGCTGCTGTGTCGGCACATGAATGAAGCTGCGCTTGACGCGTTCGTCAGCTAATGTAACTTCGGCCAGCTTGCCGGTTCGTTAGTTCGCTAACTGTAATCTATTTTATATGGTTGTCGCTATTAAATGGCGCCCGTTGTTACTGTCACTATTGCTGTTGTTGTTGTTGTTGCTAGTGCTCGCCTACCATTTATGGCAGATCGAGTTTTTAATTTAACCAGAAATGCTTTGCATTTTAATTTTAGTTTCAGCTTTATGAATTTTACTTTATTTGATCTTAATTTGCCGCCATCAATTAAGACCGGTTCTCGACCACAACTAACAAACGTTTGCCGATAGCGCTCCTTTGTGCTACTCGACCCAGTGTACTTGCAACTTTGGCGCTATTATTTTCAATTATAAATTCGATTTTATTTGTGCATTACATGTGTTTGAGTCAATTTGTAACTGAACATAAATTTGTGTGCTCATTAATTGACAGAATTGGGTATACCAATTGGGGAAATTTTGACAATCTTGTGTTTGGGGAATTTGTAAATGTTGGATCTTTTAACATGGGGAACAACAATGGAATTGCTGCTTTATGCACACACAGATTGAATTATGAATTTTCAGTAATTATTAAAAATAATTTATTTTAAGAAAAATGTTTAATAAGGAAATGTAAAAT
Organism: Melieria picta; assembly: GCA_964056695.1. NCBI lineage: Eukaryota > Metazoa > Arthropoda > Insecta > Diptera > Ulidiidae > Melieria > Melieria picta. The sequence continues at coordinate 30,236,051 of OZ057399.1, forward strand.
GTGAATAACACCACTCGACAAAAAATGGGTTCATCGCGTGCTCCTAAAAACGTAAATTTTTTTTAGACTAATTCTCGGCTGCTGAACACAAAACTGAAAATCAAAACATTTTCTTAAGAAGCGTTTTCGAAAAATTTTCGAAAAACACGTTTTTTTCCTCTTATTTTAGTTATGAGCACATATCTCGTAAACCAACCATCCGACTAACACAAGTTCAAAATAGAAAATTTAGTTAAAAGGAGACAATTTTCCTCTTTCATTTAATACCCATATCTTCATCATTGCACAATCGCAAATATTAAAAAAAATATTTGAAATGTGTATATCCTTAAAATTGTAAAGTCCTTTAAGAAGGTTTTTGGGTCAGAAAATGAAAAACTGACTATGCCAGGATATTATAAATGACCTCTAGTTTCACGTCTATATCAACATTTGGATGGGTCTCGGAAAAATTAAAAAATTTTTTCGCACGGTGTAATAAATGAAAAGTTGGTGTTTTCACTCCGTGCATCATAACTTTTTCACTTTTCTTTCAATTCTATTAATGTTAGGCTTAATATTTGCTCAAATAATATATCTTTCATCTTGCATTTTAAAACCAGAGGAGATCATTTATTTTATCTATAAAAAAACGATTCGAAAATGTATAATTTTTGAAAATGGTCGAAAAATTCACTTTTTTACAACTTTCATCGTCAGTAACTTCCCCAAATCTCATCTGATTTGGACAATCTATATATCGTTGGAAAGTTAGTTAATTGCCTTCTGAACGACAGCCCACTTGTGTTAGTCGGATGGTTGGTTTACGAGATATGTGCTCATAACTGAAATGAGAGTGAAACAAGTGTTTTTCGAAGATTTTTCGAAAACGCTTCTTAAGAAAATTTTTTTATTTTCAGTTTCGTGTTCAGCAGCCGAAGATTAGTCTAAAAAATACTTTTATTTTTAGGAGCATTTTTCGTGTCGAGTAGTGTAATTCATGCCATTACAATATTTCAAAGCCCAATATATTTTATATTTACACGAAGTGTTATCAAAGTCGGGTTTCCACAAGTTGGCAACTCTGTAAATACATATTAAACAAGTCTCAACCAAGGTTTATAGAATAGAAGGTTACGCATTCCGGTTGTCAAAAAATGGTAGCGCCTCGCGTGACGTAGGCATAGCTTGGCTCTGATTGGTTGAAAATATTTTTGAGCAAAAAAAATTGCAAAAAGTGTAAACAAATCCGGAAAAAGAAGTTGCCAGATTTTATATTTATGCCCCTTAAATAACAAATCAAAATACTTTTCTGGATTTGTGCTCCATCAAATTTTTACACTTTGCCACCGAGTACTTCATTTCTCGTTTAAAAATATTTTCAAAGTGTATGGAAATAAAATATTTCCATTGATGGAAAAAGCAAAGCATGTTTTGTTTTTTTTTTTTTAGGGATCACAAATGTAAATTTGTGAATAAGTGGCACCTCGATTTTGGCCCCCGCCTACGTCATCAACATGGCGAACGTTGGGAATGCACAACCTTTAGTCTATAAACCTTGAGTCTCAACAATCACGCGTGCTTGAAACAATGAGATGTTAGTTTGCATCAACACATTTTCAAAATGGATCGTAGTACTTTTAGTTTGTTTATTCGCAACGGTCAACACTCAATAAATCAATGAATTTTGTAAAACAAAAATTTCTAATTATAATTGCTGCTTGAGCAAAGCACTTTGCCATATGGAAAGCTCCATTTTCAATTCAATTGAATTTAATGCACACAAATCGTTAACACAACTTGCAATCTTTTTCATAGGTCATGATTGTTCGGGACTGTGTGCCGTCTACTCGACGCGGTGGCTAATATTTTGTACAGAACAGACGCCGATCCGCGGTCCGCATTTCTGAAATTCATATAAAGCAGACGCACACGTTCTATGTTTACCCAACCGAACATTATCCGATTACAATGCTCCGTCGGGCACAGTCATCAATTTCACTTGAACTTTGCAATTAATTGAAAAGCAAAAACATTTCAGCAAAAATTGGTATTCAAATTTTTTTTGTAATAAATTTGCCAGTGCTCGATTTACACATTTGTTGCCCAGCGACGCGTTTGCCACATGCGTTGCTATGAGTTTTTAAATTTATGTTTTTTTCAAAAAAAAACAAAAAAACTATAACAGGGAAATGTACGATTTCGAAAGAGATATGTAAAATTATAAAAAGCGCGCGAAACATTTGATAACAAACAGAAATGAAAGATTTTTAATGTTCGAAAATAACAATAACAATTATTTAGTTTCGGTTGCCGGCTGCGCTGATAGTCAAATTTGATTTCTGTTGCTGTTTTGTTGTTGGTCTTGTGGGTTGCCGGTCTCGATCTGTCTGGTCTGCTGTGCCGGTTCGTTCGACGATGCGTGCGTTCTGCTGTTGTTGTCTTGGCGTGGCCGCGTCATGTATGCTCAGAATTTATGCGATCGTAAATTTTCAGTCATTTTGACGTTTGTTTAGATGCAAAAATAAAATAAAAACTAAAACAAAAACAAAAACCATAATCACAAATACTGGCAGCATGTTGATAAAGCAAGTTTTGCAATAGTAAAATACAACTTTTTTCGTATGCATTGCGAGTTTTTCGGTGAAGTTTTCCCTCTGGAAACGAAAAATTTTATCAACTGCGTTGACGTAAGATAAAACAAAAAACGTGGTCACAAGAAGCCAGAACAGAGACCGATAAAAATATGAAAAATTTTGGCTGTGGTTCATTAGAAAAGTGAGTTAGTTTAAAGCAGAGAACCATAGTTTAAATATAAAATGTCTAGAAATAAATCTAGGAAAGGGTAGGAGGGGTTCAGTGAGAAGTTACGTTAGCTTGGAGCAGCGGCGAGAAAGGTGCTCGATACGAAAGTGAGGGATGATGTGCCCATATTGAAAACATCAACAGAAGAAAACACTTTCAGCACTGGGTTGCGACTTCATAGGTGGAAAAGGCAGTCGAATTGAGGCTAAGTAATACCACTGACAGAGGATTGTTGAACTTCGGAGAATACTTTATCCTTTCGCTATTTTGTTGCCATATGGCAACATGCTACTTTGTGGACGTCTGCATCCTCTATGGTTGCAAGAATACATTTTTTTGTTGATCTTTAGAATAGTTTGGAATTTTAGGAAAAATACGAAATTAATAAACTGAATATTTAAGTTTAAAGAGGAGAAGTATACGAGTTTTTTTTATTTGTATATCTTGACATAGTAAAGGAAGAAGAAGCAGAAAAAATTAGAGAACTTTTTAATTTGACGTTTTCTTTCAATTTAGATACTTTTTTTTTTTTAAATTTTGGCTGAAGTGAATGAAGAAATATTCAAATTTTTGTTATGCGTAAAAAGTTGTATGTTTAAGTAATTATTACAGCCACAACGATGTGGTTGCTCTCATAGAAAAACACTCTAAAATACAGGGTCCGAGTATAAAAATTAAAAAATGTCTTACGGAATGTTGCTGATATAACCACATAGAAGCCTAAGACGTAAAATTTTAAATTTTAATTTTCTCCAGTAAAAACCTGAAGCGAAAGTTCTAAGTACTACAAAAAAGATCGTACTAGCATTGTGACAGATATATGATTTTTGTACTATGTAGTACATATTTCACATTTTGAAAAATATGTGAAATATTTTTTTTGTGTTTTTTGTTTACATGACTGAATTTCCAGCTTAGAAGTTCTATTGCACAAAAGACCCCAACTGTGGATTAGAACTGATAAAAGGTACAAATACTTGGAAAATCTGACCACAATAGTTAAAGACATAAACGATATGCAAATAGTGATTGTTTTTAGCTTAATTTAAACATATGTTATTTTATCTTTTCTAGTTTTGTCAGAGGAAATATTTTACTATTGAAGATTTTTCATTGGGATTTTTCAAACAGGGTTCGCTTCATTTGTGAGACACATTAACCCTCAATCATCAACCCCTATTAAAATCACGTATTCACCCACCCTGAGTCACCAGGGCTCACATTTTGTTTTTACGAAATAATGCTACATTTATTAATTTTGTATGGTTTTTTATTTATTTGTAGGTCACATTAAGACCTCTTGTTACAGATTTCATTCCATATCTTAAATTAACTCTAATACAAATTTACTTTTTTAAGGACAGAAAACAAATATTAAAAAAAACACATTTTATAAAAAAAGATAAATTAACAAAAACAATTATTTTATTTATTACATATGTTGTGCACATATCTTTTTGTCACAACTAAGGCAAATTGCCAGTAGCAAAACTTCTCGGAGGGTTAACACTCTCAATTCCACGTTTCGCAGCCATTTGGGATCCTTAAAATTAAATTAACACGATAATAAAAAATCTACAAGTACAATTTTTGTAGCACAAAACATCATCCTGATCGTCTTCGTGTTCTGAGCGACCCTGCACGAAGGTATACGAAAGCTGGAAGCCGAAACACAAAAATACAGCCTGTACCAAGTTATTAAAGTTCGTAGTGAGTCCCCTGGACTCAAGGTGGGCGATTGGGGGTTAAAAAACTTGATGACATTTACTTTTATAATAAAAAAACACAATTTTATGATAACAACCTAAATTAGGAAAATTGGTTATTTAAGAAAAGAAATACACAAATGTAAAAAAAATATTTTCAAAACAAGTGTTTTTTAAGGGATTAATAAATTGAGAAAACATCGATATTAATAAACATAATTAGAAACGGTGTATTAAATTATAGTTTATTCGAATTTTATTGAATTAATTGAAATAATTATTAAATTACAATTACCGTTTACTTCGTCTTTCCACATTGCTGAGCAACAACTTGTGCCCACTAATTGTTTTCAGATGAAAATACAAAAATAGGAACTATTTTAGAATAATGATGATAAGTATTCTTTAATTGCTTTATTTTGATTGACCCGAATTTGATCCCATTACACTCGAAATTCAACGCACTTACAACCAAGCCGTCACTTTATACCTGTCTAGGCAATCAATAATTCTCAGAAATAGCCGCCGTTCGCGTTCGGGAAAACGGGTCAGCATGCCAAGTTGGCACTTAATTGAAAACCATTACAACTTAAACACAGATTAAGTGCGCCTTTGTCAGGTTCGCGCCTGGCGTGTTGTCAGCCGCAGCTGCTTATCGGTGTTTACGGTTAAGCGTCGACTTTTTATTGCTTTATTTTTCAATAAACTGAATTGCCATTAGCATTCATGCATTCAAATCCACATCTTGGCGATGAGACATTCTCGCAGTCTGTCCGTGTGTGAGTGCGCAATCTTTGTTTTCAATCTGTCGCATTCAATGCTGGACTCAAATGTGTGGATTTCCATTAAAATGCGGAGCAACATGAAAATTGACATAAATAACACGCACACATGCATTCGTATATGTGTGCAACTGCGTTGCGCATGTGTGTGTATGTGCGTGTGTCACCATTTTGGCAATGAACTACTTGCAACACGTTGTTACATATTTTTATTCTTGGTTTTATTTATAGTTTTTATAGGAATTACAACATATGAATGTAAAATTGACATGTTTCCACGTCAACGCAGAAACGCTGGAAATTGTCAAAGAACTTGTGAGCTTTCAGTCATCATCAACGCTTGAATTAGATGTGCTTCGTGTCGCGAATGGTTTTGATTAGACGTTGGTGAAAACATGAGCAGATGATTAGTATGGGAGGTCAGTGATGTTAGAGGGAGAGTCATGAGAGTTTGGGGGAAAGCAGCGATACTAAAGAATACCGGAAAAAAGTTCCCCATTTTTCAAAAAAGGATATGGTTTCTTTGACTTCATATCATTAGCTTTCATTTGACGTAAAAATTATTCCTTTCTGACATTTGAGTCAAAAGATATGATGGCATAAAAGTTTCAGTAAGGGGCACTAAGCCGCCATCTTTAAACTGCATTTAAAAAAAAACTCGAACATCCCGGAAAAAATCCCTTGGTACTTTTTCACCTCCTGAGGTCCTCTATCGAATGAGATATGTTTGACCTTGTCCCTCGAAATTTTTTTTGAATTTGTTGCACTGTGTTATCAGAGATTTTAAAAACTAGACAAAGAATTCAGGATTCGGTCTACTTAAAAGATTTTGATTCTAAATGAAGCTCATTCAACCTTGCTCACTCGGAACAAAAATCACATCTGAGAGATTAACGATCTTCTTTCTGGACACTGTTGACCAAGAAAATTTATGTAAAACCTTGGACCAGACAGATACGAGTCGGCAGATTCTGCGGCGAGGAAGAACAAAGTCCAGAGCACGTTACTATTTACTGTGATGCAATATATTTGGTTGGTTGTGTCTTGTATTCTTGCGTTCATCGAGGTCTTTCTTCTCTTTTCTCTCTGAGCACTGGGCCTTGATGGTACTCGAGTTTTAAAAATCCACTGAAAAGCTATTCTCTATGACAGTGTTGTTAGATTAACTACCTGTATGCAGTGGCGCACACAGGGGGAGGAATTTTGAAGTTTCAAACCCCTCAAATACCAAAATTGCTGGTGCAAAAAATGGTTTCAGAGTAGATTGAGCTCAAAAGTTGTACTCGTACCCCCGCTCTCCGAATGAAATTCATTGTGCGCCACTGCCTATATAGGACCAAGACCTATGGTTTTGCTTCATGGGCTTAAGGGGGTCAATACGTGTAAACGGTATATTTTTGGAACCGCGCATACGCCGGAAAAAATTAATGCAATATACAATTCTTTTTTTCATTCTTTTATTAAAAGGTTTACGTGCTCAAAATGGCGGCGGTGGTGGGGGTCCAACGTTGGGCCCAAATTCTAGTAGAAGTTGTGCCGGCGCCTCAAAAATCATCTGAAAAAATATTGCTATTAGTTATTATGAGAAAATATATATTATGTACCTTCTAAACGAACTAACAAAAAAATATTTTCTCGAAAATACAAAAAAACCCTCCAACCGAAAAAATGACCTTTTTTTTCTTAATTTCCCGAAAATGGCGCCGCGGATTTCGCCAAAAACAATGAAATTTTTAGTTAGTTTAGAAGTTCTATGTTTCAAAAAGTTGCTGCCCAAATTTTAGATCAGTGGGACTAAAACTTGCCGAGATATTCTACTTCCATAATCAAAAGCTTGTGTTTCGAAATAATTCGGTTTAAACTTTGCGTTGCCGATATCATGCGGAACGAATTGACCATCAATAAAGCGCTGCTGCAGGGGAACGGGTCATCATTAATTAAAAACCACTTGAAGGGGATATTCTTTAGACCCCCTGGAGTCTATTTCACAAAAAAAAAAATTTTGAAAATTTTTTCAATTTACACGTATTGACCTCCTTAAAAAGCACTCAGGTCATAGATGTTATACGCTCAACTTTGCGCAGTCTTATTCGCTTTCGACATAGTTTCAGATTTCCTTGTTAATGAGTGTAAAATACGTTTGTCTTGAAGATAAACAGTGACGCACACAAGGGGGGTTCAAAATCCCCTCAAAAATCAGTTTGTTCCAAAAATCGGAACCACCTCTACCCCAAATAAAATTCTGTGTGCGCCACCGGACATACAGATACATGTATATAAAAGTTAGTAAAGACAAAAAGTTACAGAAAGAATTGTTGCAGTCCCTGTTCGAATTAAATAAAATAAGTGTTTGAAAACAATATTCACAGCAAGCCTATTCCATAGACACGCACCTGAACTGATTTTCAGGCTGAATTCCACTTTCGCATGCACAATGACCGATTTAAATATTTCAGCAAAACATTTTAATAGAGAACATTGCACACTTTTTATAATTTAAAACCATCTCTCTTTTACATAAGACTCACTAAACCCTCCAAACCACTGAACGACTTTTTAATGACGCATTTGTGTGTGTTTCCCCGCACAGAGCGTAAAAGGCAGCCAGCAGCGAGCGCCAAATGTGCAGCAGATTATAAAGAATTGAGCAATAAAGAAGAATTTGTGCGTTGGGGCGCGTTGAAAGCGTGTCTCAACGCAACCCGCTTAAGCTACATGCCTGCCCACTTATACATATGTACATATAAGTCTATATAATCATATATATATGTATGTACGTAGCTACTATTGGCGCGTATGGTATGTTAGGAGCAGAAACGTAATGAGTTTCAGATAGGTGTCAATGTATTTTTAAGCGGTGCCGCTTGGCAGTTTGGCTGGCAAGTGAGTCATACCGCACGGTGCTGTGGAGCGAAGGATGTGCGACATATAATGAAGTCGGTTGCGCAGTGAACGGAAGCAGAAGCTAAAAAGCGTGCCATCAGATACAACATTGAATTACACTTAAGAGCGGCCGACAGAGTTGCACTTGTGCGTACACGGCACGAGGGCTTTAGGCGAATATGCACCGATACGGATTTCCTTGCAGCACCAACGTTTCTGTGCGTTGGCTATTAATTGCACTGCTTGAGAAATCAGCACTTGCATACAAGGAGCGCTTTGTAGACAACTTCATTATGCCACAAGTATGCATTTGCCGTGGGGAAAAAGTCAACTCGACTTTGATTGGTACCTGCAACTGTTTGCAGAATTTTTTCCATTTTTTTTTTAAGCAAGCCTTTTGCGTTTTTGTGCCGAGTTAATCCAACTTTTATGCCGCCCACTTTATTTGTAATTTATTCACACTGTTTGGCTGCTTTCACATGTCACGTGCATTGGCGACATTTCTGAGTTACTTGCCGGAGCACGTCATCAGTGTCACTGGCTGCAGACAGACAGCAACAGCACACTTTGCCGGCATATTTCAGTTTCCGTTTCCGTTTTGGGTAGCATAAAAAGAAAAGTTACCTACCGAGAAGTTGAATGGGAATGGGAATATGACTGCGGATAGGGTGACCATTTATGATATAACTGAACAATTTTCATAATTCATTCACAGTGTGAAGTGGAACCTTAATCGGCCTTTAGTAACAACTTTAAATGTTTTAAGTGTTTCCTATGCGCTGATTCGTAAAAAGAAAATAATTATAAAATATAAATTCTGGCAACTGGACGCTCAGCAAATAATGACAATGACAATGATAATGACAATGACAATGATAATGACAATGACAATGACAATGACAATGACAATGACAATGACAATGACAATGACAATGATAATGATAATGATAATGATAATGATAATGATAATGATAATGATAATGATAATGATAATGATAATGATAATGATAATGATAATGATAATGATAATGATAATGATAATGATAATGATAATGATAATGATAATGATAATGATAATGATAATGATAATGATAATGATAATGATAATGATAATGATAATGATAATGATAATGATAATGATAATGATAATGATAATGATAATGATAATGATAATGATAATGATAATGATAATGATAATGATAATGATAATGATAATGATAATGATAATGATAATGATAATGATAATGATAATGATAATGATAATGATAATGATAATGATAATGATAATGATAATGATAATGATAATGATAATGATAATGATAATGATAATGATAATGATAATGATAATGATAATGATAATGATAATGACAATGACAATGATAATGACAATGACCAAGACAATGATAATGATAAAGACAATGACAATGATAATGATAATGATAATGATAATGACAATGACAATGACAATGACAATGACAATGACAATGACAATGACAATGACAATGACAATGACAATGACAATGACAATGATAATGATAATGATAATGACAATGACAATGACAATGACAATCAAAATGACAATGACAATGGCAATGAGAATGATAATGACAATGACATTGACAATCAAAATGACAATGACAATTATAATGACAATGACAAAATTCGTCTGTACGGATAATTTGTAAGAAATTGTAAAAATTTTTACTGGATCCTGTTTGTGTACGCCAAATCTCTTGCAACGAGAGAGAAACTGAGAGCGTAAAGTGACAGATCGTTTCGTGAGAGCTTGCAAGTTTTTACTGCAAAAATTTTGTCCAGTAACTTTTATCCAGTAAGAAGAAGAACAAGAAAAACGTATGACTCGCTGCCATATGATCGACTGCAAAGACAAATAATGTTTGCAAACATTTGGAGGCAAATGGAACCAGCAAAAAAATTTTGTGTTCCTGATGCAGCTGAAAGGGAAGAATCGCAGATTGAGCCCAACGAACCATTTGCCTTTTGCATTAAATATCTGATTAAACTTAATTTTCCCTACCGCTTCAAACCTCAAATGAAACTTTTAGATCAGCTTTTTCTTTCTTTAACCCTCCTGTTTACACCCTTTTTACTGTGTATTGTGAGTGTGCCAAGTCCCAGTGGTGTAACCAAGAGTTAAAACTTGCAAATTCTTACAAATTCCTGTTTGTTTACTTTTTTGGGAGCGTAAGCTCGCTTACTCTCCTGATATTTTTTTCTGGATAATTTTTACTAGAAAAGTTCCCAAACAGACATTAAAATAAGTACTTAATTTTTATTTTTTTATGGGTTACAAAGTAAATTCATTTAAATATAATGGCGTACTTTTTGTGAGTGAATTTTGGATTGCAAAACTTGGGAATTGTTTCAACCTACTATAATAATTTTTTTTAAATATTTGCAATTATTTCAAATTTTCATATTTCGCAATTGAAGATGAATTTTTGTCTATTTATCAGTAAGATTTGCTGAAAATTTTATATACGTAGTCAAAATGACTCCTTTTGGGCATTTACGGTAAATGTTGCAAAATTGGGGTAAACAATATTTTTACAATATTTTAAATTTATTTATTCCATTTAGCTTTAAAAATTAGTAAAAGTCACGAAAGATATTTTTTTAGAAAGCGATGCAATAAAAGTTATTTACAATAAAAGACCTCAATGTAGTCAAAATGACTACCTTGGGCATTCTAGTGTTAAACGTTTCAAAACTTTAGTTTATCATATTTCTAATGTTTACCCATTCAAGTATTTTAAAAAATTTAGATATTGGCATGAAATAGTACATAACTAGTACTATTTGTAGTCCAACAACAATTCTATATAATAAAATTTTTAAAATTAACCCATATAATCTAAATACCGATGTATGCATTAATACTGTTTCATATATTTTTCAATATTTAATATGAATAATTATTTAATCTTATAATTCGATTAAGGTAAAAGTTTTCGTGACAAACTGGTCACCCTGTGCGCGGTAGGTACGAACGTGTGTGTGTGCACTTGAAGCACTTAACCTTTCGAGATGTGCTTCCAGCGCCACTGCCACTTCCCTTCTTTCACTTTTAGGTATTTTGAATGGTCGATTTTGTGCTGGTCGTTGCTGTTGTTGTTTTTTGTAGAAAAATGGACATTAACTAGCTGGCAACTTTTTCCACAGCCCTACGGCAGCCGCTAAGGTTTCGAAGGGGCCACTTATGGCAGCAAGGACAACCAAAATGACCTTTTCCCCGAGGACTTGCACGACACATGACGCACGCACAACCGCACGCAATCGCTTTCACGCTCGCCTGCTCGCAGCCGCGTGCGTGCGTGCGTGTGTGTGTGTGTGTGATTGGCTTGTTTGTTTGGCTGCTTACGTACGCAGTGCGTACGGTGCAAAAGTGGCGCGCTGTCGAAAATATGACTTTTGCTTCGCGTCTCCAGCTTCATCATCATTGCCGCCAGCAGCCATAATACCAGCAACAAAAACAACACTCACTCACTCGGCGCCAACTTCATTTTCCACTGAACCGTTGCGAGTGTGTGTGCGTGTGTGTGTGCACATCCTGCAGGCAGGTTTTGAAGTTGTTTCTTTCCCGTTCTCCGCGTGCCATAGGCAATTTATTTATTTGCAAATGTAGGTACACCTATACATACGCACACGCATGCATGTGCGCTGCTGTGGGCAATCGCATACGCAGCCCTGCAGCTATGAAATATCGGGCACGCACGCACGCCTCGCCACCCGTAATGGGAAAATGATTATCTCGTCGTCGTCGTCGTGGCGGGCCGCCGTGCAATATGTCGCTTGTTAGCGCATCTTATTACCACGGCTCAGTTGTTGTAAACAACATATCGCCTCCTAATGCCAATTCGCCTGCGCCAGTGGACAGACCGACACACTTCCAGTTGCTTCTCATTTCGTTTAGCTATATTTTTCTTCAATTTTTCTCGATTATTCCAGTCGTTTTGTTGCTATCTATGTTTCCGCTGCTTGCAATGGCTCAATCGTATATGCGAGGGGCGTTGGTGTTGTCGTTGTGTGCGGCGGACACGTGTCTCGTGGCACAATTGCCGTTCAGTTTAGATGCGCGCACGCCAGCCAGACGCGGAAGAAATTTGCTTTATTTAAGTGGAAAATTTGCAGCTAAGTGGATACTTTGAATTCTGCAATGCTCTATAATACAGTTTAATGTGAAATAATTAAAATCCAAAACGTTGTCATATGTTGTTGATATATACAGAAATATATAGAACATGATGCTTTCGACACAATGCACAGTGATTCGACTCCATACAACCGCGGGACAAAATTTGGAGTTGTCCGTTCTTCATAAAATTTGGTATACAAGTTAAGCATGGTCTGCTGAATTGAAATCTCCATTTTGTTTTTCTTAAACTTTTGTAGTTTGGCAATGTCTGAGACTTAAATTTGCAATTTTCGTCATTTTTGGTGAGCTATAGCAACGAGTGTGTTGGTTAAATTTTTCAGATGTTACATTTAATCGTTAACGTCAACATTGATAATTGCAAAGAGTAACAGAAATTGTCTTAGGACCCTTTAGTTTTGCAATAAAAATTATAATAATGGACGTATGTTTTGCATTTGTGCAGTTTTTTTCATTTTTCACGCTGATTGCATACTTTTAGGGATAAAAAAATATATTTTGTCGAAAAATAGGTTTTTAGACCACTTATCAAATTGGATTATTTTCTGAGATCGGAAGACATCGGAGGACGTCATTACATTATCCGACAAAGAAAGAATGCTTCTTAAAATAAAAAAAATCCAGGAACATGCTTTCACATACTTTTTAGATATTTTTCTCTAAGTTTTGCCAATTTTCAGATTTTTAATTTAGAAAAATATTTTGAATTAAAAGTAAAGTAAAAGCCTCAGTATTACAAATTTTGAGCAAACATTAAAAGCGAAAATTGCCACATCATTTCTTAATCTATATTGAAAGTTTTAGCAACTTCTTTGCAACCATGTATTTTTAAAATTTTTTTTACTCAATAGACTAAAAAACAGAAAATATGTGTTAACAATTTTTTGTGAAAAAAGTTTCATCTTTGAGCCGCTTTTGCACACATACAAATTATTTTTTTTGCACAGATTTTTTGGGGTTTTCTTAGTTGGAGTTTTGCCTTTCAAATGACATCAAAATCATTAAATTCTGAGACTATAAATTTTTTTAATTTTGTCTATGGAACGAATCACTGCGCAATGTGTAGACAATTCATATATGCAGTTGGCATTGGTTTTAGGTACAAGAAGAATTAATATTCATATTCCATATCACATATTTTATGAAAATATTGCTGTTGTCGCAAAAAATCCTATATACATAATACTTAGAAACCATAATATTTAGGTACAAAAGTATTTCATTTCGTTTGAACTCAGAGAATGTGTTTGACACTTTACGCTAACAACGGTTCGATAATCTCCCGCTGTCACATTTCTAATGTATGCCAACCAGTTAAATTCGGGTTGGATCCCAACGGTCGGCTCAATAAATCACCTTTCGTGAAATCAAGCATCGCAAATTTTGCGGCATTCTTGACTGAACCGAAGGCCGCGAACTGCATGAATCTGAAAATTCTTCTGCTTCTTTTGTTGGCACTTTTTATTTTATGACATTTTTCAACGTAAACTGTTTACCATTCACCATAAACCACTACTCGCAACGTGACACAAATCTCGTTCAGTTTATAGTGAAATGTTTTTCATAAAATATTCAACACACAAAGCGCCGAGTAAATAACAACGGGAAGCTCAGCACACTTTTAATACAGAAATTGTGTGCGTCGTTTGTCACGTCGACATTGAAAAAACACCAACAACAATAGCTATAAAAAAACAACCCACTACAATATTCAATATTTACAGCTAATATTCAATCAACAATCATTTAATTTATTTACAGGATTCTGCTGTAATCCAACAACAACAACAACAGTACCAGTTTCAATAAAGCCATAACAACCTTAAAGTTTTCCCACAGAGAGAAAAAGGTGCAAAAAAAAATCATAAATAAGGACAACATCCTGCAGAAAATTCAAAACATTGGCGACAGCTGCAACCGCAACGATAACAACGCCCGTTCCAACAACAATAGCCACGTCATACCGCAGCCAACTCTAATGTTGTGTGCGATAGGCGGACACAGAGCGGCACACACACACACACAAACAAACACGCAGGCTCATCGCTTCTAAACCGGAAAATTAAAAATGTTCAAGTGTGCGTGCGAGTTGAGTGGCTGTAATAGATTGTGTGTGCTTGTGTTAACTCAAAGTGCGTTATAGTGTGATACATCAGACACGCACACACACACACATGCAAACTAAATATGATTAATGAGTTGCGGCCCTAATGCAGCATAAATCAGGAGCTTAAAACGTTCAACGCAGCGCGCCACGTATGCAAAGCCGCATAAATTCGGTTGACTTGGGCTCAAAAATATGGGTTTTGTTGGTATAATGTTTGCATATGTGTTTCTATTTTTAAATTGCGCCTAAATTTTGGAGCATTTTAAAATGGCTTTCATGTGATCAACATAGCTAACGTTTGATATTTGGGTATAGATTGTAAACAATTTTTATACACTTTTAAACAGAGTCTTAAAATAATTATTATCCATATTTTTGGAAATAAAAAATTACCCTAATTTAAGAAATTTCTATAATTATTGCTTTATAATAATTATTCCTAATAAGAAATTTTTGTACGTCGCCTATAACTATTATCAAGTAATAAATATTTTTGAGTTGCATAATAACTCTAATAAGTAACAAGAAAGTATATTTTTCGTTGTCGATAATTATTATTTTGGGATTTGTTTTTTTTACGTTGCTTCATAACTTTTATTTATGCCTTTTTTTATGTACGTTACCGATAACTATTATTTTGAGAATTTTTTTTTACGTTGCTTCATAACTTTTATTTATGATCTTTCAAATTTACGTTGCCGATAAGTATTATTTTGAAAACAATTTTTTTTTACGTTGAATTTGTATATTTTGGGTATGAATTGATTTTTAAATATTTCAAATTGACGAACGCAAATTAACTGCAGAAAACCAATTTCCACCAACAACTAAACAATTAAAAATCTATTCATACTCAAAATGTGGTAAGGCAACGTAAAAAAAATTGTCTTTCATAAAATGTATGAAGCAACGTAAAAAAAATGTTCTTTGAAATAATAGTTATCGGCAACGTAAATAAAAAAAACTAAAAAATTAAAATTATGAAGCAACGTAAAAATTTTTTTTTTAAATAATAGTTATTGGTAACGTAAATAAAAAAGTTATTAATAAAAGTTATAAAGCAACGAAAAAAACAAAAAACCCAAAATAATAATTATCGAGAACGAAAAAAATATTTATTTCTCATAACAGTTAAAAATTAATTGTCGCAAATAATAATTAAAACCAACAAAAACATTTATGTTACAGTTTAATAGTTACATTGTAATGAATTTCTTATAAAACTTAAAACAGTTAAGTCCCTGATTTTAAAAGATTAATGTTTATGTATAGATTCTAAACAATTTTTATACATATTTAAACGGTTAAACTTGAAAGCAAAAGGCCCTGGTTTTGAATATGACCAAATTTTTTGATCGTGATTAGAAATATATACTTTTTAGAACCAGCTCTGCTGCCTTCTGAAAATTATTATTGTTGCACGGTGTAACAATGCTCGAACTTGAACTCAAGCAAACTGATCTTTTTTATACATATTTAAAATGCATATCGAAAATTCGAGTTTTTTCATAATTAAAGACACTGTACTTGACAATCAATAGTGAACAGACTAGCAAGGACACTTAGCTGTCAGAAAACTTCTGATGAGTATCAAACAAAACAAAAGTTTCCAACACAAATTTCAATTAGAGTTGGTGAATCAGACTCTAAATTCATATCAATCGTCATACTTAATACTATAACTATAAAAATAAACCCAACAACAACATGCACATTTTAGAAACCAACAAAAACTCACATTTTCACACTCACTATTGACCTCATACGCCGGCTTTGGTGTTTGCGTTTGAGCTGCTGTGGCCACTTGCATTGAAAACTCGACACGCGAGCCGCATTCGGACGCCCTATCAGTCGTCATTAATCTAAATTGTTTAGAAAATTTTCAATTTAGGCGCAGAAATGCTACGCTTGTGAATTAAAATCTGTTGCGGAAAAATGCAAAAAAAAATTTAATTGACAAAAAACCAAATTAAATTCATTTTCAAATGCAGTAAATACAACCAAAACAACTCAACCGAATAGTAAAGTGCAGTAAAATCATTTGCGTCGAACAACACAGCGCCACTTGCTGCCGCTGTTCATTTTATTCGTCGCACAGCTAAAAGCCGCAATAACAAAGTTAACAACAACCAACGAAATAGATTAGTGTTTGGATAAAATCGTATTGCCAAAAGCTAACCAACACAATCGCAGCCACCGCCACTTGACGCGACCCGCAGCGACATCAGCAGCACTGCTCATTGAGCCGTTGGTGTTTTGTTGGTGCTGCCGCTGCTTAGCGGCGACCGGCGTCATGGATCCTGCATTCAAAACGAGCGCCAACAGGCGGTAAGTACCAAATGCATTGCTAGTGTTTAGTTAAAAGTGTTGGCCTTAAAAATTAAAATACTCGCCAAAAAGAAAGAAATAGTCATTGGGCTACAGTCGGCCGATTGCTGGCGCAACGGACACACACACACACAGACAGAAAGACGTAAAGCGATGCAAAACGATATGCAAACACGAATGCATGTGATCACAATGAAATTTGCATTTTCGCCAAAATTTTGCAATCCCATTCATACAATTTTTACGTCCTACACTGCGTTGTCGGTTTGTAACCACTGCGTTGTACGGTCTGTAAGGCGTGACTACTTTATAAAAAGTTTATGCATTTGTAAAAGCGATTACTAGGAGAATTGATTTGGTTTTATCGATTCATTTGTACGTCTGTCGATTCTTCTTCTTGCCTTGGAAAAAGTGAAAATTTATGGTAGTCTCTCAAAAGAAAATCATTGTTGTTGGATATAATTAAGTCGACCAAGCAACAAGCAACATTCTTACTTGTTGTTGTATTTTCCTTGTGGTCTTGTGCAAACTACCGGATTGGCATTTTATGGCCCATTCGTTACGCCACATTTATCGGCGGTGCAATTTTAATTGAATGTTGACGTCTTAAAGCCCAATCAGCGTACTCATTCATTTGATAATTCGGTGCAGTGTTTCGATAAAAAATTTAAGATTTTTGGGGAAAAAAATAAGTACATTTAATTTGTAAAATTATCAGCGGCAACGGTGCTGCACCATATGCACACTTTTGCTTTGTGAATAATGATTTTTGTTGATTTTATTTTCGGCACTTATTCAACGAGCGCCACTTGAGACTGGTCTGAAGTATTTGTAGTACCAGCTGGTGGCGGCATTTTCTCGGACCTGGGCCGCAACTCAGCGGGATTCGTGGAAAACAGTTTAGAGGCTGACATAGTTTGATAGATAGAAAATGTTGTGATCGTAAGCAATTTCAAGTTGTGTGCATAATGTTTGAGGTTATTGCAGAAATTCCCAGCTTTATTGCTGCTTAGTCAGACCACAATCACAAATGACAATGACTCATTTGAAATTCGAAAAATTGTATTAGCAAATGCACTAAATTTATAGAATCAGTTGAAGTAGTTGAAATAGTTGAAATAAATTGTGCTTCTGGATGGTTTGTTGTTTTCTGGTCTTTATGGTTCATCTACAATGAATATTACATATCCAGCAGGGGATTATTGCCTTGTAGATGGTTGTCTATGACCGCTGGGAGGGGCAGCTGCCGAAAGAAAATTTGTCATTATTGGTAGTTGATTGTTCTGGCATACAAATCTACTCACTAATCACTAAGGCGCATCAGTCGTTCCAAACAAATGTAGTAGATAGCAATAATGACCTGATGTCTTTGGTACAACTACTCACAATTGACTCAGATCTGAAATAAGCCATAATCCTGTCCCCTGCCCTTTAACATGCCAACGATTTTGCTTGCCATCACACTTAAGCCTGTCGTTACTTAGTAGTTCTTAGTTAGTTGTTTCTTAGAGACACTACCATGTAAAAATGCAATTCGATTCCAGCCATTGCGACTTGATTATTTTCAAATCTATGTTTTATTTATTTACTTGAGCGCCACATGTATTGAATTTTAGCAGCAGGCGCGTAGCCACAACTTAAGGTTGGAAGGAGTTTTCAATTTTTTTTAGCATAATTTGTTTTACATGCGTTCTAAAGTAAACTGGATTTTTGAAAAAGGACTATTTCTGGTGGCGCCACCTATATGTGACTTGGTCCGTTCGAAATGTACACTTTTTCGATTTATAGTCAAAAGTTAATGATATTTCGTTGACTGGAGTTGTCAGAATTGAAAGAATGTTTGTGCCAATAATACAAAAATGATAACACCGTGCGACAGCATTTTTCACACCGGAAAAAATCCATATGGGCGTGAAACTAGAGACCAAACATAGTAATACTGCGTACTTAGTTTTTCATTTCTACAGCCTTTGTCCTTTTTAAAGAACTTCAAAATTTTGAAGGAGATAACAAATAAAAAAAATATAAAAAATACTTAACCTTGTTAGAATATGGCGATATGTATATCAAATGAAAGAGGAAAGGCTCAAGAATTTAAATAAAATTGATTTATTATCTATTTGTAAAAAAAAGGATATGAAAAAGGTCCTTTGAAAATTTAAATTCTTTATATCCTTAAAAATTTACATAGAATTTTCTTGAAAAGTAAGTATGTTAAAACCCAAAATCTCCTTGATCACATGTCAAAATGTCATTATTTTCGCTTAATTGATTTCATAGTTACTAAAATGGGTACAAATTGGGTAAATAAATAAATTAAAATTTTTGTACTTCATTAGAATTGCAGCTTCCGCCTTTTTTTAATAACTTTCGAAGCAATAAAGTTAGAGTAATGAAATTTTTGATACGTGATCAAGGAGATTTTGGGTTTTCAAGAAAACTCTATTTAAATTTTCAAGGATATAAAGGATTAACATTTTCAAAGGACCTTTTTCATATCCTTTTTTACAAATAGATAAAAAATCAATTTTTTTTAAATTCTTGAGCCTTTCCTCTTTATTTTATTTTTATTTGTATTTTTTATATTTTTTTTATTTTTATACCCCTTCAAAATTTAGAAGTCCTTTTAAAAATACAAAGGATGTAGAAATAAAAAAATGAGTACGCAGTATTACTATGTTTGGTCTCTAGTTTCACGCCCATATGGATTTTTTCCAGTGTGAAAATTTTTTTAAATTTTTGTCAATTCAATTCCAGCCAATTTGTAAATTTGTTTTGAACTTGTTAAACAATTCAATGGATAAACCAAGCTTACGGTACTGATTGTTTATGCCGTTCATGAGTTCATGAGTTGTATACGCGAGATTTAAAAACGGTCGTGATAACAGAAATGATGATCAACCTGTTGGCCAACTGAAATCCGCGATCACCGATTTCACAGGTTCCATCAAAACTGTGTGTGAATTCATCAAATATTAGCCCAAATCTTCATTGAAATTCTTGAAATTGGATGAAAACATCTCATTAACTCAAAATTATTGCATTTTAACTGAACATTTGGTTGTTCGAAAGTGTGTGAACGGTTTGGACTCTCGAGACTGATTTTTTGACTAAATATCGCATTTTATCCATAAACCACTCCCCGTTTTCGCCTGATGCGGCACCATGCGACTTCCACCTTTTCGAAATGTATTTGTCGGTAAAAGGAAAGCGTTTTGAGGACGGAGAAACCATCCATAAGGCTTGTACCGACGTTCTGAAGAACATCCCGGCCACTAACCTAAAACACTCATAAGACATGATTTTACAAGATTCATCATCGTGCTTTTTTTAAATCGTAAAAATCGAGTACGATTGAGTACGATTTTGAATAAAAGAAATCAGTGTTGCAAAAAAAAAAAATTTGTTGTTATTATTATTATTTTTTAATTGCTTTTGCTAGAGTGGCGTTGATTAATGATAGACAATGGGGGCTTTTAAAACCCGAATCCCCCTAGCCTTGGCTACGCCCCTATTTGGCAGGGTGTTTATTAACTTTACAATAACAATGCGTCTGAAGGCGAATGGGCGCATTTGAAAAATGTTTGAAGAACTGACAAATTTGCATTTAAAGTGTTCGTTGCTCGAGCGTGTCGGGCTGGTTGGCAACTGAAATTAGCTTTTATGAAGGCTTTAGCCAAACTACAAACGCGAGAACACGCTGCCAACAGTTACAGCGGCTTCTTTGCAATTTTCGTGACGGCGCTGCGCATTTGTCGTTGTCACAAGGCGGCAACGGCAACGGCAGCGACAGCAAAGCTATTCAAATTTAACCACTGTCAAAGCAAACGCGCCTGCAGGACAACGACTTGTACGGCCCATGTCCTTATTGTCTGTAGCCAGGAAAATGTGAAAAAAGTTCCTTTGAGGCATTAGAGATAATCACGCCATCGCGGAGGCTTTTAATTTGATGCGGCCGTTTTCTATTGTCCTTAGCGCGGAGCGTCGACTTAACTTCAATGGGAATTTGCTAAGGCGCTTTGATTTTGATTTCCTTCCGACAACAACCTGATTAAGATTTAACTTTACTTTTGTGTAGGATTTTGTTGTTATAGATTGGTTGCTGTTTTCGGGCACCGGATGACAGCTGCTGTGAGTGGAACGTATGCCAGCCGCTCCAGCTAAATATGTCAAGAAAGCGTAAATGCGGCGCACTGCACACGCCGAGTTATTTGTGTTTATGCGGCAATTGCACTATTTTCATAAATAACACACGCCACGCGTAGAATTCCAGTGAAAATGTTCCTCTTGCAATTATTTTGGCGATGAGGAAAAAACAAAACAAACAAAAGAAATATCGCAAAACGTTGTGTAGTTGTGCGCTTTAAGATTTTAGCCAAAGTTTGTTGTATGTTTACGGAAGGCGAGAAATAATGTTATAACGCAGACTCTGAATAAGAATCAGTTTAAGCTATAAGCAATCACTTAGAGAAAATATGCTATAAATTGTTAGGGCTACGTTCGTAAAAAGCGACAATCAACATAAGAAGACTCAGTTTTCGGGATCACCCTTCAATTTCTTATAAGTATGTATGTATGTTAAATGACTAAGAGTCTCATTTGGGCCTCGATTTGTCACATTATTGACTACGTAGTATAAAAAGACATATATATATATATGTATGTATATGTAGGTATAAAATGTTTATTTGTAATATAAGAGGTTTGGAAGCTATAATTACACTGCACAACAAAATCAAATTTTTTTTAAATAACAAGGTTCTGACAACGGATTCTGGTAGAGGGGGCCAAAAAAAAAATATACGTGTATCGGCGTTTTGAAAGTTTACGTCTGAATTTTTTTTAGGGGGGGTCAAAGTTTTCCCCGTTTTGCACATTCTTATGGAGAATCGGCATACGAAAACCATGTAACCTCACATTTTAGGTATATGATGTGTTCAGCAATTTGATGTAAAATACTACGAAGAACATTTTTGTGGAGCATTTGAACCCTGTAGCTCCTATTTGTATGGGTCAATTTGACCCTTTTTTCTAAAATGCCAAAAATGTCCTGTAAAACAGGACTTTTTAAGGACAAAATGTGCCACGAAAATATTTGCCATAGAATTCTACTATAGGTCTCTGAATACATCAAAGCTCAGAAATTAACTTCAACGCCAGAATTAAGCCAAAACTGAAAATGTGTTTAAGTGTTTATTTCGTACTTCATCAAAATTGGTACTAAAATCACCTATAAAACTGGATTTTTGAGGGTTAGTGTGTATGGGAAAAATGTTGAACGCAAAATTTCACTATAAGTTACCGTACAAAGGAAAGGTCTAGATATAATATATATAAATAGAAAAATTAAAACAATTTTGGGTATTTAAGGTTTTCATTATATTTTTCGTTTAGCTCTTGGCAACTCCACACCGTTATCAAATAATATCCAGCATACATCAGCTATAAAAGAATGAATACTCTAGCCTTTATACCGTTTCTCAATGGGGGCCGATTCGCCATAAGAATGTCCAAAAAGGGGAAAACTTTGACCATCCCTAAAAAAAATTCAGAAATAAACTTTCAAAACGCCGATACACGTATATTTTTTTTTTGGCCCCCTCTACCAGAATCCGTTGTCAGAACCTTGTTATTTTTTTTTTGTGTTGTACAGTGTTATTGGGTTATCGATTCCGGGTGTCGGCACCTGGGTGTCAAAAGTTTGATCTTTAAAATTATATATTTCTACTTCTATCATATTAGCTCAGTATATCCCTTACAGACTTTAGACTCGAATTTTTGTCAGATTGTTTAGATTTTTTACTTTTGACTTAGTGACGATTGTGATTTAAAATCTTCTATTGAGAGTATTCGAGCGAAAGTACTTGGCAAACAATTGGAGCTTTGGTACGAGATTCGAACTAACGACCTCCAAATTTAAAGTAAACTATACTAACCACTGATCCAAGACCACTGACAAGCAGAATATCTCAGCAATATCAGATTATATATTGAAAGTTGTCTTTGTTATTAAACCTTTCTGGAAATTTGTACGATACTCATATACGAGTTTTTTCGGAGAATTTTTTCTAAGAATTTTTATTTGACAGCGAACGCACTTTTTATTGAACAGTTTCCTAATTTTTACTAAGTAGGCTGTTTTGTATGACTCTGTTTAAAAATAGAAATCATAATTGCCGTTGATGCATAATATGAGCGAATTTTGTAAGCAGCACTTTGCAAAAGTTATAAAAAACAGGATGTGACGGTGCTTCTGCGGAAGAATTTTGAAATATGTAATATTTTTTTTACTTAATAAATTAAAAAATTTTTGCGTTAAAATATTTTTCTGGAGTCTTTAAAAAACTCGTACGATATATCGTACATTGAATGTCGAATTTTTAACGTGAGTGCCGCCACAGTGTGGCCTAACCCCACGGTGCTCAAAAGCACAGCGTATCAAAATTAAGCATTGATAAGCGCCCCGAGAGCAAGCTCCCGGTACCAATTGGGTTAATGTAAATGGACATTACCCCTCCTTGGTAGGGATCGAGGCCTATCTAAACCTCTGCCGTGCTATGGGTCCGGCACCCGGTTGTAAACGCAACTCCACGCCGAGACGAAACTCTACCCGCATTTGGGTGTTAAACCACGCCACCACGAAACTCCCCGAGGGGGCCATTCCCATAATCAGGCTGAAGCACAAGGCTTCAGGGGCACCCTGACTCCCGTGGTACCAGACAAAGCCTCTGGTCAGACTTCGTAGCCGTGCTACTACCAGTTGAGCCCCATTTAGCTCGTGGACTGGTGACCACCGCACCGCACTTGACACCATTCACGTGCGCACTCATTCATCCACTCAAACAGACCAGCCCCCCCCGCCCACTCACACATTCACACTTGGCAATACGCCAAACTGCCGTCGCCGCCGAAACACAGCATTCGCATATTCATTCAAAATGGCAATCAGCTGGCTGGTGGAGAGTGCTTCACGCACACACCACACACCGTCCGTCCGACTAATCCCCATCCGCCCAAGGTCCCTCAAATCTGAGTACAACGGGCACTCACACAACACATGCAACCAATCCTCACGCACAGCCCCACACATACACTCAGCACTTGCACTCAGGGCTCTCTCATGCAAAAATGCATTGAGTGACCCGTGTCCGGTGAGTAGGAACCCAAGGCTCAAGCCAAAACCGAAATCCCTGAGCCCTACCACGAACCTCACGTCCCGTATGTACTCATAAGTCGTTCTGCCATGGGGACTTTCGTCCCAACGTTGCTGCCAACGTTGCAGAACACAGTCATCCAGTATTCGCTTACGCTTCATACTGTCAGCACTCTCCACACCTTCGCCTTGCAGCCACTCATACTGCAGCAGCACCTCTCTATTCCCCCTCCTTAGCCCGAAGCCCACGGCACGCCGTATGACTACGAGATCCAGAGGAGCCGCACCCATCAACACCTGCAATGCATCTGTTGATACAGTGCGGCACACAGGCATACAACCTAGCAACATAACACGCTGAATAGACAGCAAGTGTTTGCGGCCTACAACCGTCGCGGCCAATTCGTGCCATGCCGACGCTCCGTACGCAGCACAAGCTACGAACAGACCGTGGTAAATGGTACGAACTGCGCGTCGGCCGAGTCCCCAGTCACTCCTGAGTATCCGGCGCACCTGACCCATTATGCACACAACCCTCTCTTTCAGCCTGACCAAGTGAGGAGCAAAACTCATTCGTTCACCAATTGTTAGCCCCAAGTATTTGACTTGCGTCTCATACCGGAGGCCAACACCATTCACACGCACAATGGGCGGACGACTGCGAGCCAATTTGCCTTTCAGCAGCATGGTCACAGTCTTGTCCATTGCCACATCCACACCCACCGATTCACCCCATTCACACACCATACACATATATTGCTCCCCCAAGCGCTCTACATCCGCTCTTGATCTGCCCTCCACAAGGATAAGCAGATCATCCGCATACGCACAACACTTGCATACTGCTGCCAGACGCCGCAGTAGTGGATCCATCATGTAGTTCCATATATATGGACCACAGACGGAACCCTGCGGGCATCCTCGAGCCACATCTATTTCAACCCGTTCATTCTCCCCAATCACACATGCCTTCCTGTCTGAGAAATAGCTCTTCCAGAGAGCTGTTTCCAGGCAGTCGGCATGATTCAGACGTTCTACCACTTTATCCCAGCGCAGGTGATCAAACGCCCCCCTAAAATCTACAAACACGCCGAGAACATAGTTCTCGCTACTGTCACTCACCACCGATTTAGCGTACAACCACGCATCTTCCACGCCGAGTCTCTTTCTAAACCCAAACTGCCTATCCGACAGCCCACCCAGTTGCGCCTGAAGCCGATCCACCATAATCCTTTCCAGTACTTTTCCAAGTACTGGTAGGAGGCAGATGCCCCGATAAGAACGGGGGTTAGTCCTAATCTTATCAGGAGACTTCAGGAGCACCACGACCCTAGCTATTTTCCACGCGAGTGGAAAATAAGCCTCACTAAGGCATTTCTCATAGATGGCCTCCAGGTACTCCGGAATGACTTTGTACAAAGATTTGCACATCTCGCCAGTCAAACCATCGACACCCGGTGACCTTCTAGACCTAACCAGGCCAAATGCATACGCTAGCTCACCGTCTTCTAATGGCTCAGCAGCTGCCACTTGTGCTGGTGGCGTCTGCTGAACCGCCCTAGGAAAGAACTCGGCTAAGAGAACGTTCACACTGTCCCTCCATGTTGATGTCATAGTGTCACCAACACGGAGGGCGCTCACATCCACCTGCTTCTTCCTAGATCGGCAGATCCGATAGACATGACCCCATGGATCATCTCTATGGTCTGCCACAAACTCCCGCCAATTATCTTCCTTCACGCGAACAAGCATACTCTTATACTCATTCATGCACCTATTGAAATCACACCTGCGCTGGGCCAAGTGCTCAGAATTGGTCGCCCGGGCGCGCTGAAACTTTCGTCTCAGTCGCCTGACCGACCTCCTCTTCGCACTCAGCTCACTCGTCCACCACTTCACCCGCCTCTGGTTCACTCTCTCCCATTTTTGAAGCATGCTGTCATTCACGCGCCAGACACACTCGTTAAGTCGAGCGACCTGGTCGTCCACATCCATGCTCTCAAACTCACTAAGTGGCACTTCAGTGACCACTTCACGTACATGGAAACCGTAGGTTTCCCAATTCACACCACAGGTGCGCCATCGCCTATCGCACACACCCGCCCTTTCATTCACACTGTGGGCAGGCACAGCAATCACAATTTCAATCAAATTGTGATCACTTATGCCCCACCCACCACGGACACGCCAGCTGAATTCAAACATTCTGCTCGCTGCCCCATTCACAAGCGTCACGTCGATGTCACTCACCCCTCTAGGCCCGTCAAACGTATACCACTCACTTGGTTCGTTGAGGACAACAATGTCTCGCGGAACCAACCATTCACTCATTGCCTCACCCCTACTGTGGCTCTGGTAACCGGCAGAAAGCCGGGTTACCTTGCTGAACCACAGCGGAGATACGGCATTTGCATCCATACCTATCAGAACAGGTGTGCCGCCTGCTAGACGGAACACCATGTCCAGATACTCCAAGTAGGGCTCTAGAGGCTCACCATACTTGCAGTATACACTGCCCACAATCAATTCGCCAATGTGCCCTTGCACACTAACACAAACACCATACTCATTCGCACACACAACCATACAGTCCAGATGGACATCGTTCACAATTACAGCCGCATTTGCCCTGGTGTCAGAAAAGACCCGCATTGCTGCAGGTATTCCCCGCACGACACCATTGGTGGCGTACGGTTCCTGAACCAGGGCAATGGCACTGCCACATTCAGCCAAACACGCACCTAACTCACACATCACGGCATACGCGCCCTGACAGTTCAATTGTACTGCCTGCAGACTCATTAATGACGAGCCTGCGCCCTGGCCAGAATTTGGCTGTACGCCGGGCAGTCGGTGGACATCATATAATGTCCAGCCGGCTTGCCCCGGAACGCGCAATTCCGGCAATGCAGCTCATTGCTGCATTGCTGGACGCGATGACCGCTCTGGCCACAGCGCCGACAAACGTCCGCTTTCATACGACACTCAGCCACTCTATGGTCAAAACTCAGACACCTAAAGCAGCCAGGCATCGGCATGAAGGGCCGCACGCGAAACGAAAACCACTTGATGTAGCATCTCTCCGCCTCCAGAAGGGACGAAAGCAAGCCTTCGTTCCCTTCCAACACGACGTTGGATGCTCCACCAGAGCCAGCGGTCCACGGGCGACTCACCATGCGGACGCCTTTCTTAAAGGCAGCCGGGCTTATGCGCTCCTTGAGGTTTAACTCATAGAGCTCCTCCATGAATTCACTCGGAGAAATCTCCGAGTGAACCCCATGGATCACAACCCTCGGGCCTAGCTTCTCATTCGCCGCCACATCAAGCCCAAGCTCGCTCAATTTGGCGTTTTTGGTCAGCTTCTCCGCTTCGGCCTTGGAGGGGGTGCGAATAATCGCACCGCCACCACGCAGTGGCTTCACCGTGTGAACCCTCACGCCCAGAGAAGGACCCGCCTCCTTGACGACCTTGGTGGCCACCTCTTTCCCCGATGCCTTCGCATCACGGCTCCGGACAACGACGGACCACGTCTGCGCCGGTTGCACAGTCATGGCCTGCGCAACCGGTACAGGGACCGGCACCGAAATAGCGGCCGCCTGGGGGGCGCCCACACGCACCGCACCCGGCGCCGGCATGGCCCGTGAGGCCGGAGCCCCCGCAAACTCCAGGCCAGCGATGCGGCCCTTCAGGGTGGCATTCTCGGCCACGAGCTTCATGAGCAAGAGCTCATACTCACCCGTGACCTCAGCCACCTTCCCCATGGCGACGGCGCTAACACCATCCAGTCCAATCACAGCAGCCATGACGCGCGCTGTGATGGCCTTCAGGGCAACCACCGACGCCGGCGCCTCCAACGCAGGTGGCCCCTGGTCAACAGCCGCCGCCTTCACCCCCTTCTTCTTCTTCTTTCGCTCTACCATGCACGACGCATCCGACACCTCACCGTCAGCCGCAACGACGGGTACGACCGCACCCGCCTTCACGGCCAACGACTTAGCGCCTTTCGCGCTCGTGCTGGCCTCATCCACGCTCATCTCTCCTCCTACAATGTCGGCGGGCGAAGCCGCGCGCCTTGGCGACCTGCCTCCCCCGGGCAAAGCCGCACGCCCAAGCCCTACCCCGGGCGAAGCCGCGCCACCACGTCCTTCTTCGGACGAAGCGCCACGGCCTAGCCCTACCCCGGGCAAAGCCGCGCGCCCTTTGCCGGGCGAAGCCACATGCCCAACCCTCTTACGAGGGGGCGACCGGACGTCCGCCGACACTGACTCCGCATCGGAAGACGTCATGTCGGTCGTTTCACGACCGGACGGCTCCCGGGCAGAGTCCCCTGCCACACTCCCCTTGCGCTTAGGGCGCCCCATTCACTCACTACTTACACTAACCACTAACACTAGACTATTTATTCTATTAATCTACAACAACAACAACAGTCACTCAACTCAAGTAGTTGTTGTTGTACAACAACAACCACACACACTGCAAGTGCCTTACGGCTACTTGCTTGAGCACAGTCAAGTACACAAACAATGCACACAAGCACCTTACGGTAACTTGCTTACACTTTTGTGCACACTAACAATTCACACACAAGTTACTTACGGTAACTTGTTTACGCAAAATGCGCAAAAATGCGCACAACAAAAATTGCACACAAGTTACTTACGGTAACTTGTTTACTAACCTACGCACGCTTACCGCTACTGCTAATGCAACAACAATTGCACACTTGGAACGCACTAATCACGCACTCGAAAAAAGCACTCGCAAACACGACCGCACTGCTCGGTGTCTAAATCGACACTGATATATCGTACAAATGGAGGGCAATGGTTTCAAGTTATGTTTTCATTTTTTTTAAGTTATGGTTTTTGGTAACAGAATTTTTGCGTTTTGCTTGCCTGCCACGCCCATCTGTAAACCGCGTTACTAATAAAATTCGATTTTTCGGCAAATTTCGGTCAAGAAATAGATTTACTATAGAAATAGAAATAGTTTTCTTTTGGGCAGACACAGATTATGTAAGGTTAGTCATGCGTACTTGCCACTCCCACCACGCTAATAAAAATCGGCTATATTCAATATTGTTCTGTAAAGCTATATGTGTATAAATTGATTCTGTGTTTTATTGAGATATGATAATAAATTTCTTAGAATTTTAGTTGTACTAATTAAAAATATTAAATATCCAGCAATTTATTTTAGTTTCAAAAACATTGAATAAAAGAAACATTTTTGGTTCTTATCGAATACAAAAACTATACAAACTATATATTTATAGTTTATTCATCATTCGAACAATAAACTAAAGTAATTGAATATTTAATTATTAACCATACATTTTTAATATTTTTCTCAGTGTATTTACACTTTCAATTGTGGGAGTTGCACAATTTCTCAGCCGTTGAACTTTTACTCCAATTTTTGTTGTTGCTGTTCATCATAATTATTTATTTACGTATTTTTTGGTTTTGTTTTTGTGGCAAGACGCCTGCACTGTCTGCTCTCGCATATGGCCAACCAAATATACATACGCTTTGACAAATATGAATAGCCGCTGATTCGAATCTGGCAGCAAGCCAGAAAAACTTTTCGTTTCACTTTCAGAAATTGTCATTATTCATTAATACGAGTGCAACAACAAATGCGTTGAAAGTAAAATATTTTATTTGCGGCCATTAAGAAAAAAGCATTTAGTAAATATTTAAGTTGAGGAAAACCGCAACAAGTGGTTATGAGGTCTTTTTATGAGTTATAATTAATTGAAATCAAAATGAAAGTAGTTTTAGAAAATTTATAATTGGAATAAGCTGTCGGTTTTTGGTAGAGAGGATAAATGAATAATTTTCAATTAATATATCTTCGGAAACTTTTGGCAGAAACTTTCACGCCTTTAAACAATTTACTAAAAATTACGGCTTTAATTAAATAAGGCCCATTGCTCTCAGGTTGTTTCCAGGAGGTCAAATGTCAGATTATCGATCTTCGAAACATTCTTCCTGAACATACTCTATCTTTAACAATAAAGAGGGATGCTACAAAAAGTGATCAACTTTTTCTAAATGGCCTCCCTACTAAATAAAAGTAGAAAGTAGTTCAGTTTGTGATTGAATGATTCTTTCATTGTTTAATGACAAAAAATACAAAACCAATGAATGTTCTAAAACTCACTAACAGTGCATTGAGATAGAAAAAATATCAGTTGCAACTTTACACTTTCATTTAAATATGTCAATAATTTCATCAGAGGTCTGGTCGATTGAGGCTTTAAGGGAGTCCTCTAGTACAAACGGTGTTTTTTAAAGCTTTTTTGGGATTTTTTTTTCAGAAACTGCAAATGATAATGAGATAATTCTTCGTATATTTATTCTTTACAAATTGAATTATAAAAAAAAAATTTTTCCACGTGCTACCGCGAACACTGTTGGGGTCCGCCAGCTGAGTACGGCCATGTTTTTTGTGTAAGGGTGCGTTTGCGCCATCCTAACTTTGTCCCTGTTCGTCTGAAATGTAATTCAAAAATTTTCTCTTAAAAAGCATTACTCCAATAATGAACCCGATCTGATCAAAATTGGACCCGCGGCATCGTTTTAACGTGTTTTTTTTTTCGAAATTCGCCCTTTTTTGCTCTAAAAACTCCCCCCAAAAATCGGCTAGTCAATGGAGCGCAATCTCCGTAGGTTAACCCGTTGAGCAAAAAGTTACAGTAAAAAATACAGCAAAACAAGAATCAAGTGAATCGGTCAATTAGTTTCGAATCATGGCGCAATGGTCAAAAAATGTGTTTTCGAGAAAAACGCGTTTAAAGTTTTAAAACCGTGTTACCGCGTAGTGAACGAGACGGATTTGAGGCCCTGTATCTCATAGACGTTTACGAATTCGACAAAATACTTTTTCTATGATAGTTATACTATAAAAATATGAAATTAAAAAAAAATCGATGTTTTCAAAATTTACAACTAGAGGACCCCTTAAAGCCGAATATACATATCTGCATTAATTTCCATACTTACTTATGTTGACATGTGCCTCGAAATATTAAATCACTTCCATACATGGAGTGCGAGCTACCTAATCAGTTTTGTCTTGTAGCCAATTAAACATAATTATCGATCAGTGCTGAAATTAATCTCAACAGCAGTCAACAACCTTTTTCATTTCCTGTAGCAAGAAAACTGTTCAGACAATTTAATTTTCAGCTGCCCAAAAATGATGACACATAAAACAAATGTAGACTCGAAAATGCTTTTAAGCCGTGGACGAAAACTTTCCATGTGACAGCATTGTGGCCTACATTCGAACACATGCTAATCAAATACGCTACGCTCGGCCAAATGAGGCCTGTTAACAAATTAGGCCAATAAATTTTAAAGCGGTGAAATTCAACACCTACAAAATGTGCGCTTAATTAAATCGACATAAGTCTTAAGCGAAAAACAAAAACGAAAACACCTTAAACCAAATTTGGTCAACAATTTGTGTGACAGTTGGCCAACGAGCTGAAGCCGCTGTAACTTCAAAGCAGCCAAGCGGCACAACTCGGCGATAAGTCGCATCAGAAGTCAATCAGAGAATGTGAGTGCAGCGGCGCACAGTGGCTCAATTTGGCATTTTAGGTTGCGAAAATCATAACTTCTGAACGAATAGAGATAATTGAAAAATTCATCGGGCTATTGTATTCCAAAAAATAAATTCAATCGAGATACAGGGTGCTGCGTAATACTTTGTCAAAGTTGAAAGTTACTGTAAATAAGAGTAATGAGAGCAACAATGTTGAGTTTTAGTTGCAAAATTAATGAAAACACATTAAAAAAAAAGAAAAGTAATAAAAAATTTAAGAAATAAGCTGAAAGAGTCAAATTTAAAGATAAAAATTGATAAATTTTGCTTTCAAAATGAGAACCAGAATTCGAAAAATTTACGTAAAAAGTCAATTTTTCTTTGGACAATCAATGCCAAAGCTTCATTAGGACTATATTTGATCGGTAGCACATAGTTGAATTTGGTACGGTTTGCCGCAATTCATTTAAACTTTATAATGCGATAAGTCCTGGATATCTTCTCTTTAGTCGTAGACTAAAACTTCTTTCGATTTAACCAATTTCCTTAGTGACAGCCAGAACGAACTTCTCCTTTGTCTTCGAAATAGTAAATATTTCAAACAGCTTGAATTTTTTTCAAAAACATTTTTGTGCTAAAATCTTCTTCGGTTTAGTTGCAGTAGCAGAGTTGAAGTGTTGTCTAGTTCAAATTGAATTCGAAACTAATTAAATAAATAAATAAATAATTTTGCTTGCTCTAAACTCCTTTAATTATAAGTAGGATTTGTATATGCATTCAAATACAAAACACTAGCTGGTACATAAACAGTTGTTAGGTTTTCCCGCGTTTTGGGATTTTTAAACATGTGGAGTTTTTAAGATTGCGGACACATGAACTCATACATATGTATGTATGTAGATATGATCATAAAACAATAAATCTGCTTTTTGTTCTTCAATAATTAATTGTTTAATTGGCGCGGTTCAGCTCAAAGACTAATGGCGACCCACTGACTTTTGCTCAAATTTAAAAAAAAATTTATGCAGAAGTGGACTGCCAGACACAGTGTTAGTATTTTGTTAAAAACAAAAACATGACATCAAAGGATACATGATGGCTGATTGCCGGAAATGAAAGCCGGCTCGTTATTCGTACGTGCGAACTGCGTATTCAGCAAAAATACTTACAACAATATACGCGAAAAAAAGTCGACTTAATATGGAGCTGCAAGCTTGTATCACATCTTAAATGAAGCCAAAATCCAAATTTGCACGCCCTGGCAACGATTATAATCGCGTCTAATTGATTCACTATCAAAATCTTGACGAACTTGTTCGAACGCACGTACCCGAAAGCACAAAATTGCGCGAGGTGGCCACAGAAAAATCGCTGTAAAATCCAGTCGGGCAAAATCGGGCACCCGATCTCTTTAGGGCAGCACTCACAGAAGACTAGTGAACAATTTTCCCAAAGACGGAACTCTGGCAAGTATGGCCTTTTTTTTTAAGTCTATCGAAAGTTCAAAAAGTGTCATAAAAACAGTGCTTCAAGTGAGTGCCTATGAAAAGACAACAACAACAACCAACTTTTTTTTCTATATTTAATTATTTACTACAAATGCCTTCTTTTACGATGCTGGTGCCAAATGTTTCAATTAATTTGCTCCTTTCCGTATTTTAAAACTTCAGCTTTACGAAAAAGTGCAAATTGGTGATATTATTTCACACTCTAAAAATTGCTCAACTTTGACAGCCTCCACAAGAAAACTGTTTGTCCAATTTAGTTAAGGTTTTTGGATTTCTTAGGTCCAAGCATTTACCTATCGGAAAAGTATAAAAGTTTCCCCAAATCGAACATGAAAAAATTGATTTTTGCAACCTGCGTCGGCAGAACCAGCCACTGTGCGGCGTCAGGCGAACTGGAGGCATTCGGTGGCTTATGTAAAAAGTATAGCGGCAACTAGAAATGGCAAAAACGCAACCCGGCAAAGGGGCGTTTGGTGAAAGGGAAGGCGTTCTATGAGCGTTGGCAACAATGCGGCGGATAATTGACTGCAACGCCACATTGGGCGCCACTTCAAGCGCCACCAAATGCGACAACAAAAAGAAAAGCACTAAAAACGACCGAAGCATACAAACTGAAAGAAAAGTGGCAATGCAAGAATGTAAAGGATTCGCGTTGCTGATGGAACAGCGGCAGCAGCGCCACCACCGCTGGAGAACATTATGGGGCTTCCATGACACAAAGAAGAGCAGCAGCAACGCCAAGGCACGTTGTTTAAGTCATAATTACAAATAAATTTAAAATCATAAAGTGCAAAAAAAGATACACTTGCAAGCAGCGGCAGAGAATATGAAAGAATGGTGGGACTGACACACCGCAACAGCAGCGGCCACAGCACTCACAATGTGCCGCCTCGGTGCAGCGTCGTTGCAAAAAGACGTCATTGAAGCGTGTAGTAGACGTAATTGAATTCTGCTCTCCCCCACCGCGCCGCGCCATTCCACACAGTTTTGTTTATTTGTTTTTCATTGCGCTGCAATGCGTGCGGCATGTGTGTGCGTGAATCATGCTGCACCGCCGATGCCAAAAATAGTTGCACTCATAGTTTCTGCCTGGCGCGCAGTCGCGCCCCCACGTCGGGAAGCGCACAATTCAGTTGCAGCGTCTTCCGCGCCCCAATCGTCTTCGACTGCTGCCGCCTGTTGCAGTCGAAAATTTTGAGGTTTATTCTTAGGCCGAGACTTTATCATCGCCATTGTCATTTACAATATCAGCAGGAAAAAAAACTACAACAACAACAAATCATACAACAGCAGCCGATTCGCATCATCAGCTGCAACATCGTCTTCGCGAGCTTCTTTCCATTCCAAGTGTCTACGCGGATGTCTGCTTGTCTGTCGCACTGCCTGTCCGGCTGCGTTGCTGTCTTGCATTGCTGCACTTGACTGGCGACAGCGTGCACCCAGCGAACACACTCACGCTCGCTCTACGGCGACGCAGTCATGTGCAACATGTTGCCGTCGCCACCGTCACCGCCGCCTAAACGCACTCAGCTGTGTGTGTGTGTGTGTGTGCAGCATCGAATCGGGTCGTTGGTGCTGGTGGCAAGGTGTGGTGGTGGCAGTGGTGCAACCGTGTCGACGAACCTCATAATTCGTAATTTACGTTTTCTCCTCGTTTTGTTTTATTCTGGTCCGTTTGTCGTATCGTTCAGTGTCTTTGGTCTTTAAAGCTTCTTATTGGCGACATGCGCAAAAATCAATGTGTTCATTTTTTCAATTTTGTTTCTTTTCGTTTTTTGTGTCGGCACTAGTTAAGTTTCGTTATAGTTAGTGGTCTTGTGACTTAATGGTCTCATAAATATGGCAACTCTACTTATCTTTATTATCGTGCAGTTGTTTTTGGTTAGTGTCATATTTCCGCTGGCTTCATAGGATGCCAGTGTGCCACAACGGTATGAAACAAAAGACCAACCTTTTAGTCTACAATTATGTACTTGGCTCATATTATAAAATAAATACATTTTTAATTTTCGGGTTTATGTGTTAATATTAGTGTCCGACCGAAACATCTGTTTTTGGGCCGAAAAAGAAAACCGATTTTTTTTTTTAATATTCGGCCGAAACCGAACCCGAAACATTCTAGTTGAAATAAAAATTACCATATCAAGCATTTTTTTTAACAAACAATTTTGCATTAAGTAAATAAAGAACAAACAAACAAACATAAAATAAATAAATACTTATTAATCAAATCAATTTAATCATTTTTTTAAAACATAAACATGAAAAAATCACCCTTTCGTACCTTACTCGCTAATATTCAAAATTAAATAATTTAATATTATACGCTAAAAAAAAAATTTTTTACATTGGTGGCATCTTAATTACTCCTCCTTTCGCTTATATCTGCTACACAATAAAATGTAAAAAAATATTCTAGAAAGTTCCGGTTTCGGCCGTTTGGTCAGTTTTTGGCCGAAACCGAAACCGAAACCGAAACCATTTATTTGGGCCGAAACCGAATATTCGGTCGGACACTAGTTAATACTTTGCACAATGCATCTATCTACCAAAAAGCAAAAGCTCAGTATATTTTGTTGTTGTTACCTGTTGCCAAAATACAGCTAGATCTCTCTTAATGCCGAGAAGTTTGATGCTATTTGATCGCTGCAGCTCAATACAAAAGAGTCCTAATTCAAATTGTGACACTTTTGACGAAATAAATCTTTGTTGGAGTTAATTTTAATGAAGTTGTGAGAATTTTAGTTTATATTTTCAATTAAATAAATCTTAAATCGTATTTCGTATTTTTAAAATTTTTCTTTCAACCTTTAAATTGTCATTTATAATTTTTAAATTTAGCAAAAGTGGAAAAACTTAAAATAATTCGGTAGTTATTGAATTAAAATGTAATCAAAAAAGTCATAACTCAAAATTTTGGATTTTCTAGTGTAAAATTAAAGAAAAAAAAATGTGTAACTTATCCTAGAGCATAATTTGTAATAATTTTCTACGAAATGCTTTATACGTTATTTAAAAAAAATGTTTATTCAGCGCAAAAACAGATTTTTGCGTTATCTGAAAAATTAAAAATTTTGAGCTGTGCCACTTTTGAAGTGGGTGTGCGATTTGTACTTAGTATTGTTATGCAACTTTGTGCAGCACATGTTATAGTGGCTCCTTAACCCTTTCGACCCCAAACTTGCCTGAGAGCAACTTCACCTATTTGTCATCTTATAGTAAAAGCTACGATTGATTTATGGGTTTAATTTAAGTAGGCACCAACAAATTAATATTTTCAGAAGTGAATTCAAAGTAAGTTACAAAAATTTTACTGTTATCCGCAAAATAATTTCCAATAATTTGCAGCGATATCAGGGAAAGTTTGTGTTCTAATTGAAGTTTACGAATTGGGCGCGTTTGATCAAAACCCTGTTTCTTTAACAATAGTTAAATACAATGAAAAAGTGATAATTTTGTATTTTTCCATAAATATTAAGTAATTTTTCTGTAACTAAAAAATATTGATACAAAATTTATTTAACCCGTTTTAAGCTAAAATTGTTCAAAAGTGAACTAGCTTTAGAACTCTAACAAAGAGGCGTGGCGACTTTAAATTTCGTGTGCACACTTCTTAGGCAAATGTTTCATGATTTAAATACCAAAAAGTAATATCGAGACACAAGGTAAAATTCGGGGTCGAAAGGGTTAAAGCTCTTCAAATATTAATTCTTGGCGAGGCGCTTTACTAAATTCTAATAAGTTCTCCTTTCTTCATATAAAACCCCACGCCCATAGAGTCAAACGTCTTATCACCGGAAAGCATCAATGTTTCTTTCGAACCGCTTCTTTCATTCGCTTAGGACGCTTTGCACTGATTGTACGAGTATGTATGTATTTTTCCCTCTAATAGCTCCGGCAGTATGTAATTCCCATAGAGCGGTTTTCACTCTTCAGACACTCCGACACTCTTCAGGTGGAGTGTATGACACAGAAACTCATTAGAATTGCCATAAGGTGTCTATTGTGTCCCTAATGAGGGATCTTCGATATGTTTAAGAATAACTTTTGGGTTTCAAAATTTACACTTTACAAGTGGTGTCTTTGAAGATTTCCAAATGTCTCCAGCTGGAAAACTAAACATTTATTATTATTATTTTCCATATATTACACCGTGTGACAGCATTTTGTCACACTGGGAAAAATCCATGCTTCATTGACTTTGTATCTTTTTATTATTTAAAATACTGATACTCATTTAAATTAGAATTTTTTTACTTCATTAGAATTGCAGCTTCCGCCTTTTTGTAAATAACTTTCGAAGCAATAAAGTTAGGGTATTGAAATTTTGACACGTGATCAAGGAGCTTTGGGGTTTTAACATACTTACTTTTCAAGAAAATTCTATATAAATTTTCAAGAATATAAAGGATTAAAATTTTCAAAGGGCCTTTTTCATATCCTTTTTATACAAATAGATGAAACATCAATTTTGTTTCAATTATTGAACCTTTGCTCTTTCATTTGATATACATATCGCCATTATCTAACGAGGTTAAGTATTTTTTCTATTTTTTTTATTTTTTATCCCCTTCAAAATTTTGAAGTCCTTCTAAAAGGACAAAGAATGTAGAAATGAAAAACTGAGTACGCAGTATTACTATGTTTGGTCTTTAGTTTCACGCACATATCGATTTTTCCCGGTGTGAAAAATGCTGTCGCACGGTGTTATTATTATTATTTTCCATATAATATAAGATAAATATTCAAAAATTGTATCCATCGAAAATCTTCCACATGATGGTAACATAACTAACACAAATCTTTCAGCTCATAGTGTCGCTACTTCACAGTGGCGGCGCCAATGCTTCGATCAAAAAGCAACAAATAAAGCTCCACTGACAAATTCCATTCTGTGAGCAAAAGTGTTGGTGCCGTTCGGCGAACTTGTTGACTTGAAGCATCAAATCCACATTTTGAATGGCAAAATAGCCGTGTCTTGACTTATGGCTGCACATAAAACTGAAAACACATGTCACTGACTTTGTCCGTTCAAACTGTTTGTTTGTCTGTCTGTTTGTGTCTTTGGCTGTTTGTTTGTGCGTCTGTTTGTCAGTTTGTTTGCGAGTGTGGTTCAGTCAGTGTGTGGTTGTGCTGCAAATTCCCCTAATGCAAACAAGCAAATTACAACAATGAAGTAACAGCATAAAAAACGCACAAAAATGCAAATCACCACAGCCGCGCAGCAACAGCAACTACAACCACACAAATACTAGAAAGCGAAACATTTGACACTGAAATTGTTGAGCAAATTGTTGTATGTGTGTATGTGTGTTGAGCACAACTCAATTTCAATTTTAGGCATCTGCAGCCGCCCCATATTTGCTGCCACACGTTTGCCGGCGTTGTTTATCCCAAAAAAAAATGTGGCACGCTGCACAGTTGGCAGCGGCGGTGTGTTGTGCGGCACAGTGGCCCACATTTGCGCCACATTCGCATTTCGCACCCATACCAGAGCGTAAACTAAACATGCGGGAGCAACGCCCTAAGCCGATTTGTTATACAATTTTATTTGCCAAGCAAATTTGATTCATGTTGTAATTTTTTATTTTCATTTTCGTTTTCATTTTCATTTTCACTTGCCTTGTCTTACTTGCTTTTCCTTTCTTTTACTCTGTTTAAATTCTTATTTGTTTGTGTGTTTGTTGTGTTTTCGGTTTGTATTTGTTGTACGACTGTTGCCGGCTGTGTGCGGCTGGTGAGCAGGCAGGAAATTATTTCCACAGCTCACGTCTTTGACGTTTTATTTTCGACAAGCGTTTTGCATTTTTTCGCCGCTGCATAAAATTTAAATATGTTGTAGCGAATTTCGGGTAGCAGCCTGCAAACACAGACACACATACATACATGTATTGATTTCCTCTTCGCGGCTGATTTGTTATCTGTTTTTTGGCTGCGAAATTGTGATGGAAATGTAAACAATTTTCGGGATTCCTATTGGAGCTGTGCGTTCGTGTGGGATAAGGAAATAAGTAAAAAATGTATGTGATTAGATGCAGGAGGGAACAGTGATTAATCTGCAAAAAGTGATTGATAATGAAAGTTAGGTTAAAAACGAGAGAGAAGCGGAGATTATTATGTAAAGATCAGCCACAAACGAAGGTCAAAAGGCAAGAATGGGGAAACAAAAAAAGTGCAAGAAAAGGTCGCAGAAAATGGAAAAATAGTTGTTGCTAGGAAAAACTGGATCAGACGGAGTTCAATTCTAGGTAAAAAGAGATATTGAAAGAGCTTTAGTAGTGCCAAATACGGACGATGAGACATTGAGATGTTTCGATTGTCCGACCAAACGAAATTAGAAATAGTGGTATAAGCCAGAAGGAAAAGGGCTACAGCCTACAAAAGGGATAACTGTATAGTTTCCAAGGAGGTCTGTCGTCATTCTAAGCCAGTGTTGCCAGATACCTGAAATGACTTTCTCCTAAATCTTAAAAAAATAATGAAATTTCTTCCCAAAAGTTAAGAAAACTTCTAACATTTTTTTTTATAATTTGCGTAGTTTTAAAGGAATTGGACTTCTGATAAAAAAACAAAAATATATTCATATAATTTTTTTTTAATGCAACCTTTTTTATTCATCATTAGCTTAACCCATTTTCGGCCGCTACCAGAAATAGCCAATATTTTTTTAATTCCTTTAAGGACTTACATTTAGGACCTTAATCAAGAATATTTTTGGATTTTTTTTGTGTTTTTTTTTTTATTATTTTTTTTATAAATTAATAAAAATTGAATTTCAAATAAAAACAAATATATATGTACTTATATAATTTTGGTCAAATCATAATCAAGCATGAAAACAAACAATTGTTGGCATACATATGTACATACATGACGACTTCTGGCCAATGGTCGATTTTTCGACCACTGAAAAGTACGCGGTGCTGAGAGGTGAAAATATTTTCATAATCTTATGGATATCAATTGATTGTGGTAATTTGGTCTTTAGGCTTCGTAAATAATCAACAATAAATCAATAATTTGAAAAGGTTATATATTTTTCAGAATATTCAAAATATGACTAAAAAAATGCTTTTTTCGTGCCTTCGCCAACATCTCTAAATTTATCTTTTTTAAAAAAAATTATTATTTCGAGGGGTTACCAAAAGACCAAAGCTATTTTATGCATCAAAAGTTCAAAGATATAATGTCTAAGTGCAGAGCTACTCTCCTTCAAAGTGGCTGGTCGAAAAATCGACCAGCGGCCGAAAATGGGTTAACAACAAAAACTTAACAAAAACAAAACATACAACAAATGAATTAAAAAGTGCCATTATTGGCGGAATTTCATTGTGAGAGCAATAAGTGAGAACGAGATAGAACGAGCTTACATTTTGTAAGTTTATAAATTTTTAATACAATAGGGTGCTTTGACTATTAAAATAGTTTCCAAAATATGTTTTGTTGCCAATGTTCCCAATACATCATACTTCCTTATCCAAAAATCTCCCAAAAATCCACTAAGGATTCGAAAAATCCCCTAACATAAAATATAAATCTCCCAAACTTTCTCCTAAACAATTCTTCCTCCTAAAAATTCTCCTAAAAGGCCAAGAATCTCCTAAATCTAGGAGGAAATCTCCTGATCTGTCAACACTGTTCTAAGCATGAAAATTTATAAATTATGGTTTTTAGAGCTGTTTTTTGGTGATGTGT
The DNA here is from genome assembly GCA_964056695.1 of Melieria picta. NCBI lineage: Eukaryota > Metazoa > Arthropoda > Insecta > Diptera > Ulidiidae > Melieria > Melieria picta. Next base: position 30,276,728 of record OZ057399.1, read on the forward strand.
TTGATCTTGAAGTCTTCATTTGTTATTTAACCATCTAGTTTCCACGATCACGTAGAGGCGCGCAATAGAAAAATTTAAATACATATGTAGTATGTACCTAACAGGTAAAATTAAGCAATTGTATGTGCTGCCTTTTGTGTCTGAGTTTCTATCAAATATGTTAAAAGTTAAAATTAATTTATGCTTAGAGCAAAGTTATGCTTAGTTTAATTAAAAATTTCGTAAAAATTGCGCACTTTCTGAAATAAAAACTTATGTGACTTTTACTTTTTGTTTATATCAAATTAAATAACAAACTATATTAAAAACTGTTAACTCTTTCGCTACAGATTTTTACTGGGGAAAGTTAAATGTTACTTTTTTTAAAATTTTAAATTTTACGTTTTAGGCTTCTATGTGGTTATATGGTCGTGAAACTAGAAACCAAACATAGGAATACTGCGTACTCAGTTTTTTTTCTACATCCTTTGTCCTTTTAAAAGGAATTCAAAATTTTGAAGGGGATAAAAAATATAAAAAATTCTTAACCTTGTTAGAATATGGCGATATGTATATCAAATGAAAGAGGAAAGGCTCACAAATTTAAAGAAAATTGATTTTTTTATCTATTTGTAAAAAAATGATATAAAAAAGTCCTTTGAAAATTTTAATCCTTTATAGCCTTAAAAATTTGTAGAGAATTTTCTTGAAAAGTAAGTATGTTAAAACCAAAAATCTTCTTGATCACGTGTCAAAATTTCATTATTCTCGCTTCATTGATTTTGTATCTTTTTATTATTTAAAATACTGATACTCAAATTAATGAGAATTTTTGTACTTCATTAGAATTGCAGCTTCCGCTTTTTTTTTTAATAACTTTCGAACTAATAAAGTTAGAGTCCACGTGATCAAGGAGATTTGGGGTTTTAACATACTTACTTTTCAAGAAAATTCGATGTAAATTTTCAAGGATATAAAGGATTAAAATTTTCAAAGGACTTTTATCATATCAATTTTTACACATAGATACAAAATTAATTTTGTTTCAATTCTTGAGCCTTTCCTCTTTCATTTGATATATGTACATATTGCCGTATTCTAACAAGGTTAAGTATTTTTTATTTTTTTTTAATTTTTTATATTTTTTTAATTTTTTATCCCCTTCAAAATTTTTAAGTCCTTTTAAAAGGACAAAGGATGTAGAAATGAAAAACTGAGTACGCAGTATTACTATATTTGGTCTCTAGTTTCACGCACATATGGATTTTTCCCGGTGTGAAAAATGCTGTCGCACGGTGTTAGCAACATTCCATAAGAAATTTTTTCATTTTTATACTCGGACCCTGTATTTTAGAGTATTTTTATATGAGAGCAACCACATCGTTCACGGGAATGCTAACAGGGCACTGCAGATTGAATTATCATCTGGCCAAACTAGGAATCCGTGAAAACGGGTATTGCAGGTTCTGCTTGCAGGAAAACGAGACTGCATTACATATACTAGGAGAGTGCCCTGTACTCATGCATAAAAGAAAGAAATACCTGGGGGCCCATCTTATACCAGGTACGGACTGGGTATCCAGAGATGTAGGAAGTATACTAAAATTCCTCCTGGATACCGGACTCACTGACAGTCTGTGAAGTCCAAGTAGGGGGCACAATAGATCTACAGGTCGCAGTGCATCATCCCCTTCAATAATAATAATAACCACATCGTTGTGGCTGTAATAATTTTTTAAACATACAAATTTTTACGCATAACGAAAATTTGAATATTTCTTCATTTACTTCAGCCAAAAATAAAAAAAAGCATCTAAATTGAAAGAAAACGCCAAATTAAAAGTTACCTAATTTTTCTGCTTGTTCTTCCTTTACTATGTCAAGATAGACCATTAAAACAACCTGTATACTTCTCTTCTTTAAACTTAAATATTCAGTTTATTAATTTCGTATTTTTCCTAGAACTTCAAACTATTCTAAGGACAAAAAAAAATGTATTCTTGCAACCATAGAGGATGCAGACGTCCACAAACATCATGTATCCGTATGGATACCACATAGCGAAAGGGTTAGGAAAATGTTGACCCCTACTTTGTATCATGATTTGGTGGGGGCCAATTTAAAGTTTATGTTTCTATGTTGGCCTTAAAAAAAGCTATTGGTGGGTATTGGTTCAAAAAATTTAAATAAGCAAAACTTAAAAAAGATCTAGGCTCGCTTCTTCAATTGATTTTGATTTTGTTTGCCAACTACAGAAAATCAAATTGGACCACCTAAGACAACTGAAAAGTGGGTTGCAATACGCTTACTTTTTCATTTATTAAATTGCTATACATAAAAATATACATATATTAAATAATTAATAATATATTGAAATAATACATACATATGTATATTGAAAGGAGGCTGAATATAAAAAAGTCGTTGAAACCAACTGCAACACTTGAACACCATTTGATTTAATTCAATTCTGTCTTGCGTAATAATTAGTAATAACAATTTCTCGTTGAAAAAGAAATAAATAAAAGCTAATAATTTCATTTCCACAGCAACTGTGGCAAAAAATTCAAATCACTTTTATGTGCTTAGCACGCACAACAGTTTAGCAACTGTTGTGTTGTGTTGTGTTGTGTTGTGTTGTGGCTGATAACAGAGGCAAATGGTGCGCACGCACACACAGTGGAATGCGCGTAATTAAAATCGTACACAAAATCACTTTATTTCAATTAAAATGCTCGGCAGCAAAACAAGCAAACGCAGACACAGATCATAGGCGATTTTACGCTAAAGCATGCGCATGCGCAGACCGCGCTTGCATGCAACATTGCGTGCGCATGCAAAGTGCTCGCTGCTAATTACAGCAAATGTCTGGCCGACTGTCTGGCTGGCCCGCAATAGCAGACAGCTCCAGCTCGTTGTAAAATCTGCAAATAATTTTGTGCTCTGGCGGACGGACTGACGGACAGTAGTGCAGTGAGTTAATGCGCGAAAATCCCAGAAAGCGCATGTGTCGCGCCGCCCGCTGCCCGACCGTCTGCCTATACGCGCGTCAGCCTGTTTTGCTAGCATGCGCGTTGCATATGCAACCACTTAAGTGCCATGATTAATGTTGCAAACATGAGTGCAAATGTTTGTGTATTCGTGCGAGTATTTAAAATATGCACCGCGGCAACTGCCGCAGCTGCTGTTTGTCGCCGTTGCCCGCTTTGCATTCATACATACATACAATTTTTGCCGCTGTCAGCGACTGCAGCAAATGTGCAACTGTGCGAATTTTGCGAGATTGCTGCAAAATTTGTGCAAAGCAACACATTTCGCTTTCTGAAGGCCGAAATTAAGTATTCAATAATGCCGTCTCGCCTTGAGCGCAGGCGCGCAGGACTGCGTCATTAAATATTTCAGTGAACATGTCAAGCTCCAATTACAGCAGCGCAATATTAAATCAAAGCCTATTAACCGATTCGTACTTATACGATTTCTTTCAATCTAGAAAATTGTGCAACTGAATGACTTCATGCCGTCGACTAATCAAAGGATGACGTAAATTGTATTTACTAAATAATAGCAACAACAACTGATTTTGTGATGCTAATTAGCGGAAAAGTGAATCACTTGCAACCTCGATGTGTCAGAAATCGGCGCCAGTGCATACCTCTAAGATCACTTTGGGATTTACGTGCATGTATCAGTGGTGTGCGTAGCCGATAAGGAGTGGCCTACATTGAATTTTATGCCCATTGTTTCATTATTTTGCAATTATTTTGCTTAGAAAGCTGTTAGAAATGACTCAGAGCGAAAAATACGGTGCGTTTACAAATTTCATGGTTTCGGGGTTTTCAGAAACAAATCAAAAACCACAACAGTGGAGCGATAAATCATATTAATTTAGGGGAGAGAAGCGATTAACCCGCTAGTTCCCAAGAAGGCCTGTAGACATCCTAAGCTTAAAAAAATTCTGTAAATTACACTTTATGAATTTTCTAGCTGATTTTACACGTATGGAAAGGGGAATCTCCATTTTATAAAATAAATTATGTCAGATAACGCTGGCACATGCACAACGGCAGTAATTGTAAGACAAAGTTGAAGTTTCGTGAGAAAGTAAGCAAATAATTATTTTTGAAATTGTGTGAGAAACAAAAATTGTTTTAAATAAATTATGAGCCTCAATAAAACTAAAAAAAATACTGGTGAGTAGCTGTTAATGTGTTCTTTGAGAAAATAAAAAAAATTTTTAAACAAAGTTGCTACACTCCTCCTACCTAACCCGAACCCTAGAGTGTCTGTAGGCCTGCTTAGGATGAAGAGCGTAAATAATTAACGCTCATTGATGATATTTTTTCGCTTTTTAAGCATTATTTTTCTATTTGAACCGAAATTTTGATACATCGCAATGTAAAAAAGATCATGTCGCTGCAAAACTTTATACTTAGGCGTAGTCCGTGGGGGTAGATGAGAGAACTAGTCTCCCCTAGTCCTTTATTTCATGGAGTAGATTTATCGACATCTGTGTGAAAAGATAACAAAGCATTAAAAAATAATAACCGCAAATATATATACCTACACCGGTTTTTTTAGTTTTCCTAGTTTATACACCCCCCAAAAGCAGTGTATAAACTACCCCACGACACACTACACATCGCCTTACCACCACCCCTTTTTATTTATTGTCTAATACGCGTATGAACTGAAACTGTTACCCGTTATTTATGTTTACATATATTAAAAAAAAATTAAAAATTTAAATTAATTTTTAAAAAAAATTTCATATGGGATTTTTTTGGCTTTGTTTCCCAAGCAGGCCTCTAGGCCTTCTACTTTCCACACCCTCTATCTCGCCTCCTATTGACATGAAATTTTTTTCCCCGAACAAACATTACTTCTCCACCACAAAACTATCACTGGTAATTTTTTGAACAAGATTAAAAACTTGGGAACTAGAGGGTTAATAAGAATTCCACGGTTTGCCAGGCCATGTTCAATTCAATGTCTGTGGTTATAAAATTCGGACGTGGTAATGTATGTACAAGTACACTGGTGCACGCAAGGGGAGTTTTGGAGTTCAAACCCCAAATATCTGTTTGCTAAAAACATTTTGGTTGGCAAATGTGGTTTCAAATGGTATCAACATGAAGTCCTATGTGCGTCATTGTATAAGTATTACAACCATAACCCTTTCGCTATTTTGTTGCCATATGGCAACATGCTACTTTGTAGACGTTTGTACCCTCTGTGGTTTCAGTAATAAATTTTTTGTTGGTCCTTAGAATAATTTAGGAAAAATAGTAGTTTAAAAATAGTTTTAGGAAAAATACGAAATTAATAAACTGAATATTTAAGTGCAAAGAAGAGAAGTACACACATGTTTTAATGGTCTATCTTGACATAGTAAAGGAAGAAGAAGCAGAAAAAATTAGAGAACTTTTTAATTTAACGTTTTCTTTCAATTTAGATACTTTTTTTTTAATTTTTGGCTGAAGTAAATGAAGTAAATGAAATATTCAAATTTTCGTTATGCGTAAAAAGTTTTATGTTTAAGTAATTATTACAGCCACAACGTATGGTTGCTCTCATAAAAAAAACACTCTAAAATACAGGGTCCGAGTATAAAAATTAAAAAATATCTTACGGAATGTTGCTAATATAACCACATAGAAGCCTAAAACGTAAAATTTAAAATTTTAACTTTCCCCAGTAAAAACCTGTAGCGAAAGGGTTAACTTCGAGTCTAGTCTTAGGCAACCACACAACAGGTTTATACAGTCGGAAAAATATTGAAAAACAAATAATTTCTTTTCTAAGTTGAATCTGTACTTCTGAGAGATAATTTAATTGAAAAAGCACTCACTTTGCTATTCGACAACGACATAAAAATGTGAGTTTATTTTAGCTGGTCATGTCTCCTGTCTCATGTAAATGAAAAAAATGAAATGAAATTTACAAGTATTAATTTAGAAAAAAGCGCTTAGTAGAAATAATGAAATACGTAACAGCGAAATAATTTCATAACCGGTTGGTGTAAGATAGAAACTTTTCCTTTGGAACATTGTATCAATGTGAAATGTTTGCACAAATGTTTGAGTTGAAACTTACATTTGGTCAAATAGAAGTGGTGTAGATTTATGCAGAACTGAGATCAACTTAACTTTTTCTCGGACACGTCAAATAAGTACATATATCCACATTTCAGCGTAGATCAATCTTAACCCTTTCGACCCCGAATTTCACCCTGTGTCTCGATATTACTTTTCGGTATTTAAATCATGAAACATTTGCCTAAGAAGTGTGCAAACGAAATTTAAAGTCGCCACGCCTCTTTGTTAGAGTTCTAGAGCTAGTTTACTTTTGAACAATTTTAGCTTAAAACGGGTTAAATAAATTTTTTGTCAATATTTTTAAATTACAGAAAAAGTATTTTATATTTATGGAAAAATACAAAATTATCACTTTTTGATTTTATTTAACCATTATTAAAGAAACCGGGTTTTGATCAAACGCGCCCACTTCGTAGACTTCAATTAAAACACAAACTTTCCCTGATATCGCTGCAAATTATTGGAAATTATTTTGGGGATAACAGTAACATTTTTGTAATTTGCTTTGAATTCACTTCTAAAAATATAAATTTGTTGGTGCCTACTTAAATTAAACTCATAAATCAATCGTAGCTTTTGCTATAAGATGACAAATAGGTGAAGTTGCTCTCAGGCAACTGTGGGGTCGAAAAGGTTAACGATTTTAATCATAATTTTTGACCAAAATTTGTATCCAATTCATTTTTATTATACATTTTTACAATTCCAACAGCACATTGGTGACCATAACGTAAAAATCTAACCTTGGGGGAAGAGAAAAAGCTGTCTCAACAATATCAACATTAATAGAAACAGACGCTTCTACTAAAATTCCTTTACAATAAGAACATATTATACCTTTTTAATTGACTTGTAGATGAAATAATAAGTTGCCAATGTTAAAACAATGTTGCCCTTTTTTCCGCTACATTATTTAAAAAATTTCCATATTTTCCCCAAACCTTCAATATAGTCCCCCAAATATTTAATTTGTTACTGAAAAATATCTAAATATACATTAAAATGTATACCAATGAAATTATGAAACAATGAAATATTAATTTGCCCATCAATAAAAGTTAAGCGATTGTGTTAGTTTCGGTATAAACAAATTATTTACTCATACATTACTCTTACTTGCAATATTAAAAATTCAGGATACGATGGCTTCAGAAAAATATTTTGGGGGGGTTTCAAAAAGTAATTCTTTAATATTCATAAATGTTTATGTAGTTTTAAAATCGACCCTAATATTTCGGGGGGTTTCAACCCACATAATTAATTTGTTACTGAAAAATATCTAAATACACATTTAAACGTAAACCAATGAAATTGTGAAACAATGAAATATTAATTTGCACATCAATAAAAGCTGAGCGATTGTGTGAGTTTCGGGATAAACAAATTATTTACTCCTACATTACTCTTACTTGCAATATTAAAAATTCAGGATACAATGGCTTTTTGCAACGCATAAATAGCGTGTGAGAATTGCTTTCAAAAAGTGCAAACTTTCGCCACCACAGAAACGCTGAGCGGCACCGGGACGCGGAACCCGCATCGATAAAGTGCAAAATGTATGCAAACGACGGCAACTTTTGAAGAGTTGCTTGTATTTGCCAGCTATGCAGTGAATTTTCACTGTTATGCGATAAGAATTTGCCGATAATATGTATAAGCAGTCAAGTAGAGAAAAGAAAAGAACGGAAAAACGAAAGCGAGGGAACAACACCAAACCAGCTAAGCAAGCAGGCAGCCCGCAGGAATTTGCTTTCAATCGGGGAGAGCATTGCCGCTGCAATACTGGCCACCGGTGACCAGTTGCCCAGCTTCATTGTGGCCATCGAAGCTTGACTTTTGTCCACTTCTCAAACAAGGCGCCGTTAAGTAGCAACGGACGGACGGAACACACTGCTGCTGCCGGCAATGTCAGCCAATGCGCTGCACTTCGTTCAGCATCGAATCGAATAGAATTGCAACGACTTGAATTCAATTGAATGCAATTTTTGTTGGTCGCAACTGTTGCTGTAAATATTTCATGCTTGCTGCCGCTCACCGAATGATATTTCTGCTGCTTTGTTCACATGTGGCCCAAGTGCGCGGACGAGCTGGCTGCGCTTCAATTGGATGTCTGCACGTCATCGTGTCTGCGCGACTGGTCGGGGGCGTGAGCGCGGTTGTCTTGGCCGCATCAAGTTCAATGTTGTCTGCTGCACTCGCAGACGGACGACGGAGAGCGAACAACCGATTGACCGAGACGACAGACCACTACACCAGCGATGGCTTCAAAGTCAAAACGAACTCAATTGCAAAATGCAAATTGCAGTCGAGTTCGAGTGCATTTCGCTTTCCGTTGGTACTGACGAATGCTGGCAACTGTTTAAATATGCATAGTTGTTGTCGAGATTTTTTGCTTAGCAACGCTTTTTGTTGTTTTGTTGGCTTGATTACGGTCAAGTGCGGCATTCGGCCAGTCAGTGCTTATTTGTGTTGGATTTTTGCGCCTGTAGGAGATGGCAGCGCTTGAGTTGGACTCTTCAATGGTAATTGAAATGTAAGTGACGTATTCAATTGCACTCGTATTCGGTTGTGTTGTGTGGCTTTCTCACTGATTATGTGACTTATTTAATTAGGGTTTGAAATTGAGTAAATAGATATGTGTGTGCACGTTGTTAGTTAGTAACGGCACGTGACAAATTTTCCAAACATTTATTTATTGTTGCATGAAATGTTGTAAAGTGTTGCGAGAGGTGGTGTGAATAGAAGACACCTTTCATGCTAAATGAATTTTATGATTTTCTGGAGAGAGAGAATTTTGAAAGAAACATGGTTCTAATTTTTAATTACACTGTGCAACAAAAATAAAAAAATTGTTCACACCGGCAAAAATCTATATGGGCGTCAAACATCATGGACTTCAAAATTTTGAAAGGGATAAAAAATTAAAAAAAAATAGAAAAAATACTTAACCTCGTTAGAATATGGCGATATGTATATCAAATGAAAGAGGAAAGGCTCAAAAATTTAAATAAAATTGATTTTTTTCTATTTGTAAAAAAGGATTTAAAAAAAGTCCTTTGCAAATTTTAATCCTTTATAGCCTTGAAAATTCAACATTTCATTATTCTCGCTTCATTGATTTTGTATCTTTTTATTATTTAAAATACTGATATTCAAATAAATTAGAATTTTTGTACTTCATTAGAATTGCAGCTTCCGCCTTTTTTTGTAATAACTTTCGAACCAATAAAGTTAGAGTAATTAAATTTTGACACGTGATCAAGGAGCTTTGGGGTTTTAACATACTTACTTTTCACGGAAATTCTATATAAATTTTCAAGGATATAAAGGATTAAATTTTTCAAAGGACCTTTTTCATATCCTTGTTTTACTAATAGATAAAAAATCAATTTTATTTAAATTCCTTGAGCCTTTCCTATTTCATTTGATATACATATTGCCATATTCTAACGAGGTTAAGTATTTTTTATATTTTTTTTATTTTTTATCCCCTTCAAAATTTTGAAGTCCTTTTAACCCTTTCGCTACAGATTTTTACTGGGGAAAGTTAAAATTTTATATTTCACGTTTCAGACTTCTATGTGGTTATATTAGCAACATTCCATAAACAATTGTTTTCATTTTTATACTCGGACCCTGTATTTTAGAGTGTTTTTCTATGAGAGCAACCACATCGTTGTGGCTGTAATAATTACTTAAACATAAAACTTTTCACGCATAACGAATATTTGAATATTTCTTCATTTATTTCAGCCAAAATTTAAAAAAATAAAGTATCTGAATTGAAAGAAAACGTCAGATTAAAAAGTCATCTCAAGTTTTCTGCTTCTTCTTCCTTTACTATGTCAAGATATACCATTAAAAAAACGTGTATACTTCTCTTCTTTAAACTTAAATATTCAGTTTATTAATTTCGTATTTTTTCTAAAACTTCAGACTATTCTAAGGACTAATAAAAAAATGTATTTCTGGAACCATAGAGGGTTCAGACGTCCACAAAATAGCATGTGCCATATGGCAACAAAATAGCGAAAGGGTTAAAAGGACAAAGGATGTAGAAATGAAAAACTAAGTACGCAGTATTACTATACTTGGTGTCTAGTTTCACACCCATATGGATTTTTTCCGGTGTGAAAAATGCTGTCGCACGGTGTTATATATTTAACAGTTTCAAAAAATGTCACAAAATTATCTGTCTTTGTCTACATAATGAAAGCTTGAAAACTAAGAATAAAATTATGCAACAGAATTATTGAAAAGAGATTTAAGTATTGCAATATCCAAATCAATTCTTATTCGATGTTACATTGAGCTTCATAAAATTCAATCGGAATGAATCATCATTCACCTTTAGGCAAATTTTCTGTACTATTTAAACTCACTGCAACATCAAAACAGTTCCTGCGAATATTTGTCCAAGTATCTTTGCCAACACAATTTCAACTCAACTCATTAATATTGCAAAGGCGTCGGTATGCCTTTGGCTAATTCATCAAACGTTCAAATTAAACATGCTCGTAAATTTTGCATTTCTCATCGCATTCATTGTGCCGCAATAAATTTCTGTAATTTGTCATCGAGCCTCCTTGCTGAAGACGGCAGGCAATGAAAAAATGCAAGAAAGATAGCTAAAAGTCAAAACGACAATTGACACAACTGAACAATGCTGCCAGCCAGTTGCCAGTTGATGGCCATTACCAACGGCAACAGGTCGCAAACGCCACTGCCACACAAATTTCAATCGACACAAATGAAGTGACAACACATCAGAGACCAGCAGCAATGCTGTCAGCGCACTTGTTCACGTCGTCGCAGCGACAGTCGTCGTTTTGCAGCGTTGCCAGCGTGAGCGACGTCAACGGCGTGCTGTGGCCGCGGGTAGCGGCCAGAAGACGCGCATGTGCAGTCAGCGATACGTGAAATTCATTCATAACAGCGACAACGCGTATGCAAATGTCGTTGCCAGTGGCAGCGGCCACCGATTGTGCGACAGCGCGGCAATTGTCAGCCTAGGAGGCGTTGATGTTTTCATTGGCATTGCCGTGGGAGTGTTTCATCGGCGCAGCCCAAGCAGCTGGCGAATTTTGCTCATATTTTATGCGCTCACAAAACACAGCGCCCCAACACGCACGCCACTGCTTTCGGGGGGAGGTGTGCCGCCGTTTGCATATTTGGCGGCTCATTACATCAATTTGACGCACACATGCGCATAAAATTATAATTTATTGGGAAAATCAAATGGGAAAAGTGCCGTTTTACTATTCCAAAGCGATCGGTCTTAATGAGGCAAAGCGTTCGTCGCCACTGTTTACTGGCCAAGTTCGCCTTTCTTTCCATGTTGTGACCATAAAATGGTTGCAGTGCATTTACGACTTTTCTTCGTACTAAAAAAAAAACCAAGTACACATAAACGCCATCGGTGCTATTTAGTTTTTGGATATTTTCAATGTCGCGCTGACATTATCGCTGTCATTTACAAGGCGAATGTGAAAAATGTGTGCGCGGCATTGCTGGTTGCAAGTTGAGTTGGGTTGTTGTTGTTGCTGTTATTGCATTTGTGTTTTTCTACACAATTGAATATTTGACAGCAATAACAACAATGTAACATTTATTTATTTGCATTATGAATTTATTCACTTTGCTCATGCAAGTGCGGCGCTGTTAGTGACGTTGACAGCAGAATTTATTGTCTTTAGAAAAGCTTCGGACGGCATTGTGAACCGCGTTTGTTATTAATCGATGTTGGCATGTTTATATCGTAGGGTACTGGCCGTAACAAGTGCTCGCCGCGACAATGTTGTCAAGTTAATAAAATTTGAATGGAATAACTAATAAAAAGATTTGAATATCAAAGTTTTGGCTGTTGAACTTTTAATTTGTTTTTCATGTTTTTTTGTCTAATAAAAGTGTTAGTAATTTAGATGCAAATGTATTTAAATTTTAATTTGGATGCTTCCTCTTTTTCTTCTATTATTTTTTTCACAATATTAATGAGAGTATTTCTTCAATGAAAATTATATTCATATGTAAAGTAATAAGACGGATTCTGAAACGCAATAAACGGGTTGTAAGACTTTTGCGATATGATAAAATATATAATAATACTATATGAATGTTTTTTTTCTATAATTTAGCCATTTTATTCATTATATTTTGCCGATTCATCATGGAAAGACTCACACCTCGACATTGTCTGCAAATTGTTTAAATTTATTTTGCAAATCAGTATTTAAATTAAAAAAAAAAATATGAAAAATTAGGAAAAATTATGTTCAAAGATGAGACTTATTTCTTACTTAACCCATTTTCGGCCGCTGGTCGATTTTTCGACCAGCCACTTTGAAGGAGAGTAGCTCTGCACTTAGACATTATATCTTTGAACTTTTGATGCATAAAATAGCTTTGGTCTTTTGGTAACCCCTCGAAATAATAATTTTTTTTAAAAAGATTAATTTAGAGATGTTGGCGAAGGCACGAAAAAAAAGCATTTTTTAGTCATATTTTGAATATTCTGAAAAATATATAACCTTTTCAAATTATTGATTTATTATTGATTATTTACGAAGCCTAAAGGCCAAGTTACCACAATCAATTGATATCCATAAGATTATGAAAATATTTTTACCTCTCAGCACCGCGTACTTTTCAGTGGTCGAAAAATCGACCATTGGCCAGAAGTCGTCATGTATGTACATATGTATGCCAACAATTGTTTGTTTTCATGCTTGATTATGATTTGACCAAAATTATATACATATATATTTTTTTTTATTTGAAATTAAAATTTTATTAATTTATAAAAAAAATAATAAAAAAAAAACACAAGAAAAATCCAAAAATATTCTTGATTAAGGTCCTAAATGTAAGTCCTTAAAAGGAATTAAAAAAATATTGGCTATTTCTGGTAGCGGCCGAAAATGGGTTAAAGAATTCATGAACAAGTAAATTTATTGACTAGGATTTAATTACTGTTGAACGAACAATAAGGTTTTTTTCACAACACAGGAAACATTGATTGAACATTGCTTGAATTCATCGATTTATGAAAAAAAAATTCAATGAAAGAGTTATTTCTCGATTTGGATCAGTTAATTTCCCTCCAGGACTGTCTGATCTAACACCATTCCATTGTTATTTCTTGGACTATGTTTAGTCATTGTTGAGCATTAGCAAGCCACAAACAATTTACCAACTTTGAGACAGCATGCAGACAAGTTACAGCAGAGATACAAACAAATACAATTAGCCGAAGACCCCATTTGCCATTTTAATATTAAAAATATACAATGAACTTTCTAATTAAAAGCCACCTTAAATAAAGTTTACAACTTTTTTTAGATCGCATCGTATTCAAAAACAGCCTTTGTGTACAATAAATAGTATGTCGTTCGAATAGGCGCACCGTACTTAGCAGATATTACCCTATAATGATCGAGTGCCACCTTAATTTGAAACCCGTTCTGAATTCTCCACATTTCTAGATAAATACTAATGAATTACCCACTTATGTAGACACTTGATTGAGCAAATTATTGAGTCTACATATATGTTTACCTAATTAAGCAGAAAAAACAAAACAGTTAATCGATTGCGATATATGTTATAGATAATTATAACGATTAGTGTGGAATCGTGACTGAAATCATTAATAAGTGGTCGAGAACAATACTAGTTTTAACAATTTATTATAAAAATTAATGGAAATGAATGCAACATGCAAACAAGAAATTATTAAAATTTACTCGTATTTCGTATTATATATGATTGAATTGGCAGAATGGTCTTAGTTGTGTACGCACTCTCCAGATATAATAATGTAAATGTGTACATATATATTTTGGGAAAAAAAACGTGCATGTTTGAAAGGTTCTAACGTATTCGACTTATCATTACAAGTCAATTCAGGGCGTTAAACCAGAGACCTAAAATATTTATTATCCATATTTTTGGAAATAAAAAATTGCCTTAATTTAAGAAATTTCTAAAAATTTGCCTATAACACAGTGCGACAACAAATTTTACACACGAAAAAATCGGTATACTCGCGAAACTAGGGCCCAAATGTAGTAAAACTGCGTTTTTAGTTTTTTTCTCTGACGTCAGGATTTTTTGTAAAGGACTTTGAAATTTCAAGGACATGTTTATTTCAAAAAATTATTTTAAAAATTTAGCGCATTGTAGAATAACAATATGGGTATCAAATGAAAGATAAAAATCCTTAGAATCATAGAAAATTCAAATTTTTGGTACAAAAGGACGAAGAGGTATTGAAAATGTCCTTTTAAAACTTTATCCTTGAATATCCTTAAATATTTCCAGTATTTTTTTTTTGAAAAAATATATCTTAAGGACTAATATGTACACTACCACATTCTCGAATTTTGTCCTTCTAACTTTAATAGTTTAGGATATAAAAAATTTTATATTTCTCATTATAAAACAAAGATATATTGCACCGTACGACAAAAATAAAATATTTAACTAACTCATGTATAAATCGTTATGCTGCTAATACTGGAGGTTAAATACACTAATTCTGCAATTTCAAAATTGTGTTTGAACCTAAGTATTTTTTTCACAAGACATTGAAAATTTAAAAATTGAGTTTTCTTCAATAAAACTCATCCAAGAGTAACAAGGTGAATGCATGAGGATACGTACTTACTGTGAATACTAGTGCTCATAATTTAATTTAAAAATTAACAAAAGTCATTTAAAATGCATTAGAAATGCATTTTATAAATGATTTATTTTGAAACAAATTGTTTAAGAAAAATGTATGCGTTTACTTTGCCGTTTATGTTTTTGGTACGTGTCACGGCACAGCGACCAACAACAAATCCCGTTAACAACATATTTAAAAGTCCTTTTAAAAAAAATCCTGACGTCAGAGAGAAAAACTAAAAACGCAGTTTTACTACATTTGGCCCCTAGTTTCGCGAGTATACCGAATTTTTCGTGTGTTTTGAAATTTTTTGATTTTTGTCGCACGGTGTAATAATTATTCCCAATAAGAAATTTTTTACGTTTATCATGTAATAAATATTTTTGAGTTGCATAATAACTGTTATAAGAAACAAGTATATTTTTCGTTGTCGATAATTATTATTTTGGATTTTTTTTTTGGCGTTGCTTCATAACTTTTATTTTGAGAAATTTTTTTTTTCGTTGCTTCATTAGTTTTATTTATGATTTTTTAAATTTACGTTGCCGATAATTATTTATAAAAAAAATTTTACGTTGAATTACCACATTTTGGATGTGAATTGATTTTTAATTGTTTCAAATTGACAAACGCAAATTAACTGCAGAAAACTAATTTTAAAATGTGGTAAGACAACGTAAAAAAAAACTTCTTTCATAAGAGTTATGCAGCAGTTCCCTTAAAAGGGAATTGAAAATATTATAACTCTCAAGTGAGTCTAGTTTGTTGTTACTTAGTGTAACTTTGGCCACCAGTCGCTGTCCACCACACTTCGATGCCACACTTGGGACCTTAGTTGGGTTGGTCGTGTTTGATTGCAGCCTATCCAACTCGACACTTGATTTAATTGTTAATTTATTCATATTCTATGAACGAAGCGCACACACAACGACCTAAAATATTGCCAACTCAATTCAGACATCGTTAATTGCGTTCGCCTTGTTTTTCTTGTCCATTTCTCTGGCACACGGAAAATGGCTTCAACATCATCAATTAGACGATACTTGTACGTCGGCTGACTTGTATGTACATTTGTGTGTGTGTAAAACTCAGCCATACGCAAATGCACAAATCTACATTTATTACTTAGCCGGAAAATGTTTTCATGTGCGTGTGTATGTGTTTGACGTTTGTGACTTTATGTCAGCTTCATTTAAGTTACAAAACCACAACTAATACGCACTAATTACGTTTTAATTTGTAATTCACAACGAATGGAAAGTCAAAGTGACAACTGGCGCAACTTCTTGAATTAGGCGAGAGTGAGTGCAGCGCGCGTGTGGTTGTCTGCATGGCGGCGATTGTGTGAGTGCGAGTGTGTGTTCGCTGTCATATGCCAAATGATAGACGCCACCTAATGACTGGCAACGCCTGAGCGTCAGCGCCATATGCTAATATGGAGTAATTGCGGCGTTCGGAATCTTCGGCGAATACGGCACATGGCGTGGTTCTTTGGTGGCACACAGCGTGGCGCGATGCCGGCTCACAGTGCTGTGCTGTGCCATTTGGAATTTCACACATTTGTGTAAGTGTAAATGAGCATAAAGTGATTGTAAAACTGTTCGCAAGCTATTTTTATCGGTCTCGGGTATCTTTTGGGGCCGCTGCGCCTATAAGCAACGATATGTTCAATGAGCGGACTTTCGCTTCTTTTTGTCCTCCCAATTCATTGGAACTGTCAGCACTTACTTTTAATTTTTTGATTTATTGTCATAAGAACGATGCCGCATGCTGTGCTCCCCTTTTCGCATTGCTCCCAACTTCAGGCTTTGCTACAAATTCTAGAATTGTAGGAGTTTTTTCTTAATAGGTTTTGTAGGTTTTAATTTTTGCTTTTTGTTGTTCTTGATTGCTTGCCGATTGCAAAATGTTTACTGTTTATGGTCTTTGCTTTGGTTCTTGTTGCTTTCATTGATGTGCCTTGTGGGAAAATTCTATTAAACATTAAACTTGGCAACCACACAGCTGAGTTTGTGTTGAGTGAAATAGAAATAAAATTCAATTGGTGGGTAATTATGCTAACATTTGAGACATTTGTATTCATCAAAGGAAATTCGCCTAGTGGGTTGTGGCGGTCAGATACATTAAGATTTTTTTGTTTTAATTTTTTATATTTTTTGTTTTATAATTTCATGTAGAAAATAGATGTGTAGTCAGTTATGACGTATGAAATTTGTGTGCTATTTTTGTGGTTTTTGTAATTTTGGAATGCGTTGGTATCAATTTGTGTGCTATCAGTTAATTGAATTTTTCTGCACCACTTAGTGATGAACAGAATTAAATGAGAACATAAAATAAACTGAAACTATTTAAAAAATATAGTTAAATATTTAAATACTTAAAAATAAAGGTTTTTACAGTCTGTGGCATTATGAATAGAATTGTGGTTGGACTGCTTCAATTTTAGCCAAATAGCCAATTACTTTGTAACACATCAATTAGTCGCAAAAATAAGTCAAACTTCTTTCGAAGGCTTTTAACAAGTCTTTTGTTATTCTATATAGAGTTTGTCAAGTAAATGTTTGCAAATTTAAAGAAGGTAGACAATTATTTTGAAAAGCTTATAATATAACAGAAATTGCAATATTTTGAAATTATTTGAAAAATATAGATTAATTGAATATTTCACTCTCATATATGATCAAAGTAATGCCCATTTGATTCGCGTATTGAGGGGCGAATTGATTTGAAAGTATCTCCTGGACGACCCAGAAAACTGTCTGACAGAGAAGAAAGCAAAATCATCCGAAAAGTTCGTGAAAACCCCCGTATCTCAATAAGGGACATGGCTTTGGATATAAAAATAGAATGCGAAACTGATGTATCTCATGAAACTGTTCGGAACTGTACGGCGCCAAATTTTCAATGCAATCTTGGTTTCGAAAGAAGACGAATTTTTTAACAGTTTGAAGTATAGCTTCATTTCCTTTTTTGATTTTTTACATTGTTTTCGCGTATCAAATAGACATTGCTATTAATCTATAACTTAACAAAATTTCAAAATATTGCAATTTTTGTTATATTTATAAGCTTGTCAAAATAATGTTTCTACCTTTTTTAAGTTTGCAAACATTTGCTTGACAAACTGTATATGTATATTAAATATCTTATTGTCTCTCTCTACAATCCGTTTTCTGCAATTTAGAAATAATTTTATCATGTTCAAGACATCTTTGCTTAAAGGAAATATTCGAAAGAATTGCATAAGTGTGACCATATTTGGTCACACTTAATTATGGGATTAACCTTAATAGAAATTACGGAAGTAATTGAATTACAAATTTAAATTTCAAGGCCAAACCCGAATCAAAATTCTGAAAATTCAAATTAAATGAAAATTGTGAAAATACCAATAATTTTTCAAATTACGAAATTATGTCAAACTTGGAACATTTTTATTACCAAAAGCTTTTTAGGAACAAATGCAGTATAGCGAACCCTCATGAAAAAAAACGGAAAATTGGACCATATAGTACTTATTTTTGTGAATCTAACAAATTAAAAATTTTTCCTGGGAAACGGCCACAAAAGGCCTGGCCTTTTCAAAAAACTCAATTAATCTCCAACTGATTTTTACAATATGGGTATCAAACGAAAGGTATTTTTCATACTTTTCTGTTAATGTACAACATTACATACGTAGTATGTACTAATAAAAAGTTTTAAGCGAAAAAATTTTTTTTTTACAAATTTTTCAAAAACGCATTTTTTTTCGAAAAAAATCCATTATTAAGGTATAATAAGTTTGTTACCATATTGTAGCTTGTAAAATTTCCTTTACAACGAAATATAAAAATGTATACTTTTGTTTTTTTTTAATATATTTTTTAAATTTTTTCTAACTTGACTCTGGGTCCAAAGCCATTTCATATTCAACTTCGCCATCACTTTCGGGCAATGAGGGCTAAAGGGGGTTGTACAAAGTACCTGCCATATTAAAAAAGATTTGAAAAGATCTAGATTTCTAGCTTTGCATTATGTTGAAAGCTTAAATTTCGCCAAATAGCCATTAAAAACTTTTTTGCTTTTATGGAATTGTGACATTGAATATTTTGCCTTCAATTGTATTGACTTCATCCCAAGCCGACTAGATGAGTGCTAGGCTCAAGAATAAACATAAACTTAAACATAAAAATAAAAATCTTCTTCCATATGGTGGACAAAAAATCAAGGAATTCTAAATAAAATTTGAGTTTTTTGTGAGGCTAACTTCTGGGGTTTTATTGCATTTTTAAAAAGTACAAAAACTGTCTAAAATGTTAAATTTATAAATGAAATATGATTCTAACATTCCATTAGAGGATTACATAAAATATTGGAATCGAAAATCTTTTGGTATAGGATTTATCACCATTTGACATCTTTAGTGAGACTGTGAGGCTCACTTCTGGGAATTAGGGTTCAGAAATATTCCTGGCCGTGGGAAACAAGCCCATAAATCGCATCTGTCTCAGTTGCAAATCATTTCAGGGTCCATGCACAAAAACAGTCAATGCGATGAGTCCACATTGAATGTTAAATCAACTGAGATAATAGTCTTTCTATTCAAAATACACATTTATTTTTATTATGCCAAAAGGTTTATAGACCTCTAAGATGTATGCAGCATTCAAGCCTTTTAGACGGTTACTCATAAATATTGTTTCACTACTCAAATTGGCCATAAAAGCAGTCAACTGTACAATGCAAAAATTCAAATATGTAGGTATATGTCTTTAAATTTTGAATTCAATTAATGTGAACCCTTCGAATTTTGGCTAATTAAACTTTTCTGTAGTTTTGCACCCATTTACGCGGTGTGTGTCTGTGTGCGTATGAGTTGCCCAGCAAACCAATCGGCGGACCGCGCTTATTTAACGCTTGACTGCATTTGTGTTGTTGCGTATTTATGGACCCCCCGCAATGAGTGGCTATACATAATTAACATTGTTGTTGTGGTTAATGTATTTGGTGTTTGAATGTACATTGCGGCGACGTAGTGTCGCTGCGGTCGACAGTAGGTGACAAAATTGTATTGATTGTTTCAATCGGACACGGTCGGAATGCTCAATTTCGTCAGCGCGCCACCGCGACAATCGCTCAATTGAAATTCCTCGCATACTGAGGTGTACGCCAGCAAAGACTGTGCAGTAATTTGACAGTTTGTCAAATTACTTGTCCGGTGCGCAGACAAGATTTAACAATCTCAACCGATCGTTAACTGACACACAAAACAAAATGATGTCAATCGGCGTACTTAAATATTAAGCAGCAAATTTATATACAATATATATATATTTTAATGATATCACGGTTTTATGACCATATCACGCAATCGGCAAAAGCTTTCAACTGTTTTGGATGCATTGTAACAAGTCGTGATCTAATGGGCCTTCATCATTGGACAGCTGCAGTAAACAACCTTTGTACTTACTTTATTTTACCCACTTAAGACTTTGACCTAATTTTTTTATCAAATGTATTGGATTTGTGGACGAGGTTTTCACTTAAAGTGACGCTTTGTAAAATTGCTTTTACTATCGTAAAGCACAAATATTGCTCCATCTCAAGGTCGTATTTTTAGCGGTAGTAGGGGTTCGGCAAATTTTACTTTATCATTTCACTACTTAATTTTACACAAAATTATGATACAAGGCTGTTTGAGACAACAGAATAGAAGAAAAACGCCTCCACAGTCCACTATCTTGCTTTTTGATTGAAATCTATCTGAGACCTAGATGGAAAATGGTTTTCAAGAATGCTTTATTGGCTGGAATGCCAACATTTTTGTTGTATAATGAATATGAGGAATCTGCCACAGGTTCGTTAACTTGATTCAGGTTTTTTTTTCTTTCCGAAAACGTTCAACAAATTATAATTAATACTTATTTACTAACTTAACCCTTTCGGTTATTCTATGCCATATGGAATAGTCTCTTTTCAGTGCCTGTTTTAGGTCAAACACTTGTGGATACTATATTTTTATATATTTTGTATTTTTCTCTTAAGTTTTTTATACCAAATAATGAAAAAAATATTTTGATTAGTGTAGCCAGTAAATTGTAAGGGTTCAGAAAGTGCGCGTTTCCTATCGAGCTGCGTATTTTACAAAAAAAAGATCACTTCGTACTTTTATTTATTCTATTACAAAAATCAATTTATTTCATAGCTTTATGTAAGTAATCTAGTAGGTATTTATTGCTTTAGTAAGTGTAAAAAAAGTTAGATCCCAAATATAGTTCACCCAGACTGTACGATTTTTTGTATTTCTTACTATGCCATATGGCATAGATTTTACCCAACGGAAATAAAATTTGTGGCTGCACGCTTCATTTATAAGCAATACAATTTTCCTTTTTTATGTTTTTTTATTGTATTTTGTGAACTATTAAGTTATTATTGGCGGGGAATGTGCACTGCGACCTAAAAGATCTATTGTGCCCCCTTCTTGGCCTTCACAGTTCGTCCGTGAGTCCAGTATCCAAGAGGAATCTTAGTACATTTCCTAAGCCTCTGGAAACTTAGTCCGGACCTGGTATAATAAAATCACCCAGATGCTTTTTTCGTTTGTATATTAGTGCAGAGCATATGCCTAGTATGTGTATTGCAGTTTCATTGTCCTGCAAACAGAACCTACAGAGTTCGTTCACCCTGATACCTAGTTTGGTTAGATGATAGTTCAGTCTACAATGCCCTGTCAATATACCTGTGATAATCCTTAGATTATTCTTTGAGAGACTCATACATTCCTCGAACCTTTTCTTGTTGTAAGAGCCAATGACCATCTTGGAATGTTCAAGGCCCGGTTGATTTTCCCAGTATTGATTCCGGATGGTTATCTCGTCGGATGGATAGTGCTCCTTTGCCTAGACCACAGAAGGGTTCTGGGCCAACGAATGGGGTAGACGCCCCCTTCTTGCAAGTTTGTCGGCCTGCTCATTCCCATCAATACCGGCGTGACCCGGAACCCAGAGGACCCATACCTGATTGCAACGGCCAAGTTCGTTCAGCTTCTCAAGGCATTCCGACACCAGTTTCGAGGATACCTGGTAGGATCTTAATGCCTTGATTGCCGCTTGGCTGTTTGACAGGATCGCGATCTTCCGGTTCCGGTATTTCCTCACCAGATTGAAGTGAGCGCACCTTTCAATGGCGTATATTTCCGCCTGGCAAATGGTGGTCTGCTTTCCTGCAGGTTCCGAGCATCTAATCCCAGGTCCATACACCCCGATTCCGGTACCTTCCTCTGTTAAGGGGCCATCTGTGTACCAGAAAATCATGTACTGATCTATCAGATATGTCTCTGATATACCTACCCAGCTTATTTTATTAGTAAGTTCTGTTTTAAATCTAATAAATAAATCTTAATAATTAAAAATAATAATTTTTTTTTCCTTTAAGTACATTCTATGCCATGGCAAAAACCACTTTTTCGAACAATATTTAAAAAAATTACTTTTGATTATTCATTATGTAGGCTTAAACAGTAATAAAATGGAAAGGAATGATTTTTAAAGTCTAAAACAAAAAAGAAGTACTGAAAGGGTTAACTGGCCGTTATAGGGTTATGACCCGCTGTAAAAGTTCTTCTTTCTTCTTCTACTGTCTCCTTACATAAATAAATATCAGGCATGACAGGCATGACCGATTGGGAGACTAAAGTCTAGCCTTCTGTAACCATTCCGGGCTGTGAATGAAAAGTTTTGTAAGGCTGGAAGAAGGCCCACAACTTTGTGCCGGTTTTCAACAGCTATTTATATTTTTATAGGCATTTTGACTTTCAGAGGATTACTATTTCCTGCTGAAAGCGCAGATGCCAAAAGAAACAATTTTGTTTTTATATGTTTGTAGCTGGCTCCGTCAGGGGTTTGAAAGTGGATTCGAGCGTCGCTATATACTCGCTGTCCAAATCACTAACTCACTGTTCTACCGCCGGTAAATATATATACGTATGCACAGATATTCCTATACAGGTTATATATACTTATTCAGCAGCCCTAAGAGGCCACTGCCAAACTTCCCACGTTCGTCCATGCCGTGCTTGTGCCTTTAAATATTGAGGTACATGACTTTCAAAAATTCGGAAAATAAAAACATTCTCAAAATTACTCTTTAATTTACAGTAATTACTCTTTAACCCTTTGTCACCTCCAATGCATCATTTCATTACACCGCTGATGTTCGCAGACTATAGAAATTAATTTAAAATGCACACTATTTAAGGGTTCGCCACACTATCCCGTCGAGGCCGCTTTTCAATCATACGTCAATTGAGCGCTCAATCAAAAATTGCACAAACCCAATACATGCGACAATATTTCGGTGCAAAATGTGTGCACACAACGCATCAGAGACTAGAGACCGCACAACAACAGCACAACATTAGCCAGTTTGTGTGTTTGTGTGCGTCGTAAACCACTTTCGTACTGCAACAACAAAGTGGCATTTTTAATTTATGCCGCCACAACGCTGCCCTAATAGTGGCAGTAAATTAACGTCATTCTGACATGAAAGCCAACGCCAGAAGCTGAGCCACTATGTATAACTGTAGTTGTAGTTGTAGCTGATTCTGTCAACTTCAAAGCCATTAACATCAAAATGGCAAATTTCGCAACTGCACCGAATGCTGCTCTGTGTGCGTTGTGTGCTCGGTACGATGTGTGTGTGTGTGTGTGTGTGTGGGTCTGGTCGCACGCCGCAGTGACATCGCACTGACTATGCGACATCAGTTTCATTTTGGTTAGACTTTGATTTTCGTTTTGAAAACTCTGCCAACAATATTCAATGAAGATATTAAATTTGTGAATAAATGGCAAACTGGGCAGTGTTTGGCTGCTAATGAATTCGAATTTTCGATTTATAATATTTTTGTGCAACTAATATAAATTGAATAGTAGAAAAAATATTAAATTTCAGCTGTGTATAATGTGTGCAATTTCTAAAGCGCAGTGAATATTTTTACTTGAAGCCCTGAGGATCCTTGCTTTGAGCATTGTTGGACTTATATTTCATGGAGCACTTGTGGAGTTTTATGCGCTCAAATAAATATTTTTTAATGAATTTTAAACGTTTAAACTGCATGGGACCCAATTGACATCTTATGGACTGTAGCTTTTATGCTTAAATAAAATTTCTTAAATTTTGCATCACGTAGAGATTTTTATTCACCTGACCTTTGCGCTTCAAATATTTATTGTAGGTTTAGTGCTCTGTTTTCTTCAATATATCAGTCATTTTTAGACAATTAGTGCTACAAGACTTTAAAGACTTTTAGAATATTGAACATCAACTCGAAACTGGATCATATACAATAGTTGAAGAAGAAAATGTATACATTACTAGCTGGGCCCTGCGGCTTTGCACGCAAGCTCTCCTGTTTTCCCCGATACGAATTCTTAACCCATTGTTGAGCCCATCAGATTTTGATTTAAAAAAAAAAAAAACATGTGTCTATCTTTGATTTCGCGTGTTTTAAAAATTTTGAAGTCAGAAGGCCCTTTAAATCATGTGTTTTCACATTAACTCAAAACAAATTCTTAACCCTTGGTTTGCCATGGTAGAATTCGATTTAAAAAAAAAATTAAAAGCACGTTTTTATTATTTCCCGATTGAACTGCTTTTGATAAGTTTGAAGTCAGAACGCCCAATAAATCTTGTTTCTCCATACAAATTTTTAACCCATTGTTGACCCCGTTAGATTTTGATTTTCAAAAAAGTGAAAAACACGTGTCAAATTATTTCTCACAAAGAGTACTTTCCCCAAGTTTGATGTCAATGGGCCCATTAATTCGTGTTTTTTTACAGTTTCGCCATACAAACTTTTAACCGGTCGCTGACCCCGTCCGATTTTAATATTCGGAAAAAATGAAAAACACGTATCGAGTTATTTTACATTTGAAGTACTTTCACCAAGTTTGAAGTCAAAAGACTAAAAAAAATGTGTTTCTCCAGAGATTTCTTCTAGATTTCGATTTTGAAAATAATCCAATTTTTTTTATTTCAAGTATTTTCACAATTTTTGAAGTCAATAGGCCTATCGGTTCATGTTTCTTTCGAGTCTACCCTTAAACAAATCTTAACCCATTGTTGGTCCAGATAAATTTTGATTTTCGAAAAATTATAAAATACGTGTCGAATTATTTTTGATTTAGAGTATTTTCAGGAAGTTCGAAATCAATATGTCCCTTAAATCGTTTTTCTTCATACAACACCTTAACACATGTTTTACCCCTTTGCACCACGAATTTCAACAAATCTCTTCTTAGCGGAGGTCCATTTTTCAAGATGTACCTACAGTTCAAATTTCATGTTTGCAGCTTCAGCGGTTTGGGCTGAGCGATGATGAATCAATCAATCAATCAGTCATTCAGTCAGTCAGGCCAAACAATCTATGTATATAAAAATGGAGGCGGTACCACGCCCCCTTGTGCAATGCTCACAACTTTCTTCTAGTCGAATTGTGCTACTAAGTGGAAAGTTTGTATCAAGTTTGATGTGTGTGTGTGTACTGCATAACTGTTGGATCATAAAAAATGTGGCACGCCCCTTGACCAACCCCAATCAAATCTCACCAGCAGAATGAAACATCTATAAAACGACGGTAGACCAAATTTCAATACTGGGCGACTTACAATTCCGAAGTTATTCGATATAAAAGAATTGAGTTGTATGGGCGGTGCCACGCCCCCTTGTTCAACACCCGCCCCATTCCCTCTGCCGAAAGATATGACTAAATGGTAGGTTCATACCAAGTTTCATTGATGTGTGGCTTACAGTCCTGCTGAAATGTTGGGTCATAAAAAATCGGCCACGCCCCTTGTCCACTGCCCATCAAATTTTAACAGTAGAATGACACTTCTATGGGACGATGTCATACCAAAATCAATGCTGTGCGACTTACAATTCCGAAGCTATTCCATATAAAAGAATTGAGTTGTATGGGCAGTGCCACACCCCCTTGTTCAATACCCACCCCATTCCCTCTATCGAAGGACATGACTAAATAGTAAGTTCGTACCAAATTTAATTGATGTATGACTTATGGTTCCAAAGTGATTGTCTAAAAATGTATGCTGTTGGTGCCACGCCCCGTTTTCCCGACTTTTCTTTTTTCCTAAACCTTTGCGTATCAATTAAAAACAAACCCGCCGAAGGAAGTATCCAGTTTGGTCCAGTCGTTTTCAACTTTTAAGCAGCCGAATGAACCAAGATTCATTTTTATATTTATACATTATTCAAATAACTTTTGAACCCAATACCCTTTAAAACCATAAAACTTTCTCACCAGCAATTTCTGTATATGGGATTAAACCTCGCTTTCTGATAAATATTTGAAACTTCTGATTCATGACCACCGTAGTTTTCTTTGAAACTCAAGTAACCATATACATACATAAGTAACCATTGCAGTACCTGCCGGGCAGTATGGCCCTCTCTTTCCTCTCAATCAGTGATGGTTGTAGAAGCTTCCTGTACAAAACTTCCTGTATCACTGTCCGGCATCAAGATTCCTGACGGATCTTGCTAGTGCGACGAAATATTAAAAATCTTGGATCTGCTCTCCTTTATGAAGAGTTCGAGCTGGTTTGCCTCGGATTGATAGTTTTAGTTAGCTCCAGAGCGATTCAAGAAATGATTCACAGTGGGTCATATTGGTCTCCGAGTTGAAGTACAATTCCTTCCTTACCTAACCTAACCATACATGGGGATCTATTAACAGGGATAAATGAGGAAAGATTTGACTTTTACGTGCATTTTTTTCTAAACCAAAACGTAATGTTACTTTAGTAAAATCTGCGTACGATTTGAACTGAAATCATGTTTTCATGAAATTACTTTAGCTAGCAAGATAACGATTCCGAATTTCATGTCTCCCAAAAAGTCGCAAGCAAAATCCTTTTTTAAAACTACAACAACAATAAAAGGCAGACAACAACCGCAATCCAATCCATTAGGTGGCTTCTACACCTTTAAGCCGTGTAAAGCGTATTTGTTACCGCAAAACGAAAATTTCACAACCACAATTGATGGATGTTTGTGTGTGTTGATTTTATTATTATGCGGCAAATGTGCAAATGAACGAAACGTAAATATATATTTACATGCTTACATATATGTACATGTCGATACGTAGGGGATATAGTATGTTGTGGCTATGCAATATTTACAAGTTGCTTAATCGCTAACTGCGACGTAACAGGAGACGGACTGGCAGCAGGGTGCACATACAGACAAACAGACAGACAGACAACAGAACACACTCGAATATAAATAGAGTGAAATGTCCCAAATTTAGAATTGCTTGCAAACAAACTGACGCACAGACACACACACACAAACACACACTTGGCCAATACACAATTTGCATGGGCGTTGGTAGTGTTTGTGGTTTTTTATGCATACCCAGCGATTAGCAACTCCCTGCGCCGGTCTCGAATTACCAGCAATAACCATTGACTAACAACAGCTGATGGCCGCCCTGGCTCGTGCTCGCGCCCCCAACTGCAGTGGCGAGACGAGCGCACTTTTCGTCCTTTGCGTTGGGCGTAAGTGCGCGTTCGTATGCGTGAGCGTGTGTGTGTGTGTGTGTTTGGACATAAATTGGTTGAAATTGTTTTGTGTCGACATTCAATTGTGGTCTGGCACGTATTCAAATTTGTTATGGGCAATTAATCGCACTTGCAGTGCACACACACAGCGACACAAATTGCCCGTACATGCAAAACGCTTGTTGGCTCAAAAGATTTAGTGTTTTGTTCGAAAGTCACTTTTATGGCCACTTTCAAATTGTTCAATTTATGACAATACAAGTAGAAATTATTTTTTTTGTTTCTTTCTTGCAGTTGCCGACGCCGAATGCTGCTAACGCTCGCGCTGCTAACGTTGGCCGCAGTGGCCGGAGTGCAGTCCATCGAACTGAGAGGGCAATCCATCAAGGGTAAGTGTGCCAATGGAAAAACCACTTTGAAATTGCCGCAGCTATGGAAACTGCAATATTCTTTGCTTTTTATGAATATTAATAGTGGGCGAGAATTCAATTTGAAACTCTATATGGAAAGTTTCCATGTTTGCATTTTATGGTATTTTCTCTGTTTCTTCGAAGAAAATATTCTGCGTGTGAGTGTGTGTGTGCACAATTCATTGATTGCTTCATGAAGCAAGGCAAATTCATCAACTAGTAAAAACAAAAATGTTGTGCACTTGCGGACTCACTCAGAGCTGAATTTTCTCTGATGATTCAGTTTTTAGTTTATCTGTGAGTTTGAAAAGAGAATATCAAATAAAGTGGTTAGGTCGAGAGAAATTTTAATAAGAAATTCAGTACTTTTCAAAAATGTTTTAAAAAATATTGTCTGATTTTATTAGATTGTCAAAAATGTCTTTTCATTAAAGTGACATTTAATTTTATACAAAATTCAATATATGAAATTTAAAGAAAAATGTTCATCTTCTATTTAAATTTATTTTCGTTGAAAATGCAAACAAATAATTTGTTTAATTGTTTATGTTTAAAATGTGTTTTCATTAAAGTGAAATTTAATTTTATACAAAATTCAATATATGAAATTTAAAGAAAAATGTTCTTCTTCTATTTCAATTTATTTTAATTTGTTCAATTGTTTATGTTTAAAATGCGTTTTCATTAAAGTGAAATTTAATTTTATACAAAATTCAATATATGAAATTTAAAGAAAAATGTTCTTCTTCTATTTAAATTTATTTTAATTTGTTCATTTGTTTATGTTTAAAATGTGTTTTCATTAAAGTGAAATTTTATTTTATACATAAATTCAATATATGAAATTTGAGGAAATATCGACTTCTTCTATTCAAATTTATTTTCGTTGAAAAGGCAAACAAATAATTTCTTCAATTGTTTATGTTTAAAGTGTTTTTTCATTAAAATGAAATTTAATTTTATATAAAATTTAATATATGAAATTTGAGGAAATATCTTCTTCTTCTATTTAAATTTATTTTCGTTGAAAAGTTTCATTAAAGTGAAATTTAATTTTATACAAAATTCAATATATGAAATTTAAAGAAAAATGTTCTTCTTCTATTTAAATTTAATTTCGTTGAAAAGGCAAACAAATAATTTGCTCAATTGTTTATGTTTAAAATGCGTTTTCATTAAAGTGAAATTTAATTTTATACAAAATTCAATATATGAAATTTGAGAAAATATCTTTTTCTTCTATTTAAATTTATTATTATTGAAAAGGCAAACAAATAATTTGTTCAATTGTTTATGTTTAAAATGTGTTTTCAGTAAAGTGAAATTTAATTTCAGACAAAATTCAATATATGAAATTTGAGGAAATATCTACTTCTTCTATTTAAATTTATTTTCGCTGAAAAGGCAAACATATAATTTGTTCAATTGTTCATTAGTGGCCGAATAAATAAAGTGCAGCCGAATATTCATCAAGTTTGGATTCGGCTGAAACTCGTCATAATATATTTCGCCACCACTGTGCTGCTGCTCTAAATGGCTGTCCAAAAAACATCACATACTTTTAGGCACAAAATGTAACGCTTGCACATCAAATGGTCGGCTGCAAATTGAAAAAGCACACAATAAAAACAATCAACACAACATAATCGAACCATGAGCAATAAATTGTTGCAACAAATCTAAAAATAGCGACTGCATTTTTTTTTAACAAGTTTTTATTGCAACCTCTATGCGCCAATCAATTTGTTTAGCATGAAAATGTTAAGTTTTTATTTTATTTTTTATTTTATTATTTATTGTGAAAACTAATTGCAACTGGCATTTTTCATAGTTGTTGCTGTATTTGTTGAAAAAAATCAACTAGTTTATGCGTTTATGGCAATTATCTTTTTTCACCAGATGCGCTCGTGGAGTACACGCTGCTCGACGTCATGAACAACAACCAGTTCCAGGGCATCGAGTACGACGAGGCCGACGACGGCTTCCCCTCGTACAAGTTTCTGCCCATTGCCGATGTCAAGTCGCCGTACCGCATGCTGCTGCCCGAGAAGCTGCAAGAGTTTGCCATACTCGTCAAATTCCTGCCCAACAGCCCCAAGGGCGGCTACTTGTTCAGCGTGGTAAATCCGCTGGACACAGTGGTGCAGCTGGGCCTGCACCTCTCGCCCGTCATCAAGAACATGTGGAACGTGTCGCTGCTCTACACGCAGTCGGACAATAGTCCGATGAGCCGCAAACTAGTCAGCTACCAGCTGCCCTACAAAGGCAAAGAGTGGAGCACGCTCTCCTTCCAGGTGCTCAGCGACCGGGTGCACTTCTACGTCGACTGCGAGCTGACGGAGACAACGCCCGTGGTCCGAGAGCCACAGGAGCTGGTCTTCGACTCGGCCTCAACGCTCTATCTGGCACAAGCCGGACTCATCCTCGACGGCCATTTCGAGGTAAGTGTGGCGGATACGATTTCTCGTTTCCTTACATTATATTTGATTGTCTACAATATGAGAAATGAAATGCCTTCAATCAAAGTACATATTCGTCGACGTTGCGTATTAAAGAAAATAAATGATGATCGTTGCTTAAAACGTTTTTAATGCTGAAATTTTGCTTCATTAGTTGCGTACTCTGTGCATTGATGTGATCAAGCATTGAGCCCTGTTGGGTTATTTTTGGAAAAATATGTAAGCTGAACAGCGGAAAGCACTTTTTGTCTATTGTGGGGCGCAATTACGTCAGTTTAATTGAATGATTTCCAAATGTGCTGCATAAAAAAGATGAAAGTGTTTAATCAGTAATGGAAAAAATGCTTTCAGCAGATGCAGAGTGACCTACTTGCGGCGCAAGTACGCAATCTTATTTAGTATGATTCCTTTTAGGCATAATGCGATTAACATTTGCATGTATTTTTTTAATTTACTGAACTTCAGATATGAATTTTAAAAATTACATTTATTGTATGTTTAACTATTGTGCATCTAGTACATATACAATGTGGTAAGTACGGTATTAAAAAAGTTATACATACGAAAGTTAAACATTTCAAATTTTCAACATGCGGGTATCGACACATGAACTCTGGCGTACTGATTAGTCAATGAATTATTTCTTGTATCTGCGCCTTGGGATTTGATTATTCGCTAAACACATTTGATGATTTCTAGAATATAAGTTGTATATTTATATTTTAAATATATAATCTTCTCTCTTTATATATATAAAAGAAAGTGGATGTATGTGTGTAAGCGCATCAGCTCAAAAAGACCAGTCGATTTCCATGGTGTTTTTTGTTGGATTTGTATTGAGTCAGTTCAGGTTCGTGCGAAAAGAAAATTCCGGAAAATCTATTGGGAAAGTCGGAAAATCCCTGCCATATTTGACCGTGAATTCTGAAAATTTTCAGACGATAACTTTGGAACCATACGTCACGCATCAATTAAATTCACTAACTTACTATTTAGTCATGTCCTTCGACAGGGCGAATGGGGCGAGTATTGGACGAGGGGGCATGGCACCACCCATACAAGCCAAATCTTAATAATGGAATATCTTCGAAATTGTAAGGTGCACAGCATTGAAATTTAGTATAGCGTCGTCCCATAGATGTGTCATTCTACTGGTAAGATTTGATGGGCGTTGAACAAGGGGCGTGGAACATTTTTGGTGACCCAAACATTTTGTTGAACTATAAGTCGCACAACAATGAAACTAAGTACGAACCTATCATTTATTCATATCTTTCGACAGAGGGAATGATGAGGGTATTGAACAAGGGGGCGTGGCACCGCCCATTTAACTTAAATGTGGTTCAAGTGCAGTCCATTTCTTTACTGAAATTCAGCAGTAACATTGCTGATTTGTGCGCCTCGATTACGTTAATCAGTAGCTCTTCTTCTTTCTTTAGTTGGTTTTCGTCGTCAATGGCGGTGCACATAGATTCGACATCTCGCGTATCTCATTATAAAAAAAAATTTTGTGTAAGACGAAGTAGTAGTATAGTATATTTATTTATTTATTTATTTTATTTATTTATTTATTTATTTATTGGTTTACTTATTTACTTATTTATTTATTTATTTATTGATTTACTTATTTATTTATTCAGTTATTTATTTATTTATTTATTTATTTACTTATGTATTGATTCATTTATTTATTTATTTATTTATTTATTTCTTTCTTTATTTATTTACTTATTTATTTTATTTATTTTATTTATTTTATTTATTTTATTTATTTTATTTATTTTATTTATTTTATTTATTTTATTTATTTTATTTATTTTATTTATTTTATTTATTTTATTTATTTTATTTATTTTATTTATTTTATTTATTTTATTTATTTTATTTATTTTATTTATTTTATTTATTTTATTAATTTTATTAATTTTATTAATTTTATTTATTTTATTTATTTTATTTATTTTATTAATTTTATTAATTTTATTAATTTTATTAATTTTATTAATTTTATTAATTTTATTAATTTTATTAATTTTATTTATTTTATTTATTTTATTTATTTATTTATTTATTTAATAAGTCTAATGTACATAAAGTAACTTACAGACTAATAACAGATTAGTATAAACAGATTAATATGCAACATCCTGCTGCGGCAGGCCAATCACCTACCATGGTAGGAAAAATAGAACCGATTAACGTAACCAAATAAAGGCCTTGTGGAGGCTCTATGCTCCCGAGAGGAGGGAACAAGGAACCAAAAACAACATCTCTACTGATGCACACAATTTTTAAACGAAATTTCAAAGCAAACAAATGTTAACAATCGTCTTTCGCTTTTGTCAGTTTCTCAATTTCATTTTGGTTCGATCTATTGTAAATGAATTTCTTTATCGACAACAGCACGATTCAGGGTTTCATAGCGAATCGAGCTCAATTTAAGTTCAATGAAGTGCTGATTGCAATTAGCTAAATTGAGATTTTTGTATGACAAATTGAGCTCAATTTAGATCTAAATTGAGAAAATTCCTTAATTGCGCAATTGGCAATTGGCTGTCTGGAAATTGCTTTGGACGAATTCAGGGTTGTAGTTTTCATTAAATCGGCACTAGGTTTTTAAGTACCTAGTTAACTGATCCGGCTACGGGTACAAGATTTAGATTTTTTCTTGGATTTTCATATTTTTTAATCAGTGGCTGATTGTAAATACTTTAATTTTTTTATTTGTAAAGATTTCTGTTTTTTATGAAACCACATACATAACTACAGAAATTTTGTTTTAATTTATAATGAGAGTAAATTGTTGCATTGTTACTTAATTTTGTGAAAAACTTCAAAGTAATGTCGCTTATCAGTCCCGAGTGCCTTTGGTTAAAAACTGCTTTATGACAGATAGTTCATCAACTAATGTGGGAAAATCCCTTGCAGTGAATTTCATGTGGTTGAAGCTATGTATATAAGAGCTATTCGAATGCAATATTTATCCTTATCCAACTAAAGTTTTCCTATGGGAGCAATGCGTATTGCAATAATTTCATCTACTGTAGCTGTATTTGTGATTTTATTAGCCATCAAATTTTATAACAATACTCTTAAAAAAGCTATAGTTCAATGTTAAAATATTTTGAATTTTGAAATTTTCGACTACAGTAAAAGTCTTATCCTAGTTTACGTATTTTTTTCCGTTGACTAGAAGCATTTAGGGAGATTAAGATTTTGTGTGCATGTTGAGTATAGCTGAATCAGCAATGAATGTTTCAAAACTCTCCCCCACACATATTTGAGTGAGCTTTTCACCGCAAGGACTTCCGTGCTCTGCGTGCTCACTGCCAGCAGCAGCGCCAATCAGAACACATGCGCCAACTTTACAAACTAAAATCGAGTTAAAGAGAGTGAAAATAAGGGGTGGTCTACACTCACTCAAACGGAAGCCAGCAAATGAACCGAATTCACTCAAGAGTAGCAACACGCAGAGAATCGCAGTGACGACTTTAAGGGTAGCAATCTGGCAAATTTAAGTGCCAGATGGCGCTGCAGACACTTCAGCAATGCTGCATAGGCTTTTACTGGCTGACTCGTGGAAATCTCAGCTTTCTCTTGCGTTCTGTGCATCAGCTCGCTCTTAAATATCGGTCGGGTTGAAGTGCCGCGGCTGAATATGCCCGAAACAAACTGAATTTCCACAACGTTCGTACGCAATTTTCCGACGCTTCGTGTGGGGCTTTTCAGCAGTCACGAAGCTGAGTGGCGGCGGTGCCTACGTGTGTGTATGTGTGTGCGAGTGTTTGTGTGTGCGTAGGGCGCATCTCCGGGCACGGGTTCGTATCGCAGTGTGCCTGCCATGCTGCTCGGCTCGAAGTGGCTTTGGCTGTGTGCTGTAGTGGTTCGGTGCGCTTGCGATGTGTGTGTTTGTGTGTCGTTTTTTCTAAAAAGTTATGTTCTTCAAGTGCGTTTACCTCAGTTGCGTTAGGTGCTGCAACCGGTTAAGATGTGCTCCGGCGAGGAGAGGCCTACACACTGCGTCTGAAATGGCCAGCGAATTGTTGAAAAAAATTGAAAAATCACAGCGTTGTTAGAGAGTTGCGAAAAGGCACACGGAAAAATATGAAATATTGCGAGAAAAAATTTAACAAGTGCACGAAAGCCAATCTGCGAATGAAAGTTAAGAAATCATTTGAAAAAATGCAATGATTTTTTCAAAAAATTACAAATCGTTTTCAGTGTAACGAAGAAGAAAGTGGCGAATGCATTTGCGACGCAGTGAGTTGGAAAGCAGCACGTCGTGCGTGTAATCGTGTCAATCAGTGCGCCGTAATGAGCACTTAAGCGGTGCGGTATTGAATGTTCATGGCGGAAAATGTGCGTGGCGAGCGGTGAATTTTTTACTATCATATTGCAAATCGGCAATCGAAAAATCATACAACCCGTGAAACGACTTTAAGTTCTTGAATGTAGCAAGGATTTCACTTCATTAAAAAAAATCATTTCGAATTTCGAGAGCATTTCATAAAAAAAAAGTGCAATTAAAGCGCAAATTCACTTGAACGCAACGCCGCGTGTTGCAGAGAAATTCAATAAAGCACGAAATTTGAGCTGCTGTGCGTGCAGACCTGGCATTTTTCTTTACTCAGCTTGCGGCAATGTGCGGCTGCGAACGCGTCCCCTGTGCCCGCCCGTTCGGCCCTCCGAGTGCTTTCCCCCAACGCGCTGCGGCGTAGCGTTGCTAAGAATAGCCGCGCGCGCCACTCTTGAAGCTCCACAAATTGTGTGCAATTGGAATGCGTGCAATTATTAATCTTTAATGCTTTAAATATACTCTCCCAACAACAACCAAAACAACAGCATATCATCGTCATAAAGGCTGCGCCATAACCACACATATCGCTGGTACAACAACATGAAAAATGCATGTTAAATTACACGTTCAAGTGCCGCTTTCGTTGCCGTTGTCGCTGTCGCTGTCGGTGTCGGTGTCGGTGTCGATGTGGCGCGCTTGGCCGTCGAACCAGCTGGCCACTTGAACTGGTGCAGGCCATAAAAATCAAATAGCAACACAATTCGATATATGCGAGAGCGGGAAAGACTGCAGCTAGAAAAGAATAAACCAGTCAAAACAAAAGGCGGAGAAATTCTATGAAAAAAAAATTTCAACAAACGCGAAATAAACGAAACATTTCCTCTTAGTGCGCGCGTGTTATCCTGCCGTGCTCGGTCCGCCGTGTGTCCGCTCGCCGTAAGAGTGTCTGTTGGCGTGCGGCAAATATTTACACACATTGACATGTAAATGTGCCCGAAAGCCGCCCCCGTGCCCCGTGACGCTCTCGCTCACAGTCGCGCAGCCGGCTAGCCAGCAATAAACGCACTACAACAGCAATTACGCCGAACACAAAGCGGCCGCGTGCTGCGCGCCACTGAACGTAACGTACCGCCTCGTCGTCGCGTACGCGTCGCGTGCCATCCGCAAATTAAGCAGCAGCGACAGCAACAGCAACGGCAACATATCCTACGCACACACACACACATACGTGCCCATATGTATGCATGTAGGGATGTGCAAATAAATAACAAATGAAGCGTTCCGCAGCTGCCAAACGGAAACAAAAAGCAACGCGCTTTACAGTTTTTAATGGAAAAGTAGGCGCGTATACGTCGCACAATCCTCATCGCACTGTCTGACTGCCTTTTGGTCCTACGCTTTTCAACTCAAAATCACTGACAACACCCAACAACAATG
The DNA here is from genome assembly GCA_964056695.1 of Melieria picta. Taxonomy (NCBI): domain Eukaryota; kingdom Metazoa; phylum Arthropoda; class Insecta; order Diptera; family Ulidiidae; genus Melieria; species Melieria picta. Next base: position 30,312,636 of record OZ057399.1, read on the forward strand.
AGCTTAAAATAAAACGCACAATAACGACACCGCGAAAATTCACATTCACCCATAACTGACGACGGCGCACACCCACACAGCCGCACGCGCACACACATACATATGTGTGCATGTCAACGCCGCTGAAACGTCGCGGAAATGTAATTAATATCGCGTATACGTCGCGTGGTACGGCAGCGACATTCTCGTTGTTTACGGTATTATTATTATTATTGCGATTGTAACTACAGTTATTGTTGATGTTTGACGGCACATTGCAATGTTTAAAATAAAAAAGCACAACAACAACCACACAGCAGTACAGTTGAAAAGCTAACATAAGCTGACAAAAGATTAGAGATAAAATAGCGTCCACCCAAAATGTCATCGACCCACTATTCGTCACATGTGTGTCGTCGTTGTTGTTGGCTATTGTTTTAGTGTTGGCGTGATTTGTGGCTGATAGCAATCTAAATTGTTTGTTTGACTTTTTGGCGTCATCAGCGTCACCGGAACGCCGTCAACCTATGTCAATATGTGACACGTTCTGTTTGCCCGATAACCATAAAAAGTAAACGTGTGTATAAAAAGTTGAAAGTATAACACAAGCAAAGTGTAAAAATTAGAAAGAAGGAAAATAGTTTCAATTAAATTAATAAAATAAAAAAAGTTAAATTATTTCAAATATCTGTGATTAAAAATTGTTTGCTGTTAATTGCAGAAGTAAATGTGAATGATAAATTTTGACGCCTGAATGTTTGTTTGACACTCACTGGCGCCCAAAATAACACTCAGCGGCTTGTTCGTTTGTATGTTTGGTTGCTTTTGGTTTTTCTTCAAGCATATCTGAATGGAAGGTAAAAACGCGTAATCTAATGTAAATCTAACAATTTGAGGCACAAATTACACCGTGCGACAGCATTTTTCACACCGGGAAAAATCCATATATGCGTGAAACTAGAGACCAAATATAGTAATACTGCGTACTCAGTTTTCTATTTCTACATCCTTTGTCCTTTTGAAAGGACTTCAAAATTTTGAAGGGGATAAAAAACAAAAAAATATAAAAAAAACTCGACCTCGTTAGAATATGGCGATATGTAAATCAAATGAAAGAGGAAAGGCTCAAGAATTTAAATAAAATTGATTTTTTAATTATTTCTAAAAAAGGATATGAAAAAGATCCTTTGAAAATTTTAATCCTTTATATCCTTGAAAATTTTTATAGAATTTTCTTGAAAAGTAAGTATGTTAAAACCCCAAATCTCCTTGATCACGTGGCAAAATTTCATTACTGTAACTTTATTAGTTCGAAAGTTATTAAAAAAAAGGCGGAAGCTGCAATTCTAATGAAGTACAAAAATTCAAGTTTATTTGAGTATCAGTATTTTAAATAATATACAAATACAAAATCAATGAAGCGAGAATAATGAAATTTGGACACGTGATCAAGGAGATTTGGGGTTTTAACATACTTACTTTTCAAGAAAATTCGATATGAATTTTCAACGATATAAAGGATTAAAATTTTCAAAGGACTTTTTTCATATCATTTTTTTACAAATAGATAAAACATTAATTTTGCTTTAATTCTTGAGCCTTTCCTCTTTCATTTGATATACATATCGCCATATATTAACCAGGGTAGATATTTTTTTATTTTTTTTAATTTGTATTTCCTTCAAAATTTTGAAGTCCTTTTAAAAGGACAAAGGATGTAGAAATAAAAAACTGAGTACGCAGTATTACTATGTTTGGTCTATAATTTCACGCCCATATGGATTTTTCCGGTGTGAAACATTTTTTTAATTTTTGTCGCACGGTGGTAGGGCGATAGGGCAAAA